>OV651814.1:76920836-77643336 GCA_927349885.1 Psylliodes chrysocephalus | reverse complement strand
ACACCACACACACCACACACACACACACACACACACACCACACACAACACACACACACACCACACACACCACACACACACACACACACACACACACACACACACACACACACACACACACACACACCACACACAACACACACACACACACACACACATACACACATACACACATACATACATACACACATACACACATACACACATACACACATACACACATACACACACACACACACCACACACACCACACACACCACACACACACACACACACACACACACACACACACACACACACACACACCACACACAACACACACACACACCACACACACACACACCACACACACCACACACACCACACACACCACACACAACACACACACCCACACACACACACACACACACACACACACACACACACACACACACACATACACACATACACACATACACACATACACACATACACACATACATACATACACACATACACACATACTTTATTTATTTATTTATTTATTTATTTATTTACGGATTTCCAGTACATATTGAAAATACAAAATTGAAATACATATTAAAAATACAAAATTATTAAAATTAAAATTAAATTAAATTAAATTAACACAGGTTACATATACAGACAGATACCTATTTTTAAAACTGCAGAAAAATTAACTATTAAAAGTAGACATAAAACTATAAGAAATAATGAACATAGAAGGTTAAGTATTAATAGATTAGATATAGTTATTTTAATGTTATTTACAACGATTTTAAAGCATTTTTGAACGTAGTTAGTGATTTGTAGAAGATATCTAACGAACAATGATTATATTCACGGGGCAAACGAGACAACGGACTATGATAACCATAATTGGTTGAGTGTGAATGTATATAAAAGGTAGGTCTATTTCTGTTCGTTCTTGGCCCAGCATTAAAACAAAATTGTGACAATAAATCAGGACAGTTGATATAACCATTGATCAATTTATAAACAAACAATAGATCTGCATCAAGTCTACGTTTCTCCAGTGATATTAAGTTACAAATACTACCTATTGATTGATAGTTTGTTTCACTCCACCTATAACCCAGTCTATAAGCATAGTGTCTAAGAAATTTCTTCTGCACTCTTTCTAACATATTTATATCACATTGATAAAAAGGACACCACACAACAGATCCATACTCAAGACTTGACCTAACAAGTGATGAATAAATAAGTCTTAAATTGCTCAGAGATAGGTCTTTACTATTTCTAATTATAAAACCGATATTCCTAAACCCTGTAGATTTTAGTTTTTCGATATGATTCTTGAAGTTTAATTCTTTATCCATAATAACGCCGAGATCTTTGATCTCATTCACCCTTTTTAGAATGTTGCCGTTAACCTTGTAATCATGAATAAAAGTTGCTATTTTCCTAGAGAAGGTCATGGCATAACATTTAGAAGTGTTGAGGTCAAGAGCATTAAGTGTGGTCCAGTTGTAAAATCTATCTATATCAGCTTGCAACAAATCACAGTCTTTATCGTTTGTTATTGACTTAAATATTTTCAAATCGTCGGCAAATAGGAGATATTTTGAGTGATCAAATACTTCACCAATATCGTTAATAAAAAGATTGAATAAAATTGGTCCACAATGGGACCCCTGTGGTACTCCAGAAGGAACGTTTAGTGCGTTTGATACAAAATTATTAATTTTGACGCACTGCACCCGATTCGATATGAAACTTTTGATCCAATTCAAAATTCTTCTATGTATCCCAAAAGACTCAAGTTTACTTATTAATAAATTGTGATTAACTCTATCGAATGCTTTTGAAAAATCTGTATATATACTATCAAATTGCAACTTGTTCTCAAAGGCATTCAAAATGTGATTTTGGTAACATAAGAGATTTGTTGAGGTCGATTTGCCCAATGAGAAACCATGCTGTTCCTGAACAATTATATGTTTTGCTGACCAGGCCAATTGTACAGAAATTAATTTATCAAATAACTTTGGAATTTCAGACTGAATTGAAACTCCTCGGTAATTTGATATATTTTCTCTGTCCCCAGACTTATAAATAGGAGTTATAAAACCGTTCTTCCAGAAGCTTGGAAATACTGAGGTTTTTAAAGATAAATTGTATAACAGATGCAAGGGTTGTGTGAGAGTACAAACACAATTCTTCAAGAACACTGCAGGTATACCATCAGGGCCAAACGATACTTTAGACTTTAGTTCAGATATGCCATTAAAAACATCTTGAATAGAAATATGAAAATAGTCCAGATCCATGGCTTTATCATTGCTGTAATTTGGAGAAGCATGAATATCACTAGAATATACTGAAGAAAAGTGTTTAGCAAAAAGGCACACTGAAGAATAGCCGTCATTGCTAAATTCTCCATTAAAATGCATACTTGAAGGGTAGTTTGTTTGATTTCTCAAATTATTTACATGCTTCCAAAATGAAGAAGGATCATTTGTTATATTTTTGTTTATTCGTTCAATGTACCTTTCATAACACTCATTGCTAATCGTCTTGCATTCTTGTCTAATTTCTGAAAAGTATTGATAATCTACTAAGTTTTTAGTTTGTTTGTATCGCTTGTGGGCTATCTTTTTATTAATAGTCAATTGTTTAAGGTAGGGTGAAAACCATGATGGAAAATTACTAGATCTGAACTTTTTTACAGGAACATACAAGTTTAGAGCTGTGTAAACTATGTCATAGAATTGCTCAAGAGCAATATCAATGTTGTGTCTGCTTAGAACATTGTTCCAATTTATAGAACTCACACCACACACAACACACACACACAACACACACACACCACACACACACACACACACACACACACACACACACACACACACACACACACACACACACACACACACACACACACACACACACACACAAACACACACACACACACACACACACACACACACCACACACACACACCACACACACACACACCACACACACATCATCGCGAAGTTAGTCAAAACGGATTCATGGGACCCCAAAACGTAAGAAACCGTCGAAAACTCGAGGTCGAAAAAAATCATGATTCCTATACTTTCCTTATCTGTATACAGATATGAAAGTAAAAATGGCCATAGAGTCGCATCTCAAGCCTATTGACAATCATTCTACCCCACTCCAGGTCATTGGATTACGGCGTCCTCATAAATTTCTTATTTTTTTCTTGTCTTCTTCTACTGTTGTATGAACTAAGTTTCTAAAAAAAGCAACCTTAAGAGACCTAACACGCGCTTCTTAGCGCAAGCCAAGTAGATCTCAGATATTGCTAGTGAAAAAATGAGCCCATATAGCTTAAGAAGAAGACAAGGGAAAAGAAGAAAATTATGCTGTGCCTTAACCTTAGACAGATTGCTTTGAAATAAAATCCTGCTTCTATTTCTTGCTATGCAAAAACTGATAGATGGCGCAAATGACCTTGCAACGGTAATATGTCCTCCGATAAAATAATCTATTCTCTCCTGGGTTCTAATTATCAGTGATGTTCCTAAAGTGGCACTGATAAACAGTCACAAAGTCTATATAGAGAACAATACTAAGACTAAATTTGTCGATGTAATTGACCTCAATGAATTAAATTATCCAATTCTTTCTGAAATTCGTCTTATTAACCTCTTTATGGATTTAGAAAGTAAACTATATTTCCAAAAAAAACTTGATTGTAACTTTGTTTATTTTATAGAAATTATTTACAATTTTATCCATTTTAATTAGATACGTCAAAGACAAAGTGAAATTCCTGCAGCATGCGATAAAAAACACAAAATAAAATATTACCACACTGACCTTGATATTGCAATAGTAATTTATTTTATCCACAGATCTAACTAAACAGAATTTTATAAACAATGGTCTCTGTACTCTATACCTAAACGTTAATTGTTTAAGAGAGAAACTCAATTTTGCATTCTCACAAGAGGGAAAGTTGAAAAATTTCAACCAAACCAACACTTTGTTTTTAATAATTATGTTCATAAATTATTTAAAATTTATATCTTTTGCGGTGCAGATATTTTATAAAAGTCGTGATAATGATAGAAAACAAGAACCTACTTTCCAAGAGGTATAGATGGACGATTAGGCATTTTAATTTAAATCAAAATATACGGAATTATGAAGTTGAACAAAATGGAATAAATATAATTTATTTGATAAACATTCCTATATTTGTTATCGATTTCCAAGAGTTGGTATAAAAAATTAGCAATAAGTTATATTTTTCTTATTTTCTACTTATTATAAAATAATTTTCTATTTATGATTCGTTTCTATAATGCCTATTTTTGCTTTATGTGGATGATTATTTAGAAAATAAACCCCTTCAGGGATTCGTGATATAACTGTAATTTCACTGCAATAATAATTCTCAATCTCTAATCGTGTTCCAATTCCTATCTTAATTTATAAATGACTCTTTTCCATGGCCTCGTTCCATATTTTTAGGATTTTTTGTAATAGTTCTCTCAGATTCCAATATTTTCATTATCTCCATATATGATAAAATTTCTCAGCTTTTTGTTTTATTTGTTTTATTATCGTCACCCAATACTTACATATTCATATTATTATTTTAAATTAATTAATTCTGAGGCTATACTTATAATTTTTATTGTTATTCTGTAATGCTCTTACGCTTTTTCTTTTGTATTAGATATCTCTTCATCAATAAATTCTACCCTATTCAATATAAAATTCAATGCACGTCATAGATAACATCGATGACAGGCATTCAAACCGCACACACCATTTAAAATTTCTGCTTGGGATATGTTATGTAGTTTGCTATTTTCTTCATCCCTAATATCATGCTGGATGCTGGAGTTTGTCGAGCTGTCTAAGGAGGTGCAATTAGAAGTGAATTTAAAAAAAATCATAGAAGCCACACATGGCTTTATACATCTTTCTGCTTGGGATATGTTATGAAGTTTGCTCTTTTCTTCATCCCTGATTCCATACTGGAGTTTGTCGAGCCGTCTGAGGGATTGCAATTAAGGGTAAAATTTAAAAAAATCATAGAACCCACAAATGATGGTATTGTACACCTTTCAGCAAACTATATCACATATCCCAAGCAGAAAGGTGTACAATGCCATTTGTGGCATCTAGACAAGCGGTGCAAATGGACCTTAGTTATACGGTGAGTAACTGAAATTTATTTTTTCTATATTTTTTTTTAGTAATATGCCACCAAAAATATATGTAGTTGATGTGTTAGCTAAACAATATTATGGACATAAGGTGTTACGTCTTCCCTCCTTACTATTGTGTCTTCAATCCAATAGAATTGATTTGGGGGCATTTCAAAACAGTAACTGACACATTTGCATGGGAAGACACAAAGAAATCGTAAAAACATGTGGTTTGAAGCAATCTGAACCATTACCATTCAAATGACCACAAATAGTATAAAGAAAGCATAATGAATAGATTGGAAATTGCTCCCATTATTATAACAACAAACATAGATGATTCTTTAGTTCTGATTATTCTGACTCTAACTGATGTGCGACGAATTTTTTAGCCCTGTAAGTTTTATTTCAGTTTTAAAGTGGCATGTGCTGTTAATTTTATTATCTAAATTTTCTAATTATTTTTTGAATTCTTACAAAATTTAAAATGTATAAACAAACTAAACATAATTACTTTTTATTGCAAATTAAATGATGTGCATTGGATTTTATATTGAATGCAGTATATATTTAAAATTAATTTGCTCCTTGTAACACAAACAAAAAAAAAACATAATCTCACATTTTTAAAACTTTCTACATTCCACTTCAAGACTGTGACTTCATAAGTTATCGATGACGTGCATTGGATTTTATATTGAATGGAATATAATAACTATATTTTCGTCTTCTTTGTCATCAAATTATGTGCGTTTCGTTAATCTAGCTGTTAAATAACTTATTAAAACTTTTTCTTTTGCCCTTTAAGTATCTGCACACAGTAGTCTATGAAGAGTATTATGCGTTTGGTTCCGGCCGTCTGATGTTACATTTTTGTCCGTACGATAAGTCAATAACGGAAAATGATGCAAACTTTAAAATTTCAAACCAAGCTCTATAAGGGGACGAAGTCTATTGATTTTTAAAAAATCTGAATAAAAATGGGGGTTTAAGGGGGTTAAAATATTTAAAAAAATCTTTGGGCCCCCAAAGACGTACCAGTATACTTGAACGGTATACACGTACAAGTTTATTGCACAAATATACTCGAACGTGTGTTTGGTAATATTTGCACAAGTACGTTAATTGTACAAGCGACATGAGACTTAACTCAAATACGAAAAATGCTATCAACTTGAAATATTTAGCAAAAATCAAGCTCTATAAGGGGACAAAATCTATTGATTTTAAAAAATATCTGATTAAAAATGGGGGTTAAAGAGGGTTGAAATTAAAAAAAAAATAATCAAAAATGGAAAGCGGTATCAACATGAAATTTTTAGTAAAAATTAAGCTCTATTGATTCTGAAAAAATCTGAATAAATTCGTGGTTTAGTAGGGGGTTTAAATATATAAAAGAATCCTAATTCAAAAACGAAAAATGATATCAACTTGGAATTTTTTAGCAAAATCAAGCTCTATAAGGGGATGAAGCCCTTTGATTATGAAACATTTCTGATTAAACATGTGGGATTTACGTGGGGTTAAAATTAAAAAAAAAAATCATAAATAAAAACGAAAAGCGATATTATTATGAAATATTTTCAGTAAAAATCAAGCTCTATAAGGCCTATTGCATCTGATTTTTTTTTTAATAAAAATGGGGGTGAAGGGGTTTGAAATATTTAAAAAAATCCTAACTCAAAAACGAACAATTTTTGACAAAAATCATGCTCTATAATAAATAAAATGGGGTCAAGGGGGGGGGGGTGAAATAAAAAAAAAAACAGAAATCGAAAACCAGAAGTGATATCAACATGAAGTGTTTAGTAATAATCAAGTTCTCTAAGGGAATGAATAAATAAATAAACAAAAATTGGGAGGTAAGGAGGATTGAACTATTAAAAAATCGTAACTGAGAAATAAAAAAAAAACGATATCAAATTGAAAACTTCAGAAAAAATTAAGCTTTATAAGGAGATAAAGCCTATTGATTTAGAAAAAAATCTGATTGAAAATGGGGGTTGAGGGGGTCTATTATTAAACTGTGAAGAGTTGTTTGGTGACTGGAACCAGCCTTTTTAAAAAAAAATTAATATTGAACCTGTTGGAAGCTTAACAAAATTAATATATATTATCAGAGTAGAAATTTGCAGGAAACATTTTGCATTTTGTCAATGCTTTAAATATATCTGACTCATTTTGTTTACCACTACACATAGGATAATAATTATTTTTAGTCGTTTAAGGTACACTTTTTTCTGTTATTCTATAATCATCGCTAAATAATTATTTAAAAATTTACATTTAATATTCTCTATAATTAGAATTTTTTATACATACTACTTAAAGAAACAATACATAATAAAAATAAAGATTGTGATTTTATTCTAAAGTTTTAGACATTTTGTTTTATTAATTTACAATTTATATAACAAAATGAAAAACTGACAGAATAGCGATTTATTGAAGAATATCTGTATAAAATGATTTCCTCGTACTATGATGAATTTTGCGATGAAATTTATGCCAAGGTTAAGTAGTTGCATCTAACTGTTTTATCGTCACACCTTGTAGGCAGTATTGCTTCATGAATAGGCTAGATTGGAATATAAAATTTATTATTATAACAAATTTGGTGTTCGACGTTTCCTTAAAAAATTGCACCACCATCTCTAGTTAAAACGTTGAAACATCCTAAACTTATATAACATCGATTGTAGAATGCGGCAACGAGAGGCGTGGTAGAAACCTGAAGCTTACTAAAAAATGAATAAAATGACCTTAAAATTTATTTATTCCTGCATTACGCAAGACACTGTTTGTGTAGAAAAAGGTACTAATTTGCATTATGGCGAATAAAGATGCTGAAATCTTGTCGCACCCTCTATAAAAATATTATGTAAAGCAGGATTTGTTATATATAAATATTGTAATTATATATAAATATTGATAGTTTATTTATGGAAATCATTCTATAGTGCTTTGTGGAAAGGTGCTTTTTAAAATAATTAATATTATTAGTACAATGAATCGGAACGAGTTAGTACCTACGTAAGTTCGTAGAATGACACCTATGTTATAAGATCATAAGATTTGTTTCAAATATTATACAAGGGTGCATGAACTGGGAAAATAACAAAAAGTTGGTACACCTAGCAAGAATATCTATTTCAAAAGTCTGTATTATAAAAAGTAATAGGTTTGTTTTGGTTCCAATTTAAGAACCGTTCTGACATGCGCAGTGATTTAAAACTGTTTTGGTTAATTTCGAATCAGTTCAGAACCGGAGGTGACGTAAAATTCTATGTTAAGGTACCATTTCTGAACGCGCGACAGACGACATACGACAGCAGACGCCACGGCAGACGCGACGGCAAAGGAGACCAAGAACGGTATTTTCACGTCTGAACATATGCAATTATATGAAACACATTTCGCAAGGCCCGACACGTCCGAGAAATAGATCGGTCTCTGGTATGAAGACTGGGTAGCGTTTTCTGCCTGTCTCGCTTAGTCATCGCTTGTATTTCGAGGTGATTAGTCGATATTTTATAGAAATGGTAGTTCTTTCGATCTAGGCAGTGTTGCGACATGAACATTTGCTGAAACAGAGTGGATAAAAAAAAACGTAGATTGAACAGCAGATTTTAATACAGGGGGAAATAATTATAATTTGCAGTGAAGTAAATAAAAAAAACAAAAACGAAAAATAAACATTTTTCTACCCAAATTAGAAAGTAAACAAAGAATAAAAACAAATACTAACATTTTTAATACATACTTAACGTACGGAAACAAAAAAAGAAACCAATGAAAAATAATAGATATTTCTTTTAGATCAGTCTGAATCAGATAATTTAAATACGTTGTATTTGACATGTATGTTCTTTTTATGATGCCCTTAAATAAAAACATAATGATTATCTTGAGGTTTTTTTATAGAGCAAACCTACAGTAGTGGATGCTTATTACGCTGCTTTTACTCCAGCAAATTTACTAGAAAAAATCTTCTTTGACAATTTGCTGAAGAATGAGGCAAACTTAATAAATTAAGAACAAAATTTGTTAAGTTGGCGAAAACAGTAGATTTCATGCCTAAAACAGGAGAACAGATACAAAAACAGTGGATCTACTTAAAAACAGTAGGTCTGGCAACACTGATCGTTTCCTCGAATGGTTGTCTGCGGTTGTCGTATCGCATGTCTCCTTACGTGTGTCTTTTTTTCTACCGGTTTGTTGGAATCGTTGTTTTACCGATGCGACCTTGAATGTCTTGTGTTGAATTCGATTTATTTATGGTTGACCGTTGAAATAAATAACAGTTGACATTTTGGAATAAAATTTGTGTTTATAATTTTATTTCAATGTACCTAGGTACTTTAATTTGGACTCATGTTTTTCGGTTTTTTTCACAAATAACAATTAAATAATTAATTAACTTCTTAATTCTAATTAATTCCCGCAATCCAGCTGTCAGTTGTCACATCTAATCGTAAAAACCATACATTGACACTGATGGACTGGTGTTGCATCGATTGCATCAACGTTACAACGTTGGATAAAAAAGACAGCGCTGTTAGTTCATCATGGATAGATTGATGAAAAACAAAAGACAGGTAGATATCGCACCAATGCCAACGTTGCTGCAACAGTTGGATAAAAAGACACACGTCTTGCTTCCCAAATGTGTGAAGAGTAACGCAAATGCATCTGTCTCCTTTGCTGTCGCGTGTGTTATCGTCTGTCGCGCCTTCCGAAATGGTACCTTTTTGGTTCACTCATGGAATTATTTTAGAACTATTCTAGAACAGTTCAAACAGTTCTTACTTGTGACTAGGAATTATTTTAGAATGTTTAGTTCGAGCATGCGTATATTAAAGAAAGCTTATGAAACGACAACTGACAACCAATTATTGATTTATTTCATTTCGTTTATAGGTTTTGAGCTGTTGATGTCGAGGTTGGTGATTTGAGATTTTTGTTTTATTTGTGCCTTTTTTACGGTTTTGTTTTTATTAGATCTTTTTAACTTAAAAGAACCTCTTTATATTTAAACAGAAACGTATGTATTCAATTCATATTATCATTATCCATGATTGGATAACTAATTTGAAATTAATTAATTTTTATAATATTTATATATACTATTTTAAAAAATATGGGAAACAAAAAAGTAAAAAGTAACAAAATGGAACAAAAGATATAAGTAAAAGCGTTGTATAAGAATCGACAAGAATGCATGTGAAATGAAATATGACGTTTACAACCCTTTGCTAATTTTCAAAACAAAAAACAATAACAAATTACAGTTTTGCAAAAAATATTTTTATTCTTCACAGAATTGACAATAATTGTTGGCTTCTTGTCGTCAATAATAAAAGGTTATCGTGAGGACAAATGCGAAAAAGAAGACTGAAAGTGTTTTGGTTCATACTTTCTTGAATTGATTCTGAATTAGTTTTATTATTTTTGTCACTGTGCAACTTGTTCTGCGTGGTTCTAATAAAATTCTTGAATCATTCTAATTTCGGAACAAAAAAAACTAAGAATTACATCGAGTTTTCACCAGAAAACTTAGAAAAAATTGACATTGTAGCCATTTTTCAGAATTTTTCTAAAATCTACTTATTAAAGATGGACCTACTCAAATAGCGCATTTCCAAAATTAATGTTGGTAAAACTTTATTGTTAATAAATTTTTTTAATCAAATTTTCAGTATTTCCATTTAGAAGGTTTGTAAAGCAAGTGGTGTATTCAAACCTTAGATTAAAGAGACCGGAAATACAGGGTGTTAAAAAAAAGTGTCACAAAATGAAATGGTGAATAGTATGAAATAAAATAAGCAGAAAAGTCTTAATAAATATATGACCGCAAATTAACGGTTTCGGAGATACGGACCATTTTGTGTTTATAACATTTTTTTATTATTATAAAAAAACAATGATATTTATAAACAATCAATAACAACATAGAGTTAAATGAGATGTTCAAAGTGCCCTCCCTCCATTTCAATGCATTGCCATTTGCACGACCGTACATAAAATGCATGTCAGCTAATTCAATATTAGAGTAAACAGGCATAACGAAAATTTATAAAATTATTCACCCACAACAAAATAATAACTGCAAATAGTATCTATGAAAAAACATCGGTAGACTCCGATAAGAAAAGCAAGTTTTTGAGAATGAAAAAAGATAATCAAAAAATGATACAAAACACAAAACACTCCGTATTGTCACGATTCGTATAAATTCATATTTTTCCTAATTTTAATTAATTATTTAAATAACATCCTGTACATAAAACTTTGTTTAATTATGTCAACAATTTGTTTTCAATAATGTGCAAAGTTGGTTATTTAATAATTATTAAACATTAGTTTTAATAACAATAAACTATGAGAAAGTTATAAAGGTAATGTCGAGGGGATGTACGAGGCTTTTTTCCACAGGGAACGGATCCTCCCCATAGGAGGTCCCCCTTGTAGGAGATTCCCTGTAACAGCTCCAGCTTAGACCTTCATAGTCTAATTTAAAAGTCTATTTTGTATGTTGAAAAATTGCGTTTTAATAGTCGGGCAAGAGTTGTGACGTGTGCCCCAAATATTGATGAGTTGGTAAGTCTACGTTTTATGTATTGTGTACTTATTATTACTTATTATTATATTGAGCCCGTATTTGTGTATGTCGAGTTAAGACATATTTTATATAATCGTTGTAATTTTAATATTATATTTGTTTTGAGAAAACATTGTGTTTCCTTCAGCCCTTTTACAGAGACGTGTCAGGTTCTAACATCAAGAGTAGAACCCTTATACAGTTAAGGGATACGAAGCCAAGTTTAAGGCTAAATAGTGTTTTTGTGATTGAGGCCCAAATTCATATATTTTGTTATTTAACCCCCGGGACATAGATAGTCCCATAATTATTTAAAACACGTTAATCGTGACATTTTCTTTATAAAATCACGCATAACGTGACAGTATCTCTGAAACCATTCATTTGCGGACATATGTTTATTAAGACTTATCTGCATATTTTGGCCCATACTACCCCCCGTTTTATTTTGTGACACTTTTTTTTAACACCCTGTATAACATTGCACATAACGCATGTTGTCTATTCCAACCTTAAGTAACCCATCAATTCAAAATCATTGTTTTTTCGACGCCACCCGATTTATCGTTTAATCGCTTTTTTTTAATTAATCGATTATTTTCGATTTACCGATTATTTTCGATTTTTTGATTATTTTAGATTTTTCAAAGATAATCGAATAATCAATTTTAAAGGAAATGCCAAAAAAATGGATTATTTGAAAATAATCAATAATTCGGGTAGGTATTTTTTTTGGAAATCGATTTATTTTAGAATCGGTTTCTTAATTAATCGATTATTTTCGAATAGATTATTTTTGATATTTAAAGATAATCGAATAATGGATTTTAAAGGAAATACGAAAAAAAAAATTCAATAATACTCGATTATTTCAGTTATTTTTTTTTTGAAAAATCGATTTAAAGCTTAGTCGGCATTTTAATAAATAAATTATTTTTGATTAATCGATCATTTTCGATTTTTCAAAGATTATCGAATATTCTATTTCAAAGGAAATACGAACAAAAAAATAGAATATTTAAAATATTCGATAATTCGTTTATTATATTTTGGAAATACCGATTTATAGGTTAATCGGTTTTTAATTAATCGATTATTTTCGTTTTTTCAAAGATAATCGTATAATCGATTTTAAAGGAAATACGAAAAAAAAAAAGATGGTTTAAAAATAATCGATTGATCGAAAATAATCGAATATTTTCAATGATTGATAATTTATTTCGATAATATAAAATATCCGGTTTCAGAAATATGAATTTCTAGAGACATCCTCTATATTAACATTTCCAAAGAAAGAAAGTTTAATATACCTTTTTCTGAGGTTACTATACAAAACATTATTATGTAATAGCCGTAGAAAAATATAACGTTCAACTCAAAAGGTTTGATTTACAGTATGCACCTGAGCACATGCTGTTATTATAATACTCGTAGACAACCAGTACCATTCCTTGCTCGATTAACAATATTTTATTTTATTACAAAAACTATTGTCTTCTCTTTACATAAAATGTCGTTGCATCTGTTTGATATTAGAAAATCACGTTAATTTTATTTCATAATACAACATTCCATTAAACACCTTTTTAGTAAATCTAATAGTTCATTATGATGGTAAGAAACAAAGTGCGTCCCTGTCACAGAGTTCGGGTCTCCTCCCAGTTCCCCTACTCCGTTAAGATTGGTAACATTCATTCATTCATTCATTGGCAAATTGGCAACATTCGCGCAGGTTAAATACCGGTGTCTGTTACATCTCTGGTCTCTTTTATCTAAGATTCAAAGTTAAAAATTCCTTAATAAACTGTAATCGGGTTTTTTTATGAAAAATAAATCTGTTTGTTGTGAAAATAAATGTAAATGTACGTAAATTTGTGCTTTATATCGTTGCCACACTGTAAAATAAATAGTGTAATTTCCTGTAAATTTCATTCAGCTACAATAGTAGTTGAAACAAAAAAAAAAAAAACATTAAACTGATATTTACTGACATTACGAATTATTGTAATTTTAAAAGCATTTTGTCCGTTTTAGAGCCTTATCGAGGGCCTTATGTTAAGTCAATTTCGAATTATAACCATAAAAATATTTGTAAGAAGACTCTCCTATAATAATTTGGCAACTACGTGTGTAACGCCGTAAATGCTTGTAATTCGATTTTTGTAAACAAAATTGATCATGTAGTTGTTCGTCGTTGGTCATACTGTATATAATTTTAGTTTGTGCGGCTTTGTTTCCAAAAATAATTCTGTTGCTAAGAAAGAGAGAACTGGAATATCCACAGGCTGGTTAAAGAGGTACAAGGGTGCAGGTAGGACCAGTATATTTTGACTCCCTATCATCGGCGCATGTACAATCAATGAAAAAATTTTTCATTTTCAAAGATTTTTAGTTAAGTTTTGCAAATAAATATCACATTCAGTCCTCATAAAATAAATATATTTTACGACTTATATTGTGAGAAAAATGTAGTTAGGTTCTTTTCTGATATTCGTATCTATTCGTAAATTGAGTACGAAGATACAAAAGAGAACGAAAGGTCCTTTATATATCACAAAGTCAATTATTAGCCACCAGTTTCAAAGTAGGTTACTTCATCTTCAGGGACACCTAAGAAAATGGATAGTCATGAAGTCAATGTATTAAAAAATTAATATATTTAATACAGAAAATGAAAATTGAACAACAAACAATTAAGGGTGAAGAGGAAGTTAAAAATAATTTGACTTACCATGACAAATTCATAACGGATTACCTAGACAGGTTAACATAAAAAGTAGTACAAGTGTCACTATGTTTACATATATTAGATAAATAAGTTTGTTTATTTTAAGTTGTGAAAAAATATCACATTCAATTAAATTTAAAAAAATTTAAAATTATAACAAACAAAAATTTAACACGATGACTAAAACTAAAATGGTGGTAAAATAGATTTATGAAAAAATTAAATTGTAAATTAAAAATGTTTTTAGTTTTTAAGACTTACTTTAAGAGACTGGCAATTCTTAGGTAAACATTTTAATGAGTTAAAGATAAATAAAATATCAATAAAACATTTTCCTTTATTTCAGTTTTCAAAGGGGTAGTTAGTTTTATTTTTCAAATTTATTGAAATTCATGATCGCACCAGTGGGGTACGACGTTTACCGATACCCTTCTCTGGTCAGGAATATTTGGTGGCATGTATACCTCCGCCCTTACGTCCAGTAACTTTTCGTCGAGACTGATGTGATTCGAAGGAGTTGATCAAATAAAAATAAGTCTTTAGAAATTCCCGAAATGTAGACACCTGTGGATTTCGATTGGTTTGCTTTCTTAACATCAAAGTAACGAATAGTTTGTCGCTCTTAGAATTTGACGACCTGCGCTATAGTCCAACCAGCCGTAAGGGCTTGAGTAAGGCAAATACGCCCCTGCCAAGATATATTTTCAAATTGAAAAATAAATGAAAAACAAAGAAGGTAGAGAAAAGGGACATAAGATGACAAAGTAAGTTGACGAATCGCCAAATACAAATATAGCTAAATCGGTATATTTGGCAAATTCTTCTGCAAGAGGTTTTGTGTTTTGTCCATACGCCACTGGAGGTCTATATCAAACCGCATTTCATTTTCGTGTTGAGCAAGGCTATGTCTGCACGTGCTCGATTCTTGCAACATTTCTTGTTGAGAAAATAGTTTGATTATTTTTCTTGGGTTAGTCCTAAAAGTACAAAATGTCGATTGGACAGGAAAATACACTATTTCTTGCATCTTTTATTTTTTTATATTTTTCTATTAATCTAAACCAAAGTAATTTTAATAAATTTGAAAAATGTTATGTTGCTAAGTTGACTAACAGTGTAGGAAACTAAGTTGTAGAATTCGTCATCTGAACCTTCTTATATGAGACTTGGTTGCGAGGGGATGTCCACAGGGAGGGGTGCTATCACCTCTACTGTGGAACATGGTCCTCGACATCCTCAACAGCCGCCTTAATAATGACAGTCACTAAACAATAGCATATGCAGCTAACCTAGTCATTCTGCAAACAGGAAAATTATAGAACAGTGGTGCAAGGACCTTTCACTATCTATCAATCCTAAGAAGACAGAAATGGTCTTTTTCACAAGGAAAAGGATTATTTTGGAATTAAAACCTCCACAACTCCTAAACACAAAACTAAACTTTGCAACAGAGGTGAAGTACCTAGGACTCACCTTTGACAGCAAGTTAACATGGAACTCGCATTTAAAAAACAGAGTCAAAAGAGCATACAATGCTTATGAACAATGCCGTCGATCCGTGGGGCACGCATGGGGTTTCTCCTCCAGAGTCGTCGCATGGACTTACACGGCTATCATAAGACCTTGTCTGGGTACCAAAAACCCAAAACTTGACAGCTATCCGTAAACTAGAACAAATTCAAAGAACAGCATGTCTCAACATAACAGGAGCCATGAAAACAACACCGACCAGAGCCATGGATGTCATTCTTAGTTTCACTCCCCTTGATATTTACATCAAGGAGGTTGCTCTGATGACAATGAAACGCCTCCGCACGGTTGGAATAGAACCTGATGTAGGATCTGGTGAGGCGGGACGTGGCTTTTGGCAGGAGGCGTTCGATATGCCCCCACTGCTTCAAGCGAACATGGACTCCATCTCACCGAAATATATATTTCATAAGCCATATAAAGTTGTAACATAATAAATAGAAGAGCTGGAAGTGGCAGGTACGATTCATATCTACACCGACGGTACTAAAACAAAACAAGGCTCAGGATGTGGAATATACTTGAGATCTTTAAACCTAAACATAAAATGGGCTGTGAACAATAGTGCTAGTGTAGTTCAAAGATTCTCATAGCAGCAAAAGAAAACACCAGAAACAATATCACTGGAAGGAACATGCGCATCTATACGGATAGCAGACAAGCACTACTCACCCTGAACAGACCACGAATTTACTCAGAGTTAGTACTAGAATGTCACGAAGCTTTGGTCGAAGTATCCATCAACAACGTGGTCACCTTAAGATGGATCAAAGGTCATGTCACATCAAAAGTTAACTGTCCTGCTAATTCACTAGCCAAGAAAGCAGCCAACTAAATACTTTTTGGACCTAGCCCTTCTATTGGCCTGACAAAATAATCGATAGTGACAGACCTAATTAAAGAACATTCCTTTGTGAAATTTAAGGAAAGATAGGATGAAGCAAGAAACTGCAGAGTTGCCAGGGAGTTCTTAAGTTATCCTGACAACAATGCAGCAAATAAATACTTGACTATGACTAGACAGAATCTGCGCTTATTCACAGGCATTCTGACTGGTCATTGCCAAGTACGGAAGCATCTCCATGTCATGGGGCTGTCAGAATCCGCAGTCTGCAGAGGGTACGAATATGAAGATGAAACCATCGAGCATATCCTCTAGGATTGCTCGACGCTCTCATTTATCAGGAGATTTGTGTTCAGCGAGTATCGGCTAACACCGGCCGATATAAGAGAAGCATCTCTTGGCGACGTTGTCAACTAGATTGAATCTGTAGGTTAGCTTACGAGCTAGGAGGTACCTATCGTCTTAGGGGGATGCACAATGGGCCTAGTGAGGCCTAAGTTCCGTTGGGGTACCTTTCATATCTAAAATGATAGTATGTTTTAAATTACAAACATTTCCTTATAGTTTACGCAAAATCATGGGAAGAATATATGTGCGGAGAACTGAGAGGCAGTCCTAGAATAAAGAGAACATGAAATTAGCAATGCGATTTGTTCGGATTAACAACAAAAGTGTTAATTCAGCTGCAAAAGAACGTGTTATTCAAGAGCCTACTTTGCCGAGATACTTGAGGATATATGAAGATGAGGTAAAGATTAAAGCAATTTTAAGTTGCAGAAGTCCCTATTTTATATTTTTTTGTTGTTGGACGTTTCTAGACAACGTTTTCTGAAGAAAAGCTAAACAGGTTATTTCAATACATTGTAAGCATAGACAAAAGGGCATTTGGTCTAACCGAAGATCAGTTTGCCAGAAATATATAAGTATGATGCGCAAATATAAATTGGCACTAAGATGTCCTGAGACTACCTCTGTCGCAAGGTTGATGGCATTAAACAGAAAAAACGTAAATCAATTTTTTGTAGCACTTCGAGAATTAAAGAAAAAGTACTCTTTCAAACCCCATCAAATTTAGTATTTGGATGATTGGATGAGACAGGTGTTTCTACAGTGGCCACGAAAACTCCAGAAACTCCAAAAATAATAACTCTTATAGAAGAAAGTTTAGGGCGGAAAATGTTTCAGCAGCAGAAAGAGGCACCAATGTTAATACAATTTCTTCCATAAAATCAAATAGGTCGTTTGTTCTACCCTTTTTAATATTTCCGCGAGAGCTAGGATGCATCCACCTTCATAAATGCATCTTTTATGAATAACACACCTACCGGATTTTGTTGGTGTTGCACATGATAGTGGCTGGATGACTGCCAACAACTTTATAAGTTATCTGAAGCATTTTATTCAGAATATGAGACCTAACGAGCAAACACCTGTTTTACTTTTAATGCTGAAAAAGCAGATACAGAAAAATATAGTGAGTATAACAAAATTGATAAGTACGAGCAATCAAGATCTCTAGCAGTTTCCATTGTATGTATTTTTCTCGCTTGATATTACTCTTCAAATAACCTGCATCATGTGAGTATTATACTTAGTTTTATTGATTTTAATACTCCCATTCAATCTCTGATATCTCCCCTATTCTATAACATTATTCCATAATTATTAACGTCCAGGATCAATATAAAATAACTCTTTATTTCGTTTCTTCAGGCGGGAATAAAATTAATTACATAATTTTTCATAAAAAAATGTTTAAAAATGCCTTTAGAAAAGTTCAATTAATTTATCCAAGGTTAAAAATAGTCTCAATTAATTAAATCAAAATTATGTTTTCTATGTACACACCTTATTAAATTCTTATTTCTAATCATAATCAACCTGTACGTGTACAATTATAATTATTTTTATTGTACATGCAACAACCTTGAACTAATGTATGTGTTTTCGTGATTTTCGATAGTTAAAAGCTTACAAATAGGTAATAACTATTTTTATAGTATCTTTATTGCAATATGTTATTTTCTATATATGATTAAACAATCGAATTAAAAAAATCGTTTGTTAATTAGTTCAAATCGGACCAAAATTTTTCCTGGCACATATTATGTACATTGTAAGATTATAAATACTCACCTAGATAATTTAGGCCTTTATTTTCATATTAATTTATAAAAAAAACAGAATGATCCAAAAAATTATGTCTGAAAGGTACAGAATAAAAAATAGGATGTACGTACTGGGTTATTCATTATAAATTATCCAACCTTTATCATTGTTATTTTTCCGTACATAAAAAAATATGTTTAATAAAAGTTTTGTGGGTATGAATGAATTTTGCTAAAATAAAAATAAATTAACAGGGATATCCTGTAGGTATATTACTAAATTTTTATAAGAATATATCTTATATTGCCTATATCTTATATCGAGTAATTAAACGCCGAATGCTAAGCTAGTTAGGTCTACTGTAAATATGGAAAAGAACATTATTAAAGTAAGCTATGAAAATGCAATTATTATGTTTGCTGAGTGACTTTTTTAACCCAGGCCTTGGAAATCAATGTAAAGGCCCAAACGGGGTTATTAGGGTTCTCCTTCGATTTTTTTTTTTTTTTTTGAAATTGGAAGCCCGAGATGTTGCAAACCATTCAATAATTTTAGAGTAACAACAATTAGACCTATAATTATATAATTCGAAAATTTCGAAAAATTCTGATATCCTGTCTAATATTTTTGTCAACGTCAAAGCTAATTTGTAATTTTTTATTCAAATTTAATTATATTTTCTACATTTGAGTCGAAATAAAAAAAAATACAATGTGGCCTCCGTAAAGTCCTATTTCCTTTAGAGTTGACTTGGTAGGTACAGGGCCGACAAGAGGGGGGGAGGGTAGCAGAAACTAATTCCCGGGGCCCGGGCTCAAGTGGGGGCCCGGCAACTATGGCGAGGACGTTTTTACGTCTTCAGAAGTTCGGCACAAGAGGGGGAAAGTTTTTGTTTGAAGACCTTTTTTTTTAAGAGATTCAGGAAAGAAGAGGAGAAGTTTTTGTTTCGTAGACTTTTTTTTAGGAGAAATTGAAGCAAAGAGAGGGAGAAGTTTTTGTAGACCTTTTTTTTTTAGAGAAATTGAAGTAAAGAGGACGAGGGAGAAGTTTTAGCTTTAAGATCTTTTTTTTAGAAAATTTCAAGTAAAGAGGAGGAGACATTTTTGCTTGAAGACCTTTTTGTTTTTTAGAAATGTTTTATAAAATTGTCGCGGGGCCCGACCTTGGAGAATTGTCCCGGGGCCCGACCTGGCTCTCGGCTGCCCTGGGTAGGTACCTGCTTTAAGAGGAAATTATATGTTAATTTTTGATTTAGGGTGAATTCCTAGTTATTTATCTTCACTATACAATTTTACAATAGTTCAGTGCCATATAGTTTGGGAATTTCATATTTGTGTTCCTGCATTTTGTGAATGAAAACTAAAGTCGTTCTAGATTATAAATAGGTTAATGCTTATCCCTCGATCCCTTGTCCAACCAATGATGATTGATAGAAAATTTTGTATGATTTATATTACAGTGTCAAACTTACATATTACTGTAACTATTACTAGATAATTAGCATAATCTATGATGTTGTCGTCTTTATAGAATAGTTTTCCCCTCGATCGTTCACTAATGTTGGATTTTAATAATTAACAGTGCTGTCATGTGTCAACCCCCTCCCGTTCACTTCTCCACACCTTAACTTTAAATAGGTAATGTACCATGTATGGCACATCATTAAAAAGGTAATTTAATGGGGGATTCAGAAATATTTCTGTACATTGCGTTACTTAAATTTTATCGTCCTCTAGCGGGATAAAAAACTACTACGTATTATAGAGTGTGATACTACAATGTGTAGTACATCATTAAAAAGGTAATTTTATGGGGAATTTAGAAAATATTACTGTTCATTGCGATACTTATTTGAAAGCAAATTTAATTACTAATTTAATGTACCACATAACATTAATAAAAATACCCTCCATACCTATTGCAATAGTTTGAAAATTAGTCATGCATTATTTTTAAACACTATTGCTAACTTTATTTTGTTGCAAGTGCAGTATGGAAATATTTCTATTAATGTTATGTGGTGCATTGAATAAGTAATTAAATTAGCTTTTAAATGAAGTATCACACTTTATAATACGTTACAGATTTTTTTATCCCGATAGAGGGCGCTAAAATTAAAAGTATCGCAATAAACTGTCATATTTCTGACTTCCCCATAAAATTATCTTTTTAATGATATGCCGTACATGGTACATTCCTTATTTAAAATTAAGAGGTTGGAGAAGTGGAAGGTAGGGGGTTGACACATGACAGATGTCTGTATTGTAAAAATATGTTTAATTTGGAACAAAATCAACCTGTTTTAGCATTTTCTTAAAATCCAAAGATTATTGCTGAAAAACAGGATGAAACTGTTTTAAGTGACCCACTTTGTATATCAAAAATGAGAATTAGTTCATAGAACAAAATTTGCTTAAAAATGCATTTTTTATCAGATGCGCTACATAAGAAAGATCCTCCCATCGAAAAAAAATTATTGAGCGCAGCGCCATCTACATATTGACCTATTTAAAATTAATTTATATCTAGAACTGAAGCTCTCTTAGCGCTCTATAAACTGGCTCTTACAGAATTAAAATATCTCTATTACTTAACATAATATCCGGCCTGGGAGTTTCTATTGGTACACCCTGTATAGCAAGGCAAATAACATAACGAAAAAAACTGGCTGCCGAAGTCACCAGGATGAAAAAGTATCGCTTTGTTTATAACATACCTAGGTACTTACCTTTATTTTGGTAAAATTAATAAAACTTCTATGATAATTATAAGAACAATTTTATATAATAGCCAGCAAGCTTTTAACTTGTTAACTTTTTAAATACCTATGCACATTATTATAATCTTCACACAGTAGTCTGTGAGGAGTATTATAGGTTTATTTTCTGGAGACCAAAATTTTAATATTGATTTAAATATAAAAAATTTGGTACCAAAATCCGTCTCACTAAACTTTAAACAACTGTTAAAAATGTCTGTCCGTCCGTCCGTCATCAAGTTTTTTGTCCACAAGATAAGTCAAAAACAAAAAATGATAACAAATTGAAATTTTTAGCAAAAATCAAGCTCTATAAAGTGACGAAGCCTATTGATAATGACATATCTAAATAGATATGGGGGTTAAGGGGGTCTGAAATTTAAAAAATCCTAATTCAAAATCGAAAAGCGACATCAACATGAAATTAAAAAAAAAAATAAGCTCTATAAGGGGATGAAGCTTATTGATTTAAAAAAAAATTGAATAAAAATGTGGGGGTTAAAATATTAAAAAAAAAATCCTAACTCAGAAATCTTCCGGAAAATCAAACTCTGTAAGGGGATGAATCCTATTGATTATAAAAAAAAAGATCTGATTAAAAATGGGGGGTTAAAGGGGATCTGTTAAACTCTGAAGTGTATAATATAGAATACCAATCATTATTAATAGATTCATTTTAATTTTATATTTTCTTTTAATACATCAGATTTATATTATATTTTCTTCAAGTCTTTTTCTTTGTAGGTAGGGTCCGATTGCAATTAGAAGAACACAGCTACGTCATAACCATTACTTCAAATTTCGAATGAATATTATCTATAACTTTCAATAAACAAAAATTAAGTAAGTTGTTAGGTATAAAACAATATTTTTTATAGGCAGCGATAACCAATTAATTACTTTGCCAAATGATGGAGTAGCTGTGTTCGTCTAATTGTAATCGGACTCTACTAATTAATTTGATTTGTTTTCGATTAATAATTTTGTCCTGTAAACAAAGTTATGACGTTTTTAGAAACTTAAAATAACTATTTTAAATTCACAAGGTAATATTTTTGTTTTCTGGTTTCATGTAGGTATATAGGTATGTATATTTAAATAAACAATCAGACACTTATTATTTATTTACCTGTTGATTTAAAACATTTTACTTTAAGTTGATCAAATCCATTTTAAAATATTAATATTAATATTATAGCCTATTTTGCTAGATATCCGACTAATAGGACAAATAGTACCAAAGCTAAATATCCTACTATTATTCAGAATTTGGCAAATTCCAGAGTAAAAATGAAGTTAAGATCTGTTTTGTAATGTTTCTTTAGTGTTTAGGGCTGATTGTTTTATTACTACAATAATTATTTTAACTTTGAGTTTTTAAAATTAGTTAATGCCGTTTGTTTGAGTGCAATATTATTATGGATTCCATGGTTAAAAAGGAAATTTAGTTTCTTTCTTGAGATACAGACATTTATAAAGAACTATGAAGATCAAAACTTTATGCAATTGTATAAAAAAGACTCATTAAAATTCGGAGGTGTCTATACAAGGTACACTCAAAAAAACAATGTGGTGGAGAACATTTGTATTGCAGATATCGAGAATTTACCTTACCTATCCAAATAATACAGTGTTCATAGTAAATGAAGACAATTTAGATTTAAGTGAGAGTGGTTTTTAAATTAATAGTCCCTTAATTATTTATTTGTAGATCAAACCCTTGAAAATAAAAAAAAAGATTTATTGGAAAAAAATCAAGACTCCTAAACCCATGAAACAAAATGGTCGTCCCAGGGGAAGAGATGTAACTGCCATAGGTTTATAACGATCCAGAACCAAGAATTCAGAAAAAAAACTAATTAATTAGGTACATTTAATACCTACGTTAAAATTTGAAAATAAGATTATTAAGTGTAAAAATTATTTACCTTCATTTTCCTGTATAAATTCCTGGATCTCTATAATGGAATTAAATTACTACTGTCATAATAAATTTACTACAAGTGAATTAAAGACACGAGTGGATGAAAGTGTTTTTTATTTATTTCTATTTTATTTACTTTCTATGCATGTTACATTTTTAAATTAATGTATACAAATTAAACACATTAGAAGAACATCACCTTCTTTTACACCTTCCACTTGTTTCTTCAAATAATATTAAAGGCGGTTAAAATAATGTTTAAACTGCAAATTAGGTAAAAAGAACCCAACGTAACCAATCAAAGACAGGTTTTATAATCGCAAGGCCTACGTAAATTTATTAGAAGTTCAAGTTTAGCTCATTCATTCTGTAATTTGAAACTAACAAGCTAAGCCTCAATTTTTCTCCTTGTTGATATTTTGGTACACGATGAGAAATCGCCAAATAGTATGATATTTAGCTTTGGCACTATTTGTCCTATTGGATTATGGTTGATGATGGTAAATCTATCGAATAGTAGGTTATTTAGCATTGGTACTATTTGTTCTATTAGTCGGATATTTAGCGAAACAGGCTATATGTCCTACTAATAGGACACGTAGACAGTCCCAATATTTACAGAAAGTTAGTTCTAATTTCATACTTTTTGTATGGAAATATCAATGCCAGATGTGGAAAGAAACCTAGTCATTTAAATAAATGTTGCATAATAATTTAAAAATCTATTTACAATTTTGAAGATATAGGTTATATTTGAATTAACTAGTAGATATCGCAGAGACCCATTGATATAAAATAATTTTCTAGAGATATTTAAAGCTTTTAAACAAAAAAATATTTTGTTACCACAAAAAAATAATATAAAAAGTTGCAAGTAATACTTGTATGAAATTTAAATAAACATTCAAAGATGTATTTTGTATCATCTCTTCATCTGTTAATATGATATACTAAGATATACCTACAAGAGATAAATAAGAAATAACTAAGCATCAGAAAATAGGTAGTGAATAATTAATAATACAACATTTACCTGAATATGTGACCTCTTTACTTCGATGTAGAGCCAATTATCCGTGGTGAATGCAATAGCAAGAAGTGCTACGGCGATGATGGAAGTGATGGTGGCCAAACTTAAAGTTACCGCAGAACAAGGCATTGTTAGCGAAGAAAAACGGCGTAAATCACAAAAAAGTACCACAAAATCACATGGAAATCTACACTACAGCAACTCGTTGAACTTAGTGAACTCTATTCAGGTGTCTGATGGCCCGGGGGCATGATACTCTACGGAGATGAGATCCAAAATTTCGGTGCCACGAATTGTTTTACACGTTGCGCTCGGACGGACTGTTCAAAAGTAGTTCTTTGGATTTAGATGACACTCGACTCAGCGAGTCAAGGAAGCCGAAGGCAGGGAACAGGTTTCTCGCTGTGTGCTTGGGTACCTGCGCAAGAATTGAACAGGTCCGGATTCGAAACTTCGGACTAAATTTGCTTTCTAGTTATTTATAAATAGTACCTGAATAAAAGTGATATATTTTTAACCGACTTTAAAATAAATAGGTTCTCAATTCGTCGAAAATATTTGTTTTTATTTTTTATGTATGTTCAGCGATAATTTTTTACCACGTTGATCGATTTCTATGATTCACTTTTTATTAGAAAGGGGTACATCAGGGGTAGTCTCATAGAAATTTGGTCAAAATGTGATGATGGGATTTATAAAAAAATCATCAAACTCTTTAGTTTTGGAGTCTTTTTTTTATTACTTTTACGACTTGTTTTAAAACAATTTTCACGCCAAATTTTACCATTGAAACATTTAAAATATATTTTCTCCAAAATATGGGGTTATTAAAATGTAAGAAATACTACCTATACTATTTTATATTGTTCATATATTAAAATTAAGCCAAAATACTTAAAATAGAACCCCAACGAAATCGTAAAACATCTCTAAAGCTTTGCAACCCATTTAAATTATTTTCATTATGTTAACCGCAAATAATTCATATACTAGGTACTAGGTACAAATATAAGAAATATAATCTGTAGAGAAACTATGGAGGAAAATCATCAAATTAAAGTTGACTTTTATATTAAAAGACGCTTTCCATGTAATTTTGTTTTATACCTGACGTCAATATGTGATTGCAGTGACACTTTATATTGATGATTTTTTTTAAATGCTATATTTATATCGCTTTTAAAAGGTCTTTTATTTATTTAATAAGTTCCAATAACTGATATGTATATAGGTAGGTATGTAATGCCAAAAATGTAATTATAAAATAACAACAAGTACCTACCTAGATATATTAGATTTTTTTCACGTTTTATTTACAGATCTTTTTAG
The DNA here is from genome assembly GCA_927349885.1 of Psylliodes chrysocephalus. Classification (NCBI taxonomy): domain Eukaryota; kingdom Metazoa; phylum Arthropoda; class Insecta; order Coleoptera; family Chrysomelidae; genus Psylliodes; species Psylliodes chrysocephalus. The sequence goes on along the minus strand of OV651814.1, from coordinate 77,617,307 downwards.
GTATCAAAGTTTGGCCAGGCCGGCACATTAATAGTTTTTTATTTTGATTTCGGTATTTTTAGTTATTTGTTTTTTGTGTTTTTTTTTATCAAAAACAATTATATTTTTTTCTAAAATACCTAGTATAATATACTAAGTATTATAACTAGTAGTTTCTAACAGCGTATTTAAACCATTATCTATTCCATGTAAATACAGGGTGTTCCGTAAATATATCGAAAAACTTTTAAAATATTTTTTTTTGCCTAGTAGGTAAACATCTCTTTGAAAAGCTTCATTTCCAAGATATAAAGGGTTGTAAAGTTTAGAAAAAACTTCACGAATATCTTAAAATCAAAAGGGAAGGCTTGTATCCGTTTGTTTTTTTGGATGAGATATGGATATTTAAAGGTGGTACAGTTGGGAGTTCCTGATAAGAGAAGTGCGAGGAAAACCAAAGTTGATGGTGCAAGGTATTTAAATATATTTATATTTAAATTTAGTATTTACTTTATAGGTAATACGATTTTCCATTTTTTTTTTTAATTTAGTGGCATAGTGTTAAATTTTTGGTATGTTTTATTTTTGGTATAACACTTTATTTTTTCATTGTAGGCATATAGTACTACAAAAAGGTATATAATCTGAATTTGCTGCTAGAGCGGAGTTTGGTATTTGCTTCTAAGACACGGGATGCGGTGATTAGCATGGCGAAATAAATAGAGAAAACTTTTTGCATTCGTTTAAATATCAGCTTTTAATGGACCTTCTACAATTATTATGAATATGAAGACTAGTCTTCATAATTATGAATAATGCCAGTTACCATAGTACGGCAGTCAATAAAGTGCTGATAACAGCTGTCAATGAAGCTGATAGAGAACTGGTTAACTGAACGTGGTATTCCTTTTGAAACAATTTTGTTCAAAACGCACAGTTATTAAAGTTGGTACAAATGTAAAGTTAATATAAACATTTATAATTAATACGTTCCACTTGCCAATGTGATTTGAAACGAAGGGAGAATCAAGGGTAATATCAATCACCTTGCTCTGTCTACTGGTTACAAAAGTAGGTTCGTTTCCACGATTCAATATTTCCAGGTTATTGGTTAAAATTAATTCAAATAAAGACACGCCTCTTTTATTGTTGTCAGTGCTGTCCCATGTAACATGGTGGGAATTTGCGTCTGCAGCAATGAGTACCTACAGGTTTTTCAGCTCGGCAGATTTTTACGAAGTTCCTCAGCTCATCTGTTGATGGAGGACTGGAAGAGTTATAGGGAAGGCATGCAGAGGTTAGAATGAATAGCCTCTTATTGCCTGCTATGTTTATTTCTATCCTGACTGCTACTAGGTCTCTAAAATAGAAATCTTGTAAATTAAGGATGTATAGACCATTACGTACGTATATACATGCCCTAGTGTATTTGGTATTGTATATTAACTTATCTTTGGTTTGCCCGAGCCCCGTCACATGCCCTTTGTAGATCCAGGGTTTTTGTATTAGAACTACATCTATGTCCTCCCGAATAATGGTACGTGCAAAGGTTGCGGAGGCGGCCTTGCAGTGTCTCAGATTAGCTTGCACTATTCTGAGCATCTGAAGGTTCTTCCTTCCTCTCCATTTGTACTCTGAAGATTGTCTGAGTTAGGCCCACATAGGGTTTTAACTACAGGTTTTCTAAAGCCTTCAAAGAGTCGTCATCGTTCAACAGTACAATGGTTTGACCATTGTCTTCCACTTGCCTGTGAATGACTTGTCACTGTTCTGTTTGGAGCCCTTGGTTTTGAGTTTGAGGAAAGCAAGTACCTTTGTAGTTTCCATGTTATGCATGGGTTTGGGTATCCATGCCACAACATTTTTGGTTCGGACGATCTCGCAAGAGAGTCACACCATAAGTTGTGGCACCCTGCCATGGTTGGAGCTAGGGGATTATTTCGGGAGCCAGATTTAGCGGTGTCATTGGCACAGATCAAGAAAAGAGCTTGGTTATGGAAATAAACTAATCCATATTAGGGTTTAAATCATTAAATTAATAAAGTTCGAAAAGAAATTGAATAACAGGAGAAATCTACTTTTCCTAAACATTTTATAGCTCTTATTAAATAATTTGCTGACGTAATAACAGATGATAACGTGTGCTCCAAAATAAAAAAAATGTTTTCAAAAATTAATCAGTTGTAGTAATAAACCACCAGAAGTATATGAAGCAGAAAAATATGAACATAAGGTATTTCGACTACCTCATTATCACTGTATATTCATCTCTATTCAACATATTTGGGGCAATGCTATAAAAATAATTATTATGGCAATTATGTGGGAAAGGATGGTACTTCAACAGAAAAAGCACTAGTTACAGGGAAAGAAGCTTTAGAAAAAGCAACTCGTGATATTTGGCTGGGAACAGTTCAACAAACTGAAAAAATAATACAGAAATGGAACGAAATTAGAAATATAACAGTACTATTTAAAAAAGGAAGGCTATTTTCCTCCCATCACTTTTAGCTACCGACTTTGAGGAAACTTGATGATTTCATCGGAAGATATATTGCAGTTGCAAGATCTTTACAAAAGTTTTGTGTCATCTACATAGCAAGTAATAGATATAGGATCAGCATAAATTTCTTCTTCTTTCCTTTTCTTCTTTAGCTGTAGGGGCTCAGTTTTTCACTAGCACTATCAGAGAGCTACCTGGCTTGCCAAGAAGCGCATGTTAGGCCTCTTATGGCCGATTTTTGTAAAATAAACATTTTTTTTTAAAAACGAAATACTGGCACTGGGTATGTAGTAAAAAAGTGAACGCATACAACAGTAGCAGTGGCGGCTGGTGGGCACTAGCGATTGTGGGGCACACACTGGAAAGGAATCCCGGGATTCATTTTTTCCCTTAGGAAAACAAGTTCTCCGCTTAATGAAAATTAAACATATTTCAAAACAAATTAAATATTACAAAATTGAAGACTAACTGCTAGGTACCGCTGCAGTTGTATACTATTTCCTATAGTTGAAGTCCATTCTTCTGGATTTTTGGCTAGCGAAGTGATCGATGACCAGATTAATAAAATTTGGAATGGACCGAATAAGTTTTTTTTTCGATGGATAACATGGCTAACGCGCACAATCTATCTTGGCACATAGTGTTACTTAAAAATGTTTTAATACGTTTTAGTGTCGAAAAACATATTTCACTCTCCACTGTGGTCATAGAAATTGTACACAGGATAGTTAGCAGCTCCACAGATTCCGAAAATGTAATTGTCAAATTGTTCTCAAAAAACATTTGTAATAACGGTACGGCCCCATTGTGTTGCACAAAGTCATCTCGGGTGTAAAGTATGGACAGTTCTTTTTTGAATTTTAAGCTGTTTGTACGTTTGGAAATAAACTACACACAGTTTTAACGTCCTCATTTGGAAAACAACCTCGGTAGTCTTTAAATTTGTCACTATCAAATAAACTTGCAATTGTTAGGTGGGTAGTAAAACTAAAACGTTCATTTACCTGCCCTGCCATTGTATCACACATTTCCTTACATATCCTTAAATTAGGAATGGGGTCCTACTTTTCAACAAACCGTCTCTTCTTGCTTGTACTTGGACCTGATTGGGTATTGTCGTTTAAGTTTAGTTCTTGTGGGTCTTATTGTGATTGCCATTCTTTATCAATTAGCGTGTCTATATTATTTCTAATATTTTGAATAGCTGCTGCAAAATTTGATATGTTTATCTTAACCTTGAGAGCATCGAGCTATCTACTCTACAGTTGATCAAAAAGTATATCGCAATTTGGCATTATTTTGCTGAAGAAAAATAACCAGAAACTAAAATCTGTCTTTCAAAATTTATCAACCCTTCAGTCTGATTAAATTAAATAAAAATTCTAACGCTTCTAACGCTTCTTACTACTTGTAATGTAATATACTTACGACTGTTATAAAATAAATGCTATATTATCATACTCACCGATAATTTTTTAGAGGAATTTTAAATCCCTCATTTGCTTCTCTTTCCATAAATGTAGTAATATTATATATAATTTCTCTTGTTTGACTATTAAGGGACCTCCCTTTTAATCTGATATTCTTTGGAGCCATTAAAACACAAAAACACAATACTTATATGTAAATATAAATCACAAGGCACTATAATTATATAAAATTGTCACTTTTCGCACTATATTCACTTTGTATATACTCGACCCAGGTTACGCCACTGAATGACTAAGTTTGGCTTCGCCGAGTGGCCGTTGCTAGGCAACAGCCAGTGCGCAACTTTTGTCGTTGCCATGCTGTGTACCAATCTCATATTGGCCCGGCTCTACAGCACGTCACGATCAGGACAGCGCCCCGCTTGTGACGTATAATCCATCGCATGTGTTCATCTCTTGCTAAGCGGTATTGTCGTTGTCCTTGTTTTTCGCTTCATAATGAGAGAGAAAACAACGCAGGCACACATTTACTGTGCCTTGTGTCCATCTTCCACTTAATTTCGGAATTCTCGGAACGTCGCTCAACGCCCTGTCGTTCAGTGTCGTGCCAACGCGGTTTGCGCTGAATATTAGATAAAATAATAATAGGCATTGAGGAAAATATAAAATATGTGTTATTTTTTTTTTGGTTTATTATACTAGAGCATGTGCCCAAGTGCCCTTACGGGTAAACCGCCACTGAACAGTAGACTTAACTTCTCTATTAGGGTTGGCCGTCATTGACGGACCAAATATTTATAAATTTCTGTGTTGTTTATACGTTTGTACATGGTTTTTAGTATTTTTTTGGTTGTTTTTTTAACTTTTTATTTGACTGGACTTTTTTAAAGTGTTTTTACGAAGAGTATTTTGGTAAATCAACTTAGTTTTATTATAGGTAAGTTCTACGTTGGCAAAATTGATTGTTTTTAACTAATTATAGTGATATTTTTTAAGGGGTTTGAATGTGCCAGACAGACAGTGGTCAGTAATTGTAAAAAGAGCCGTGTGAAAACAAAATTAGATGACCCAGATATAATTTATCATGATTTTCTATTGGGGAAATAAAACAAGAGTGGATTCGGAGGTGCCGTAGAGCCGATAAATGAAATCCCACAACAAGCCATATTTGTTATGTCCATTTTATCGGGAATGGTTAGGAAAGAAATTATAAAGAATTATTGGGTGCGATTAAAGTAAACTGCAGTCCTTACTTAAATTCTTGGGAATGAAAGTGACAATAAAAATTTAAAAATAAATAACAAAACAGTCGAATCTTAAAAAGAGAATAGAAAAATATGGTGGATGATGGTTTATTAACAGAATATATTAAAATTTCTACACATTTAGAGGTTAATGAAAGCAGCACAATTGAAAACGAAGTGTTAACCGGAAGCAAAATTATAATAAGACTCAAGATGATTTTTAAATTATAAAAAAAGAAAAGGGCAATATGTTTACATAAGTAAAGCAATTAAATTTTTATTAAAGCAAATATCAGACACTATTCAAACAAAACAAAGGACTAAAGGCCAAGAAAAATGTTTTTACTAGAAACCAAAATTTATGCAGTTGGACGGAGAATCAATAATGAGCAATCTGTTATTGTCAACAATCCAGCGATGCTGACCCGGGAAAAAAATGTTTAAATAAAAAATTTTAATATCAGAGACCTATGTGACACCTTTTATTTTAGCTCATCAACCTAATTTTAATTTGTCTACTTTTTATGTACTACGTGTACTATTTGGGGCACAATGTGTACTAGGATACAACATTTTCCCAGTTGCCTCTACACTACACTAAAATAAAATAGTAATGTTTCAATGATCGATGCAGTAATCATAAAGTAATTAATACACTTATGATATTATGAAGATAGTACATATAAATTGTCAATTATGTTTAAGTTTTCTTTGTATATTTATTTTTGTATTCAAATATTTTGACTTGTCCTTTACATAAAGGATCAATAAAAAATTATTGTTTTCAATTTGTATTTTTCGTATATTGGCCATTCATTGGAAATTTAATAAAGATATGATTGTTTATAAATATGTGTGCTATCAGAAATGTTTTGAAAAATATTGTGCCAATACCGCCCACAATTGCTTGTATTGTAACGTGGTCGTTGAACGCAAATATACCTACCTATATATAGTTGTTACGTAAATTCCAATAATAAAGATTTTTCTTATCGTGTCCCATTTATGTCTAAATAGGTACCTCAAACGGTTTATATTAAAAAAAGCGTTTAATACATGACATTCACTATTGTTATCCTTATTTTACACGACAATAAGTCAGAGCAGTTTATATTCGTGTTCATTTTTAAATTCACGGATTCGATGGTCCGGCAACTACGTCATTTTCCCGAATACTTCCGATGATACACGGTGCGTTGAAGAATCCTATAGAGAGTAAAGTATCCTTGCCTTAGATAGATTGCTGAAACGATAAATTTACAGTTTCCTTCGAAATAAATTATGATTTTGTTACTTGCTATATGTAAACTGATAGATGGCGAAAGCTCTTGCTAAATTATAACAGAGAACCTGGAATAGTGGTAGAAGCTAAATGATTATAAAATGTTAATCAGAAACAAGTGAAAGCTATTGAAAGAGTGGCCAGCTTAATTCAAAGCTTCTTACCGGCGCTCTTGAATTAACAATAATTTTAGTACGAAAAGCTATCTATCACCCTTTTGGGTACACACTTGAGTAGCTATTCTGATTTCGAGGGAATGGAAAGCCGGTTTTGCATCTTTATATGCAACGCGCAAAATTTGTATTTTTGTCTCATTCAAAAACCTATTTCATAATTTCTACTCCCTGAGATTCAAGAATAGATCTGCTATCTCAGAAACTGGGGTAAAATTTTTACCGCGCCAGTGATTTGTAGGGGTGATCCAAATCACTAGATCCTTCGTTATTGTTAATCATTAATTTACTATTATTTACTGACAAATTCTTTTCTTAGACGAGACTCCTCGAACTATAGTCGAGAAGAAATTTAATTAGAATAAATATAACTCACCTTAAAAGGTCCAGCTTTGTGATACTGGACAATTCTGCATATTAATCTCAACTAAATGAAAAGCTCTGTTTATTGTTAATGGGGAATTTATTAATATATTTCTACAAATACATTAGGGCTTCATTTGATCGAACAAAGGGGGACCTTTCGAAAAAGTGCAATCTGCAAAAACAAACGGTTAATACAAGTCTTAAGATCGTATCTTAAAAACTAAAAATACATCGATACATCAGTACTAAGTACACTTAGGGTGAGATTACAGAACGTCTGCAACTTTGCAGATCTGCAAATATGGCGGCAACTTTGCAGATCTGTAAATATGGCGGACTTACAGATGCAAGTATCAAATTATCGTATTCCAAAAAATATCTGCTAATTCGCAATATTTATTGTTGTTTATTACCCCCAACAACACTAAATCTAAATCCACTCTTAAGAAGGTTAGAACATCCTACAACCTGTTTCTTTGAATTGAATACAGTTCGTGGTGTCAGATTATCGAGTTTTTAAACATAGTAATGGATTTGGGTTTAGTGTTGCTGGGGTAATAAACCACAATAAATATTGCGAATTTGCAGATATTTTTTAGAATACGAAAACTTGATACTTGCATATGTAAGTCCGCCATGTTTGCAGATCTGCAAAGTTGCAGACGTTCTGTAATCTCACCCTTAAATTCTTATATCTAAAAAAGGGGTAAAATAAAACTAGCCTAATATGGCATGGAAGTAGAATATCACAATCTCTCAAAGGAATACCTAAGTATTTTGAAAATTTAATTTTTAATAATTAATAAAGGCTAAATATTTAATATAATAAAGGCTAAATATTTAATAAACATTCTTATTATATTCCTAAATGAAAACATAAATGGGCAGCAAGAAGTGAGCTATTTTTCAGACGCAGTTTAATTGATGATTATTTAATCATTAGTTAGTTATTGATTTTAAAGGAAATATTTTAGATTCAAAACGATATATTTTTGTTAAAGAAAAAATTTTCAAAACACGCTTTATTCATTTAAAAATCCACCTATTTTAAGATTTTATACTAAATGGATTATTCTTGGTATTTTTTTTAATTTTATTGTTAATATTTATTATCGATATGTGTTTTATATTTAAATTACCAAACAAAAACCTATTTCTAAATAGTTTGTTTTGTTTTTATTAATTGGAAAAATAACTGATTGGTTTCGGCAATAAATGACTAGATAAAGAAAACAAATTCAATTCAGTAAAATGTGATTAAAATAATCCAATCAGTTAGGTATCTATTGAAAAATTGTAAAATACTTATTAAAATAGTAAAATAAAAAGATTAAAATACTTAAATTGTTATTGAATTAAATAATAATACTATTCCTATAATTCACCCCCTTACGAATGAATTTTAACTCCAAAAGCCGAGCTTGTGCGTGGTAGGATCGGTTCTTATTATTTTTGAAGGTAAAATTTGTATTATTTTAAATTTTTAAACCTTTTCTTTCTAAAATCTTTTTGGTGATTTCTTGAGGATAAGGTCCAAAAACCTCAAATTGTTTTTTATTTTTAATATCATCACTTTTGGCCCCTGGTGGGACATCCTTCTTCACATTGTTTTATTTTGGTTTGTATTAGATTTTAGAATTTAGATTTTAGAATCCGCGTATACTTAATTCCTGACTCATAGATCCAAGACAATGATTAATTTGGCAATATTGGATCAAAAAGTCCATAAACATGGTGTCCAGAAACCCTATTATAAGAAAAAAACGGAAAAATCATTTTATGTCAATTTAATTTAAATTACCTTGATCTAAAAATGGTCCTCAAGGAACTTTCTTTCTGTTAAATTATATTATTCCATACATTTATTTTTTGGAATCTCATCATTCAAATTTTCCACATAGCCATCTTAAGATAATTTATACATTTCTTTGTAAATCAATGAAAACGTATGTAAGACACATGAAAAGGTTAAATTGATTTTTCTCGAAAATAGTTCGTCATGGAGATTTCAAATAACAGCATCATTTTTGGGTGAAAATAACGAAATGTTTTAAATATCATGTCAAAATAGCGACTCGTTGAAAGACGAAAAAAAAAAAAGAATAAAATATCCAATATCCCACCCGAACGAGCCGCTTATGACTACATTAAAAAAAATAGAATTTACGAAATCCGTTTTGACGTTATTTCAATTAAACCGTTGTTATATTAGAGCGACATCTTCTAAGCGATATAGCTCCCTTAGGAAGGATTTTTGAAGGCAATTTATGTCAAATCGACATATTTGAGCTCTAAATTTTGCATTTTTTTTTAAAGAGAGTTTCTGGACAACCCTGTATATCACTTGTTTTCGTTTATTATTCCAGTTCTAGTTAAAGAAATACTTGTATTAGAAATTGTATAAGAAGGATGTCAGATCAGGATGGAGTAGTTTAAGGTCCTAAGCCAAGGTCCTGTCTACCTGTCTACCCCATTAGGTTAATATTATAGATGAATTCGAGAATATGTCTGATGGTTGCTTTCGCAATTTCTTCGGATTCCGGATATTATACCCCAAATTGCCATTCCCGTTCCCATTTAAAGTTCCGCCAATGACCAAGTGGATAGGTGTTTCGTCAAATTCTTCACATATTCTACATAAGGAGTCGTCAGATATCGCTAAGAGATTTAGGTGTCTTCTAATGACACAGTGCCCCATAAAGAGTCCTATTATGGTCTTAAGTTCGTTCGTCCTACGGTTTAGTAGTTGATTTTGGCTGCTCTTGGATGAACCCCGTCTTTGAATATTCTAGACTACCTGAGCCCAGGAAGTTCCAACGAGAGATTATATTGTTCTCTACTCGGCTCTCTATTTACCTATTCCGTTAAGCACCCCTTTAACATGTTGACATAAAAAATACCACAATATCGGTCCTGGTCTAAGTAGAGTTTTCTCAGCTCCCTTCCTGGCTGTTTTCTTGTTTCCCAATACTGCCTCATGTCCCGCCACCCACTCAAGAGTGCAATATTAATTTGGATTGTGCTTCTATTATTTTCAGTGCAATAATGGCTGCCTGGCTGGCTGTCATAATATAGATGACCCTCTTATCTCTAAGGCACAGTTTGCCAGTGATCCCAGGTTTAAACTAATGGTCCTTCCTGCGAGGCCCACATAGGGTGCATAAAAAAAGGAAGAAAAATAAACTTCTTCGGCTAATTCTGCGACAAAAAAATATTAAAGAATGTTTCACAATTCAACTTAAATAAGAGACCTAAAAATAAAAAATATATATAAAATTTTTTGTACACACATTTTAGGTTTTGGTGCTAATTCGCAATACTGATAGGTATGGACGGTACGGTCCTGTTTAGTATAGATATAATAGAAAGTTTATTATTTAAAATATTTTAGTGGGGGTGCTTGGAGCCGTCAATAATAATCATAGAGATACGTGATAATGTGATAAACTATTTTTTTGTAATATAACGTTAATATTTATCATATATTTATCATATAAAGTTTGATTGTAAAAATACGATTTTGATTTTAAGTTAAATAAAAACGTTTAGGTAAAAAACTTTAACAATACGTGAAATAACCAGGTATCTATAAACGAATATTTAAAATATACTCGGGTACCTCTTACCTATTTCAGTTATTTATCATATGTAGGTAGGTTAGAATTTATATAATTATGTTTTCACTCACTCAAAGCACTTTTTAAAAAAGGATGTTTATTAATTTAAAATATAAGTGGTATACAATTATTCAGTATAATATTGTTGTGTGTTTACTGCACAACGAATAGAAAAATAGTAACAAGCTAACATGGTTTCACAAAGTATTTATAGTTAGTTTACCCTATTTGATTACAGAAAATAGAAATAATAAAGGAAATGGTTATTGCGTCCGTTGTCGCTATCTTATCTCGTAGGGTCCATTAAGTAGGGTGGTTACGCTAACGTTTCTCCTCCCTCCTTAGGTGAAGTCTTCGTCCTCGAAGATTCTAAAAGCTCTTGCAGGGCGAGGGCCTGATGGGGTTGGATTCTTGGGCTGAATAGCAGTTTGGCAATCCGGTGTCTTTTTCTAATTAATATGTAACAGGTAAAAGCTGTAACAAATGTTATTAAAATACAAGAAAGTATGCTGAGTCCAATGGAAATTTGCGGTTGGAGGCTCAGCGTCTCGATCGGTTGAATTTGTCCGTGAGTCCTTGGAATGTCCAGTTTTTCTAGTTTAAGCACATGTTGTGGTTCTAACTTGAGTTGGACGATATTGGGAGATTGAATTTCTTGTAGGGTTCTGGGTAGAAATCGCTGTCCTAGAACGTCTAGAGTTTCATTGTATATTATGAAACTGGAACGGGAGACGGTCGTCTTGGCTATAGTCAAGGGCTCGACTATTCCTAAAAGAATGGCGTTGTCGGTTTCTTGAACGAAGTTCTCAGAGACGTGGGCTACAGCGCAGGTCTGTACGTTCGGAATTTGGCACTTTGAGTGAATTCTATTTTGGCATATAACAAAATTGGATTTCTGCGTGCAGGCTTCATACCATGAATTGTTGGAGTAATACCTGGCAGGTGGTATTATCATCGCATGATCATCATTAGGTAAAGGGTATACTTTGATTAAAGGGTAAGAATGAACATGTAGGATGGGTAATTTAAGGATTATGAGCATTTTCTTTTGAGTGACGCACACTATAGAGTGTGAAGATTCTAATAGTTCATAGGGATGCTCATCGTTGATGACTAGAGCGTCTCTTGAATATAAGGATATTAAGTTTTCTTGAAGAATTTTTAATTCCTTAAAAGTGAAAAGTTCAATATTTGTTAAATTTAATTGGGAAAATGTTATTGTTCTAATTAATTTCTTAATATATTCGTTGATGCTTTGCATTTCTAATATTTCATTAATAATTACTAATTGTTGAGATATATCGTCTACCACATTTTTAATTACTAAGTTATTATTATTTATCTTATCTAATAACATATCGAATCTGTTATTAAAGGTTTCGCTGTATGAAATTTGATTATTATACTTTTTTATGATTTCATTTTCTTTTAATTCTAATGAGGTGATATGAGTCTTTAGAAGTTCTAAGTCTGAATTGTCAGGGTTACCTGTAATGTATTTAATGGTTGTTCCTAGGAAGTTGAACAAACCTCGTTTTTGTTTATGTCTACGTGTAATTTTATGTAAATTGTCTTCGGCTTCTGTTAGTAAGTGGTCGAATTGATTTCTTAATAATGTAAGTCCAGTCACTTTAGGTGTAAATTGTTCGAAATTAATTAAACTATTAGTTAATGTCTTCTCAAGTTTTGAAAGATTAATTTGTATAATATGTCGGTGGAAATGTGAAATTTCCTTTGCGTTTCCCATTGGTTCGGGGTAGTAACCATTATTGGGAATCGTTTGGATTCTGATCGAGGCTTCGAGATGTTGAAGGGCGATCCTGAAAAGGTATATTTTTGCTATAAGTTTTTCTTAATCGTTTTGCGTATTTAAGGTGTGTACTTGTAGGGTTGTTTTTGTCTGTTAGACCAGTTATTTTTGTTTTGTTTTGTTTAGTAGGAGATATCGTTTGATAGGGAGCGTCTAATTTTGCTCTGTTTTTCTTTTTCTTAACGTAAAGAGTTTTATTTATTGTGGGAATCGTTTCTGCTGATTTGTTTGTTTTTTCTAATGCTTTAGTTCTGTTGTCTTTTTGTTTTTTGTATAGATAGTCAATGAAGGGTTTAAGTTCGTCTTTATGTCTTTGATTGTACGTATCGTAAATGGGTAAATCGAAATCGAAGTGTATTTCTTCTGCATAAGGGCCATATAAAATTGAAAAAGGTGAATACCCGGTGGCACTATGTAGAGATTGATTATAGATAAGTACAGCATGAGTAAACGTGTCGTCTAAGGAGTTATCGGGGTTTTGAGCTTTTAAAGTTCGAAGTTTTTCTAATAAGGTAGAATGGAAACGTTCTACAGGTGAATTTGAAGAAGAGTTGTTTACTGTAGTAAAGTGAATATCAATTTTATGAAGGTTCATAAATTCTTTTAAGAGAGCAGAGTTGAATTCTTTTCCGCTATCGAATACTAATTTTTTAGGATAATTATGATGTGAGAAATAGTGTCTTAGTTTGCTTAAGACGGATACGGAAGCTTTGTCAGGTAATTTATAACATTGGGCATATTTCGAAAAAGAGTCAATTATTGTTAAGTAATAATTTCTGTTACATTGTAAAATGTCAACATGTAAAATGTCAAAGGGTTTTTGACCAAGTAAAGGGCCTAGTTGTGGTAAATTGTAAGGTTGTCTTTCGTACTTATTTTTTAAACAAATTTCACATTTATTTATAAAATTAGCAATAGTAGTTTGCATAGAGGGCCAATAAAATTTGTGTTTAAGGTGTTTGTAAGTTTCTACTATACCATTGTGATTAGAATTGTGATATAATTTAACACATTCGGTTTGTTTGTTATCGTCTTCTATATCTTGTAAAATTGTATTGCAAAAGGTTGCTTTAACTGTGTTATCGATATTTGTTCTAAAATAATTGCAAATAAAAGGTCTTAAATCGTGAGGCGATTTTATTCCAAATTTTTGTTTAGGTCTCAAGATTGTTCGGAAAGCGTCGATAATGCAGTCTTGCCAATTGTCGGTCGTTTTAATTGTGTACCTATGTTTATTAAATATTTTCTTGTATGTGACGTCATATTTGTCTGAATTTGGGATTATAATAATTTGATTTGTCGATAAATTTAAGGGTTCTTCGGATATAGGAATTCCGTTAATGGGATTTTCAATTGAGGTGTGTTGAGTTTGTGAGTCGTCTGAGGTATTTTGTATCTCGTCGAAATTAGTCAGGAAATCGTCAAGATCGAAATCTGTAGTGTCGGGAGCTATAGCGCACATTGAGTCGCTAGTAAGGGTTATTGTACTCGGGAAAGGGCGTCAGCAACTTGATTTTCTTTACCTTTTTTATATTTAACTTCAAAATTGTAGTCGTCTAATTTTAATCGCCATCTCGCTAAGCGGGATGTGGGGTCTTTGATTTTGTAAATCCATACTAAAGGATTATGGTCAGTTTCTATTAGGAATTTTTGTCCATATAGATAGGGTCGGAAGTGTCTACAGGAGTCAATTATGGCTAGAAGTTCTTTTTCTGTCGTGGAATAATTTTGTTCAGCTGAATTTAAGGTGCGTGAATAATATGCAATAGGGTGATTAGATTGCGTTAATACGGAACCTAAGGCTATGTTAGAAGCGTCAGTAGTTAACGTAAAGGGTTGTGAGAAGTCAGGGTACTGAAGTACAGGTGTGTTAGAAAGTAGTGTTTTGCATTTTTCAAAACATTCTAAGTATGCGGAATTAGTGGGGTCGATTACAGAATTTTTTCGTGTACATCTAGTAAAAGGAGAAGTGATTTTTGCGAAGTTAGGAATAAATCTTCTATAATATCCAATTAATCCTAGAAATGACTTTATTTCTTTTACGGTTTTCGGAAGTGGATATTTTCGAACGGCTTCGAGTTTTGCGGGATTGGGTTTAATTCCGTCAGGTGTAACTATGTGACCAAGGAATGCTACTTCTTTTGTTAAGAATTCGGATTTGTCTAATTGGACTTTTAGATTGGAATCTTGAAAGGTTTTAAAGATAGTGGATATGTGTGACAAGTGTTCTTGAAGAGATTTTGAAAATACAATTACATCATCCATGTATACGAAGCAAAATTTATATAGAAAGGGTCGTAAGATATTATCCATTAATTTCTGAAATGTAGCGGGTGCATTTTTAAGACCGAAGGGCATTCGAACAAATTCGAAATGACCGTGGGGGACTGTGAATGCAGTTTTCTCAATTGATTTAGGGTGGACTTCTATCTGATGGAATCCTTGTGCTAAATCGAGGGTAGTAAAATATGTTGCTTTTCCTAAATTATCTAGAATCTCGTCAATTTTAGGAAGAGGATATTTATCTTCTATTGTATTTTCGTTAAGTTTACGGTAGTCAATTACCATTCGAAATTTCTTTTTGCCAGAAGCATCGGCTTTCTTGGGAACGATCCAAACAGGGGCTGAATAAGGGGAGATAGATGGTCTGATAATTTTATTGTCGAGTAATTTGTTTATCTGCCTTGTAATTTCTTGTTGCATACTTTGGGGATGCCTGAAACTACGTGCATATATGGGGTGTTCGTCGTTTGTTCGAATTTCGTGTTTAATGGCTGAAGTGAATGATAAGTCTGTCTTTTCGTCATAAAATATGTCTCTAAATTTGTAACAAAGATTTAAAATTTTCTTTTTTTCTTCGGAATTTAAGTGTTGAGTACGTATAATGTTAGGGTCAAAGTTTGAAGGAAAATTATTAGATAATGTATAGTTATTTATTGATTCTACGTGTATTGGGTCTAATTGAATCGGTTCGTCTAAGGTAATGTCGTCTATGTAGCCGTTTGTTACCTTATGAATAGATTCGGGAAAAGTAATATTATTTATTTTTGTTTCGGGTAGCAATATTTCTCCATTTTCTATGTCTACTGGTATTTTGTTAAAAAGAGTCTGAAAAGGTATGTCTAAGTCGTATTGTTTAAGTGTTAAAGTTTTCGTACTGTAATTTAAAATAGCGCAGAATTTTTCTAAGTCGTAATTACCTAAAAGAATATCGAAATCTTTACTCCAATCGGCAATACGTGCGTCTATAAATTCGTTAATACCAATTTCCTTAAATAAAGCGGTTTTTATATTAGAAGAGTATTTTGTGGTTTTTTTCATGGACGTGAGAGTAAAATCTTTTTTATATTTATGAAGGGGATTAAAATAATTAGAGGCTTCGGGGGTTATAATTGTATCGGATCCTCCAGAGTCGATAAGTACTCTGAGTTGGCTAAAGGGTAATATAAAATATGGAAGTCTGGGGAAAGTTTTAATATTGTTTAATTGGATTGAGGTGGTGGTTGTTCTTCTAACGAGAGGTTCTGAAAATTCTCGCTTGAAAGTTCATAATCTTGGGGAGTTTCATCGATGGGAAAATCATCGCTTGAAAAATTGTTACAATATTCTTCAAAATTTTCGGGGGGTTCGAGGTAATTTTCGGATTCTACATTAAAATTATGCGTCCTCCTAGTCGAAATCGACATGGGTTGAGCGGCTTGAGTGCGTATAGTTTGTACACCACTCATAGGTTTGGGGGCAGAGTTATTGCTCTGGTTTTGAAACGTGGGTCTAAACTGATGAGATTGATTATGAAATGGTTTATAAGTATTATTTGGGGCAATTGGATTTCTTTGTTTAAAATTATAATTATTTTGATGGGGTTTAAAAGGAAAATTTTTAATTTGATTGCTAGGTGGAAAACTTTTGGGGTTTTCAATTTTATGCCTAGTATTTTGTGATTTTAAGTAGTTCATATAAGAAACTTGATTTTTATGGTTATCATAAGCTATACATTTTTGTAACGCGGTATCTAACGAATCTAATAAGAAATGCGAAAGGTATTCGCAATAAGGATTGTTAATACCTGTACAAAATGTTTTTAAAGCTATATTTTTAAAATAAGGGGTTTTAAATTCTACCGTTTCGCGGTTATCATTTAATGATATATGTGTGAGTAAATCACTTAAATTATTATTTATTCTATGATGATACTCATCGTATGTTTCAGATGGTTTCTGAACAGACGTTGTAAGTTGTGTGACTAGGATTTCTTCAGATCTCCTATCACCATATTTTGCTAATAAAGCTGGACGTATTTCGGTCCAATTTGTTTTATTTGAAAAATTTAAAAAATCTCTCGGCTCACCTTTAATCCTAGATAAGATATGTGAATTTAATATGAATTCTTGGGGACCAGTAAGATTCTGTCCCTGAAGAAAGATTAAAAGATTATCTACGGATTTGAGAAAAGTTGACAGGTTACTTCCCGTCGAATATTCTGGGAGAGTTGAACAAAGACTGGAAATATCACTATTGTTCAACATTCTTACAGGAATAGGGTTTTGCACTGTCAAATTTACGGGGCTTCGATTAAGTGGGCTTCTATCACGAAAAATAGGATTTTGTGAAAGAATTAAATTAATTTCTTCCTCAGTGGAATTAGAAAAGGTGCTCATAAGTGAAACAGGTAAGGAAAGATACTTACAGGAAGATGATCAGCTTTGATTTCTTCTGCATTACTTTCTTCGTAGATCGTCTATCAAACAACTGAAGTTGACCAGGAATTCTTTGTGATTCTGTATAGATGATCCTGTTCGCAGCGCCAATTATGTTTTCACTCACTCAAAGCACTTTTTAAAAAAGGATGTTTATTAATTTAAAATATAAGTGGTATACAATTATTCAGTATAATATTGTTGTGTGTTTACTGCACAACGAATAGAAAAATAGTAACAAGCTAACATGGTTTCACAAAGTATTTATAGTTAGTTTACCCTATTTGATTACAGAAAATAGAAGTAATAAAGGAAATGGTTATTGCGTCCGTTGTCGCTATCTTATCTCGTAGGGTCCATTAAGTAGGGTGGTTACGCTAACGTTTCTATATAGGTACGTCCGCGCGACAAGTTCGGATGGATATATCTAATCTAGTTCAAGCGTCTTTGAAGTAAGAAAATTAATTTTTGCGATAAACAGAGCGACAGACAATAATTATCAGAGTTTCTAATAATTTCCGTATCCCACGTGAGCAAAATTGATGTCATCAGTGGGCTAAAAGTAACATTAATACCCGAGAATACCGATCAAGGAGAAGCGACAGTAGCTGTCGGTGCCTTTGATATCGGATGTACCTTTTTCACAGCATGACTTTGATTAATACACAACTTAGCACGCTGAGAAAACATGCTAATTTTCTACACTGAGCGAAATAGTTTGGCAAATTATCTGAAATTATTGTTATAGTCCATGCGCAAATGTTGCAATGTGATTTAATTACATTGAAGTAGTTAGGGTTAATAGCAATGGTGAAATTTCAGCACCAAAATATAATTCATTATGTAATAATTATTTATTTGTTATAAAAGTAAAAGACGTTTATTATTTTATAATTTATGTATAAAATTTGTTCAATATTTGGTTTATTTATTGTTAAAAATGTAATAAAAGCCTCATATTTAAATTAAATTACCTTTTCCTTAAGTAAAAATAAGGTAAATAAAATTAAGGACGCCAAAAATAAATTAGGTAACAATTAAAAAGACATTAAGTTTGAGAGATTTAACTAAATATTTGCAATTTGCTTATATTTTTAAAGCTTTTAGGTTCAAAAAGTACTTACATATTTTTAGAATTTCTGGATTTATATTATATTAAAAGGACTTTCAAGTTTATCACTCATTTCTGTAGAAACAAGTGTTTTCTCGCCAAGTTAAGCCAGAAGTCATTTAAGGTTTATGTATTTAGAGTTAAATTCCTGGCCTGGCTATCACCCAGACAATACAAATATGTCCATTGGACGTCCATTCGATATACAATTTTGGATGTCTAGGCGTCCAAAAATGAGTTTTTTCAGGACTTCCGACATCCAATGGACGTCCAGTGAAGTATACAAATGGCACACTTTTGACCATTCAGAGGACGTCCAATTCTGGAATATATTTGGACGTCGAATACTGGACATTCAAAAAACGTCCAGGATTATATTTCCATTGAGACCACATCCCCACTTTTCTTACAGAACCGCAACTCACCACACACTATTTTATATTATTAATAATTTGTTTATTATTTTCGCAAACCGCTATACACCATTTTTTTTTAATTAAAGATCGCTTGACCTGAGCAGGAATCGAACTCACGACACATCCATTATAGTTTTACGCTTTCAATCGCTAGACGAGCTCGACCAAGGAACCACTTGAAAACTTTTTACTAGATACAGTTATAATTGAATAAGATTTCAAACTTCCGCTGATAGAATGAAATACAATAGATTCAATTTGTCAATTTTTAATGACCAGTTATATTAAAAAAAAGAAGTATATATAGATGGGTATTATCTGGTAGGCTTAATAAATAATGACCTAAGATGGACGTTCACTAGACGTCAAAAATACTACTAAACTTAAAATTAAGTCCAAAAACAGAAGTTCTCTGGGTATCGATATTCAGCTGTCAATTTAATTAGCATAAACGGACGTACACTGGATGCCCGGATATGGACGTCCTGACCCTCAAATAGATCTAAAGTGGACGTACATTGGACTATGTGTGCTGTCTGGGCATAGACGAATTTTTAGAAATAGTACTTATTTAAGTATGCACCAATATTTCCAAAATCAACTCCAGTATGATTCATTCAATAAATGTAAATAGAATGGGCAAAACATCTTTATATTGACATAATTGTAACTTACAATTTAGCCAGAATAAAGGGATTTCGCCCACTTTGACCAATCCTTATTGAAACTCGCGGATTTATTTTATTTTTTTAAATATTATTTCAAAATAAAATAAACAAAATCTGCAGTTCATTGTTTATTAAATTTATTTAAAAGAAGAAAAACATATATTTCACAAAATACAATACCTACATATGAAAAATAAAATGTCAAAAATGATTAAACCATTATACTTAATATTTATGCATGTGATAAAATTCTTAGTTTCCTAATAACTTTTTTGGCACATTTTATATATGTGGAGCTCGCGCGCAAATCGCGCTAAATCCCAAAAGTTAAACTTGCAGAAAATCACAAAAAACATATTGCAATAAATAAAATCTGATTACCGTTTTACTGCTTTTTCCTTTGTATTCTGCTGATCGTTAAGGACTATTTTTAACAATTTTCGCTGATTTTTTTTCAACAATTATTTATTAAAAAAGAAAAAAAAGTGGAATAAGCGGGTTTTGGTTCAAATATAAAAAACTATTATACCAATCCTTTATTAATAAAAAAAATATTGAACTGTAAAACACTATTTTCAAAAAATATTATTACTAAATATGCACAGCATTTTCTTCTGAGAGGCAATCGCAAGGTTCAGCTGTCTCATCTTCCATATTGTTGATTGGTTGCCTATGTAGTAGATCATTGTACCAAGCCAAGTTTTTGTCATTCTTCCAATCGTTTCCAAACTGCTTGGTTAATAGATTTCCCAAAGATTTTTTCTTTTTCTCGGGTATGCCCCTTTGACTTTCAAGTACCCTTACTTTCCAGTCTGATTGGAGTATCCCTCTGGACTGTGGTTTCGATAATGTCGTATATTTTTCCGTACCAGTTCTAAACCTAAAGTGCTGAAAGCCACATACAGAAACGTTTCCCGTAGTAGCTTTTTTCAAGCTGATCACTTTCATATCCGAAATGCCATTCATCTTCTTGAGTTTTTCTTCTAGAGCTTTGATGTTGTAGATTTTCCAGCTATTTTCTTCGCCACTGTCGAGTGACCTGACAACTCCATGACTTTTGTAGATTGTCTCATAATCGCTTTTTAGTATTAGAACTGGATGCTTCCTAAGGTCTTTCTCTACGCGACCAAACACTCGGTCGGCTGGTAAAAATGAGTGACCGCGGACCGGGTACGTTATTATAATTTCTGTTACAGCTGTTGGAGCTTTAAATTTCAACCAATAATACAAAGTGTGGATGATGTACGAATTCCTATTTTGTCCGCCGCAACCGTCGCAGAATAATCTCAGTGTATGAATGTCTGTGAGTGTAAGGCTGTTTAAATGGTGGAACAAGGCAGATCCAATTTCTTCAGCACCTCTCCCGGCTTGGTCCTCAGTCCATATATAAAATGTAGGACTTTTGGCTTTTATGTCAACACAACAAAAGTTATACAAGCTAACTTGGTGTGAATAGAATGAATCATTGATGGGAGTTCTGGGCAAAGGCTGCACCTGTTGCAGGTCGAAGCAGAAAGTGTATGAGTTTTCAGATAAACTTCTCATTGATTCGTAAAATGCATTGGCACTTTTCTTATGCATTGTTAGCTCCAGAGCGATTTTTTTGTTTGCATCCTCATCCCGTTCCTTATTTTTCAGATATTTCAGTCTCATGCATTGGGCACAACAATCTGAAGCAGGACTGCTAAACCCTATATTATACTCATTAATAAAAATGTTTCTAAACATATCGAATTTTGTAGTCTTTAATTCTGGTGCACATTGTTCTATATAGAGGTTAAATAACTTTCTCATGGTTAGGCTACAATCAAGATAAACTCGTTTTGATTTTCTTCTATTATAATGACTTTCCTTAGCAGGTAGCCCATCCAGAAATTGTCTGATATTTTGTTTTGTGTGGGTGTGCTTCTTGGAAATTCTGTCACCTCCTCGAAGTTCCTTCGGTATTTTACCCTCAAAACAAACTTTTGCTACACGCCTAACACGATCCTTGCAGATATTGAGTACCCTCAAGAACATGGCTTGACACACTTGAATCTTTTTTTTAGAAAGTCGTTTTGGTATGAAATATGCTACAGCGAACTCCCGCTTTCTAGGTTGGTTTTTGATGGATCGTTTACGTTCGGCAGCAGTCGCAGACAAAAAATGGCATAATTTGATATCCTGTTGAATCTTGTCGTTAGTGGCATTGAAAGAATTTCGTATTTCTTGCACATCTCCAAGATTTATTTCTGAACAACAATATGTAGGGCCCTTGTGCGAATAGGGTTTTTTAAATGACTTAACGGCAGTGGTCCGATTTCTGAGGAACAAACAAACAAAATGATTAAGTTTCTTCTTGACAATGATAATAATAATTTGACCTACCTTTTTAATTTAATCTCTTCCCGTTTGGTTCTATTTCTTTGCCTTTTTCTTGATCCCACATTACTTGCACCCACAGTGGTATTAGTATCATCCATTTTTACTGTAACTTACTAACAATAATACACAGTACAAACTGGAACTATGAGGTTATAGAAATCAACTAACCGTGCAAACATAACGCGGAAAGCACGTGGTTTACTGGCCGTACTCAGCGTCATCTATGTTACATTTTAAAAATCTGTTAAGAAAGTATACGAGTAATAGGGATTTATCGGGCTTTGCTACTAATATAGGATTTAGCGCGGTATGCTCCAAAGTCGTATATTTGACAGCTATTTAAAAAGGGATTTAACGCGATTTGCTCTGTGAGTACAGTGTTATATTGTAGGGATCAGTGAGAAATATAGGAATCTGCAAAAAAGTACAAAATGTCTGAAAATGGATTTAGCGGGATTTGCGCGCGAGCTCCACATATGTATTAGAATACCTAAGTGTGTAAAAATCTTCATCTTATTACTACACAAAACAAACACCAAAAAATATCACTTAACATTGCTCACGTACTAAACACAACTTGGACTGACTTTGACAGACAACATAATTTTGAGTGATACACAACTTATTTTCGCACATGCGCGTTACAAAACGGTACACTGAAAACACCAAGCTGTCGCTTCTCCTTGATCGGTATTCTCGGTTAATACTTGCAGTTTAGGGTAACTCTAAAACAATGTCACTGACTTATTTGACAGAACTGATACTTAAGTTGTCATAAAAGTCACTAGAAACGACCGTTTTTATTAAATTGTTTATACTAGATCACGTGGAATACGGATATTGTTGAAGACTCCTTACCATTCCTGTTAGCACACACTACCTTATCTCCAGCTACTCTCAGCCACCGCAGATTATTATTTTAAATGGCACCCTGTACATTTTAGTAGAGTACGGTATAAGAAGGGTCTTTTGTTATTAATACATTATCCCTATGAATTTTTTGGAAATAGGCATCTATACCTACTTACTATAGATATATGTAATCCCTTGAGACTAATAGTCCTAGTAGTTGATACAATTTAGCCTTGAAATCTAATAAAAAAAGTCAGCCCACGCTTTGAATTCATCAAAGTGTCCTCCCTCCTTCCGTTTGATAGGTTCTGGATCCGCCCCTGTTAGATATAATCAAATGCTTTTTAATTAGAGGATTTTTCTAATGGAAATATAATAGGCACCTATTTATTTATTAAAAATTGACGATGAGTCTTTTCAACCCATCGCCAACCTGCCTGAAAAAATATTTACCTATAGAAAAGAATAAAAAAAAAGAACTGACAAAAATTAATATTACTACATTATTTGCAACACAGAATATTAGTACAGTGTCCTTTTCTTATGAAGCGTTAGGAGAATATCGAGCATTTTCAGCATTTTGAGCATTTTCAGAAAGAACCGTGAAAAGTAATTCACTTACTCCTCAAATATACATTCTTGGGTTTTGTTTTTTTTTTTTCATTTATGCTCGTTTATTCTCGTTAATACACGTTTGTGCTCGAGGGTTCTCCAAAAATACGTACTCGAGAATTGTATATCACTAGCTGTAAGACACTGCTGCACACATTTAAAGCTTTAAATTAATTTTTATAATTTATAAAAATAACATGATCATTATATGTATTATGTTACGGGCAGTGTTGTAAATTGGGCACTGGCGATATTGACCGGACACTAACGTCAGCAGAATGCCCAATCAAATAGGAGATTTACGAAAATGACCGGCCAATATCGTTTAAGACCGTAACATATACATATATATGCAATCAGAACTTACAAAACCCAATACGTTACATTTGACTAGGGATACCCACTTGGTACTTACGAACCCCGATTTTGGGCTTCCTAAAAACACAGTGTATAAATTCCTTTTAGTGGCAAGTAACTCTATCTGTATAGTTTTATAAAAAAATAGGGGGCTTCATAAGGTCGAAAAAATCTCAAAATATGCACTTGTAGTTCAGGGGATTTAGCGACAGGGGGAACAAGAGTCAAACGTGTTTATATACATGTTAAACGAACCAACAATACGAAGCCCATCATATCCGGCAACGCTGTAGTCTCGGGAATAATGAATTATTTACCCATTTCGGATTTATTTCAACGTTAAACAAATTACACAATTGTTGCGTGCGCGCGCCATCACATGTGCGTGGTACGGTGCGACGATTTTTTCACTTAAGTAATAAAATTTTATATTATTTTAAATTTTTAGATAAATTTATTTAGTTGTGAGAGGAGGGTAATAATAAAAGTACCTGAAATATTTATTAGGAACACCAAAACCCTAAATAAAAATATACCTTATGAGGGTTTTATATAAATGTCTATTAAAAATATGAAACCAGTTCGGGAGAGACCATGAAAACTCCTTTTACAAAAGTACATTGTATCTGTAACGTGTGGACGGTGGGTTGTCCTACGGCACTTAGCTCTCACTGGGCCCATTATACGTCCTCCTGAATTGAGAAGCTCCTCTTAGCTCGTCAGCTAGCCTACAGATTTGATGTAGTTGACAACGTCGCCAATAGGTGTTTCTCTTATATCGGCCGATGTTAGTCATTGCTCGCTGAACACAAATCTTCTGATAATTAAAAGCGTCGGACAAGCGTAGAGCATATGCTTGATGGTTCTCATCTTCTTGTTCGCATCTCCAGCACAGTCCCATGTTAATGAGGTGCTTCTGTGCTTGGCAATGACCAGTCAGAATGCCTGTGGCCAGACACAGATTCTGTCTAGTCATAGTCAAGTATTTGTTTGCTGTTATGTTGTTGGAATAACTTAAAAGCACCCTGGTAACTCTGCAGCTTCTTGTTTCATCCTATACTTCCTTGAATTTCACAATGGAATGCTATTTAAATAGGTTTGTCACCACCGATGTTATCATTCCAATGAAAGGGCCAGGTCCAAAAAGTATTTGGTTTTCTGCCTTTTTGGCTAGTGAGTCAACTAGACGGTTACCTATGATCCATCTTAAATTGACCACATTATTGATAGATACTTCGGCCAAAGCTACGTGACCCTGAGTAAATTAATGGTCTGTTCAGGGTGAGTAGTGCTTGCCTGATATCTGTATATTCCTTCCAATGATACTATTTCTGGTAACTGCTTTTACTGCTATGAGAATCCCATGAGTTCGATTGAAACTCCACTTGCATTATTGCTCTCAGTCCATTTTATGTTTAGGTTTAAGGATGGGTACTATATTTTACATCCTGAGGCTTGTTTGGTTTTAGAATCGTCGGTATAGATATGAATTTTACCTACCACTTCCGGCTCTTCTATTTGTTCCCTTATAACTTTATATGGCATATGGAAGATATATCTCGGTTAGATGAAGTCCATACATCAAGTTCTTTAAGTTCTATTTCAATCGTGCGAAGCCGTGTCATTATCATCAGAGCAACCTCTTTGATG
Source organism: Psylliodes chrysocephalus (assembly GCA_927349885.1). Taxonomy (NCBI): domain Eukaryota; kingdom Metazoa; phylum Arthropoda; class Insecta; order Coleoptera; family Chrysomelidae; genus Psylliodes; species Psylliodes chrysocephalus. The sequence goes on along the minus strand of OV651814.1, from coordinate 77,592,176 downwards.
TAAATATCAAGAGGAGTGAGATTGAGAATGACTTCCACGGCTCTGGTTTGTAGGTACATATAATCGATTGTTCGAGGAATAGCACAAATATAGTATACAGGGTGATTCCAAAGTTGATACTTCTTTTTTAAATGTGTATTCATTAAAATAAACAATTAACAACGTAACAAGGATTTAGGTCTGGTAGCCATTTGAAGATACACTTATTCTGTAAAGTAATGTTTAAACACTCCCGCACTTTCCGACTAATAATAGGTCCAGATTTATATTTTTTTAATACGTAACTTTCTTTGTTCCGTGGCCACCGAGCTAAATCATTAGATTTTCGGTTTTGTATTATTTTTATTTCGGATCTTTTTTTTGAAAAGGTTTATTTGAAAATGAAATTTATTTGAAAAGTTATGTATTTAAAAAAGTAATTTATTTGAAAAGTTATTTATTTGAAAAAGTTATTTATTTGAAAGTTATTTATTTGAAAAATTTGTTTATTTGAGACCATTTATTAATTCAAAAATTTATTAATTTGAAAAAGATATTTATTTCAAAAAGTTAAGTCTGAAACGGCGCTTGGCCCGAATTAGCACATAAAACTGCCATCTAGGAACCTCGACAGTTATTGTCGTGATGGTCTAGAGGTAGGGCATTTGTGTAAAGAATAAAGCTGTCTGGGTTCAAATATCAGCGACGACAGGCTTTTTTCAAATCTCCAAGTATTTGTTTTCACCTTTGGGGTTCGGGGATGGTCTTAATAATTCATAGGGGGATTTTTGAGATTTGTTCCCGAATTTTCAAATTATTTCTATTTAAGTTATTTATTTGAAAAGTTAGTTATTTATTTGAAAAAGTTATTTATTTTAAAAATTTATTTGAAAAATTTTATTATCTGAAAAAGTTATTTGTTAGAAAAGTTAGTAATTTATTTGGAAAGTTATTTATTTGAAAACTTTGAAATCACCCTATACAGATAATTGACATAAATAATGTCAAAATTATCTAATGTCAATTAACACTTTCAGTGCCCATGACGTTAATAATTAACGCAACATACATAGTTCATTATATCCAAAATATCCATTATATCCAGAATAATTAGGGTATTATCTCTAAAATTAATGATATTTGTGTAATCAGTTTTAAGATAAGAAAATGAAATTAAACGTCACATTTCTTAACTAGAAATAAGTATTGAGGAAGTGTAGTATGACTTATAGCTGATAGCCCTAGAAAAAATATACTTCTTTGCTTTAGTTTTTTCACCTATTTTTAAGAAATATAGAAAATAACTATCTTTCCATACGTATTACCTTTATAATTAAAAATTCTAAAAGATTTAATAATAATCTACTAAAACTAGGCAATTTTCTCGAAATGTGTAATGTTGGTTGCCCATGTTTCATTTCATGACCATATATTGTTTAGAAATTGATATGACACTGCTTCTATCCTTGTAAAATGATGGTGTGTATAATTGTATAAAGAACTTCATACAAATGTCTGTATTGATCTGTATTGTTATATTTAGCAGAACCAGTAGATTTTTGGTCACCTGACATCGAGCAAACCATATCAATGGAGAAAACGGAGCTTGGATGAATTAAAAGAACGGTATCGAGTAAAAAAAAAGCAAAACGAGGTACTTTTCAAACGCAGCATATAAAGGTACTGTAAAGGTACCTTCTCAGGGTACCTTGTGCCTTGTACCACAAGACGATTATTAGAAGTAGAAGCACAGCTTATTCATAAATAAATTCATAAATAAGCTGTGGAAGTACCATATATTGCAATGGAGTTACCTATCCATTTTCAAAAACCCCATCTTACGACTAATGACAAAACTAATTTCATGCGATGATGTCAACTTGTGATAAATAAGCATAAGATTATTGTTGTATATTAAAAATATCAGTTATTTATTAATATTTTACAATTTCTAAATAAAGTAATAAACTCACATACAATTGAAAATTTGGTTCAAAAACTATGTAAATTATTTATTTGATAAAAACGATGGTTATACTAAAATTCATCCATACTTTTCTGTTTACTCAATTGCTCATTTTTTTAATGAACTTTGACAACATTGTATGAAGGTGGAAATATGTGTTACGTCACAAAGCAAAACGTATATGTAGTTGTCAGATCTCCTAATTTTCATACAAATTGCTGTAAACAGAGAAAATTTAAAAAATATTTTTAGTTATTATCGTTGTTTGTATAAGTATTAATATATTTTAAAGTAATTTTTAACACTTTTTAAAAATGTTATGATACATTATATATGGCTGTACATACATGTTTATTATTGAAATAATACATTTTTGTCTTTTCAAAATAAATGTCTTTTCAAAGTGTTTATTAACTACAGTGAATTAATCAAATCATTTTATTTGGATATATGTAAGTTTTAAAAATATGTTATCACAGTCAGGCTCAGATAATTGGACGAAATCTAATTTTACATCAGTCAGCTGAAAATGTCCACTTGTATTGATTCTTTAATGAAGTAAATCTGACAACGCTGTAAAACGCAGCACAAAGCCTCGAACATGTCGGACACGGTTGCTCACAGCTGAAAGTTGTCGCGTAGTTAGGATATAAGTTTGTAAATTTTCGTAGTTTTGTTTTTAAACTTTAACAAAATGAACGGTGAAAATGGTGAGGACAATTGGTTAACCAGTTGGGAACAACAGTGCTCGGATTCTCTGGAAGAACAACCAAATTTCGAACAGAATCTGATATCAGAAACAAATAATTACCAAACTAGATTATGGTCTTCCTTCCAAGATTCAGCATCGGCCGTGGCACAACTTTATCGAGGTAGGCTTGGTATTTGATCGTAGAAATAATAATGAATCATGCTTTATTATAAGAGTAGGCGTTTTTTGATCTGCTCTACCGACATTTTGCAATTTGTTGACATAAATACTGCAGTCAACTTCAGGTTTCAGGTACATAATTAATTCTACAACACCCCGTTAATATTTTCTCAGTGTTATATCCTATATGATAAAATTATTTAAAAATAATATTAATTTAATAAATAAGGTTGCAGTAGCCATCAGTTAATATTTAGTATTAAAAAATAAGTTAGGGTATCAACCTCAGGTAGGTATGGATTGTAGCCTTTATAGGAATTTGACCTTGCATGGCAAAGGAAATAAACAGCAAAGATTTAAGTTCGTAGTTCATACTTTATGCAGATAGGTACCTATTTATATTATATTGTATACATACCTACCTACCTACATGGTGTTTACTAAAAATCTGAAATTAAATAGTTTTTCAGAAATTTTGAAAAACATGTTTTATTTTGAGAAGGGCTAATTTTGATATAAAATGCACTGCCAAAATTTCCCAAACTTCCACACTGTGTGTGTCCAATTAATTTTAAAAGTATGAAGGGCCAAGTGACACATCCTGTCATTGATTTTGTATTTTGGTTTAGTAATAAATTAAGTACTTAATGTAAATATAATTTAATTTTAATGTTGTATAATGTAAATAATGCTTTCATAGGGATTTTCTGAGCCCATTTTATTGAAAAGTTAGCATTTTATATACTTTTCACACTAGATAACAATATTTTTGAGATAAACCATAGGTAGGTACCAGAGTTGGGTCAGATACAGGAAAAAAGTATCCAAGTACCAGATACGGATACTTACAATGTATCCGGATACTTTTAGGATACTTTCACCTAAAAAGTACTCGGATACAAGTATCCGGATACTTTTTTCGGATACTTTTATGGATACATTTAAAGGGAGTTAAAATAATGTTTTCATACCAATAGTTATAGTTATGCAATAAGATTGATTAAAAGTAACAATAAACAATACTGGGCATAAATAAATTATCGAAAATGGAAAGCGATATAATAGAAACAGGAAAAAAACTACTGAATAAATTGTTTATTATTTTTATTATGTGAATATAAAACATTAAAACAAAATGAACAATAAAACATAAAGGTGCGTGTAAATAAAACGAGTCACGCCTGAACCGCGCCAAAAACCAGCCAGTGTCGTGTCCGTGTAAATCTAACGAAATAGGCTCGTTGTTGGCGCGACTTGCCATGTTTTTACAACCTTTCGATATTCTCCTCCGACGAGCGGTACTTGGTAGAGTCGAGAGCGTCAAAAGGAAGAGGAGTGAGAGATTGCTAAATGTTTCGTTCTGGCATAGACAAAGCAGGCTCGTATATTTTTTGATTTTGTCAGATGATATTGATATTGATGACGACATAAATAACACATGATGAGTAACATTATGAGCAACAACGTCATATATGTATTTTCTCGACTACATTTTAAGAAATAATAATGTAATTAGAAATTTTACAAAATAAAAATTCGAGGTACCTACACCTACTTACCTTTGCATATAGCTAGGCACTAAAACTGATACAGAAATCATAATAAAATAATTATTTGACTGTTTTTTATTTAAGTAGGTACCTATTGCAATTGTGTCTTAAATATTGTAATATTGAAAAATACTTATTTTATTTCTAATTATACTACAGGGTTGCTCAAAGTATTTCGATTATATATTTTAACAGAGATAATATAGATTGGATCAGTTACGATTGTGGTAAATAATTTAAAAGTATCTGAATGCCTAAAATAGTATCTGGTATCCGGATACTTACAAATTTGGTCACGAATACGGATACCGGATACAAAATTTGAAAAGTATCCAGATACAGTTTTCGGATACATATAAAGTATCCAGATACAGAAGTATCCGGATACTACCCAACTCTGGTAGGTACCTACTAAGTACCTATACTTGTAGAGACAGGTTTTCAGTTTCAGTTCAGTCGTAACAAATATGGTGATGGTAAATGAAGAGTTGTTTCTAAAATATATAAATTTTTTAGAATTTGTAAAGAAATATTGGAGACTTCTTCGTTAGATTCAAATGAAGATGATTTAATTAAGGCCAAGTTTAATAAAACTAAACTGCCAAAAATAAAAGATTACATTGAATCGGTGGTGTTACACCTGGACGACTCCCAGGTAGGTACCATAAATATTCTTGTAAGTCCTGTATATGCATAGTATACGTTGGTTGACATCTTAAGAACTTAAACGTAAGTAAGCTTATGTTAACCTGTTGATAAAATATTCTATAACAATATTAAATAAATGTTTAAACTGAAAGCTTGGCTTGAATCTTGTTTGGAATTTGGAATGGACTACTTCTACTTATCACTCAGATGACAGCTGTCAAATACAATGCACTGGGTGGTCAAATGCTTGTTCAGTTGAAATAAGTTTGTATGACATCACTAAATTGAACCAGTGCTTCGCAACTAAAAACTTACACTTCGTGAGTGTGAATTGAGTGTGACCAATCGAAAACACTGTAACAAACCATTGCTTTCACTTTAAAATGGTAAAATACATCTAAATGATTTTTATTCCTCATTTAATCAATATGCAATATCTGGGTGGAGATGGAAACATATTGTGGGTTGTTTTTTGGTTTGATTGTTCTTTATTGATTCTAATTTTACATTTATTATGAACATACGCACTTACTGACTCTGATTACTGAAATTCTAACAACCTTTAGAAGAAAAAAATTACCAACATGCTGTTGTATCCCCACTTTTTGAGGTAGATACCATTTGGGAACGTGAGACCATGACAGTAGACAGAGGAAAATGATCGCGTAAGACACACCCAAAAAGGGCTTGTTTACTTCTAAACACATGGAATTATATATATGAAGCACATTTGAGAGCTAGTGACTGAAGCAAGGAGACCGTGATAGCACTTTTACATGGCAATGTTTGCTACCTTGCTGCCTGTCCCTGTTGCCTTGCATGAGTCTCCCATTGCCAAATGGTACCTTTAATGTTTGTTTTTGGACAAACATTTTCCAATGGTCAGTGGATCAGCTGACACCTATTTAGATTTTTGTAAGAACACACAAAAAAATAACATTACTCTGCTTTCAAATCTAAAACAGTTGAGACAGAAAATTCTCAGAAAATGTTTATTACATTCACTGGAAGGAATATCTGAAGAGGATCTGCAGCTCTGTATTTTTATATGAAAGTTGATGGATGTCATTTTGCTTTTATCTAAGTTTCCTATCGATTTCTATTAAAAACCATAGTGGATTAAACTTGGAATTAAATCAATTAAAACATGTTAGTTGATTGGTGCTGGGATGGAGAGTTTTGTGTATGAATATTATATTAAAGTTGGTCATAATACTTATTTAGTGTTAATACTTCTATAAACAGTTTTCCTTATCTTTGGTAGTACAGGTAGTACAGACCAGGTTATAAAATTCTTATACCTTAGATAGATATTATGGTACTTTTATTATTTGAATAGGAAGGTGATCCAACCCATAGTTTTTCAGTTTTAATTATTTCACTGTTTTCTTGGTTTTTCCAGTTTTTTTATTTAGTCAATCCCAATAGTTTATGTTTTTATAGATTTTGTTAATATTTATCAGCTCAATTTTAGTAACAATACCATCAATTATTTATTAAAGCTAAACAAACCATATATATTTAAGTTGAGGTACCTTAACCTGATTTATTTATTAATTAGGTATAAAATATTCTAACCTATACGAAATTTGAACATACAAACCTAGCATTTAAATGTTAAATGGGAGGTTAAATGTTCATAGTGTAGCTATGCATTTCCATTTTTAAATACTAACTTTCTGGTACCTTGCACTGACTAAAGGGTCCATTATGAAGTTTTTTAAGAAATAAATAGAGGCATAAAACTGGACCTTTTGTCCCTCATTACTTCACAACTGGTTGAGCTTCTGTAAGTCTTCAGAATAAAATTGAGGGGTTGATTTCAAAAACAGCATAAGTCCAAAAATTTAGTTTTGAGAAAATAGGAATAAAACGTTTACCTTGATGAACGTTCAGCCTACTAGCCTTATAATTATTTAGATACATTTTTAGAGGCCTAAGGGTTTTTACTACTGGTAGTTATCTGGTTTACCCATTTTTGTTCCTGTAGAAAAAAAAAAGAAACAATTGGATCTATGTTGTTTTTACCAGAACTAAAGGGACATATGTTATTTTTATAAGAAACAAAAAAAATGTTTAATAAAACCCGTTTATTACTTAAAAAATATTGAAAATAAAATAGCTTTACTGAAATGAAAACTTGTACACAGTCAAATCTTCACTGTTGTTGTTTTCATTATCGAGGTCTACGCCTATTCTAGTCATGTTATTATTATTTTCAAGAATTCTGTTAAGATTTTTCAATTTCTCTATTTTGATTGGAGCTATCTGGTTAGGTCCGTCATGTAATTTGTTAAGTTGTAATCCTTCAGGAATAGGCACCTTGTTACGTATAATGCTGGGTCTCCATGGGCCGTGGTAACTATCTATTAGAAAAACTAATTTCTATTATCATTCGAACAGCTTTTATTTTGACAGGTGGTTTAATGTTTTTAAGGAAAAATGGATCAGTTGCTGCTTTAATATCATATATCTGAGAGACATTTACCTTTACCAAATTAAAATGTGAAGGATGTAGCCGAGAATTAAGAATGAGCTTGTCCCAGTCGTCCAGAAAATTTCAACCTTCCCAAGTTTTCTCTTTTTCTTTTCTATCAATGAAAAATCTTGGTCATTGGGTAAATAGGAATGTCCTCTCATGGGAAAAATGTATTCGACCTTGTCAAATATCTTTAAACAGTGTACTAACATATAAAGGAAATGAAGCATGATATAATTCTTGTTTTGGCCTGGGCATCCGTCGCCGAATAGCACTAAATTGCGGAACGTAAATCCTGCAGAATTTTTACTCTCAATTCTTGAGGGACTTTTTTATAACACTTTAGCAGCTTGCATCTAAAAAGAAAAATAAATCCTGTAATTTACTGCATTCAAACTTATAAGCAATCACTTACGTAATAAACAAAAAACCTACTTAAGATATTTTTTAGGTAAGTCTAGAAACAAAATAAATAATAATAACTTGTTTTTATGGTTTATATGTTCTAAACCTTTTACTTTTGCTTTACCTTTTTTGGCTTCCTTTTAGGCCAATTGGTTTGCCCTATATCATTATTATTATTAGCTATATTCATTTTTATCATGTCGACATGTCAACAAAACGAATCCACTGAATTAGTGGAGAACGCAATACATGATACAGGTTATAATGTTTCAATCCCGCCAATAATAGCATATGTACTGGACAAATGCTGTTTTTAATAGAAACGACCTGGACATATGTTGTTTTTGCCGAATCGACTAGAATTTTGAGCGCTATAAATCGGCACAATAGTGGTTTTTGCAGGAACTGCTCAGACCATCAAATAGCTTGCAAAATGCTCTACTAAATGTCACTAAGATCTCGAATTTGATAATTTTGGACTTATGCTGTTTTAAAAATCAATGCCTCAATTGTATGCAGAAAACTGCATATTCCAGGAGCTATCTCATAGTAATGCTGGATTTGTGAACCATTGAGTAATATCTCAGATAAACTGCTTAAATTATGAATGCAGCCAACATGTGCAAGAAAAACTTTTTTTATAGCATGTCGAAACTGGTCACATATCTGAAATAAATAATAGTGGGCATATACCTAGTTTTAATAAAATACATCAATCTGTCCAATCATGATTTATTTGTTTTTAAATACACATTAACATTTTATTAAGAGACCAGCAAATACAGGTTTATCAACTTTTTCACATTAGAAACTACTTATTAGGTATTCATTGAAGAATTAATGCTAAACAGTAAATGAAAGATTTTATAAACTTGGTACTGTTATTATGGATTTCCTCTTTAGACGAAGAATTCTTACTACCTTAGAGCATTTTTAAATTATAGAGAGCTAACCATGAAATGATTTATTAGTGTTCTTAATAAATGCACTGCTTTAATCGAAGCAGTTCCTATAACTAGGGATACACAAACTAATTTTTTTTTGCTTATGTAAGTGTTTTAATATATTTAGTTTACAAGTTTAACAGTTATGTAGAAATTGTTTTCTTTCAAATAATAGAACCAATCATAGGTTATGATATGACAAACCTGTTGTCTTTGACATGTGGTCAATTATACATATATATTTATATAGACTGCTCAAAGTGGGTCTTTTGCTAGAGGCCATACTATTATTGCCTTCCTTGTAAGTGCTCATTTGGATGAGTTCTACCTGAGTTACTAGAGTTTAACCATCTAAGAAGTGGAGTGATTGGATATGTTGGTACGATCCTTAAATGGTGGCACAATAAGCCTTGAAGGCTGCAGTGTAACCACACCTGAGTATTAGGGGTCCTGTTGATAGACTCGGTGATAGCACAGGATGTAAAGGGTGAAAAAAATGGTTATAAGTTATTGATTTTCAGTATTTTGCTAGATCAACCACCTCATTTCATAAATTTAGTGAACAAAATTTGTAGATAATCACTAATCCAATGTTTTAAATTTTTTAGATAGGTATTCTGGAGAGCCAGCAGCTATATGGTTACAATTTCAGACAGCGGCAGGAACAGTAACATCTTTATATAGAGGTAAGTGTCTAAAATATATAAAATTTTGAATGCATTACAATCTAGTGGGGAACTGGAAATAATTGTTGTTTTTTTTGATAATACTCTTCACAGACAACTGTGTGAAGATTATAATAATGGATGCAACTGCATAAGACCAAATACATTATTTTTGAATATTTACGTTAAATGTGGAATTTCATTTTCTGTGTCGGACAATTCAAAATCTGAATCCATATTTTCAAACTAGCGAACTTACAAAACAAGTTTTACATGTACAACAAATAAAAAATTAACTAACTGTCACTTGACAATAAATTGCAAAGTTGCCATAATAATGAAATCAAGGCAAACCGTATTATCAAACAATGATTGGAAAAATGAGAAAACAGGGACTGGATAAAGCTTAGCTGGTCCCTAGTGTCTATTTTCCGGTCTTGATTTCATTTTCATTTACGGATCCTTGTGACTTCCATAAAGTAACCATCTATAAATTCTGTTTAGTAATAATAATGATTTTGATAATTATAAAATAATTAAAATTGTTTATTTACTGGTTTGCATACTAAGGACTTATAATAATAGATTGACTGAACTATAACGAGTCATCCTGTCATCAACAATACCAGTATTCCACTGGATTTGGTAGAACAAGAAATTTAATAAAAAATGCTATTCTTATTGACTTTTTTTGACACGTTAAGTATACATTCTGTCAAATAGGTCAATGACATTGTTTTAAGATTACTACTGAAGTTATTAATGTTACTTTTAGCCAATAACTAATAACGTCAATTTAGTCACATGAGATACAGGTATTATTGAAGACTGAATATTACCAAACACATATAATTAGACAATCCTGTGTGTATTTAATGAAAATCAAGTGTTTGCATCTAGCTTTAAAGTCGTTTTTTTATTTGTATATACGGGCAACCCAAAAATAAAAATACAATCAAATGTCAACAACACAATTTACAAATATCACAATTTTAACATGATACTAAAAGACATTAAAAATGTTTTTAATAATGTCTAGATAGTCACTATATATTACAAAATATTACAAACATCACAAGGTGTATACTAATGTAGAGTAAGACGATTGTTAACTTATTCCCATATTATACTTAATTGCCTCTTAAATAATGTAGATATATAGTATACAGAGTGGCCATTAGTGCGTGGGTGGAAGATTGCGGGTTTATTAAGGTACATTTTTAAAATTAATTTTTGGGGCATGGTGTAGGACCTCTAAAGCTAAAACCTAAAAATATTTTCGATGAAATTCCAATTGTTCTACAGGGTGATTTATATCAAAGTTATGTTTTTTAATAGGAATCCCCTGTATATTATTGCATATTTGGATTCCTCAGTTAATTTTAGTGTGACTTTATGTATCACACATGGTATCTAAAATGAGTCTTAAGCAGCAATTTATTATTTTTTCAAAAAGTAGATGTCTAGTAAAAATTGAATATCGCAGTTATTATAAAACTTAGAAGGCCGTGACTCTACAGTGTTACTAAGCATGAAATGTACTAACATTATCCAGACGATCAAAGTTAAACCTTTTCGTGTTTAACCCTTTGTTGACCATCAGAAGAAAAAAAAGTTTTAGCAAGCTATTAAAGGGTTTTCCTTGTAAATTTGTAGTAAAATAGACTATGTGATTTTTTTCAAAATTTTTCAAAATGTATTTTTTGTGTTTTGGTAGGTGGTACTTTTGGGTACCGTCAGGAAGTTAGGTACTATTTATAATTGTCAAAAAAAATTATATAGTGAAAACTAAATATTTATTTCATGAAACTGAATAAAACAATTTTTTTTTTCATTACTACATAAGAAAACATTTTACATTTGGAGTGTGGTCTGGACTGAATGTGTTGCTTAGCACATACTTCACACCTTCCCCTTGATTCAACATATATTGGCCAATGGACACCCCTGTTGATAAGACGGATATCAGCTGAAACGGAAAAGTTGGTCTTCCTTCTTTTAGTGAGTGTTAATGATGGATCTGATAAAGGTCGTTTTCTCCCGACTGATTGGAAGACTTTTTGTGTCATCAAACCTAAAGCAACAGAACGGCGAAATTCTAATAAAGGAATTTTTTCATGATTGGAGCAGTAGATCACAAAAGCATTTACAAAACATATATCTAACATTCCCCAGAACAATTTATGCCACCACTTCTTTGACTTTCGATTCAATCCATATGCACTTCTAAGTTGATCAGCGTGATCAACTCCGCCCATAAATGTATTATAATCTTTTACAGCAGTTGGACAAGGTATTTCTAGTGAAGTACCGTCCTTCTGTTTTCGTTTTACGGTGGTTGTTTCGCTACCATGATAGTTTGAAATTAAAGTCACTGTTTTATTGTCCTGCCACTTGAAAAACCCAATGTCCGATGAAGTAAATCGATAATCATGGTCCCCTCTTTTCATCTTCTTGTCTATGATTAAATTTTTCGGAAGACCCCTTCTATCATTTCTAATTGTACCGCATGCAAGTGTTTTTTCAGCTTTTAATTTTTCCACTAATTGGACAGAAGAAAAATAATTATCAAAAAACACCATCCTGTTTTTACCAACATAGTTTTTGGTAAGTTTCAAAACAACTTTTTCTCCTAATGGCACTTCAGATTTTTCCATTTCATCTCCTGTTTTTCCTGTATATACATCAAATTGTAAAATATAACCCTTTTGGTCTGCTATTGTCCATAGCTTGTATCCTCTCTTGATGGGCTTTTTTGGATTATATTGTTTGATAGAACTTCTGCCTTTGAAGGCAATCATTGATTCATCAACACTCAATGCTCTTGTTCCTTTGTAGTAAGAGTTGAATACTGAATTGAGTGTTTCAATCATTGGTTTTAGTTTGTACAATTTGTCAGTATTGTGATGAGCAATCTGTAAATTATCATTGATGTGAAGATTAGATAATATGGTATCAAACCTCAATCTACTCATGGTACTGGATACTAAGGGAATGCCTAAGTCTGAAGCTGTTGACCAGTAGTTCCTCCAAGAAGGTAAAACGTGATACCCCATAAGCATATTTATACCAAGAAACGATAACAGTTCTTCTCTTTGGACATTTAAAACTTTATTTTGCTGAACAGCATAGAGATTACTTTGAAATATAATGTTGTCAATAAGAGGCTCAACTAATTTTAAAAAATAATCTGTTGCCGTTTGGCATTCTGCAAAATGATCAAAGACCGGTCCTGTATCATCATTATATTCAGGTACTTGTGTTTCTACTTCTATTTTCTTCCATTTTCTGTTAATCTCTTCTTGAGTCTCTTTCTTTTTTTTTAGATGTTCTTGCTTTTTTACTGTCGCTGTTTTTCATTTCAGTATTATCTTCTATCCCCTCTTCATTTTCAATAATTTCGTCTTGATTTTCTGCATTTATATTTTCCGCAACTCCTGTCTCCATTCTCATTATTATTTCAGCTTCGTCGTTTTCAACCATAAGCGAACCATTATTCTCGATATCATCGTCCTCTTCATCTGTTTGAAAGTTATTATCTAAATCAATATTACAGTACTGTTCGATTTCAACTAATGCTCTATCCACCTCTATTAAAAGTTTCGTGTCTGTCAAATATTTATTCCCGTAATTACGAGCCATTTTTGTCTGAAAACAAAAAAAAATAACTTACCATTGCATAAAATCCGTAAACAATTAGTCAAATAATATTTTACCATTTTATGCTGTAACACCCTGTCGGTACTTATAAGTTCCAAACATTTAATTCCTGATTACTAAGCAATAATTTATTTTAGGGCCGTATTTGTTATCTAAACTAATTGAGAAACATACACAGATTCAATCTAAACAAAAAAATCGCTTACCTCAACACAATCTTTGCTGGAATAAAATACACACACGCTAAGCTCTCGAAGGTACAATTCACACTGTGCAGGTTCGCAAATAATCTAAATATCTTGACTACCTTAGCGACATCTACAAATAATCTGTTTTCACGGCGAAAGGTTATTGGTACTTTAATATACCGACAGGCAATGATGCTTCTAAACGACTACATTACGATTTCATTGATATTTGAAATTGTGGTACTTTTGAGTACCGCCAGACGACAAAGGGTTAAAGTAATCGCTACGCCAATTTACAAAATTTCAATCCAAGGTAACTTGATTATTTTAAATTTCATTACATGCAGAATTCGATTACCTTTCTAATGATATTGTGATATTTATCTTTTACAGATTTCTTTTTATTTAAAAAAATCTAATAATTCACAGTATTATTCAATTTTTAAAACCTTTTAATTAGTAGGCTGTGAAAAAATAAGTAAATCTGTCACTTTTTGTGACAATTAGAAAAGGGTTTGATTTTGATCGTCTGGTAAATGTTAGTACATTTCATGCTTAGTAACACTGTAGAGTCAAGTTTTATAATAACTGCGATATTCAATTTTTACTAGACATCTACTTTTTGAAAAAATAATGAATTACTGCTTAACGACTCATTTTAGATACCATGTGTGATACACAAAGTCACACTAAAATTGATGGAGGAACCCAAATATGCAATAATAGACAGGGGGTTCCTATTAAAAAAAACATAAATTTGATATAAATCACCCTGTAGAACAATTGGAATTTCATCGAAAATATTTTTAGGTTGTAGCCTTAGAGGTCCTACACCATGCCCCAAAAATGAATTTTAAAAATGTACCTTAATAAACCCACAATCTTCCACCCACGCACTAATGGCCCACCCTGTAGACCACTGCCAGTGCACTTTTTTGTTTGGATTACATTTTAATACCTTGTTCAATTAAATGATATTGATTGAAAAACTTAACTGACGTATTTTTGTTATGTTTCTAAAATAGGCTATGACTGATAAAGACAGAGATACGATCGCCTCAGTATTGAATCCAAACTGTCATTTAAAAGACAACAATTGTACGCTCCGACATGTGTAATCTTTCCATGGCCTACTTTAGAAATATTTTTTCTTGGTTCACTCCATATTATGAAGAAATAATGAGTAGTGTGGATAAAATATAATAATTTTTAACTATAGGCAATTACGAAATAGGAATTGTTTGGTAAAGCTTCTGAGAATATTAAGCAAAGAATCTTATTTGTTGAAAAATGTATATTACCCATTTTTAAGTAAAAGCAATTACTTGCTTAAGTTTTATTTGCACTACCCAATGTATTTCAAGAATTTACATGAATAGTCACAAAATTACCTAAATGTCTTTATTGGTCGTCCTAATTTTACATTTTATATTTAAGATGTCTTTCTAGACTAAAGCAATATGTATCTACCCATTACCTATCTCCATTTTTTTTTAATAATTATGATTTTGTCAAGGTAGTTTGTTTTGAATTATGTTTCAATTGTCTGTATCAAGGAAAAGGGATTAATAAGTTTATTTTTACACTTTTGTACAAAAACAAATCTAAAAAATAACTTGCAAAAAAATTTAATTCTAATTCAAACCAAACGATTTAATTTGTTATTCACAGTAAATCATTTAATGAATGCCATAATTACTTACTTTTTCATTTAGATTCAAGTGAAAGTCTGAGAAAAACAAATGAACTAGCAAAACAAAGTGGTTACCAGAAGAGGAATATTGAAATATTTAACTGGGCCAAAAGAAAAAGGCGTTTGATAAGAAGAGAAGATTTGTTGGCATACCTCTCAGGGAAACATCCTCCACCTCCCAGTAGGCAAAGTCATAATCATCATTCTCATCACAGGTAAGAAATGTTTAAAAAATAATAGAATGAGCTTTTATTTATTGTTTTTACATATTTTTATTAGAATTTGGAATAAGTTGCTGTTGTGATATTTAATATAGATAAAAATATAGGGAACACTGTAGGGAGAATTATTATCGTCTTTCTGCCAAGGAACTAATTCAAACTGATTTTTAAATTCAGAAATAAAAAAGATACTTTTTTTTAACCTATTCACAAAAAATAGTTTTAAATTGGCAACCAATATATCCATTCAGTACCACCTTAATCAATATGTCTATTCATAAATACTAAAAAGAAAAGTTGAAATTAGAAATGTTTTAAAACCTGCAAACTTGGCATGTTGAGTGTTACTTTTTTGTATAATGAAATTTAAATTGCTTCAAGACATTTATTATGTATGCTTTTTTAAAATGTTTACTAAGTTTTAAAGTCTTAAATTGAGTCAGGAAGTCCATTGTTTGTAAATGTTTAGCCATTTAAACTTTCTAAATGTATGATAAATATCCTAACAATATAGTTCCTTTGGTATAGATATTTTAGCTATTATATTTTAATCAGGTCCATACAATTAAAAATTAAAGGATTTAATAAGTTTATTTCTGCAGCAGTTTGCAAACGGTTTGTTGACTGCCAATCTTATAGGCATTGATTATTTTGCGATCATAAAATAATTGTTTTTTCTAATGTTTGGTGTCCACAGCAATGAAATAACCAGAGATAACAGGAGATGTAACTACTTACAAATATCGTGTGGTCCTGAATAAGACATATTCTAAAGGACGCAAGAGGGTATAATACCCGCTGTTGTCATATGTCTATTTCATTATTCTCGTTTTGTTTACAAAATTATTTGCATACATAAAAAAAGCTGAAATAATTCAACCTATTTTATTGCAACTGAACCCAAAAATTTTTTGAATCATTAGTTATATTAAATTTAACTAAATTAGGTATAATTTCACTAAATTAGATATACTAATTTTCAATAAATTCCAAAACCTACTCATGTTAGGTTGGAAGTGGCAACAGGGCTTATATTGGCATAGATATTTACGTTATTATAAACACACAGCGGCTCACACATTTATTCATTGATAAAAATAAGTTGTAACTGCGTAAAATTCTTCTCTTTATCCCCTCACTTACTTCTCACCTTTCGTCTCCTCGCCGCGTCCCTATATATAGAGTGTATCGATTATCGAATTAATCTTGGCATCGTGAATATTATATTTTATCAATGAATGGTTTATCTCTGTTATCTCTGGAAATAACTGATTTTCAGTTCTTTGAATTGGCAGTCAGAGAGCCATGCACAGGTCAATTAAACTTAAAAAAAATAAGAGAAGAAGAAAACATCTTTATTGGGAGTAATCCCAAAGGGCTATCGATCGGAGTTTTTCAATCCGTATTAATAATGGTGATTTTTGGATAACATAATACATTGTATATATGAGGGATTTCTCAGATTTAATGAGAATATTTCATTTTGTGTTTTATTGAATGTATTTTATTGAATGTATTTACAAATTAGACTTCAGACTATGCTCCTTACGAATGCACACAGAGTATCCAGCGAGTTTTTTTTTCCTGGTAACAATTCTGGAAGTCTTGTTCCGTTAGGCTGTTTTGAACCTGCTTCATGTCTCTTTGAATGTTGTTTATTGTTCCGTAATGGGAACCTTTCAATTTCCGCAGGGCCAGACAGTGGATCATACCTCACGATAATGCCCCCAGTCACAGCTCATTGTCGGTTAGATAATTTTTGGCAGATAAAAACATTGCAGTACTTCCTTCCATATCCCTATAACTTACCCCTTGAATAAAATAATAAAAAGCGTCCTTTTGGTTTGTGTAATTGGACCATATTAAAAGCAGCCAATCATTATCGTTCAATAACGGTAAACGTGACGTAGAACACTTGACGGACGTGAAGTGAGAGTTCTGATGAGATCAAGATGAAGATCGATGGAGAGAGGAAGGTGACAAAGGGTTTTGGTAGTTTAGTGATTTTAATTTTAAATTGTTAAAATGTAAGTTCTTTTATTTTGGTAACTATGGAATATTTAATTGGAGTTCACCCTTTTTACAATTTCTGTATCGAGGGAAGTTCTGGGTAAAAAAACCGATTTTTATTTGTTGGGTATGATATTTGAAATTGAGTTTATGATCTAGATTTATTCCTAAATATTTGTTATGTTGAGTAGGTTTTACTGTATAATTTTGAATGTTTATGGTTGGAGAATTATCTGCTAAGGCGTGGGTTAAATATGATCAATTTGCTTTTGGAAGGATTTATCTTGATTATCTATTACAAAAACTTTGAAATTTTATTGTTTAGACTTATTGTGAGCATAAGGGCAGTGTCGTCAGTAAACTGATGGGTACATAAAGACTGAATTTGGTTACTATAGGGACGATTGTGAGAATATATATCATGGCAGAAAGTTATAGAAATGATAACTATAGAGATCTTTGTGGAACTCCCTGCTCTATTGAGACGTTATTATTGTGTTTAACACATAATTGACAATTTGTTAAGAATTTGTTAGTAGTGTTAATACTATTAATTAGGTAGTTTGTTCATTTGAAAATAGTTTTTAAAAATCTTTAGAAGGTTATGTACATGGAGGAAGGATAATTAAGAGTTGCCGTTTCTTTGAAGAAATATGGCAACAGGTTTGCTTGCAGCGCCACCGGTAAGGGATTTGTCCAACTATTTCTCAGTCGGTAATATAGATACCTGCATATTTTATTTTATTTAAAAATTAGCGGGATTTTGTTTGTAGCTCTCCTTTAATTAGTATAACTAAAATTTTGCATTTTTATTGGCATTTTTTACAACACAGACAAGGTGCAAGATGTAACAAAATGCCAATCAAAATGTAAAATTTTATGACCCATAATTTTAGGAAGGGTAAAATAATTTAATATAAAATAATTGTATTATCTATTATATCATTAAAACTAATTTATAATAAATTTTCTAAATAAACAATATTTTAATAAAACAACTTAAACTTTCTGTAAACTTGGGTAGGTAACAAAACACATTAAGGAGAACCATCCATATAATCTGAAACAGAAAAAATTCAAAGTAGTATTTTAACTTCATATCATTTTTACTCTCTTTTTTCTTTTAGACATTGTCACAGTTTTATACTTTCATTATAATATTTTATAATTAATAATTAATAATCTTTTAATTAGATGTAGTACTTTTAAAAAAACAGATGTCTGCGGGATCAAGCTTTGAGGTCCTTCTTTGATTCGCAAATTTTACTTTGCTGTTTTCTAATTATAAAATAGAGTTTTTTCTCCCTTGGAGCTAACCATTCACTGGATTGATTTAAAAATCTAAGAGCTAATTATATTTCATTGGATGAAATTTTAATCGAATGTAACTTTCTTTTCACTGGTAATTTGTTTGACGGTATGATAACAATATTACTTTAGTATTACTCTTTACTGTTAATTTAGCTTTCAAGGGTACCAAAGGTAAAGCCAATTTACAGTCTTGTAACCTATAAATGGTTTTTCGCAAGTGGATTGATGAAGTTTATGCGGCATCATTTAGTTCCTTGCTTAATATCGGAAGGAAATAAAAAAATGTGTTCTTAAAATGTACAGCATAAATTGGACAGTAAATTGTACTATTTACCTTTATACAAACAACGCTATTACAATTAGATATTATGAATTTATTACGAACAGGACCTGCTAAACACATGTTAAAACATCAAAATATCTTTGCTTAATTTTAAATTTAACATGTTTAACTAAAAGTAAAAGTACTTACCACGTTTTATTCAGCAACCATAACCATATTGTTTTGTTCAGTTTTGTTATTGTATCGGTTCGAACGGGTGACAATCCCAAAGTCAGATTTACATTGTACAAATAATTGATTAATTCATGTTTTTCAAATAATTGTAGTATTTATATAAATATATAATTTTAAAACAATACTTACCGTGTATTACTTTTGTTATTAAGCGAAATATATTTGAATTATTCAATTATTCAGTGTACTTTAAATTTAAATATCATTTTATTATTGTAAAACGGACTGATATGCGCGGATGTGTTGCGCACTAACCTGTTGATATAACGCGCATATTTTATAAGCCCCCCTGGTTATGTACTTCTATTTCTTTATGATTTGCCATTATTTCGAATTCGTTTTGTTGAAATATATTTATTTTTTATTATTCATTGTAATCGAAAGTAAATCTTAAAATATAACTACCTATAAAAACTATTGTGAAATAAATTTATATTTTAAATTTTATTTCTCATATTCGAGCGCTCTATATTTCGATGAATATGTGTCTTAATAATAATTGGATGTAAATTTAAAAGAATTACTTTGCAATTTATTTTTAATTTTGAATACTTTTCCTAAAATAAAAACTGTCCAAATGTCGTCGATTTGGATTCTAAAAATCCTTATTCATATGTCCCAAAATTTTCCAGCGCCATTTTCCAAAAATGTGTAATGTCGACTTATTACCTTTTAAGCGCCGACCACAGAATTGTTGAATGGCCATATAATTATTTCTCAATGACATCCATAAAAAATTCGATTTTACAGACACATTTAGGTATGAAGTCTTTGTTAGCCGGCAACTGTCACAAAAAATGACATTTTATGGATTTGTATCTTTTTTTTTTTGACTGCATTTACTTTAAGGCTGCTTTTTATAAACACAATTTGTTTATTGTACTTATCATTAGTAATCCTATACAATTCTTTGTTACTTTTTTATTCTATCAATAAAAATTTGAAACTATTCTTGCTCTTAAGTAGGGTTACCATATTCAAAAATACAATACCTAATGAAAATTCGGGATATTTCTTTAAAAATAATAAAACTCCAACTTATGTAAATGTTTTATTAAAAAAGAATATCTAGCGTCAAAATAAAAACAAAACCAGTTCCTCAATTAAAAATTCGTGTAAATCAACATAAAACATTATATAATGCAAAGGGCAAACACAAATACAACTACACAAGACAACAACCATCTATTATTTACCATAAAAAATAAATTATGAAAAAATAAAAGATAAAAGTTCATTTCAAGGGCCAAAAGAACTGGTTTTAGGTATACCTTAATATATTTGACGATTTTTCTGAATAATTCCGGACAATTTATAATTCCTGGCTCATTCCGGACAAAACGCCAAAATTCCGAACATGTTCGGACCTTTTCCGACGTCTGGTAACCCTACTGTTAAGTCCCTTTTCAGGAACAAGATAAAACAAATATTGACCTAGTGGAAGAGTGGCCACATGATCTTTTTTTTTTGTCTGATCAGAAGTTGCTAGACTGCTGCAAATTTCTGATTCGGCCCAAAAAAGATCAACTTTATGGTCTTGGTACATAATTAACTATTTTCTTCAACATACTTTTTCGACCTCGAACCCTTTCGTCTTCGAACCATTTCGTCTTCGAACCATTTCGTCTTCGAACCTTTTCTTCCTCGAACCTTTTCGTCCTCGAAACCTTTCGTCCTCGAACCTTTTCGTCCTCGAACCTTTTCGTCCTAGAACTTTTCTTTTCCTCAAATCTTTCTCTTCCTCGAACCATTTTCGTCCTCCAATCTTTTAACGTCCTCAAACCGGTTTTTTTTCTTGCAATGTTGATAATTTTCGTTCATTCTACACCTTATTCTAACCATTCGAGACTTTTTCCAGGTTTTTCTGAGCGTTATTTTTGAAGAGATGCAGGCAATTTTTAAACTTTCATTTTTGAAATCGTGTTTCTAACTTCCAATTTATCCCCACAAAATGAACACCCAAAGATACATAAAAATCCAATTTTGCATGTATTTGGGCCACTACTTACTAATACTTTTTCAAATTCCAATTGTTTGATTCAATATACACTGAGGTTATTCCATAAGAGTTCATTTTTAGCAAATTGAACGGGAAACACTAAAAATTATTTCGAAAATAAAAAATAAGGACATCTTGACATGGAAACTTCTGACTTAAAGTTATTTCCAATCAATGTCTCAGTTTGAGATGGTTCGAATTTTCTAAAATTTTTATTAGGTTTAAATATGATCTTAAATGAAAATAAATTATCTAAACTTCTCTTTTCTACTGCTAAGATTCCTTTTTATCTGTTACTTTAATCTCGCTTCTGGCTCCTTCCTACTACTTCCTTCCTACTTCTACTACCTACTCCTACTTCCTACTACAAATACATTGCTTACTGTTCCTTCTACCACCCTTCTGCTCTCATCTTTCCAAAAACCTCTACCACTCCAATATCGTTAAATAATGACATTTTTTGCAAATAAAAAAATATGGTTTAAAAATTTTTATTTCAAGAAATTTCCATATCAATATAATGATTTTAATAAATTTATAAGTGCCTATTTAATATATTTTTATTTCAAATAGAGTCAATCTAAATAATATGTCATAATAATGATTAACTAATAAACGAACAACAAAAATCATAAATATATTAACATGTACAAAATCGAAACAACTAATATTAAGACTAGGGAATTTAAGTCACAGTAAGTTTTAACACCCTCACAAAATTAGAAAAGCTTAAATTAAAAAATTCTAGACTATCAGCACAAGCATTAGCACTTTGTGAAATTCTAGGCAGGAATGAATTGAGGCCAGTATTAGATCTCATGTATGGCTGATGAAAACTGTTTATTGATCTTGTGCTTCTAGCTGGGACTGCCAACAACATGCTTGAAATCAACCATATAATTAATGAGATTAAAAAATAATTTCAGATCTGCCTGATCTCTTCTTTTTCTCAACGTTGGTAAGGAGAATGTCTCTTGTAGTGCCGCAAAATCATTTTAAATGCTAAGCGGCGAAAAAATTTTCTCTGAATCTGTTCTAATCTATGATTGTGACAAGTATACTGGGGGTTCCAGACTGAAGAGCAATATTTAGCAGAGGCCTAACAAGACTACAGTACAATAACCTGATAGCATTAATACTTGTAAAGTCTGATGTGTTTCTCTTTATAAAACCATGCATACCAAGTGCTCTGGATACTATTGTGTCAATGTGATTGACAAATGAGAGTGTGGAGTCCATAATAACACCCAGATTTCGAATTGATGCAACTTGTGACACTGGTGTACCCTTGATATTATATAGAAATTTAATCCTGTTGATCTTCTTAGTAAAGGATATCGAGTGACACTTAGTGATGTTTAGGTCCATAGCATTATTCACACACCACTTATTAAGCCTAGCCAGATCAGACTGTAGTATAAAAGCATAAACATTTGGCAAACTTGAAACATTCTGAGATATCATTTATAAATAATAAAAATAACAAAGGTCCCAAATGGGACCCTTGGGGATGTAACAACCGGGAGGCCTAAATACCACCACTTGTCACTAACTGTAACAACCAACTAGCCTAAAGACCATTTGTAACTATTGCTATTTAGCTACTTAGCTATTTGTTATTTAGCTACTGTTGTTAGTATACTGTTAAGGGATTAGGGCAGCACCGTCACCAGCCAAAGGGTCCTGGAGTTCAGAAGGAACGTCCATTCACCAGTGGCAAATAAAAATAATAAAAGTAAATTAAAAGAAACAAAAATTATCCCTTAAGAGCGTACGTACAATTTTTCCGGTATAGGAATTTCAATGCTATTCTTTTTCCCAAACTATGAAAAAACTAAAGAATATTTTAAAAAAATTTAAAAAGTACAATAAAGAACGTGTTGATATCTAGAAAAGTGCTGGCTTGGCAACATCGTAATAATTTTTTTATGGAAACAGAGGGCGGTTAAAAACTGTGAAAATAACAACAAATTTTCATTTCATAAAAATAATAAGTCAGCTTTTTTTGTTTTTTATATAAATCTACCACTTTCCAAGGTAATAAATCAGAAGGAAAATCACCGAAAACCGATTTCAAAAAGGTCTATTAGTTTTTTTAGAAAATGGAAAAAGAAACAACGCTTTTTAATCGAGTTAAAATTCTTTACTAAATTCGCTGTCTTTCTTCCACGATGTCCGGTCTCCATCTTGTTAAAAATCGATAATTATAGACGGATTAAGGTATTTTGTACCTCACACGTGCATGTTACTACATTTAAATTAAAACATTTGTGAATGTTAAAAAATTTAAGAAAGATTTTGTAGAATATAAATCTTTTTTATAAAGATT
Source organism: Psylliodes chrysocephalus (assembly GCA_927349885.1). Taxonomy (NCBI): domain Eukaryota; kingdom Metazoa; phylum Arthropoda; class Insecta; order Coleoptera; family Chrysomelidae; genus Psylliodes; species Psylliodes chrysocephalus. Next base: position 77,568,741 of record OV651814.1, on the reverse strand, counting down.
AGTAAACTTTGCTGTATATATACGATATTCTAAAAGGTAAATCACATTTATGTGATTATAATTTTTTTTTAATTATTTTCTAATATATTATGGATTGCTCTCTAAATATATATACAGTGTCTCGCAAAAAGCCTGCTCCATATGGAACACTTTTTATTGTCACTTTTTTAAGAAAATATTATTCTTGATAATTCTGAAATTCACTCGTAAGGGGGTGAATTAGGGAGAGTATTATCATAAAACTTGGTGTTCAATTTTAAACCTGAAACTTTCTTTATTTTAAATATAAATTTGGATGCGCAGTGAACTAGGTACCCACATTTTTACATATAAAATTAATGTAATATAATGTATATAAGCCCATATAGTACTTTAATAAAATTAATCTAGTTTATTATATGCTTTTTTTACGTAGATTAAAAAAAGTTTAAAAATTTGATGCTTTCTTGGTGCGTCGTATGATTTCACTTTATATATGTTTAGGTACAGATAATTATTGATACTGACAGTTTATTTTTAAATCATTAAAATAATATTTTGTTAATCCAAAAAAAGGCGAACAAAAAAATCCTTGCCACATATATACAGTGTAACAATAAAAATTAAATATATAAATATAACATGTTATGTATTAAGGGACTAAAATATGTTAGTCATAAGGGAATAAAAACGACATTTTAGTCCCTAAAATAAAGGAATGAATTACATGTTTTAGTTCCTTTGATACAAAAAATATTTATTTATGCAACAAGTGTGTAAAGTTACCCTTTTTTGACGAATGTGTATGTTGTCGCACTCACCTACGGCTTGTGCGTCAATCACATGAGTCAAGAAAGGGAATTTACACACGAGTTGCATACAATATTTTTTCTACTACCGTACACATTATCTACTAATATTAGAAATATAAAAGTTACTTTTTTCACTAGTGCGTAAAGTACATAATGATTTGGCTTTAGAAATTAATCTTCAACTTATACTTTTGTCGTATTCTGTGATGATATACTAATAAAAGTTTAGAGATTGACAGTTCTTCTAATCCACACAGCCACGGACAATTTACTTTTACCAAAATCGACATCCACGGTTTGTTTACTTTTAAATAAATCGATGACATTTAGAGAAAATTATAATTAAAATAAAAAACCGTTGATAATTTGTTGGGGACTAAATAAATTCTTAAATGAGTAAAATCAAACAGTAGATTCTCACATACTTTTATTAAAAAATAAAAATTAAAGTCTGCATGACAATTGTTTCGAAGTACAACTTCTTCTTCGAATGTGACTTATTTACATTTCGGTGCCTAATATACAGTGTGTCTACTTAAGTTGGAAACATATGGAAAAAAATTATTATTGATTTTAGGAAAAGTAGTTATTCTTCATAAAAAGTTCTGCATTATCTAAAACCTTGAATAAAGTCATCAAATATCAAATTGTTTTAGTGGTATACGAGGTTTGTCAAAAAATATGAATTTTGCTCAAGAGTAAAGTACGTTTATTTTTGACAAAATCGAAAATTTTCATTGTATATATACTAAGTAAACTAATATAAGTGGGATAAGAGCTTTATTAACGTACGTGTGCGAAATTTGCACAACGAGTGCGTAGCATGAGTTGGGAAATCGCAGAAGTACCTTAATAAACCGTTATCACACGTATACTGTACAAATTTTTATCTACGCCTCTAAATGTAAAAATAAACGCTAATAATTATAATTTTTGTCTAAGACTTTAGGGTTATTGTTTTCCACCACTACCTACATGTCGATTGGCGACACATCGAAATTTTGGGTAGCGGTTCTAACAATTGAATAAAAACGTTTTTTTTTCTTAGCTACGATAATATTGTCATAAACACTGAGTCAAAAATAATTCATTTTTAACGTATTTTTGCATTTTCGAGTAATAAAATGAGTGATTCGGAAAGTTTGTTATCTGATATTGAAGAACAAGCTTAAATAGTTATTTATACAACAAGTGCAAAAAGTAAGTGTTTATTGCACGCGACGTGAAATAAACACTTTTTGCACAAGTTGCATACAATATTTTTTCTAGGTTCATGCAAAAACCAAAAAATGTTTTATAGAACTGCAGTTGTATTATCCAAATCATAGTAGCCGTGATCGTATACCTTTGTTTGAGGCATTTATTTACGTTTGTGTTCATAATTTGTAATGACATTTTTAATAAAATACATTTTTTTATTAATTTATTTATTAAATAATTGAAAATAATATAAAATATGCAATTGTTTTTAAAACGTAACACAGAAAATGAAAAAAGACTAAATATTTGGCGTTGATTTGAATATTTATGTTTGTCATGATCATAAAACGCTGTAGTAAAATGACAGATGAGTGCAATAAAATTTTTATTTCACTAGTACAATAAAGAACCAGTTTTTTCACTAAATATAGTTCAATAAAGTTTTGTTTTTTGTTTAAACGTAGAAAAAAGCTATTATTACTTGTTACTTTAAATTGTGACAGTAATTTGCTATTAAATTTAAATAGATTTTGACATTTTGACTTTTTTATTTGATTGATTGAAAAGCAGTGAGACGGGCGTAGATAAAGAGATTTATTAAAGGTGAGTTATTAATTCTTAATTGAGCATTTAAGAGGTTATCTGAATTTTCAGCCAAAATATGATTTGAAAAAGTAGAATGATTTTTGTTTTTGATATAACTATTGTAATGTTCTGAATAGGGTTTTTTGAAAGTATGGCCCGTATTACCAATATACAATTTTGGACAACTACCATAATTTACTTTATATACTCCCAATTTATTAATGGAACAATTTTGCCCTTTTTGTTTTTAATATCCCAAGCGTATTATTGTTTTTGAAAGCTATGTTTTGGTTTTTTAAGTATGACGAAACCTTCACTGGGGGTTTCTATATAATATGAGAGAATCGCATAGTTACAATTTTGATGGATTTCATCAAGTTAAGGCCTAACAATCAAGAACATAGTTGTTTGTTTAACTAGGCAGAGAAGTAACAGATTTATTACCGCAGCTAGCATTTCATTGGCGAGGCGAAACCGAGACAATAAAACAAGCCAAGTCAGTAAATCTGTGTCTCTGCCATGTGAAATATCTAATTTTTTCTGATTGTTTATACAGTGTGTTTAAAAAATGGAACTAAAATGAAAACCTCTTTTAAGTATAACTGATATAACTCACGCATTTTTAATATATCGTATTTTATGGTTTTTGATTAAATATACTTATAGTAACTTTGTATTTAATTTATTACAGTAACTTTTTTGGCCGGATGCCCATGCAGAAGTCTTGAAAAGAAGAAAAAAAAGTAATTTTTTAATGCCTAAGCAGTAAAAGTGTTAGGTACTAATAAAATCGAGAAATATCACTAAAAGTTACATTTAATGTCAATCGACAAGAACATTAGTTCATCAGAATGGCAAATTCTTTAAAAATATTATTTCAAGTATAAATTCACACAGGTGTGTAAAATCAAATTTTACCCTAATTTTTCTATTAGAGCCTATGACTTTCACGTACAGGTTAAAAGTGAGTAGTTGGCTCTACTGGTTTTGCTTTTTTGTACATTATAAATATTTTCCTATTAAAGTTGTGCATAAATTTCACGCACTTCTTACATAATATACATAGAATGCAGAACATAGAATGCTTTTCATTACTAGACTATATTATAACATAAAACATTTTTGTAAAATTTTGCTTTACTTACGTGTTGTCCTCTGATGTATTGACTACCGGAAGATTACTTTCCGCCTCAGAATAATTTTCCATTCTTTTTTTCAAGAACCTAATATATAGAACAAAAAATAAATCAATATTATTTAATTTTAAATATAAATTGGTATTACCTTAATCGAGCCAGTCGTTTATTTTTCCGTTTGTTTGTTGGTTTTATTTTTCCCATCTTTCACAAAAATGCACTTAATAACTTAAAAAAAACTAACTCTATAGGTACTCCTAAATGTAATTTAATCTAACTACAGCTATTCACTAAATTAAAATAAAAAATATTGTAAACACCCTCTAATAAATCCAACTACATTATAATAATATCTCACAATACACCAAGAACAACTACATGCGGTTCTGGTTTCCTTAATTCAGGTAACTCTGACTCACCTAAGACCTCTGAACGTCGGCAGCCGTGGTAGGGAAATAATATGTGGGATGGAGAACACGATTTCGAGTTCGAACGTTAAAATTTTGTAGGTACGCTCTTAATAGCATAGTCGAGCGATTCTTGGCAACTACTTTTAGACTCTTTTAGTCCTAGGGGAATAGAAACGCCGAGGCTTCTCAAATGCTCGGAAGATTTTACTGGTTTGGAAAGGGGGGAGAGATTAATAATAAGTATTAAAACATAAATGTATATTTACAATAAATACAAAATTTGACTGATAGTCTTAAGAAATAATGAATAAAATTCCATTTAGGGAATAAAGCACTATAACTACATAATAATATAAAAATATGCATAAGATAAATATGATAATTCGGGACGAAAATGTAAAATTGGCATTTATATGTAAATCAATCAATTATTATTAAACAAAACACTCTAAAATTAAGTTAAAAATATTTACCCATAATTTACAACTCGTACACAAAACTTTACTCTACACATCACAATGTTTTGGGACTGAGAGTCCCAAAAAAAAACGAGAGCTTCCGCCCTAGGCGAAAGGTCTGGACCTTAGTCTGAACTCGATTGAGAGTCGGCACTCGATTGAGCCTTTCTTTCTGTCTCTTCTCTATATAAACCAAAATTTACGTGATGGTTGTATTTTTTAAAAATGTCACGACCAATGTAGCCATTGACTAGATTAATAACCTGATTGTTTCATTTTTATACGTGTCTTCCTTTTTAATTTAAAACATTAAAATACTTATTTAGAATTTTGTGAAATTCTTTATATTTCCAAATAATAATGCCAATTATTACAGGGATTGGGAATGTTTTTAGATCTGTAATTATTCAATTTAACAGTTTGGAATCTTTCAGATAAATAATTCGCCAGCCATTGCAATAATGTTCCCATGATCCCAGCAGTCTCCAGTTTATTCAATTGACTCTGTCGAACGCCTTGAAAAAGTCTGTGTATATGGCAATAATTTATAAAACCTTGTATAGGTAGGACACTAACATTTTTGTAAATTACTGTCCTTGTTTAGGTTTTAAGCTGAAGGGGTACGACTTAGAAAACACATCTATACCAGAGCTGGGACGAATCCTCAAAAAAATGATTCGAATCACGAATCTGAATCACGAGATGTGATTCGAATCACAGATCCTATGTCTTTTTGCAATAAAAAAGGATTCGAATCAAGTGATTCTAATCCATTTTTTCGGATCACAAATACGAATCACTGTCGGCGTCATACCATGATATTATGCATGCTTTCGAATTGAATATCGGTATCAACTATGTGTCTATTACGGACTCTGACTTGCATACAAATGGTTGATACAAGAAGATATTGAAAATAATAAACTTTTTTTCTTCTATAAATATGAACCATAAATAAATTAGAATCTACAAAAAAATATATTTTATTTTAATACAAAAAACAAAATAAACAAACAATGAACTAAAAATGTCTTCTGGTTGGCCTTACATAGCACCAAAATTTCGAGGTGCGTCGATTATACCTGCAAACAAAAATAATCATTAGACTGCACCAGATGAAGGAAGGCAAGTGTTATATTTTAGGATTTTTTTTATGTTGGATATTCATTACTAATTTGTGATGTTAAAGAAGGAGGAGAGCACCTAGGCAATTTTGAGTTGAAACCTATGCCATATTTTTAGGCTATTTTAAAGCTATTTTTATGCTACTGTTTTTTTTTTGCAAAAACAAGGTGCTCTGCTAGCTTCGAAAGAGACCAGCAAAGCACTTCTGTTTCAACAAATCACCCTCTATTTAAAAAAAAAACACTATTTTTGTTCGAAAAGTTTTATAATATTTTTAAAGCCTAAAAATAGCTCAAACATGTGACATAAGTAGATGTTTCCAGAAAAAAAAAATCTGCTACTTTGTTCCAGCAAAGCAACCTGTATTATTTAAAAATAGCAATTTTTATAAAAGTTTAAAATATTTCAAGAGCCTAAAAATAGTCTAAAAATGCGGTGTGGTTGTTTTTAGAAAAAAAATTTTTTTTAGTAGTTTTATAATAGTTCAGGAGCCAAAAAAAATGCATTGTGGTTGTTTTTAGAAAACAGCTTTAAAAAACCTAGGTGCTCTGCTGGCTTCGTTCGAAAGAACCTTGATATTTTAAAAAAAAACAGGAGCATAAAATTTTTGAATAGGGTATAAATATAGCCTTAAAATAGCCTAAAAATATGGCATAGGTTTCAACTCAAAATTGTCTAGGTGCTCTGCTGCCTTCTTTGAATTAATTTGTAGATTCTTACGTTTATCTTCTAAATATTAACAATCTGTCTTCAGTCTGTCTGTTACAGTTTACACTTCGCGACAAGTCAAAGCGTGAGTCGACTGTTCGCGCCAGCATAGTTTGGTCTCTAAAAGGATCCAAGACTAATATTGGTGATTCGAATATGAATCCTTAAGAATTTCTTTGACGAATCCGGATCCTTTTTTTCTTAAGTATTCGAATACCGCTCGCGGATCCTTAAAAATGATTCAAATCCCAGGATTCGAATCCTATGTGATTCGAATCCTCCCCAGCTCTGATCTATACTATTGGGCAGCGGTTCGGCTTAGCAGGTTCACTATTGTGCATCGATATATGCAGTCAAGTCAGACCGAGCGCAATTAGTGGATGGATGACTATCTCAATAAAAGTCACTGTAGGTCCAAAAAAAATTGCATGCGTAGTTGCATACCACAGCAGGCAGGCGTTATAACAATGAGTACGAGGTATAGCGTGGGATGTGCCATCTTTCGGAGGAGATGTAAAGCCGTCGATGGATGTTGGGCTCATTAAAGATCCCTACCTCTGATTGGAACACCAGAGGATTTAGCAAAATTTGTGGCATTTGGAGGCAGAGTGCTCTCCAGCGTTGGTGTTTAAACCTCGTAGTTAGAAATAGGCCGATTTTAAATAATTAATTAAAAAAATTACACTTATCAGCCTTGGCACATGGGCAACACAAAAGTAGTGCAAGAAAACCAAATTTCTTCAAATGTGTTCAGTTCATATAGAAAATAATATTGCAAAAAAGGTTTCAACAGTTTTGCTGAAATAGTCATTAATTTTTTTTTAATCTTTGATCAGATTAATATTTGTCAAGCTGTAATAAACATTTCTCTTTTGTCACGGCTATTACATGGTGAAAAAGCTAAGATGAAAAATTATGGAAATCGGCTGATAGGTACATCAATGTGTAATAAACATATATGTAATAAAATATTTTAATACCCATTGTTTCTCCGAAATAGTGATGTCAGTGACAATTAAATTTTTAATCCATTATTTAGCTTAAAGCGCTAAATGGATAAGAACATAAATCCATGATTCGTGAAACACACACACTGGGTATATTCTAAATTGCAATAATTAAATTATTGTCATCAGATGAAATATGTTAGCATTAAAGTGAACTGAAATAAGTACGAATCCATTTATAAATAGATGATAACGAAATTGACTTTAAAATATGCAGTAATATAGGTAGTTATAGATACTTCTAAAAATTTACATCTGATATCGATCGTTTCCTAGTATTTTACGCCATGTTTAACACTAACATGGCTAATTAATGAATAAAATGTTACTTTAATTTTTCCAAGCTATTGCTGCTAAATTATTAATAGTTTTTTAAATATATATAGTATAAAGTTAGTATTTTTTATCATTAAGAATGGAACACAGAGCGAGTGAAGATAATCTGAATAAAAATATGACAATTAAACGAAACATACTCAAGATAAAATATTACTCTTTTCCGAAATACAGGATTAATAATGGCTATAATATTTTTATTTCTCAGTATAATTTAACTAAATTTGGCAAACATTTTTGGTGTTAACGTTATAATCATTAGACAACCGGAGTGATGTACATCTACCTTCCTAATTCTTCATTCGAGTATAAGACTAGCAAGTCATCTCATGCTATCACCAAACCATTTTACCGTAGGGTAATTTCAAATTTTCCAACACCACCCGATATAGAAAAACCCTTTCCAATTATTCGTAAGTTTCTAAAAAAGCGAAAAATTTCGTCAGAAACAGTTTTGGTGAAAAGAAACTTTACCGTAGAAAAAATTTATATTTTCCAATACCATCCTATAAAGAAAATTTAAAAACGCATTTATTTAAAATTTTTTGAAATTAAAAAACCAAAAATTTCGGGATTTTTTAGATTTTCACCTCCCCAGTCATAAAAACCATATAATGTGATACATTAATAGACGCGTCTCGTCAAGCCGGATAGTTCTTCTTAAGGTCTTTTTGCTTTATCTAATCTTTTAAGCAAAGTTTTTACCTCGGAAAAGTGTTTGATCCAAAATTTTACCTAATATTCCTGGGAAATATCGGGAAAATTTCAATGCCAGACTGTGAGGAACTTCGAGGAGTATACTGGAATTTTTAAATTTTATGCTGAAAATTCGTCGAAAATGTCAAAAAGTTCGGAAAACAAAATAGTAGTTTGTGCAACAAAGAGTGGATATGATGACCATATGGCACGAAGACGAAAATTGAGCGCGACGCCGTAGGCGGAGTGCTCAATCGTCTGGGTGCGATATTGACAATCTACTCGTGCTGTACAGTATATTTTTTCTACGACCCACTGAGGAAAATCTACAAATATTAAAACTTATTTTAGATTCTTAAGATAAAATAATTTATGACTTTTACTAATTTGTAAAATAAAATAAACGAAAAAAAAAAGAAAAAAAATGTCATTTCATTTTTCCTTATCCGAGATTTAAACTCGAGTTTTCCGTATGAAAGAAAAGAACGCTGACAACATGACCATTTATGCGCTTCATTTTTTTGCTTTAATACTCGTAATTAAATTGACTTCATAATATAGTTTTATTTAAATTAACAAATTATTTATCGATTCAACACAAGAATAACTCATTTTAATGTGTATTTAATATCAATAAATAAAAAATATACTTATTTAATTATGGACCAAATAAAAATAAAAATAAAAATGCTATTATCGATTCTACACAAAAATAACTCATTTTAATGTATATTTAATCTAAATAACTAATCATTTATTTAAAATTTTAACAATAATAGCAGTGGATTGATCAAAATATGAACTGTGATTGATGGATTTTATTTTTTTGCAGTGTTCTCACTACTTAGAATGGATATGAAATATATTCATTCAGTTGGTCATACTTTTTCGTTTTGTAGTTTGTGCTTAGATAAGTTAATATCCATGTGGGTGTAGAAAAAATATATTTTGTTTCATTTTCTACAAAGGAAAAAAAAAATTTTTCCCAAACAAATCACTGTCAAAAAAAAAGTTGGTCTAGCCGGAAAATTAATGGAAAACCACTTTCCCGAAGAAAAATTTTAAATTTTCCGACGTAATTCCAGAGGAAAAATTTCAATGTTTCGCATGTAGAGAAATTAAATGGGTTAGTATGAACCCATCATAACAGAAAGATGGATGGACAACACTATTTGTTTTTTTTTTTTATTTGACCCTAACTCGGGGTTGTCGATTCTTTTTCAAGTTTTACAACTGTGGCATTGTCTATGATACATCACCTGCTAAATCTGTCGTTTTGTCCACTTATGCTCAAATTAACAATTAGATCAATGGATGTATATTTCTCCGCTGCCCTGGTCTAATGTTATGCCGTTGGAAGTCGAGCCATGTTTGCTTTTTTTATTCAAAGAAACAATTTTTTAATTTTTCTTTTTTTTTTGGGTTATGGAATTTATTCCTGGACTTCTTAAATTGGTATTTGCTTCGGTAATTTATATCGACAAAATCTCTCCTGATAAACGTTTCAGTTTATCTCTTCATTCATTTATTTTTTAAAGACATATTTTCACGAGTATTTTCATTTTTAAATATTGCTTAAATTGTCCTTTTGTTTAACAAAATTAATTTTAATATCAATCAAAACTAGAATGAAGATATACAGGGTGTTTCCGGACTTTGCGTCCAAATTTGTAGGGGTGGTAGTTCGCATAATTTGAGTCCGATTCGCAGATTTCATTTTTCCAAAATATTTAAAATAAAAATAATTAAAAATTAATTAAAAATTATAAACAGGTACGGTCCTGCACAGCGATGGAACGCCTCGAATCGCGCGCGCTACGCTTAGAATCGACGAAATTGCAAATCGCATCTGTTTTTGAGGACTATTGCGCTACGCGCTCAGGGTAGGACCTGCTCTTTGATTTTTTTTATAATGGCTCTATTTTGTTTATTATAATTATTTAGAAAAATGAAATCTGCCAATCGCTCTCAAATTATTCGAGCTACCACCCCTACAAATTTGGACGCCAAGTTCGGAAACACCCTGTATAATGCTTGGCATTCTACAGTGAGCATCATAAGTCTTACCCCCCCTAACTCGTTACTGGGTTCTTGTTAGGAAAATCGCCGAGACAGGTCGATTTTTGATTTCTACAATGTACATTTTTGTATGATTAGTTTACCCTTAATTTCATCCCTTACTGTAGGGTAGCAACCCTTTCGAAAAATTTAAATGGCATGGGGTGGTGAGTGATAGCTCATTTGAAAGGTGGTTTTATTCTCTATTCAACCGTGCAAAAAATTTTGAAATTTGCTTCATTGCGTGTTGATTTATTAATGTTTAAAAATAACAAAACCTCACAAAATAGGAAAGCATCTAGACTAACAGTGACTTTCTAATGGCAAAAAGTCTTACTTCACGTCTGAACCAAAACTGAAATCATGCAGGGGCGAATTTTAATTCTAAGGATGAGTGCGCTACGTTAATTTCCGTTATTCTGAAACAACAATTAGTCGAGAATTAATGAAGCAAATTTCAATTTTTTTAACACGGTTGAATAGAGAATAAAACCCTCTTTCAAATGAGCTATCACTCACCACCCCATGCCATTTAAATTTTTCGAAAGGGTTGCTCCCCTCCGGTAAGGGATGAAATTAAGGGTAATCTATTCATACAAAAATGTACATTGTAGAAATCAAAAATCGACGTGTCTCGGCGATTTTCCCAACAAGACTCCAGTAACGAGTTAGATAGGGGGGGGGGGGGGGGGGGGTAAGACTTGTGGTGCTCACTGTATATTATACTCTTCACAGTTTAACAGATCTCCTTAAGAACAAACCGAACATCTTGAAATTTTATGATTCATTTTGAGCTTTTACTTTTAGTCCGATTTTAGTGAAAACTATGTTTAACAATAACCAACGATTATACAACGAGGTTTACAGCTTAAATTAAATTACATTTTAACTGCCTATTGTACAACCCGCCCTAAGAAGAACTACAGGAAATACCAACAATAACAAAACTTAGGGTGGAGAAACCTTGAATTTTTTGTAAACCACCATTTTCAATCAGAATTTTTTCAGAATCAATAGGCTTCATCCCCTTATAAATCTTCATTTTTCTGAAGATTTCAATTTATTATCGCTCTTTTCTCAGTTTGGATTTTTTTCAATATTTTAACCCCGTATCTCCCCATTTTTATTTATTCATTCTTTCCCTCATAGAGCTTGATTTTTATTAAACATTTCATGATGATATCTCTTTTGGTTTTTGATTTCTATTTTTTTTTTATTTCAAGCCTCCTTAACCCCCTTTTATTCAGATTTCTTTAAAATTAATAGGCTTTGTCGCCTTATTAAAGAGGTTATATTCTGCTAAAAATTTAATGTTGATATTATTGCTCGTTTTTGAGTTAGGATTTTTTTAAATATTTCACCCCCTTAACCCCCATTTTTATTCAGGTTTTGTTTTTCAGATTAGACTTCATTTTTTTATAGAGCTTGATTTTTACTAAAAATTTCATGTTTATATCGTTTTTCGTTTTTGAATTATGATTTAAGTTTTTTGATTTTTTTTAATGTAATATCAACCCCCCTTAACCCTTCATTTTCATTTATTTTTTTTTTTCAAAATCAATAGGATTTGTCCCCTTATAGAGCTTGATTTTTGTTAAAAATTTCAAGTTATTTTTTGGTTTTGGTTTTTTTAATATTTCAACCCTTCCTTAACGCCCTATTTTTTTCAGATTTTTTTCAAAATTAATAGACTAATAGAAATTTTTAAGTTTATATCGTTTTTGACTTATCGTTTGGACAAACAATGTGACATTGGACAGACAAAGTAAACATATAATACTCTTCACTGTGTGAACAGTATAATAAGTGATTAAATAGCTATTAATAGGTATTTAGGAAAAAAGGAACTGCCAAGGGTCCCACATTTTATTGATTTATCATAAAATATTTTGAATAATTTAATAATCTTCAACATACTTTGAAATTTAACTATTCCTTTCACTCAACATCTGTTGTTGAGTATTGATTTTTATGGCGCTAGAGGAGGAGTGCACACCTGCCCCCGTACATTCCTTTATATTCTTTCCTTCCTACCTGCAATCTATTCTTTCTGTAAATAGAAAAGTAGATCGGTTTTCAAATGTACATATTGCTTTTCTACCTGCAAAGGGTCAACCGCCTTTAACCCTGATGGTATCTTTAGTTATAAATATGAGAGCAAATTTTCTGAATTTCTGAATATTTACTTGAAATAACAAGAAATATGATATTTTTTGTATTCAATTATTTTAGTATCTTCAAGTTTTATATAAAAATTTAGTGACACATTTCTATCCAATAGATTTGCAATAAATAATTGGCCAGTCAATGAAAATTTCACATTAATGACAAAAGTTTTCAAACTGAAATAATAGTCGCATTTTCAAGATCCGGGACCAGTTAGTTTATAGCAAAATGGCGCTTTTGTTTATAATTTTGAGAAAAAAATTGTAAAAGTGCTGCAAACTCGAAGTTATATTTATACAGGGTGTTTCAACAAGATTGGTCATAAATTATTATACCACATATTCTTGGGTCAAAATTAGGTCGATTAAACCGTACTTACCTATATACAAAAGTGCACCCAAAAATAGTTACATATATAAGATAAAAATTTAAATGAATTTTTTTAACGTTGCTCTTAAACCGTTTGGCATTTTTTCATGAAATTTTATATGACGTGTTAGAATACCATGACTAATAATACCGAGGAAGAGGTAATATTTTTTTCTTGATTTTTATAGGTTTTTGGAGGGGGTGACCGCTCTTTTCTCCACTCAACTTTTTTGTAGTATAAAATTTAATTACAAATGAAACGCCACTGGAAACTTTTTGTCTCCTAGTATTTGTTTGTAAAAAGTTTAGTTTAGACGATACAGCCATTTGAAATGACAACTTAAAAATATTCAATGGAAATTCTACATATGAAAAATATCAAAATCAAGTTTATTTTTAAATTACAAACTAATGTCATCAAAATAAAAAAAATTAATTTAACAGGTGTTCAAAATTACATTCTCCTCCTATATACATTTACTACATAGTTTTAACAATGAAAATCGAATTTTGATATTTTTGCATACATATAATTTACATTGAATATTTTTAAGATGTCATTTTAAGTGGCTGTATTGTCTAAACCAAACATTTTACAAACAAATACTAAGAGACAAAATAGTTTCCAAATAGATGTTGCATTTTAGTAGCGTTCGATTTTTAATAAAATTTTATAGTACAAACAAGTTAGTAGAGAAAAGCGCGGCGACACCCTCCAAAATCCTACAAAAATAAAAAAAAAATATATTGCCTCTACCTCGATTTTGTTAGTCATGGTATTCCAACACGTCATATAAAATTTCATGAAAAAATGTCACATTATTTAAGAGCAACGTTAAAAAAATTCATTTAAATGTTTATCTTATATACTATTTTTGGGTGCACTTTTGTATATAGGTAAGTACAGTTTAATCTACCTATTTTTGACCGAAGAATACGTGGTATAATTTATGACCAATCTTTTTGAAACATCCTGTATATCTAATAAATTAGGTCGAGAAATAAAAAAATCTATACTATAAGTAACATACCATATATTATACCTGTTAAAATAAATCAAAAATAAGAGAACATATCGTTGACGTATATACTTTTCCATCTGTGTTTAGTGATTACCAATTGCAAATTACGTATGAACATGCTTCTGCGCAAAAAAAAACCATTATTTCAAGTACTTGTATCATTAAAGTCCATTAAATTATTATTTTTATAAATTTGCTAATCTTTGCACTTTAAGTTTCATTATATGGGGTATCCAGACATTTTAATCCTCGTCCTCTTCTATTTAAAATTATCTCAGGTGCCATATATTCCGAGTAAAATTTTTCTAATTTTTCAACCATATTAAAAAAAAAAAAAATGGGTTGAAAATGAATTTTTTCAACAAATAGTGGATTTTCATCTCCAGTATATACTACAAAGTAGCACACTTTTCTTTGAGCTATACCTAGCTGTCCTTGAATCTAAAAGTATATAAAATCATTATTAGAAAATCAAACATAAAAAGAATATTAATATTGTAGTATCATTTCTAGCACATTTCTTAAAAATCATGAATTATTTTAACATATTGAAATTTTTCACCTGGTAAAAGTAGTTATGGTTTTCTTTTAAATGAATGTCACCATCTTCAATTTTTAAGCATGGAAATGGGTTTGAATATTAGGTAATGTGCGCCAATAATGTCAAATTATGACAATTCGCAGAAAACGTCAACTTTTTATTTAGATTTTAATGTGCAAAAGCCTACCTACTTTGGATATTAATCGTAGAAAAAATATATTCAGAATAATGAAACATTATTATTAAATAACAAGTTTTTTTATTGTCAAATTTAATACGTAATATTATTTTTTAATTGCAAGTATTTGAATGTTAAAATTATAGCGTTTAATTTTTTTATTCAATGACGAACTCGAGAGTGATAGAAAAAAATACTACCTACCTTTAATGCAGGAAGTCGATGTCAATTTATCTAAAAATAAAACTTATTAAAATGTACAATGAAACTCACTAGGACACTTGGCACAAATAAATCAATTTTCTATTAAAGGAAATAACACTTATTAAAAACAAATAGCACAATAAAACACTTCAGAAACGTGTGATGTAATTTTGAAAACTAAATACCCGTAAGCTTGTTTGTAAATTTATAGACTCTTAACTCCTTCCCCCAGCCTTCATTAAGTATATTAAAAGTCGGGACGTCATATTGGCACAGATATACGGTAATGTGTTATTGACAATCAGGGAAATGTTTCTAGGTAATAACTACCTAAGATAAGATAAATGAATGTTAAATACCTACTCATAATATCTATTGTAGGGCTTTTGTACTTTAATAGGATAAATATTTATGCGGGCCTGGAAATTCCAGGAAATGACCGTCAAAATTACCCAAAAACATTAGGTTAGTACCAACATCAGATAACAGATAACTTCGGTATTTAACCAATTAATCACAATTAATATTCTTGAACATTCAAATGACAAAAACTTCCATCTTTAACCAATGAGAATATAGTTTTCATTCGATACTTCAAAATCACAATTTATTATTTAGGTAGAATAGTTTTAAAATATATTGCGAATTGCGACACGTCAAGCGTCCCACTCCGACTCAATGTGACGCAATTATTGTGGCAATATATTTTGAAACGACTCTATATTCGTGACTTGAAATTATAAACATCCCTCGTATTACTACTCGTATATAAACCAAATTATTTGTTTTAGGAAATATTTATATTTAATGTGAGGCAAGATATCGTTTTTGCATCTGCATACCTACCTACATTCTTTACTTTGGTCCAGGAAACAAAGTCAATTTTCGATAAAAATAAAATGTAATAGGTAGGTAATACTTTATGAAACAGTACAATAAAAGTATTGAAATAAAGTATGCTCATACTCCAAAATGAGTCCTAGAGTTAACATTTTTATAATAATATAAATGGCATATAAAACGATTGGACCGTTTTCACAATCGCGAAATACTTTTTTTTATTTGGTAAAATCCCGGCAATTATTGAAAAATAGGTTTTATGTTCAGGACTATTATTATGATCCTTCGAACTCAGTCTACTAAAAACCGGTTTATAATACAATATCCCCTAATAGCTAGTCGGTCGATATTTATAGTTACTTAAAGATTTCTGTAATAATTTGCACTAATTCAATCTCTAGTCGGTAGGTAACAGCACCTCCTTGATTGAATCTAAATTGACATAATTTTGTTCAGAAATTCCTAGGAGACGCTGTCCTTAAAAGTACAGACTATCATTTTCTTGTTCAATTTTGTGAAAAAATATTTCGATTTTGTTTGAACTATCTCACAATACCGAATGGGTGACAAAATATCATTTTCCATTTCCTTATTTTATCAATAAATATTTTGTATACAGGGTTCCTACTATTTCATAGGGCCAGTATTGCTATTTCTTAAACCGTAACAGATAGAAAGTTGGTTAAATTAGGCAAAAGTTGCCCAGTTTTATGCTCATTAAAATGGTGTCTAGAAACCTTTGATAGCTACAGGGAGATTAATTTATTATTAATGAGCACAAAACTGCGCAAATTTAGTTCAATTTAACCAACTTTCTATGTGTTACCGTTTAAGAAATGGCAATACTGTCCTTATGAAATACCAACTAACATTTTTAGATTTATCAAAGTAACCATAAAACCCTTTTTTAAGACACTGATAAAACTTTTCAATCCGCGAGATACCCTTAGGGCTGCTATAAATCTGCTTTAAGAGTAAAAGGGAGAATCCTATAACGGTTCTTAGGAGTATTTTTAAAACAATATCTTAAGACTAATTAGACTTAAGACAAAGTCCGTAAGAGTATATTAAGAATTTTATTAAACCATTTTTAAATCTTTTTTAAGATAATGATAAGTGGGATAGGCATAAAAACTTTACAAAAATAATCAGTTTTAAGAGAATTCAATTTTAAACTGTTTTAGCTTTATTCTGTTTTATCATACTCTCTGACAGAATGATTTTGTAAACATGTTGGGAAGACTGCCATATTAGAATAGTATATTAAAGTATAAGTGGATATAACGGTCTTTAAAACACGTGCGATTTTTCGAGCACAACGGCGCAGCCGGAGTGCTCGAAATAGAGCAAGTGTTTTAAAGACCAGTTATCCACGAATACTTTATGCTATTTTTTTTTATTGGTATACTTTGAAATCCTAAATATTGGTATTATTTCTACAAAAAAATGGAAATAAGAACTAATAACTGAAAATGGTTGAATTTGTGATGTAACATCAGTATACCTCGTTGTCATGAAAATGAGACAAACAAAAATTTATTTTCAATCTGTCACGTAAGATTAATTGTCGCAACAGTTGTTATTGTTTAAAATGAGTTCAAATATTGAGTATTTAAATAATAAAGCAGAATCGCGCTTAATACCACAAAAATCCGAAGCGGTTTATAAAAAAGTACGATAAATTCAACACGTGGATGGAAGAGCAAATGGTTACGAGTTGTTCTCGCTTATCTCCAGAAAATGTCGGAACAGTATAAAGTATCGACTATGTGGACTATCCATTCAAAATTACAAAGTATGTTGAGGATAAACAAAGGGGTCGATATAAAATCGTTCGTCAAAGTGCATGCATTCATGAAGGCAATTAGCAAAAATGAGGTAGTCAAGAAGGCATATGTATTCGAGGAAGACGATTTGCGGAAGTTTTTTACAGATGCACCGGACATTACGTATTTATTTTTGAAGGTGGTTGCTATTTGTGGCATCTTTAGCTCTTGTAGAAGATGTGAATTGTGCGATTTACGTTCAGCTGATAAATAAATTTTTTCAGAAATATTTTATTTGACATTACAAGGCACTCCTGTTAGATCAATATTTAAAAAGTTGGCATTTAGACATCACGTTTCTCGGGTTGTTGATGTTGCCATGGTAACTTTAAAACGCGCGCGTTTTTTAAAGTTCGTTTTAAACACGCTGAGGCGTACTTTAAATAAGTAAAATAGGGTACCAATAAAAAAAATTAATTATTATATAACGTATGTTCAATTTGTTTAGTTACACTTGTTATTTCTTTAATTTTCAAACACACACCAAAGTACTGTTAAAAGTGGGCAAGGTGGGTCGTAATAAATTATGGGCCTCACAATATATGAAATATACGTGAAAAAGAATTATTATACGGGTTCTAATCTATTTATCGAAAGTTATTTAATAGAAAATAACATTGTAAATATCGAATATATAGCACTATAAAATGATTACAATTGTCTTCGATATGTTTTTCATATAAAATATCACATTTTGTATTATTGAAATTATTTCATGGACGTGACTATTTAACCGCCAATATAAATCTATTGTAGATTTGTCTTTGCATAGATACTTGTCATCGTCAGAAAACCATTTTCAATTGTGCATACTACCTACTGGACTATCAGAAACAAACTTTGTGTTTCATCATAAATTACTTTAGGCGAGACAAGAGTTGTATAACATTACAACATAGTATATTCCAATATAAATTACATTTATATACCCTAAAAGGAATTAGCTGTAGATATGTTTGACAAATTTGACATTATGTGGTTAAACGCAGTAAACTCAATCATAAATAATAAATTTACTGTCATTGGCACAATGTTGTCATTGACACACTGTTGTCATTGACACACTATCACTGTCTTTGGTACACAAAATACGTCATTATTTCAACTTTGACCATAATTTATTTGAATATTCTTTAGGTACAGGTCTGGTAGACAGGTACTATTTTACATATGTGGTTAAACAGCCACTGCCATATTTAAAATGGAGGATTTCCTCATTGTGTTCTATCTGTACCTATAAACGGACATTAGCTTATAAAACTAATAAAGCAAAAAAAATACTTTTTAGGACTTTCCAGTTTTAAAAAGCTCCTGCTACACTTTTTAAAGCGTTTCATAAAACAATAGTAAAAACGAAAACCTCAATAAAACATTCATAAGTTCAATCAGACGGGCATAACCTAACCTCACTCTTGAGCTTCTTATTTACTCTACGAATAAGTCATTCATAATATACAAATTAGTAATTATATTAACCATTTTTCTCTTTCACTGATCATTTCCAGAATATTAGGAGCCTAGGAATGTTTTGATATTTGTTAAACAATGGAACACAATGAACTTATTAAACACTGAGGAAAAGGAGAAACATATACATTTTTTTTCATTCTCTATGGAAATTACCACTTTTCTTTATTTTGTACAATTTATCTTTCAACATCAACATAATGTGATTGGGTTGAAAAACTAGGTTATGCTCTAAAACAAACTTTAATTCTTATTAAAACTATTAAAACTATGTAGTTATAAGAGTTATGTTGTAAAATTGTAGAAAATGTACCTAAAAGGTTCTGGGATCAATTTAATTTAAAGTATAATCCTAAAACACTTTTTAAAACTAAGTTTTAAAACCTACTTAAGGTAACTGCTTAAAAGTATGCCTCTTTAACACCAAACACACTTTAGCAGTATCTTAAAACTAAATAGTTAATAAATTACTTATTAATTAACCCTTACAGGACAGCGATAAAGCATAGTTTACTTTAGGATAAACTAGTTTTCTTAAACATATTTAAAGGAATCTATAAAACCAAGTAATAAGATCAATTTATCCTGCAGTCCTATTAGCAAAATAAAATAATTGTTAATTTTTATGCTTTTGCAAAATCCTAATAAAAAACATAAATAAAACTTTATTCTCTTAATAGTATATTTTTAAACGAGCAATTTATGGTAGCCATTAGTCACCCGAGTCTAATACTATACTTTGTCCACGACCATTATGGTTTCTTTATTAAATAAAAGTTAAGTGTAGAATGGAAAGTTTTTATTAAACATAGGTAACTAACTGTTGTTTTTTCAACTTTTCAATTTTCCGATTTTCCAATTTTTCGAATTTCTGATTTTTAGATTTTTCAATTTTTCGATTTTCCAATTTTTAGAATTTTTGATTTTTCGATTTTTTGATTTTTCGACTTTTCAATTTTCGGATTTTCCAATTTTTCGAATTTCTGATTTTTCGATCTAGAAAATATCGTTATTAAAAGTATCGCCCATCTTTAGTTATCTACCGGAAATTGCCAGAATTACAAAAGCGTGAATTATCATAATTCACTCTAGTGATATATGGGTACCATATGTTTTTAGTTAGGAGGTAGAATATTGATTTATTATTAAGTGGTCGTGGACAAAAATGTTACTTGGGATAGGAACCCTGTATTTGTCTTCCTTGTACCATTCTTTACGTACTGTCCAAATTTTACAGCAATTGGTTTAGTCCGAAATAATTCGGGTCGAAAAATCGTCAGACACTGGACTATTTGGAAGGAAGAGGATAATTTATAATGTTGATTTTTTAATTTCAGATTGTCTCCGAGACCGCGCAACATATCTCCGCCGCCAAACGTTGCAGCTACAGACATGGTTGATCCTAATCTACGCACCTTTCGGGAGGCCTTAGTCACTTCTCCCCTGTGTGCCTTCATAACTGGAGAGATGGCGCGCCACACCAAGAGGCCCGCGAGTCCCTCCGACGTCACAATGGGAAGCCCTACGCAACACAAGCGACCTCGGTATATGTGAAACGCGAGATTGGTAAAGAAACGTGCTGGTTATCTTCTATAAAATTGTAGTTTAGTAGGAGGAGTAGGTGAAAAAAATGTTAAATTTGTTTGTAATCATGACATATTTTTAGATTTCTGTGAAAGGATTCAAACAAAAACCTATAAATATTTTTTAAATTAATACATATTTTGTTTATGTATTGAATATTTGGAAGTATTTGCTGCATTGTTTCAGGTATCTTCACATTTAATTTTTTTTTCAGTACAAGAACATACTTTTAAATACATCTATATATTTTTTTTAACTGTTAAGAATATTTATATTCTGTAATAGTTACCTTGAATTTGTCATTACTACATGCAAGTTTGGTTGAGAGTAATTATTGTTATATGTGGTTATATCAGTAAATATTCGAATAAGAATAAAATATGGTGCTTTTTACCATCAAATGCAATGATTAATAACAAAAAAATTGATTTAGCTGACATAAAGTACAAATACATTTTATTACTCTAAAATATGATTGAGAACTTCAGTCTTCAGTCCACTGCTGAACATATAATTTCACTGCAGCATGTTGGTGGTCTAATTCTTATTCTTTTATATTCTCTCGTGATTTCTAGTTTTTAATTTTTTAGTAACCAGTTGTCAACTTTTAATGCTATGCAACGTGTTGGGTCCACTTCTATTTAAGTTTACTAATTTTTTCAAATCTATTCTCATCTTGATCTATGAATCTCTGTTTCTAATAAAGTCAAAAGCATCTCGAATAGCTTTCCCCATTTTTGTAATTTACATTATAATGCCACATCTTTGAATATCTGTTGATCGTGCATATATGTATTGTTCTACTTCCTTTATTGTACTCCTTATATAATGTTATTCTTTCTCAAATTGCTAGGTTTTTCATTATCTTGGTATTTTTGTTATGCGTAGTCCAATTTTCTAACAGACTTAAAAAAAAGGAGGAGGTTCTCAGTTCGTCGTAATATTTTTTTATGTATGTTCAGCGATAAATTCTTAACTACGTTGTCCGATTTATATGATTCTTTTTTTGTTAGAAAGGGAATACCTCAAAGCTAGTTTCATATACAATTGGTCAGGATCTGATAATCTATGAGAAAAAAAAATCTCAATTTTAAGGGCATCTTCTGCACGATTTTGAAGTCGGTTTTATAACATTACTTTTATAACTTGTTGATCGATTTTAGTGCTGGACTAATTAGTGCCATAACTTACTTTTTTTTTTTGTACATCCTTGGAGTGCAAAATTCATTCACGCAACATTGCTAATATTTTGTGCATTGACAAGACAGTTATAGTGCCATATTACGAGTCGGTCAAATATAAGCTAGATTTTTTTTATTAATTAATTTAAAATAAAAATACCAAACAATCTTAAAATGTTTCTACATAGTCGCCTTGAAGATCTACGTATTTAGTAGTACTTGTCCTCCTATTTTAGAATGTGAATATTAAATGTTCAAATGGCACTTATCACAATACCATACAGTTTCTTATTGATATTACACCCCAACAAAAATTTCATATATATCAGTGAAGCCTGGGGTAGTAGGACAAGTGACAGACAAATTGTCTAAAATTGTGGATTTTTAAATGAAATAATCAAACGATATTGTTTTGGCAGATAGAGAAAAATGGTTGTTATGACTTTTCCAGCCGACAATTTCGTTTTGGCTTTTAAAGGGCAACAATCCCCACTTCTTTGGCACTCCATACTAGCTCTTTTGGATTTGGGAGTATTTTGATGTGCTCATGACTCATCACACATAACTTTACAATGTAAAAATTTGTCTTCCTCTCGTTCGTATCATTCTAAACACTGACAAATTTCTATTCAATGCTGTTTCTGATTCTCTTTCAAAAGTCTGGAATTCATCTTGCCCACATTTTTCTGAATTCAAGGCAGTCTGTGATAAGCTTTCCTGACTTATGTTTGTCACAACAGCGATATCATTCACGGTCAGGCGCCAATTGTTTTTAGAAATCTCTTGATTATTGGCATCTGTTATGCTTGTCCGTGAACTTCTATGGTGACTCATTTTCAACGGCTTCACGACCTTCGTTAAATTTTCTGGACCACTCGTATAGTTGAGTTTTTAATTACGTTGTATTCCCGAACTGTGCACGCAATCTGGTTAAAATGTCGAAGGATTTGACGCCCTCGTTCGTGAAAAACTTCACCTTCATACTCTTTGGTTATTTCAATCACTACAGTTTAAAAAATAAAAAAAACATTGATCCTCGTAGTTTTTCCATAAATCAGCAGTGGGATTCTCATCTTTCGATATTCTACGTATCGAGACGCCTATCTTCGTTTGACAGACTGCGATTCTTATGTAATATCTCCATACTCGATTAAAAAATAGTTGAAATAGCTATAATATGATATATCAAGCATTGAGCCATCATAGGAAGCTCAATCATTCACTGGCATGCATTCCACATCTTAGATGGTTAAAAGCTAGTCTGCTAGTCCTATGGTAGAACATCTAAGTGGTAACCCATCCCCGACGTGACCGTACTGTTGAGCTGTTGCGAGAACGTGGATGCTCCCTAATATAATTTTTTTACAAAATTTTTATTAATCTTTTTGGTAAAACTAAAAATAATAAAGTTTTCCATAATAATACGTCGCCAACTTAATTAAAAGTGTTAATAATTGATGGTTTAATGAATATTTATAATGAGTATACCTCATAAAGTCTACTTTTCAACTGACTTTAAAAAAACTATATTTAAGGTGATTTCTCCTAGGTTCAATTGTAATATTTCTAAAATTTAAATATTAAATAATTTCTTCATCAATTTTTCTTTGTAAATATCTCTTCGTCAATGTTGCTGACCATTTCGTTCTACTTTTTCTTTTTTCCTTTCAATTATCTATCATTTCTTCCAAGTTTGTGTTTGTTTTGCGTATCAACCACTTTCTGTCGTTGTTTTGCTCTTTACATCCATTTTTTAAAGTTTTTTTTTTATGCTCTAGTCAGTGTCCATTTGGTGACCAACTTAATATTTTGTTATTTCTATTTATTGTTATGCATTGTCTGTTAAATAGTGTAGTAAGTTCTTGCTCTCCATTTTCCCTTGAGACATATTTTTATTTATTTTTTTTTTATCGTTTTTATATCTAATGCATTCAATTTTAAATAATTTATTTACTACTAAAAGGTTATAAAGTGGCATAAAAGGTAGGGCGTTTCTACCTTTATTAGTAAATACAACAATACAAAATGGTTAATTTCTTAACTTTGTCTCGATAAGTCAAAATTCGGATCAAAATAATATTTTTCAAATTAGATCTGAATTTAGATGGTGAACTCAACTTCACTGCATGTAGGCGTTATTAGGCCAATTGTGCATCCTCCAGGGAGCATATAGGTACTGCTAAACCTATTTTCTCAAACTAATTGATAACGTGGATGAAATGTTTCTGTAGATTGCTTTTTTTAAATGCATTTTAAGACAGGCAGAACATAATCTGGGATCTATTCTATTTATTCCCCCTATACCTCCGTTGGTGATTACGTTGCACCCATACCAGTAATTTTGCTGAATAGTCAGGTTCCAACCAGATGAAAGGATCTTTTAACGAGCCCAATAACTATGGACTCTGGACCAACGGGTTTACATTTTCAAAACGGCGTACCCAAACTATCTCGTACCCAAACTATCTCGTACCCATACTATCTCGTACCCATTTAAATTGTCTCATTATTTTTAAAATTATATTCATTTTGATTTTTTTATGACATTTTCTACTATGTATTTTTGAAGACTAGATATACAGGGTGATTCTTAATTCGTCAGATAAACTCTTTAAAGTGATTTCTTAAATTGTCTCATTATTTTTAAAATTATATTCATTTTAATTTGTTTTTATATTTTCTACTATTTTCAAAGACAATATATATACAGAGTGATCATAATTCTGCAGGTAAACTCTTAAAACGATTTCTTTCATTTCTAGATATTTTATTTTTCTACATATCTATGACTAAGCGTGTTCGGAGGTTGGTTGCCTACCTCATTTTTGTTTATTATATGAGTTTGTTTGAGATATTTTTTAATCACACTGTATAGCATTAAAATAGTTATTACACTCTCATTGTGAAAATAAATTATGTTTGATACTTTTTACATCGAAATTTAATAATATTTGTTATTTTATTTTTTAATCGTTCTCTCAAAGAATGTGATAATAGGTTTTTTAAAAGTATGAAAATCTGTAAAATCCACAACTAATCATTTTTACATAAATGTTGCAAATGGTATTCAAATATTTGCTGAAAAAACCTAACATACCGAAAGTGTTCATGTATTTCCAAAGAAATGTTTGAATTTTTTGTTATTTTTTTACTAATTAGGGCTAGTCAGAAGACACTGCTACGTTTTTATTTATTTATCTTTTTTTGTCTGTGATATGAATAAAATCTTGTTGAACAGTTAAACAAGATCAAAATAATCAATTAACAAGCAATACACGAGTATTATAAATATTTTTAATATAGGTTTTATAAAGTACAATTTGATATATGTATTACCACTTAAACTGCCAAGTGCCTTATATCGCTACTTATCTCAACACATTATTAAAATAACTAATAATTATTCAGTTGGCAATTTATCTAATTCACCTTGGCAGTTAGTGTTATAAACTTAGCTAATATGTGTTCTTTATAATCCTCTAAATGAATTCATGCTATATTTATGTTTTGTGGATAACTTAATCATATTATGACTTTCTATTTCTCACCTAACTGTGATTTTTATTAAATCTATAAAAAAAATGAACTTCAGTATCTTAAATGATGGCAATGTCTTCGACTATCGGCCGAATAAATTCTAGTTCTAGGCGGATAACCAGCATGCGATTTGTACATAATTATATTTGTTTGAATTAAATCATCAAATATGACTATTTCCTATAAGATATTAAAATAATGTACATAATCTTTCATCCAATGAGAACTCGTCGGTTATATTCTAATATGACGATAAACATAAACTTTGTTGAACCAAGTTCGAGAGTATTATATTTAAACTTTGAGCGGTTGAGCGTCACTTTAGATGTTTTTAGAGTATCAATCCTACTATTTTCTTATATTTAAGAGATGTGTAAGTTAACAACTGACTTCTGTGCACCAAAAAATCTTCAGAATATAAGGCACGATTTCTTGCCCATTAAAACGCAAAAGGTTTTAAACGGCCGTTTAAAACCCACCTAAAAAAATCCGACCCAAAACGGGGTTTAAAAAAATATTTTAAAGTACGACTTTTTTTATCAACTTTATTAAAATGTCTGAACAGATTGACTACATTTTATTTACGAAATCTACTAAGGATACGGAAATTACTAAAAAGCATTATAAAAATGTATGAAAAAGAATGACAGAAATACTAAGAAAAATGACAACTACTAAAATCTACTGACCAAAATTAAATATTATTGTAGAAATCTACTTCATTTTTGATCGGATCATCATTTAATCGAATCATTTTAGCAAAAGCTTTAGCTAGTACAATATATTTAGTTGGCGTGTGTAATTTAACAACTGACTGTTGTGCACCAAAAAAGCTTTAGCCAAATAAGGCGGGATTAGCTGCCCAGTGGGTGAGCCAAAAAGCAGTGTTTTAAATGGCCATTTAAAGTACATCTAAAAGAAACCTACCCGAGTTAATACAAATATTTAAGGGACTTTTCGATCAATTTTATTAAAAAGTCTATACAGACATGGTTTCACAAAGAGATGCAAGCAAGATGATCACATTTCATTTATGAAATCTACTAAGGAAGATGATGGAAATTTACTAAAAAATATATAATAAATTACCGAAATAATGATAAGAATGATAGAAATTTACTAATAGTCTAATAGTTTAAGAGGCTAGCAGTCATAAGGTGATAAGATCGTACCTCTAGCTTTAATTTTGTGAAGAGATAAGTGGAACCATCAGGGGTCGATTCTTGACTTGTAGGAATTTATTCCTATAGGAATTAACGACACTTTTCTATGTATAAGAAAATGTTACAAAACTTCCTATATGTATGTCAACAATTCCTATAGGAAAAGATTCCTACAATTCGAGAATCGGCCCCTAGGAATTGTCATCTGCAAGGTTTTAGATTAAAACCCCCTGCATACGAGATGTCAGACAACTCAAAGATGTAATTTTTTGTTGAAATTTACTTGGCATGACTGGTTAGCTCAGTTTGTTAAAGCATTCAACATGCATTCAAATTTACATTTGCGACACGGTTTAATTCACGATAAATGAAATCTATTTTTTATATTTTTTTTTGTTTTCGAACAAATATGAAAATTAAAAAAAATAAGTACCATTGTTCTTTATTTATTAAAACATCTATTTATATTATTATTATTATTATGATAAATAAAATGTATTTTAAATAAACAAACAGTACGTATTTTTTTAATTTTCATATTTTTTCAAAAATATCGTGTATTGAACCGCGTTGCGAATTTCAAATTTGACTGCATGTTCAATGCTTAACAATATGAGCTAACGAGTCATATCAAATTAGTTAAAAAATATGTATATTGAACATTTTTGTAGCCAATCTTTTTACAACTTTGAGTTGTCATGACGTCTCTAGTGCAGTGGTTTTAAACTAAATTCTTGCCGATGACATTTCCTGATGGTCCCGCCAACCACTTCACAAAACTCCAGCTAGAGGTACGATCCTACCACCTTGCGACCGCCAGCTCTCAGTCTATAAACATCTATTAAATATTGTAAAAATGTACTTCATTATTGAGTATTAATGCCATCTATCGTAAAACGGGGTTACTTTGACATGTTTTGACCTATTTTGGAACTCTAAGTCAAAAACCGATTGGAAAATCAAACTTCTTAAAATTGCATCGTGCCTTGTGCTCAGTTGACCCAAATATGGTACGTTTTCATGAACCGCATGTTGGAAAAAAAATTTGTTTGTGGGGTGCCAAAGTAGGCATATTTTTGGGGCTACTTTGGCAGCATATGTAAATCTTTTTTGTGCCAATGTAGAGGCTGTATAAAGCCTTCTTTGGCACCAAATATGCTAAGGGACGAAGGCACAAAAAGGCAGCTTTGAGTTTGTCCAAATATCTTTCATAGTTCCGAAGTTATTGAAGTTAGAATGCATTTCTTTTTAAGAAATCATTTATTTATCCAACCATTATTAAATAACCAACTAAAAAATTATTTCTTAACGAAAATAAACATAAATTCTTAAGAAGTTTAATAAGGAACAAGAAAAACTAAATATTCAACACATGAAGTCTTTTACAAAGAAAAATCCGCATCTTTTAAAGGCATCACTGTCAAAATCTTCGTTTGTACAGAGGGCACATTCATAAAATGGGTCCGTGCTCGCGTCATTGTAAAAGCCACAATTCCATTGTTTGCATTTCTTGCAACAAATCCAATCAGGCCCTGTATAATTCTTCCACTTTCTGAAGCAAGCTGCGCAGATGCCGTTTGTAATTTTAACAGCCCTTTTTGTTTGCTTTCTCATTGCTTGTTTTTGTAGAAACTGCAACTAAATTTGTAAGTGATTTGTCGTTACTATCATCGTCGCTAATGTTTAAAATGTTTTTCTGGGTCCCTGAAGGGCCAGCGACTGGTTCATTTGATTGAGGAGCAACTATCTTAAGTTGTTTACAGGGCTCTATTTTCTAGCCACGCGATCAAGCGACCTTTTCCTTATTTGAAGCGCGCAGATCAATTAAGCTGTCATTTAGGATAGCAGCTTGGACATTTTCGTCATTGCCTTGTGTTTGCATGTCTGGAATTCTTTTCAGAACTTCTTGAGGATTGAAAGGACAGTGCCCTGTGGCCCTAAATCCAGATTTTAAATTATTGGATATATTTTCAGTGAATGCAACCCACAATCGATTTAGGAGGACAGAAAAATATTCTTTTGGAATGGCGGAAGTTGATTTGGTTTCAGTACACCATTTGTCTAGAATCTAATGCCACTTTTTATTGAACGGGGCAAACACTGCCACACATCTAATGGTTGCATTAGGTGGATGCTGTTTGGAGGCAACGCTGTTATGCAGATATTGTTCTCCTCACAAGCTTCAGTGACAATGGGTGAAAAATGAGAAATTGTCCCCAACAACAATTTTTGTTCCAGGATTTTCAATTTCTTTAATTTTGGGCAATAAAATTTGGAAAAACCACTTTTCAAATTGTTCTATATCGAACCAGCCGCTAGGTGTGTTCCAGGAGAACCACCTTTGGTCCAACCTTCGTACAGATTGCCTGCCTTGTACACACCACCATATGGGGGGGGGGGGGTAATAAATCTGCAGCGTTTTCACACCATTATACTGATCGAGGCCTTGGAATGCTGTTGAACTCTCTCCACGCGTTTGGTTCCCCTTGGAACAGTGATCTTTTTGGCTCCAGGGTCATCTTGGACATTAGTTTCATCGTAATTGAAAACCAAAGAGGGATCAATATCTTGCAAAACATCTTTAATGTTATCAAAAAATTCGCCAATTTGATTCGGTCCTACCGCCGCACGTGTTCGTTTTATGTTTGCAGCCAAACGGACACTTAGATTATTCTGAATTATGAAGTTTTCAAGAAAATCTTGTCCAGAAACATTGTTTTTAAACTCCATAACGTTACGCCCTTTCCTTTCAAAGTATTTGTGGATTAATTCGCGAATATCGGCTTTGTTAAAAGGTAATCCCCAATTATTCACTCTCACTAATGTCTTTGTCAGTAAGTGCTCTTCTGCAGGTGTAAATACCGTTGGATGACCTGGAAGGCGCGTGTGTTCGCCCTTCAACTTATTTTGAAGGGTCCCTGAGAAATTTTGAATCGTTTACTGGCCGCTGCCTGACTCATGCCATTTGTAATGGCAGCCAACGCTTTTTCAAGGTCAGCTCCGGTAAAGTTTCTGTAGACACGCCCCTCCACTTTTTTCTGATAGGCATGGTTGGTCACTTTATACCTATACCAAAAGAGAACAACTGAAAAACTGCAAAAAAATATACATAATTTTTTTTTTACATATTTATGACCAAACTGCCAAAAATGGCTAAAGTGCCAAAGTAACCCCGTTTTACGGTACGTTATAAGGTAAACGATAATTCCTGGTTTGTCAGGTATTTTGTGCCATGCTCAAAAATCATTTACGCTGCATATTAGAATAAAGGAAAAAAAGATACTACATATTTTTACCTATCAAATATTCTGTAAAATCTAAAAAAGTAGATTTATACCACAAGTGGTCACCATGTAAACAAAGATAAAATCAAAAGAAATAAACGAATACTGCATAGTATGCATATCCAACCTCATGCAATAAAGCTTTGGTTCCTAGAAACCAGTACCGTCATATAAGGTCCATAATAATATGGTGTGAGATGTCAACAGTAAAAAAGATGCAGCAAGCATTACTCCATCAAAAAACGTTAGTATTAAAATACGTTGTAACAAGTTTCCTGTCTTAACGAAAGACAATCCTCCTGTT
Organism: Psylliodes chrysocephalus; assembly: GCA_927349885.1. Classification (NCBI taxonomy): domain Eukaryota; kingdom Metazoa; phylum Arthropoda; class Insecta; order Coleoptera; family Chrysomelidae; genus Psylliodes; species Psylliodes chrysocephalus. The sequence continues at coordinate 77,538,565 of OV651814.1, read as the reverse complement.
CCCAATGTAATTTATCTCTAGTCGGGTTATTGGCTGAATATGAAACATATTCAAAACACCTATCTCAGGCGCAGCAGTAAATAGATCGGCCACGGTCTGAATAGGTGACAGAACTCGCAAAGCTCGGAGGCCCATTTAGACGGTGAAATGTATGGGTACAATGCATGCGTTTAATGAATGGGAAGGAGTAGGGCAGTCAAATGGTGGTGCAATAAGTCCGTGAGGCTGCAGTACCGCCATGCGAATCTCTGAGAAGGGAAAGGCAGATTGGAACCCAAGATTAATTAAGAGGCGTATGTGGCTAGAACCAAGTTTAATTGGTGGGAGTAGAGGGGTGCCTAAAAGAGTGAAAGAAAAACAGTTCTCCCATAAATTTAAAGATTCTATCCTATTTTTTTGTTCTAAAAGCTCTGTAAAAAAAGCAATTAACTTACTCTAATTAACGAGCTAATTCAATATAAAAACACCAATGTCGCTGTAGTGCCTTAATAGAGATGCATTTTAAATATAGAAATTTATTTTTTTACGTTATAGCAATACATAACAATTAGTACGGAAGTACTTTAGAGTAGGTTTCAGTTGAGGACACTATAAAGTAATATGACTTCATAGTATCTGGTCTTCAACAATACCCTTATTTCATGACCAAATTTTGGTAGCACAGAATATATGAACAGTACAGAAAGGAAGGTAACGGTGGTTGGCAATTTGAAATAAAGAGGATACAAATATCTAACTATGGAGGTACCAAAGATTACCAAGATAAACACTACATTCATGCTGTAAAAATAAATCTATGACCTCGGATATTTAAACAGGAGTGTTCACGATGTTGTTAATGTGATGCATATATAATAATTGTATTTCATGATGAATAGATACTGTTTTTAATGTATTAGAAAAGCCCCCAAAATGATTAAAAGAGAAACATCTACTAATTAAACAGACATAAAAATTTAATAAACTCCACAAGAAAGGTTAATTAAATATTAACTATTTTTATTTTGAAATATTCAGTTTAGTCCAATACCATATCGGATATTACGTTCACATAAAGCACAACATGGCTTACGAGAAAAATTATTGTCAACTATGGTTTTCGTCATACTTCTCTCAAGCGAATATAGTACAATAGTGTGTATGAATTAATTTTTATTATACATTTTTACAATTTTGTACCTGGGTTGTTGTCGGAAAAGGTTCTGGCGCCGACTGTCTGGATCATTGAGAGGAGATGTTATGACGATACTAATGCACCTTTGCATTACACTTTTACGTCATGTGTCAAACTCGAGCTAGTCTTTTGGTGAGAATAAATGGCATTTTTTTTAAATAGCTTCATTTAAATGATATAAAAACAATTTTATTCAAATATAAAATTATTGCTTTCAAATAAATCAAATTACTACTCTAGTCGCCATTTAAAATCCCTTTAAATTGGAGTGTATTGGAGGCGGCGGCCGCCGAGTCGGCGGCCGACTCGGCGAAAACAGCCGTGTGTGTCTTTAGCCTAAAATGTTCAACTAAATTATTTGATGCTTGTTACCAAATCCTCCAGCTCTTTGTGTTGGCGGACTGATGGATCAATTGAAATAACCGTATATTAATAGATAGATAAGAAAAATCAGGTTCGATGTTGATTCTGAATTAAAACAAAAATCAAGGTACTCCTAGATTTCGTATTTATTAGTTTGTTTTCTTTAAAGGTTTCGAAATTCTTAAAAGACAAATGTCATTCGTTCTTAAGAAATTGCACCCAGAATTACATCAGTCAGCCATTTACTGGTCACTTAATCTATCAACATTACAACATTTTGTTAAATATTAGAAAATGCCTTATACATCAGATTATGAAAGAAGAAATATGTGTGACAATTGGACATCTTCATGGCAGTCATTTTAAGTGACCATTTCAATAAATTTGATGATTTGAACAATGTCTTATTGAACATAAATAAAATATGTATATTTTTTTATAAAATTGCAGGGATTCTAGTAAAACAAATAATGAATCTCAGAACTTGGAGCCAATATTTTAACCAAATATAAAACTAATCAAAAGCAACAATTTTTTTCAAAATTTGAGAAAAATTATTGCATCTGATGAGCTACTTTATTGGGATAGTAACAATTCATTTAATAATGTGATATTTCCTGAAATGGAAGTGAGTTACTCGCCTCTCTGTAAATTATAGCTGTTTTGAAGCATTTTCCAATGGATTTACAAATACATCAGACTCTAAAGTGACGCTTCTTACTTAGTATACTTTTTATTGAGCTTTGTTCAACTACTCGGACTTCAGACAAATCATAATTGAAATATTTTTTAATATTCGTACAATAATTTGTACTCTTTTTTTCCAAAGAATGGTAATTAAATAGTTCTGTTACTTAAACTACTTACTTTTCGAACTTCGATCTGCAATGTTTTTATTTTGCTAAGATTAATAAATTATTTGTTACAGTCCGTTCATCGGTTTCGAAAGATGGAGCTCTTATTTTGTAAATTAATGTTTGAGGGAAAAAATGATTTCCCTACAACATTCTATTCTATATAACTAGGTATGTGAACCATTATCATCTTATAATTGACATTTGACCAGGCGAGATTCCATACGAAATGTCATACGCCAAGGTGAAAACAGTATTTTGAAAGCCAATAATCACTGACTGTTTCTCTCGGTGTGTTTCAAGAGAATTAGAATTCTTATAGCCTAATTCACAAAGCATCTTTAAAACTACCCTCTTGTAAATCCTTAAACTGCCATTTGATGATTTTAATCTTGATAAACTGATATTCATTACATGTTTTCCTATCAATTTCATAGTATTTTCCAGAGAATTATTAACGAATAGTTAATTTGTTGTTAATTTAAGGAAACATAACCTCATTTATTTAAATTTTACTAATCACAGTAACTCTTTTTCTCTGAATTGACGTTTATGTTTCTATCTTTAAGGATTTACCCGTAGAGTAGATATTGAAAAATGCTTTGTGGGTTTGGATATTAGGAGAATTTGACCACATGATTGGTTGAGGAGGAAACAGTAAACCCCTCTTTCAGCAAGGTGTTAGGTGTTTAAAAAGACAGATTAAGGAGAATATATAATACAAATTTGGATCAGAGATAACGAGGAGATGTAACTACTAACAAATATCGTGCGGTTCTGAATAAGACATATTATATTCTAAGGGACACAAGAGGGTATAATATCCGCTATTGTCATATGCCTATTTCATTATTCTCGTTTTGTTCACAAAATTATTTACATATTAAAAAAGCTAAAATAATTTATTATAATTATTATTAGGGGGCGTCCATTAATTACGTGAGGTATTTTTGAGAATTTTTTGACCCCCACTCCCCCCCTGGTGAGATTTCGTAAGATTTTCCTCAACTCCCTCCCCCCTCCCCTAATCTCTCGTGAGATTTTTCAAAATTTGTGTTTTGGGTGTAAATGCGTTGGATTATTAAAAAAACAAACACAATATGTTTTATTACTTTTATTTAAGACTAAAAATTTCTAGAAACATTCTTTACTTTAATTTAATTTTCACGCAATTTTACACCGTTTTCTACTAGAAAAAAAAAATACGTCAGATTTACAAAGACCCCCTCTCCCCCAAGTGAGATTTAGAAAGATTTAGCTTGATCCCCTCCCCCCCTTGAACACCTCACGTAATTAATGGACGCCCCCTTATATATTATATATAACTTATTTTATTGCAACTGAACCCAAAAAATTTTGAATCATTAGTTATATTAAATTTAACTAAATTGGATGTAATAATTTTCAATAAATTCCAAAACCTAGTCTTGTTAGGTTGAAAGTGGCAACGGGGCTTACACCGGCATGGATCTTTACGTTATTATAACCACACAGCGGCTTACACATTTATTCATTGAGAAAAATAAGTTGTATCTGCGTAAAATTCTTCTCTTTATCCCTTCTTTTATTTCTCACCTTTCGTCTCCTCGCCCCGTCTCTACAAACAGTGTATCGATTGTCGAATTAATCTTGCCATCGTGAATGTTATATTTTATCAATGAATGGTTATATCTCTGTTATCTCTGATTTGGATAGTTATTTTTCTCTAGCTTAAAAATAGACCACAGGAGGTAAGAGATAAGTCTAATTAAAATATATAATATCCGTGCTCTTGTACGATTTCACGACAAATAGAATTAAAAAAAAAATAGTAATGTTGAAGAAAAATATATTTTATCGCAAAGAAGTTCTAAGTGAAAGGCCATCTATCGAAGCCGTTGGACGGTTTTTGTTTGTAACCATTTTTAAAATGTTATTTCGATTATTTGCTTTAGGTATTCAAAATTGTTGCATATGAACCAATCGTTTTTAATTTTTTTATTGTTGTATATTTTGATATTTGATAAGAACTATTTAATATTTATAAATTATTGGTCTAAAAATAAATCATAATTTAAATTTTACTGCCTTTCTTTACTATTCACAAAATTTGTATTTATACCTTTTTATGAACGGATTTAAAACGGTTCACATTCAAAAAATGAGTATGATTAATAAAAAAAAACTTGAGTTCAAATCATAAAAACCAACTTGGTGCGTGTAGGCGTCAGGTATTCAGTTATAGTACGAGCAAGAGATATAGTGTGATTTAAAGCCACAAAAAAAATTATGGATACATCACCTTTAAAAATAGTAGAGGAGCATTCTAGAAATTAAGTATACTTATTTTATTTTTACTTCCCTCGATAAAAGGGAAGTATTGTAATCGTGAAAATTTAGATTTTCACGTTTTCGTGTTCCTAGATTACGAAAAACATATTTCCTCATTCCGTCGGTCTGTCTGCCGTCCGCCGTCTGTCTGTTGGCGTGATAGCTCAAAAACGGCTTGAGAGAAAAACCTTAAAATTTTATACGCTCAAAACCGGTATTATACCTGACATTCTGTAGTTAAACAAGGCGGCGGTTACGATCATACATTGACCAAAAACGGCTTGAGAGAAAAATTTTATACGCTCAAAACCGGTACTATACCTGATATTCTGTAGTTAAACCTTCGAGCATATATTACTAGAGCCATCGTCCAAATGGACTTTGTTTTGGTACGGGGGGAAAAATAGTGTCCAGCATTCCCATTGGTCTGTTTCGTTTTGCTTGGCATGTCAAATCGATCGAAATTGTCAAAACTGTCATTTGATTTTTGATTTTCATTAATTTCTAGCTTATTTTTGTAGTTTCTAACTGATTTTTTGTATTTTATTACTTTAGTGATACAAATTTAAACAATGGTGAGAGTTTGTGTAAGTTTTAAATAGAAATACGAAAAGGCATCGTCAAGATCATTTCACAAGTAAGTAACCATTAGCGTCTCTACCATTTTTTAAAAAGAAACAAGTACCTACGTTTTATGCAAAAGGCCGTTAAACATGAATTTAAAATAAAATGGTAAATTTAGTGAATTACATTTAAAGAACTTGTATTATGTATGAGAAATATTGTTTTAGATTTTGGACTCTACTAAAAAGTTAAAAAAAAAAGCTTTTCATTTTTCAGTCATTTTATTATGATAATGTTGAAGATGTTAAATCAATAATTTTTGTTTTTTGTAGGTTTCCAACTAATCCTGCCGAAAAACGCATTTAATGAAACATATTGAAACTTACTCCAAAAAACATTTCAAATAGTGATGTTCTGTGTTACAATCATTTTTCTGGGCATATGTTTATGTCATAGACTGGATGCGGAGGAGGAACTAGATTAATTCCAGGTGCATTGCGATCAGGATTTACTGAGGCCCCAGAAGAAGATGAATCTAAAAGATAAAGAACCCTCTACTTTTCTTGTGGGTTAATCGTTCAAAATTTTTAATTTTTCAGTGATGATCTGAACCATGAAGCCTCTGTTGCAGAAAAAGAAAATGCAAAATTAAAAAACATGTAAGTAACTAAGTACTTTTTAATACAACATAAATTTTATTTTCAAATACTTACCTATTACTACCTATATTTTTTATAAACCACAAAAATTGACAATAATTATTTTTTATTAAATATACCTATGTCCTTTAATTAAGTAGACTGCTAGTCAATAGAGAGTTATTGGATGTGGTCTAAAGTTTCAGCAGTATTAAGGAAGTCTTTAATTTGACATCTACGCATGCGTACGTGAAATTTTTAATAAGGACAACCATAATAAAATAGTGCTTTCCCTTATTTGTGCTGAAATACTGTATGTACTTAAGGTTACTTTATTTGCTTTATTTTGACAAAATAACCAATTTTATTAAAACACTGTCACTTTGGTGAGTGTTCTGTGCTCTGATGACACTCATTCTGCGGCAGAGACAGGAGTCAGTTCTTTGTCAGTCACGTCACATTTTTACTGGTTTTCAAGTTTTTAGTTTTTTTGCAACATTTTTTGCATTTAACACGTTTTATTTCAGAATCAGGCTATTTTAGTTTTTGGTGTTCTCTCTGAGTCTGAGTCTTTGGAGAAATGGCAAATTCTAAGGCTTCAAATGATAGTGCAAAATTTAAGAGAGTTAGATTCACCTACAACGACGATCTGGCTTTTTTGAGGGAGTTTGTCGGTCAGAATCCCATTATGAATCCCCAAGCATGGGAAATTGTCCAACAACATTTGTTTATTTCGACAGGGAAGACATTTTCTATTAGAACCTTAAAGCAGCATTTGGTGCTGCTAATAGAAAACTGGTTGGAAAAGGAGAAGGTGGATAAAGTCAGGTTAGATTTTTCAATCAATTTTTACATTGTATTTAGATCGGTAGGTACTTATGTGGTTTTGTTTTTCAGATCAGGAATAGAAGAACCCTATTCAGAAAAAGATATTCTTCTTCAAGAAGCAAGTAGTTTGTGCAAAGAATTTAATTTTCAAGAAAAAAAGAAACGAACATCGAGAGATTCCCAAATTATGGAGCTGGGCAAAAAAGCACGCAATAAATGTGCAGAAACTTTATTGTCACCACCAAATGTAAATATTGATCTCGAAAGTGATGACAATGAAATATTTACTTTTAATGAACACGATTACAGTAAGTTTATGAATAATAAAATTAAACAGTACCTAATAATATTTAGATACTTTGAATTACATTAAATATTATTTAAGCTAATTTTCAAGAAATTTAAGTAGCTGATGATGAAGGAGTTAATTCGAACAATAAAGAAAATGAGCTGAAGAAGAACACTGAAAGCAATAAACAAGCGTTAAAAGAAAATATTGAAAATACTGAAAATACTACCAAAATCATACAGGTGACACCACTGGCAGATGACGAAAAAAGAAAAGCTGGAAACACTCCAAAAGGTAGAAGTGTATTTGGTAGGTATAGTAAAAGTGTAGTTTTATTTAATAATAATGTCACATGTAGGTATCTGCTCTATAATATTAAAGTCAAGTTGATTGTGTAGAGCTATAAGATGTTTTTTTATAATTTTGACATAATGTTAAACATTATATATAACGTCGAACATTGTGAAACTGGTTACCTAAAATTCATTGTCATTGGTCGCAAAAGGAAAAAAACCGTTTTTTGATTTTAAAATAAATTTAAACATTATATTGACATGACAAAATAACCCACTTTCTTGAAAACTAAATAACTTTATTAACAAACAATGTGACAAGTGTTGATAATTATTAATTTTGCTTTTAGCTAACTGGTCTATTGGTGGCATCAATTTGGTCATATCAAATATGAGTGTTGAAGACTTATATTTATGTTACTAATAAATATTTTATTTTTATAGTGCCTTCGAGAAAAAGAGTCACCAAGAAAGTGCCTTTAAGGCACAATGCTTTGTCTTACTTGAATGAAAAAAGTGACAGAGAATATGAAATAAAAGTAAAAGAAATAGAATTGCAAGAACGAAAAATTTGTTTGGAAGAACGTCGTATGGCTGTAGAAGAAAGAAAAATAAAAATTGAAGAACAGAGGCTTGAAATGGAATATAAGGAAAGAATGGAAAAACTAGAATTGGAAAAGGAAAGAATTCAAGTAGATTTAAGTGAAAAGCAGTTCACCAACCAATTGTTGCAGTCGCAACAAAAACTGTTAGTTTCATTGATGCCAGTGAAAGAACTTTAAAAAAAGTTTTATTTTTTGTTTTTTTTTATGTTTCCACCCTAATTCATGTTCGTTCCTGAATAAAAAGTAAAACCAAATAAAAATATGCACTTACGTTTTATTTATAAAATAATCCAGTATAAATTTGAAAAATATTTTGTAATAAAAAACTAAAATCAAGATTTTTCTTTTTACACTAAGTAACTAAACATATTTTTGCAATGCAACCTATTTAACAAAATACAAATTAAAAATAGTAGGTAATAATAAGGTTCATTCTAGCAGAGTTTCAAATAATATTCCAACTTTATAAACATTTGCAATGTACCAATTTGTTTTATTTTTATTTTGTGCTTGAAATGTTAAGCAAATTGACTGCTTATGGTTACAAAGATTTGATCATGATTGAAACAGAAGGACTTTTAAAATAATAAAAGTATATACAAGCTCGTCCTAATTCGATTGGCACAAGAAAAATCACATAAATGTGATCAAAATTCTTTTTGTCAATAAAATGCAGTGTTAATTTGCTGTTCAAACATTTTTAAAAATAAAAATAAGTGCCAATTGTAGGGACAGAGCTTTTATATATGTCTTATATTCCAAAATATTCGTTTATTGATGGTGGTACTACATCAAAATAGGTAGCACTTTGACTTCCATACAAGCATGTATGACAGTTTGTCAACAAAACTGCTACTTTATACATGGATTGTAAATCTTGCAACAACAGTTTTTGATTTTTACGGAAGTCAACAAAGGCGAATAAAGATATCACTTTTTGAAATCCCCATTCCACACTCACTCGTAAAACCTTCATTGTATTATTAAATTCTTGTTGGTGGGGAGGTAAACCTTCAGGTCGTCCTGGAAATGGAGTCAGTAATAATTCCATTATTCCATATGCTTGGTCACCATACAGAGTATATCTCTCATTCGCTCCAAAGACTGCCTTTTCTTGTAGTTCTTGGTACAGCATGGATTCTCTGAAAATTCCTGCATCATGTCTCCTCCCAGGAAAGCCACCTTTTAGGTTTGCAATTATACCATCTGGACACAAGACAGACTGATACTTAATACAATGATATCTTTTATGTCCAGAATAGTAATCTTCTTGATTTATTGTGGGACGACATATTTGACGAGTTGTCCCATCAATAAAACCCCAGCAGTTATTAACTGCGCCTCCTTTTGTTACAATAGCCTAAAATGAAAAAAATTAGGTAATTCATTTTATTGGCAAAATAAATGTTTTTTAAAATATTATCACCAAATTTGGACTATTTATTGTATGTTTATCCACTTTTCTTTTGCATTTTCTCACCTGTGCATAATAGGCCATTTTTTCCTGTGTCAGCCACTGCAGATTGTTGAGATTATCTAACAGATTCTCTCTCTGTTCAAATATAATGTCTATTGCAGTTCTTATAATTTGCGAGAGAGATTGAGAAGACAAGTTGAAAAAGGCAGCTAATTCACAAAGCCTATTTGGATATGACAATCGTTTCAAAACAATACACAAAGCGGTCAAGCCTAAAAAGTTGAAGAAGTGTTAATTCTAAGTAGGTATATGACTATTGCTTATGAAAATTCAGTAGGAATTAAAGGCCGAGCCTCGAAACACGGATAGTCCTAAGAAAAAAATGTATCGTCTCGTATTTTCGGTAGTCAAGACAAATTAAATATAATATATATATATATATATATATACTCGACCAGCGTATCATGTGACATCCAGCAAAAATTTTGACTTTGTGACATCCGCCCTTTACAAAGACTTTAGGAAAAAAATAAAAATATGACTTCTTTTAATTTAAAAAATATTATCACTGAGCGAAAAATATTACAACCATACACATTTTAAAAAAATAAAACGTCCTATCGTTGTGAGATCCAAAGTATACACGGTATATATTTTTATTAACAACACTTTGTGACATCCAGAAAAACCTTGCATCTTGTGACATCCAGTTGTTACGTCACAGTATACCATTTCTACAAGAAAATTGCTATTCTTGTAACATCCAGCAAGTATATAAATACATTTTTGAATTGGGCACCTTATTACATCCTAAAAACTTAACACGTTTAACGCCAAAGCATACCCTCAAATTCTATGATTTTTATTGTTTTTTTTTATTCCAATGTGATTTCTTTAGTTGTTTTGATAAAATAATTTATTTCATTTTTAAATAATTACTGGGGCCCTTCCTATGGGGCCTCAGTATTGCATTCGTGCAGACGAAAACATTTTCTTACCCCCATTTTTAAAACCTTTTTTTATGTTTCCGATCATTCTGAGTCCGAAAATGCAAAAAAAAATTTTCGTCTGGTCGTCTGTGTATATGTATGCCGGCACAATAACTCTAGAACGAAAGTTCTAATTGACTTGCAGTTTTGATCTTCTTGAATAATTCTTTCTAACTTAGAACCCTATTGATTTTCAGAATTTTCGGTTCATTCTAACTACTTTAATATCACTTTTCTTAAAATCCGCATTTCTTATGTGACAATTTTAGGAATTCCAATTATTTCTAACGTCAACATCCCTAACATTCTTTACATTTCATAAATTGCAAACATTCTCTAACGACCTGTCAAACAACAGCTGTTGATAGTAAAAGTGAAATTTCTAAGGCGGGTTGCGACCTTCATATTTGCAAATATAGCCATTTTGGAGGCTATTTTTATTCAAAATTAGTCGCCAAGCCTACCAATTATGAAAAATATATAAGCAGTTTCTTAAAAATTACTTTTTTATGGGGGTGCTAACTTAAGCGTACTACTATTTCGCCCCTAGCCACAAAAACACATTCATCAAATTTATTGGCAACCCCAATAATTAACCGGCCATTTTATTTGGCCAAAATCAGAATAATGCTTGGTTGTGCCTGTCAGGTATCAAGATGTCAACTATGATGTGGGAATGGCTCTTAAATGTAAAATTATTTAAAAATGTATGCTTCTTTTGTTATTTGTTGCAAATAATTTGTAGTGTATCTCAATTAAGGCTTTCCATAAATAAATGTGCAGCAAGACAGATATTATAATGTTCTTATACAAAGCACTTTTTTATTAAACAGTGAGCACCATAAGTCTTACCCCCCCCCCTATCTAACTCATTACTGGAGTCTTGTTAGGAAAATCGCCGAGACACGTCGATTTTTGATTTCTACAATGTACATTTTTGTATGAATAGTTTACCCTTAATTTCATCCCTTACTGGAGAGGAGCAACCCTTTCGAAAAATTTAAATGGCATGGAGTGGTGAGTGACAGCTCATTTGAAAGAGGGTTTTATTCTCTATTCAACCGTGTAAAAAAAATTGAAATTTGCTTCATTAATTCTCGACTAATTGTTGTTTCAGAATAACGGAAATTAACGTAGCGCACTCATCCTTATAATTAAAATTCGGCACTGCATGATTTCGGTTTTGGTTCAGACGTGATGTAAGACTTTTTGCCATTAGAAGGTCACTGTTAGTCTAGTTGCTTTCCTATTTTGTGAGGTTTTGTTATTTTTAAACATTAATAAATCAACACGTAATGAAGCAAATTTCAAAATTCACTGTATAAAAGAGAGGTAGGATATAATGCTGGTTTACATATTCAACCAGCGAATTATAAATAATAATTAGTAAACTTCTTGAGGTTACTTTTGAATACATTTATTGTTTTTTTTTTAATTTCTGTTGACAGTCAATTGAATTTTTTACACCTTTAATAAAAATTATGTTTTGGGAACTTTTAGTGATGGCTTGCCGTACATGAAAGTCAGATTGGCTTCTTGTATTATAATTGTGATATTGCGAATTATATTGAATTTTTTCTAATAGATCTGATGCGATGGTACTATGTCATTTTTATTTTATAAATAAATATCAGTCATGTACTGAATATAATTTTTAACTGAAAGCCAATTTATTTCTTTTAACATAGTTGCAATACTCATCCTTCTATCCTTTATGTCCTTTATTAGAATATAAATAGGCAAAATAAGGAGCCCAAATATTTTACATAAGCTGGCTTAAGACGTAAAAGGGCCAATTATTATTGGAAAAATTGCTCGAACAAGTTTTTAAACCCTAATCAAAAGGCGATATAGAATGGTTTTAAAAATCAAGGCTTGTGAAAATCATCACATGGATAAACCTAAGTAATGCCAATGTTTCACAAAACAAAAAATTCAACGTCCTAATACTACTATAGGCTTTCGGTCTTTCGTTCCAAATTAAATCATTTCTCGTTCTTGTTACGCTACGAGTTTACCTTTGTGGGCTTCAGTCTCGATAAGGTGGGAACCACCATTTTAGGTAACTAACATAGGTAACTAACTGTTGTTTTTTCAACCTTTCAATTTTCCGATTTTCAAATTTTTTGAATTTCTGATTTTTCGATCTAGAAAATATCGTTATGAAAAGTATTGCCCATCTTTAGTTATCTACCGGAAATTGCCAGAATTAGAAAAGAGTGAATTATCATAATTCACTCTAGTGATATATGGGTACCATATGCTTTTAGTTAGGAGGTAGAATATTGATTTACTATTAAGTGGTCGTGGACAAATTAGTTTCCGATTGAAGTAACTTTTTAATCTTTTTTTTTTGGTATGTGGATATCCCTTATAGAGATTGGGTACAGGTTCTCCCTTTTCCAATAGTTTGGGACTCCCGAATCATTAGTGCAAGTCAGGCTTATCATTTACCCACTAAACGCACCCCTGAGCAGGTAATATCTTTTACTTGTCCGTTGGGACTACTTTATTAATTTTTTTGAGTATCTATCGACCTCGTATGGTTGATTCTCCGGTCTCAAGTGCATTAACACGGCCAGTTGGCGAACCTAAAGATAAATCCAGCAGTGTTTATTATTTTTGCGCACAGACTATTTTACTAGAAACATTTTTAACTTCAAATTATTTTTGAGTTACACAAAAAAGTACATTTCTTTATTAAGTTCGTTTCCATATTTAAAGAGACCAAAAAAAACTAAAATTAGTCATGTGCAAATTGTGCAGATGATTTTGCTGCTAAAACATAACGTCTAAATTGTTATTTTTTAGCATTTTGGAGATAAAAAATTAAAATAAAGGGGGTTTTAGTAACTTTAACACGTTATATTGAGGATAATTTAATCCTTTATGATGTTGGTACGACATGCAGTGATTAATTAAAAAGTAATAATTATGATATTTGGTTCTAAATACGAACTTTTAAGTACATTTTATTGTAGTGTACACGCATACAAGTACCAACAAAATATGTAACTTCTAAAAATGTGCTTAGTTTTAAAATAATATAAAAAATAATTAATTCTAGTAATAAAAATCATCTACTCAAAAATTAAAAGCATATGATTAAATTTTTTTGTGTGCTTTTTTCAAATATGGATACAAATTTAACGACTTGTAGTGTGTTCTTATAAGGATGGACAAATTTATAATTTTTTTTTTTTAAAGATGGAACTGCATTGTGTTTCTTATTAATGCCTTAATAGATTATGGTAAGTTGTAGAGAATACATGTGCCAAATTTCAATAACATAATAGCGGTTGGTAAGTTATGAAACAAGAAAGAAATTGGCAAAGTTAATAAAACTACCTGTATCTCGGTTATAAAGTAAGAATATTTGGAATCATATCAGAAGCATAAAAAAACTAAGTATTAAAAAAAAAGAGTGAAACTTCTTAATTAATTAATTCACTCTAAAATAAAAAAAGACAAATAAAATCCGCGTACATCAATATTTATCGCACAGCTACTTGAATATACTATTAAGGTTATACCTCTAAACGGCAAGGCACCGACGATGCACGAATGACGATCGTTTGCAGTCGTTTTTATGAATTAGCTCATCATATTTTTTATGTATTAACTTTGATTTATTTAAATTTATTTAAATTTATTTAAATTTATTTAAATTTATTTAAATTTATTTAAATTTATTTAAATTTATTTAAATTTATTTAAATTTATTTAAATTTATTTAAATTTATTTAAATTTATATAAATTTATTTAAATTTATTTAAATTTATTTAAATTTATTTAAATTTATTTAAATTTATTTAAATTTACTTAAATTTATTTAAATTTATTTAAATTTATTTAAATTTATTTAAATTTATTTAAATTTATTTAAATTTATTTAAATTTATTTAAATTTATTTAAATTTATTTAAATTTATTTAAATTTATTTAAATTTATTTAAATTTATTTAAATTTATTTAAATTTATTTAAATTTATTTAAATTTATTTAAATTTATTTAAATTTATTTAAATTTATTTAAATTTATTTAAATTTATTTAAATTTATTTAAATTTATTTAAATTTATTTAAATTTATTTAAATTTATTTAAATTTATTTAAATTTATTTAAATTTATTTAAATTTATTTAAATTTATTTAAATTTATTTAAATTTATTTAAATTTATTTAAATTTATTTAAATTTATTTAAATTTATTTAAATTTATTTAAATTTATTTAAATTTATTTAAATTTATTTAAATTTATTTAAATTTATTTAAATTTATTTAAATTTATTTAAATTTATTTAAATTTATTTAAATTTATTTAAATTTATTTAAATTTATTTAAATTTATTTAAATTATTTAATTATTTAAAATATTTTAATCTATTATAATTTATTTTATTTTAATTTATTTTAATTTATTTTAATTTATTTTAATTTATTTTAATTTATTTTAATTTATTTTAATTTATTTTAATTTATTTTAATTTATTTTAATTTATTTTAATTTATTTTAATATAAATTACAGTCATCGTTCACTCACCCATTGTTGATACACCTTGTATTAATATAGATGCATATAATATATATTAATTAAATAGTTACAGAGAGTGAATGCATTTAAAAAACTTGTTGGCTCTGTGCGAAACCCAAGAAAAAATTTTGGCAGTTAATGTGTTAACATAAAATAGATCTTAAAATGAAAATCCAAATATATCTAAAATAAATTTTTTGGATGTCACATAACCTAGTGTGTAAAGTTCTAATATACTCGAGGGTGGATGTCATATAGTCGGGTGAGTAAGTTTTAATATACTGAATGTTGGATGTCAGACAGTCGAGTGAGTAAATTCTAATATACTCAATGGTGGATGTTAGACAGTCGAGGGACTAAAATATTTAATATACAAAATATACAAAACCAACTGACGCGAGCGCCACCTTCACATCTATACACTGGAACTAAATTTATACACAAAATTGAAAATCAAGCATTATAACATCCAGCTGAAATTTGTTTGGTACTCTTTTAAACCTCCCCTATGATGTTTGAACCCCAAAAACGTTGTGAAATCCGAATTTGGATGTCACATCGCAAACGGATGTTACAAAGATAGCAACAGTTTTGCGACATGATGTCACAAAGTCAGCAGGACGAATCTATATATATATATATATATATATATATATATATATATATATATATATATATATATATATATAAAACCTACCATTAACTCTATTGCTCGTTTCAGTTATTACTTGCTCAGGTATACCTAACAGTGCAACTAATCCGAGCAAATCGGCTCTTTCGAAGCGGAAATGTGTTATAACTTCTTCATCAGAAAAATTGTCCAAGTTAAAAGGTACCCCTTGTCTTCCTACATTGTCGCTATTAATTAAAACATTGTCTAAAATGATCATTTCAATTTCTTCGTCATCTGCATTTCCCAACAAAGCGATTTCTAACAATTCATCCATTTTTGCCTTAGCGTTCTCGAAAGTTTGTAGGTATGTATAAGTATAAATTCTTAGAAAAAACGGACTTTTAATAAGATACTTCTAGGTTAAAACGTTAGGGAACCACCATGAAACCCACCATGGTTAAGAAATAAGAAATTGTCAACTTAAAAAGTTTCGCCTTCCAATAACTAAAATTACAAATAAGAATTAAGGTAAAGCGCTATTTAAATAAGGTCGTTCCTAAATACTGCTTGACCATAAAACTTTGATTCCAATAACTCTCTATTAAGAAATAAGCAAAACCTAATGTGAGTTTTTCGATAAAAAAGTAAATTTAAGCTTCTTTTATTTGTACTCCCAGTCATTAAGAAATAATCGAATCATAAGACAGTTTTTCAATAAAAATTAGCTTCACTTATTTGTTAACGACTGACAGTGCAAATGTACCTGAGTACCTAAGTATTAGCTTGATTTCTATTTGTAGTATATTGTTTAGTAATCTATTGAACATTGTTTATGAACAATATTTTTATATTTAATAAGTTATTGGAAAAAATTCTTTTATTGTAATTCTCGTACACGTGTGTTTAATAGATATCATAAATATTTGTATAATATACTACTATTTATTTATCTTTTTGATATTTAAATATAAACTCTTTATATTTTTTATTACCCATTATTTCAACCTTTATTTTCCCGTTATACACTTTCTAAAGTTTGAATTAAAAAAATCTGATGTGTCCAACACAAATAATAATAAATAATAATAATTTACTATTACTAGATACCTACTTAAATAATGCAAGTTTATAAAATATGTGCATAATTTAAAGAATTTTAAAGGTATGTATCAAATTTATTATTTATATTAATTGCAAACCCCGTAAAAATGATGCGACACTGAAAATAGTGTCTATCTATTTCCCCTCTTAACCCAAACAAACACTGTTGAATGCGGACTATGAAATATATACAGTCTGTTCGCTATACTTACGCGGGTTTCGGATTAAATTTTTTTATGAGTATTTCCAGGTAAGTACCCGAAAGTTTGGCTTGTTCTTTGTGGAAATATCAACTGGTTAAATGAAATGAAAAATAATGTACAACTTTTTAATTAAATAATAATGGAGAATCTTTTGTATAATTGAGAGCAGAATTAAACTACTTCATTAATGGAGTCTAAAGTGGCTATTATAAACCTAATAATAATTTAATATTACACTTCACAGAAAATATGGTCTAATAAGAGGGTTATTTAGCTCAAATAAAATATTTTCTAACATAAAAATTTGTTCCATGTAGAGAATTTCAAATGAAAAATAAAAAAATTGAACTTGCCAACAAAAATGAAATCAGTCATTATCATCCAAGATATCATAATCGTCATCATCATCACTGTCATCACCATTAATTGTTATTATGAATGGACTTATTTCGTTTATTTTATTTTCACGAGTCCACCATTCTTTTATTAGTTTCCCGCACTTGGATATACAGTTCCGCCACACTTCTGGAGTTGCAATTGAAAGTGCTTTTCTCCAAGTTTCCCGAACTGCGTCGACACTAGAACCATTAGGCCCAATATGGTTGTCATAATATTGTTTTGCTATTCCCCATATATATTCGATGGGATTAAACTGGCAATGATACGGTGGCAGACGTAAAACTTGATGACCGTAACTTTCAATAACCTGATCCATAACAAAGTTTTTTGGTTTTGCGTGTATATTTGCCAAACGTAATAATTCTGATTTTAATATATATTGAGGAAATGGTATATGTTCCTTTGTCAACCATTCTTTAATTTTATCAACAGTCCAAGAATTCGTTGGACTTTTGTTTAATACTTCAGAATGGTAAGGTGGATTGTCTAAAATAATTACGCTGGGCTCACTTAATCCTGGGAGAAGTTTTTCATGCAACCATTTTACAAACATTTCTGTGTTCATATCGTGATAGTCACTGGATTGTGATTTAGATGAAAATATTAAATCAGCACCTTCTATAAAACCGGATTTCCCTCCTGCATGTAAAATTATGTGTCGCTTCCCTTCTCCATCGGTATGTTTGATGGACTTTACGTTATCATCTTGCCATATTCTCTTGGTTGCACCCCTAGAAAATATCCATGTTTCGTCTAACTATAAAAAATTCGCCCCTTCTTCTTTAAATTTAGCATATTTTCTTAGAAAGTTAATTCTCTTGTGCACGACAGCTTTTCTTTCACAAAGGGCTTTTCTGTTATCCTCCTTTTGAAAGGACCTCGCACTTTTTACATTGATTTTGGGTACTGGCAGAATTTGTTTAAATTTTAGTATGTTATTTTTCAGGTCATTAGGGGAAACTTTCTTATGGACCTCAAGTAAACAGCTCTACAGGGTGAGCTGTTAGAACGATTCAAAGTAAGGAGTGCAGAATTAATATTTTCAAATATATCTCCACCACTATTTAGTATTTCTTGTCTTTTCCTTGAAACTTATGTCATGTGTTACCCTTGTATATAGTTTGTTAATGCTTACTTACACTTTGCAAAATAAATTATACAGCGTGTTCAAAAAATTAGGAATATCAGTTACTGAAATATGGTGCATTTTACATGTATTACCATAGTTAAAATAGTACTTCTTGCCATTTCTTTATTTCATTTCATATTAGATAATTTTTATAAGTAATACAGGGTGTGATAAAACTACACAAACAACTAAGAATTACAAAAACACATTTAACGAAAAATTGGTATACCTAAAATATTGTAGAAAGTTTTTAAACGAATTCAGTTTTGCTCGTATTATAACCATAGCTCTGTTTATCTAACCAAGTCTCGTTCTAAGCCTACTTAAATGTAGAAATAATTCTACTAACTCGGATTTGAATGAATGACTGAGAAGACATATTCTAATTGAAAAATCCTTTCTGATTTTTATACACAGTACAGATGTCAACTTATCACTTCTAAATATAATTCTATTTTTGAGGATTTAGTAGGTTAATTTTAGTTAAATTAAAACAAAAAAAAACTGTTACAGTTTTTTGATATTTAATCCTTGCCAATTATTGTTTATTTATTCCATACCACTATATACTTTTATCTTGATATAAATTATTTTTTACGCCTAAAACATTATTTGTTTTTTATTTCTTTGTATATTAATCAGATTAATAATTATAAAAGGATTCTATAAGGTAAAAGGTTGGCGAGTATTAGATTAAATAACAGCTAAATTATCATGATAGGGTTAACACGTTTTTATCTTTGCAATTTCAAACTACATTTGCTGCGTTTGTTTATCCATATCGGATGCATCTGAGATGTTGTGAATCTTTGATCACGTGATTCAAGTTACATACATTAGTTGGAGCGGATATGTCCGATGTGGATAAATAAACGTTCGAGAAATAAAAAATCGGATGTGAATATTCAAACGTAGCAATTCTATTTTACACATTGATCTGGCATACGTTGCCTTATCATTGATTTTACATTGTATATTTTCTTCTTCTTTTTTTGGGCATTAAGAGCAATTTCAAAAGTTTGTTATTAGGATTTTTTTGATAGTAAGTAGTTTATTTTTGTTAGGAAACTTTCTATGTGGCGTGCCTTCGCTTTTTGCAATATATTTGAGATTTGCGAATAATGTGAAGCACACTTAAATAAAATTCAAGAGAATTCCATTACTAGATATTACTGAAAATGTAAGACTGATTCAAGAACTATATGCGCATGTGTGCTCATATTTCAAGTGTTTTGTGGTACCTGGAATCTGCACGATTCGAAAATTATATAAAGAAAACTTTAAGTGTTTTATTAGGAATATTTTAGATGTTGTTGAAAGATGATTTCGAAGGTGTGTAAATAGTTAATGTATTTAATAAAACAGGTTTTTTAAAAATGTAGTTTCTTTTATATGGATTTATAATTTAGTGGAAGTCTAAAAATCTATGTAAAGAAAGTGTAATATTTTTATATTAATATTATTTGTCTTTCTGTCACACCCTGTATTAATAAATAATATTATTTAGCATTTAATATAACAAATAAGTGATCAGAAGTCATGTTATAATTATGGTAATACACGGTGATCAGGAAAGGAGAAAAAGTATGATGAAAATGTCCGCCAAAACGGCTAATGCAGAAAGTTTCCGGATCCTCTGGACATCCAAAATCCGCAGAGATCAAAATCCTATCAGCTCCTTTTTGCGAATTATCAACATTTATACATAAATAAAAACGGAATCTGTAAAACATGAATTGTCCATCCAGCTCACCTTTTCCATGTTATAAGCCCAAACCATGTTCATTTTGTGGTATTGGGTTCCTAAGGCTTGACGAACATTATCTTGACGATAATTTTGAGCAAGGGATATTATTTAATTTGTTAATAACAATTTTCAAATGAAAATTTGACTTTCCGAGAGCAAAATTTTTAGAATTTTGACAATTCTTTTTGGGATTAGAAGTATATGAGAATATTTAAACCAAAAATTGAGTTACCTGTTAAATAAACAATTCAAAAATTGTTAAAACAAGTTATCTAAATCTCAAAATTTTTTACCCATGCCACAAACATAAATGGGTTTGAGAGTTTCAATGCTCTATATATCCCCACTAGCTTTTCTCCATGAGAGCTTATTATCAGTTATTAACAATTTGAAGAAACCACTTTTAGCTTAACCCAGAGCCAACGGCGGGGACGTAGTGATTCACTGGCTCCATTTTTTTATATTTTTAATTTTTTTTTGTTTTTTCTTTTATATTTTATATGGTTTTTTTCTATTTTTTCTAATTTTTATGCCATTGAAGAGTTAAATTGTTGAATGAAAAAATAAATCACATATACATTTAAAGGTGGAGAGAAGAAAACTCAACGACAGCTTTCAATAAGTTGGTTGAATATGTAGGATGGAGAATGTCTGTCACTTTGTAACGACCCCAGAACTTCAAAAAATTATGATGAATGGCCTCTCCACTTTGCTCGGACCAGAATCCCAAACCGGTCTCATTTTCAATAAATGATAAGCATTCTTCCAAATGATCCAGAAGGACATGGATTTTCAATGTGCAGGATACATTTTCTATACTATCCAAACATTTTCTCAATTCTTTCACATGATCGCTAATCAAGGGCCCAACTTTGCCAGAAGTAAAACTTGAAATTACAACCTTGTTCATTGCTTTAAATGCAGCAATGTAAGGCATTATTTTAAAAATACCCACATCCTTATAAATTTCAGGATCGTTGAGTTTATCGGCTTCTGTTAAGAGCTTCCTACAAGCGTTCCCTTCGAATGCATGTCCATGGTAATTTTTAGAGATTAGATTTAATTTTTTTGGCCACAATAGGGCTTTTTCTTCACCTATCAGTTTGACCAATCCTTGCCAGAAGACATGGTTGACGAACCCTTGTAATATGTGGAGCTCGGGGATTATGCATTTTTGCAGAACACTAATGCGATCTTCTTCAGAAATAAGAGGAGGATTGACAGTACTATAAGAATCTTTACTAAATTTCTTTTTTCTCCCTACAAGACAGTATTTTTCATAATCTGCTTTCAAGCTTCCAAATGTTCTTAATTTTGAATCACCTTCTATATCACAAGGGTCAGTGACAGGGGCATTCTGAGATGTTGAAGACCCTCTCAAACTGCCTAATGAGATGTAACAATAGGGACAGGGATAGGTTGCTGTTGCAGTTTGCTGGCCGTTTATAATTAATAAAAGTTTGAAATCTGCGACGAATTTGAATGGGATGTCATTTATCTTGGTTAGTTCAAATAAGCGCTTTATGTTTTCATAACTTTCTTTGATCTGAGGTACTAAGCATAACATTATCAATTTATTCACACTTGTGAGTTTTCTGGTTTTAGCTAGCTTGCCACATTCATTTGGGTCGTCTGCCGAAGATGATCCTTCTCTTGAAGTGGGATCATAGTCGTCATAATTATCAAAGGAATAATTTTCAGGGAGAATGGTCAAACTAATTTTGAAGAATCCTTGTCCTCCGTCTGCTATGACTTTGATCAGAAAATTCCCTTCCAATTTTCTGTTCTGGATAACTGCTTCCAGAAGTTCTTCGGCATTTGCGAACACAACAGGTCGAACTTCTTTAGACATATTCGCCTTACTTTCACATTCAAATTCAAATAAGTGTTACCCGTAAATTATCTAGTCGGCTTTGTTCAAAGACAACTCTTTGATGGTCGTCTGGATTAAGAGCTGTTCTTGTTTTCCGGCCACTCGTAGACATACTCAAATCAACGTTCGATCCTCTTCCCATACTTTCCTCAGCGCTACATTTTTTCTTTATAATATCGGTAGCAAGTTGCTCTTAGGTTTTCTCTGGAAGCTTTTCAATAATTTTTATTACGTTGTCTCGTGAATTTTCATGTCAATCTGCTGCAAAAATTTCCCGCATAGGTGCAGATGATCTGAGGATTTTTCTAGTGTTATCACTTCAAGTGAAGAGGTTTCTACTTTAGGATATGTATAACTTTTCGATGTATCAGCCTTATTAACAATATCTCGGAAATGGCCTCTTCCTTTTTGAGTTTTGAAATGTGCTGGGGATCTAGCTGTCGAACAGATGTAACACTCACAGGTTTTAAGAAATCGGGTATTGGATCGTAAGATTATATCAGTGTCATTAGGCATGTCTCTTGTAAGTCTTCTTGCCATATTCTTGTAGCGTTAATCTACAAGATCTACAGATTGCCAGAGGATATTTTTCATTGGTCTGATCGAAGTCAGGCGACAAGAATTTTTTTAACAGTTTTTCTAGGTCCTCATTGATGAGAAAAGAGGATTTACGGTGAATGACAATTTTTTTACCACACGGGGCACATACTTTTTTCTATTTTCCTCGTGGATGCACTTACTACTTTTGTGACTCATTTTGGAAGAGAAAATGACACAGCTTGGTATGTGTATGATAATCATACATTATCTGTGGGTTGTATATAAATTTCCAGTAGTATTTTGTTTAGAAGTGGACTTTTTTCATCAAGCGCCATCTATCGGAAAGATTCACAACAGATAACCGAATTGAACTTCGAGACCCCCAAACCATTCATCAGTCTGATTAGAACAGTTTGTAACTCGAATATCTCGTTTAAAAAATTTGCAAATTGTTATTAACAAATTAAATAATGTTGCTTATTCCAAATTATCGTCCCGATAAGCGTCAGGAACATGAAATGAACATGGTTTGGGCTCATAATATGGAAAAGGTGAGCTGGGAACTTCGAGCTATCGATGGGCAGTTCAAGTTCTACATATTCCGTTTTTATTTATGTATAAATGTTGATAATTCGCAAGAAGGAACTGATAAGATTTTGATCTCTGCATTAGCCGTTTTGGCGGACATTTTCATCATACTTTTTCTCCTTTCCTGATCACCGTGAATACATGAAAATGCACCTTATTTCTATAATTAATATTTCTATTTTTTAAACACTCTGTATTATTTATTTTAATATGTGACAATAGGCATTAACAAACCACATACAAGTGTAACTCATGCCATAAGTTTCACGAATAAAACATGAATTACTTAAGAGTGGTAAAGATATATATGAAAATATGAATTCTGCAATCCTTACTTTTGACTCCTTCTGACAGCTCACCCTGTAGAGCTGCAAACTTGATGTCCATAAGAAAGTTGTCCATTATGACCTGAAGAGTAACATACTAAAATTTTAACAAATTCTGTCAGTACCCAATATCAATGTAAAAAGTGCGGGGTCCTTTGAAACCCAAGTTATGTATCACTTGCCATAGACTTGTTCTGCCAATGTCGTCAAATTTTCTATCTGTTAATTCCGAGAGAATTGTATTTAAGGTCACATGTTCCTTGTTGGTCCTCATTCGATAAATGGTATCACGAATTTCAAATTTCTTTCCATCTGGAATATCTTTCGTTTTCAATGATGGGCGAGTTTTGCGGTGATCTTCTTTCGGCAGTTCACTATTGTGATTTTGTAATACTCCTCTTAATTTGGTTTTACTAATTAAACTATTAGCTTTCTTCGTAGCCAATTCTTTTCATTTACAAATATTTTCATGAGATGTTAGGACCTCTGTAAGCTGTCGACTACGTTTTCGAACTTCATTGACTTCAAACGTGCTAGGAATAGGAGAAATTACGTCTAACATTTTACCGGGAGTTTCTTTTTCGTTTGTGTCAAGGTTTGCCATATCTGCAGATTGTGTCCCAGCATTACGTTTCAGCATTACGTTTCCTTACGTTGGAATCAGTATCATTCTCGGTGTGAACAATTTCAAGATTAATGTTATTCTGAGCTTGTTCATTGTTGAGAAAGGCATATTCTGGAATTGCGTTCGGTTTAAATGGAGCGATGCCTATAGATCTAAAAGCTGAATCTGCATTTTTCATTGTGGTAGCTTTTCCCACGCTTCAGCTAACAATTTTCCAAACTGAAGTCTGTTGATGGCTCTTGTTGGATTAGTTCTCAAGAATGAATTGCAGGCAGCATAATAACAACTTTTTTAAGCCTTAAAAAATGTACGATCGAGGGGCTGCAAAAATTTTGTGGTATGGCTAGTAAAACAGAGAAGTATGACATCGTTCGCTTCTGCATATTCTAAAACTTCTACGGAAGAACAGTGGGAGGCGAGAAACAAATTCCGACTGCAACCACTTTTCTGACATATATTTTGGCCCCATGAGGCATATCATCTTCATATTCTTTTTTTATATTTTTACCCTTTAAAATGCACGTGGGGAGTATGAATGCATCCTCCGCATTACAGCTGGATATTACCGTAAGTTTCCCCTTTTTCGCCTGAAATCACTGCAGCTACATTTTTGGAGCCTTTTTCCGCTATAACATGCTCTCTGTTGTTTAACTGTAAGCCGGTTTCGTCCATATTATACAGATGTCCAGGCTTGTTGAACAGGTTATGTTCTTCTAAAATATTGCCCAGTAACTTAAAATAGCAACATCTTCTTTATTCATACCGCGTGATCGAGCAAGTGAAACACCCTCTGATTTCCAACAGTCAAATCAGGATTGCGTCGCAAGAATGATATAACCCAGGCAAAGCCAGCTTTTTCGTTTCTCCTGTTGAAAGTGTGCTTAATGCCTGGCGCAGCTCCCCTTACGTTTATAGGTGGTCGGCATATACAAAAGTAATAAAAAAAAAATTAACCGATAATTTTGACAATCTCGGGAGAGGTGGCTCACGCCAACTAACCCAACATCAGTGGGTGAGATGGCGTAGTCACGTTCTCCTTACTGATTGCATATACTAATGATTGTTAAGGTTAGAATGATGCTACAGATATTTTACTACCCCCTGGAAATACTAAACCAACAATAATACAGTCTATCAAGGTGTAAAAATAAATATTTGTAAATATGTTAAAAAAATATGGAGCATATTTAAATACAATATTGTTTTTATTTACCTTCGTCGATGGAATTTCACAACAGCGCGGCCACAATATATCCCCTATAGTAGTGCATCTCACTTGTTAAAGAGTTGGCACTAAGTTTGCAGCGCAAGAATGCGTCTGTGTCTGGCCGCTCAACTAGCTCGATATGGCGGTAAATTCAAATATAATTTAAAGGCGAAATTTAAATTTCCCGCCAAAATTGTAAATTTTCAGCCGCGGAATGGCGGGAATTTTTAAATATATTCATTCGGCAATAATTATTGAGAAGTATATTGCATGTTCGATTAAACGAGGCGGTATTTTTATTTTGATAGCTAAAAATAATACTAATTCTTTTATTATTAGCTATTACAATAAGAGCAGCATTTGGATTAACAACACATTTAAAAGAACATGTAATATACTTTTCAATTTTACCTAAATCACTTATTTTTTACCTATAGAGGTTAGATCTGAAAAAAAATTAGCTCTGGTAAAAAAAACAAAAAATTGTATAAAGTATTTTATTTGAAAAATTATAAAACTTATTTAATATATTTTAAAGACGAAGATAACTCTAGCCATATCCATTTTACTGAAAAAAAAAAGAAACTATTAAATGAAATCATTTAGTTATTAAGAGATGATAATACAGTGACAGCTATCGAATGTTGTACAATACGTTTTGCTAATGTCCAAGTAAAAACTACAAAGAGTTAGCATTAGTGGGAGGAGGAATAGAATACTATGAACGTAGCCAGCCGGCTACGTGGGGATGCATCACACCGTGTGCCTGTTCATATTACACAGCACACAAGGCAACCTTCATATTATTCGTTTCCTGATCGAACTAATGCGCTAACTCTTTAGTTTTCTTTTCGATTCTAGCCAAGCGTATTGGAAAGTGTTCATTAGCCGATACTGTATATAAATGCTAAAATCAATAAGTGAAATAAAAAAATTTAGTTTAAATGGACATCTACTTTGAAAAAAGTAAATTATTATACTTGAATTTTAAAGGCTGTTGCCACTGGAAAACTATTATTTAGGGCTTGGATGACAGCCATAGGACTCCCTCCTTGAATCGTGTCCATAGGAAAGCATAAGATCATAGTTAAATTATAATATTAAGAGGGTAGGTATTAACTGAAAAAATATGAAAAATTATTACAAACTTACCTCAAAATTGGCACCTACATTAAAAGAAGGGAAAACGGAAACATAAAATTGTTATACTTGAATTTTAAAGGCTTTTCCCACTGGAAAAGTATTATCTAGGGCGCAGACCCTTGGATGAGAGCCATAGATAGCAATCCCTCCTTGATTCCTCTTTTTCTGAGTTTGTTGTACGTTTTGTTTCCCATATTAAATAAGAAAGCACTTAATACAACAACACAAATCACAATAAATATCGCTGAAACAAAATTAATATTAAATTTCGTAAAAGAAAAAATTAAAAAATTATCACTTGTCAACACTGACACTTCACGCTTCACTTATAAAAACTCAACGCTAAAGAATGAAAGATGATTCGAAATAGGAATTATTAACTGGTATCTCTTTCTTTTATAAGTATCTAAACAAAGAGAAGGAGTGGGAGTGAGTAACGCTTCGATCAGATTGTTTTGAATTCGTCGTCAACCAATGAACGTGCCGATGTCAAAAATCAATAACGATACTAGCGCCATGAGACCTGTGTCTGGCCGCAGCGTAACTCAAAGCCATTTCTTGAATCCCAGTAACATTACTATAGGGGATATATTGTGAGCGCGGCATAATAAACACAGCAACCATACGTAACGAACTTCTAAGCACAGACCTTCTAAGCGTGACTGAGAAGTAGAGGTCGAGAACTATCGATAGTGCTATCTACTAACTATAAAAAAATATATAACAGACGTTTTGAAGCTTGCATGGAATCTACAGGAAATGATTTTGAACACATACTTTACTTTCTGTAAACAAATAAGTGCATTTTAACATTTTATCTTTTCTATTTTGTAAAAATAGTATATTGTGCAACAAGTGCAGAAAGTAACCAATTCCATACGATGTGTGAAACTTGTGGCACGAGCGAATGCGAGTACCACAGTCACACGAGTGTGGAATTGGTTTTCTGCACGAGTGGCACACTATACTTTTTCTACGACCACAATGACTTAAAACACAAATTAATATATTTTTTAATAATTAGATGATCTTTATTAACGATTTAAAATTAGAAATACAAAGAGGTGGTAAATATTTATTATTGTTACCACTTTTTAAATGTGTACTTAACATAGTTTCTTTTTCATATTTTTCGTGGACATCGACCCGGTTTCTCCTGTTTGTGCCCCAAATAAAATAAAACAAATTATTACCACTATTTATTTTGTTTAATAATTCACTAAACTATATAAACGTATTTGAATTTTCTTAAATTTCAATTACAAATTTATTTTTTATAAAAATTAATATTAACAACATTACAGTTTGAAATATTAAGAGGTGGTAAATCATAACCTTGGATGGTTTTTTCATATGTTGTTTCTGAAATAGATATTCTGCTAGTAGAAGCTTCAGGTTCTTCACTCCTATTTTCTACAGAATGTAGAATTGAATTTGCGATATCCATTTTATGTGATCAACTTTCATCGATGTATCCTTCCGCGGTTGTAGTTGACTTCCATCCGCCGTATCTTTTAAGCTTTGTTATATCTGCTCCAGAATTAACTAGAATTGTTGCGGACGAACGGCGAAAACAGTGGCTTGTATAATTTTTGTGATCTGGTAACTTCAAATATTCAGCAATTTGTTGTGCCATATTTCCAAATTTATTGATTCCTACTGGTTGCACTGTGCGCTTGCCCTTTTGATAATTCGTAAAAAAATAATCGTGAGGTATATTTGAAGGACGAAGAGTGTTATATTTTTTAAATATTGCATAAAAATCTCCAGTAACCGTAAACTTTCTAGGAATTTTAGTTTTTGTCTTTGTTATATTGACTAAAACAGCAGAGCCCATGTCTTGTACGTCACACATTTTTAAATTTTTTAATTCTTCTCTTCTACATGCTCCCATTATTCCCAAAATCAGAGCTGCCTATAAAATAAAATTTAACATGAAAAAATATTAATCTCTCATATTATTAAGTATTTACCTTTATAAGTAGATAAACGTCATCGGAAGCTTCATTTAAAAATTGGTTGATTTTAAGTATTTTTGACTTTTTTGCTACATATCCTTCAGACTTTCTTTTCAGAAACGAGCGCAATTTTTGATAGCGTGAAATATCTACATTTTGCCTTATTGACAATGTAGTTCTCAACATCGAGTAAATTGACCATAATGTAGAAGATTTAAAAGATTTCGATTGCTCCCCAAAATAAGCCATTAAAATAGTTTCTGAAAAGGAGTTCACCTTATTTTGTAGTCGCCAATCCATAAATCTTGAATAAGCTAAGTTGTATTTTTTCGCCGATGTTTGAGGCAATAAGTCTTCTGTAATGTTATTCGCTATTTCTTTAATATGTGGTGGAGTATTATAATTTTTATCACTACTATTACTATCACTATCCATTTTATTATTTATAGTTTTCAAAAGTATCGAAATAAAATACATTAAATGTCAAGATTTGAAATGTCAATATTTTAAATCGGGTAACTCGATTTAAATTTTTGTTGTATTATCCCCTTTATATAGGCAACCAACATTACATAAATTATAAATTATTTTAAGTTTTTTTCTAAATTAACTGAATTTTGTAGTATTCGACGAAATATTTAGTTAAATAGATATGTCCTTAAAATATAATATTGTTTTTTCATTCATACTAAAGGTTATACGACAATTTATTCGATGCACTAAACAGTGTGGAATTACAGTGTGGAATAATATTTATTTACAACCACATATGTAATGTTGTCATTACTAACGTCATTGAAGGTTGGGAAGTGTCACATTACATACCTCTACTTCCCGCACTCACTTCCCGCCCTCACTTCCCGCCCTCATTTCATTTATTCTAGATGAATATTTTTTATATTTAAAAAAAAAATAACACATTGACAAATTTTATAATACCTATTTAATGGCAAACAATAAAAAATAACAATGATTTAAAATATAACAAACTACTTATTGATATTTATTATTCGCGAATTTAATATCCGGCTTTATCTGACATTTATTTATATTGGTGACAGTTGTTTACCCCGTAATCACAGTAACAATATATTTACCTACTTGATTAATCTGAGAAAACCGCGCGCTTGGTAATTTGTCGTTAAATGTAATATTTTAGGTATGTTCAGAACAAAACAGAGATTTATTAACTTTGATCGAAATATGATGGTTGTAAATAAAATAGTATACAAACCTCGGTAAGAAGTTTCACTCCTGTCTCGAGATCAATTTTTGTATCTTTTTAAATAAGCTAAATATTGCATGTAAACGATAACTTGAAACACTCTGTATATTAAGTCCCATGTTTCATTTTATAGATATATTTTTAAATTGTTATAATTTAAATATTTATAATGCAATGTTAGGTTCGTTTTGACAATTAAAAATTATGGAATTATATCACTCCATTATATCGTTTTTATTATTCGGTCATGTCATACTTCTTCTGCAAATTAGAAACAAGAAAAACTAAAAGTATAGCATAATATAATTGCCAATTAAAATCATATACACAACTTTTCATCCCCAGTTTGTCCAAGAGGTCATCCGTCACTGCACACGCGACAGTTAGAGCCAGTTTCTTGGTGATGATCAGACTAATAATTATTTTCGGAATGCCGGCTTTTTCGTGCGTAAATAATGTCTTGCTGACTTGGCTTATGATACAATTGTTTTATTGTCACAGTTGTACACCATCTTTCGCGGTATTACCACAAACCTTACTTTCTATTGTAGAATGATCATCTGAATTGTCAATAATCTCGATACCCATGAATAAAACTCTTATTTATCACAGAAAATGCAAGTTTTAACCATAAAGTGAACGCGTATCATCAATACAAAATGTGTATTTTGAAGCTTTTAAGGTTGCACGTGACTGAAAAGCACAGAAGGCATAGGACTACACATTTTATACATACCGGCAACGAATATGTCAACTTTAGTAAAACTCCTTTTCGGGCTAATTTTGGATTACCGGAACTAATGTATTACGAAGACAGCGACGGAGTGGAAGATGCCGAAACGTTGGCTACTAGTTTGATCGATTCAATGTGTTCGGATTTTATTTTTAAAGGAAACGCGTGTGATTGTAAGACTTTCCACGAGAAGCTGAAGGAAACTGAAGAAAGGTAAGTTCTTAAAACTATATTATTTTTACATTACCTGTGTCAATTTAAGGGAGGTAGATACCGATAATTCTGAAAATTTATCTTTTTGGTTTTACCAAATATATTAAAAAAAAAAAATTCGCGAGCTGTGTCAAATATATTATGTAGCTTAAAATTATCTGGTCTTTCCCGGTTACATTTTTGTCATATTTGGAAATACATTATTAAACTAAAAATTATTAATTAAAGACTGAAAACGTATAAAATAACTCCTTAATAAATGAAAATACAGATGATCAGGAACCAGATAAAAATTTAGGTAATTATTACAATAAAAATTTCAATATAAAAATAAACAATGAATTTAAATTCAATCATGTAGATGAGATTAAAGTATTAAATGTTAAAAATATAAAAACCAAAGCTTACGGTAATGATAAATATACAAATAATTTTATTTTTCCATTTGCTATACCTTATTTAGAACATATTCTTAATAAAGATATATAAGTATTAAGTTACTTTCCTAAGGTTTGGAAACGAGCTTATGTTTTACCTGTATCGAAAATTTCAAATCGCAAAAAATTTAGTTAATTCTTCGAACATTTTCAAAAAATAATGGAAAGGATGCTAGAAAAGCCATTTAGGGATTTTGCAGCTATGACAAAATTATTATCCCTAAATCAGTTCGGATCTGAAAGCGGATACAGCTTTTAGATCCACTGCGATTTTTATGGAAATAAAATGTGCATTCTCATTTTGATTGACTATTCTCGTGCATTTGATAATCTCAATCATACAATTCTTTCGTTAATTTTGCAGTATTTAAGATACAGTAATGTAGTTGTAAATCTGACTGTGTCCTTTCTCTCCGACAGAGAACAATAATTTAAAATTGGAAATAAAATAGTTTGAGAGTAAATTACATTAGATTGTTCCTCTGGGTAGTATTTTAGGGCATCTTTTGTATACGTTATAATATATATTTCCAATTTTTACACACATTTAGCCCATTGTATTATTCGTTCAATATATCTATTACATCTTGCTAATACAATTATTAATGATGACTAGTTTTATATCGGAAAATCATAGATTTAAAATGAATGCCAATAAATCCCATGTTATTCTTTTCGGAAATGAGAGTAATACATCATTGAGATACCTGCATATTTTTATAGGTTTAGAAAAGTTATAAGTCATTTGTCTCTTTCACAACTATAGTCTGAAGGACATTTAAGGCCAAGTTCAATTTCGTTTGAAATATAATCACGATTTTTTTTAGGTTAGAAAATTATTGTATTATCATTGATAAGGCAACGTAAGGATACGTCATATGTATTATTTTTGATATACAAAAGTGGGACCGGTAGGCGTGGCTTTTGCACTCACTAAAATGGCGGAAGAGCAGAACCGGATTTACAAGTTTTTATTGTACTATTTCTGGTTAAATATCATTATTTGAACTATAAAAAAATAAATTTCCTTTTTATTGACATTGACTTAAGAGGTAGTGGAAGGCCGAGGTTATAAAAGAAGGGGGTTTAAAAACTTAAATATGCCCGGTTTTCAGCCGAAAGGTGCTGAATAAAGTAAATGAAAGAAATAAAATATAACTGATTTAATTATCACTCAAGTGGCTATTAAGCGCTGGAGAATATATTATTTGCAAAATTGCAACTAATCAATGATCATGATATAACTAACTTGGGGCCGATTTCACCATTGGGTTTAACGAAGTTTAAAATGACATTTTTACATAAAATGTAATTTTAATCCTCAATAAATAGTTTAAACTTTAACACACTGGTAGAATTAACCCTAAAGCGTTGAAATCATTCACAGAAAAAATAAATAGTACATTTTTGGTTCACATAAGCGACAGAAGTAAACAGAGTTCGATTTATTGGATTAGTCGTCACACGTTTGCACTAGGGCACATAAATAGCCCAATATTTACTTTTTTGTTTTTCTATGAGTCCAATGCTTCTGTCTTTAAATCGGAAAGTACAAGGTCGCAAATGTCAAGTAATCTAACCTTACTTTAATTAACAGCTTTCTCGAAATTAAGAACAAATGTTCATACACTAAAAGCTCGATGATCATATACGAAACTTAATGCAAGGCTCGCGGAAAATGGCTAATAAGCAATCTCTGTGTAGGTAGATGCACTATTCAGGAAATCAAAATGTGGATTAATCTTACTTGGTCGTGGTACTTTTGTAGATTCAGACTGAAAGGTGTATATCTTCATGCAAGACATTCAGTAAATCAGCGAAGCCATGCTTATATATATATAAATAAACAGGTCAATAACATTTTAATATCAACAAAATTAAATATAATTATGAATTTATAATGTTTAAATGTTAAAGTGTTTTAAAAACTATTTTTTAACTGACTTTATTAGTGTTCAAATTCGTACTACAGAAAATACTTTTTTATTTTTGAATGGAGGTATATTATTTATGTATGGGCCAGAGCCCATTAAAACAATACAATAATACATATTACAGTTATTAAATAATAATAAAATCCTAAATAAAAATATGTAAATTAATTAAAAATATGCACATATTAATTATTAATAATAATTAATGAAAATTCTAAACATAACTACTAAATTCTGTGGGAGAGATATGTTAAGTCGCTTAGCAGATATTATTCTAGGAATAAAAGAATGAGAAGCACTATCTTAATGCATTGTTCGATATTAATTTATTCTTGAGGACTTTCCAATACAGCACAAATACATTTAGAAAATATTTCAAAAATATTACATTGAAACATTTCTGAAATGTGCCTGAAGCGAAAAAATATCCTGTAAATATTATATTTCACAGTAATATTTCTGAAATAAAAATTAGAAATCTTTTAGAGATATTAAATAGTAATATTTCAGAAATTCTAGCTTTTTTTTTAAATATTATTAGACTAAAAAAAGACATATAAATATACATGTCTATTTAAAATACACAAAATTCAAACATTGATTCTTAAAACAAACAAATAAATAATTTTTAAACATTATTTCATAAAATATAAACAAAATACATAAAATATAATAATATACATAATATTTCGACAGAAAATAATTTTAGCAACAGCAAGAAAAAAAAAAGAAAAGAAAAAATCCTGAATACATTAACTACAAATTAGTACAACTAATGGTCGAAATAAATATCCCAATCAGAACAAAATTAATTAAAATTTGAGCACATTAGCGTTATAGGTGAATTTCTTCCCAAGTTCGTTCAAATACTTGCTGTATAAAATGTTTTATGATATCTAATGGCTGTTTGGGGAACATTAAAATTTATTTATTTTATCAAAAATAGTACATCAATAGTGTTATGTAATATTTTATAAAAAAATGTAACACTGGAAACTACCCTTCTATTTTTGAAAGATGCAGAGATTCTTCAATACCTCGAATGGAATACAGCTCATCTATTTTAAAAGAAAGGTACTTGAGAGATCGCCGCTGAACATTTTCCAATGATCTTTTATGAATATTGCAAATAAGGTTCCAGATAAGAGATGCATATTCTAGCCTGGAACGAACTAAAGAAAAGTAAAGGATCTCCAAGCTTTAAGAGTTTGTAAAAGAACGAGTATTACGAATTAAGAACCCTAAGCTTTTCAACGCAGAAGCAACGGTATTTTCAATATAATCCGAAAAAGTAACTTTTTGGTTGAATAATATACCTTAATCTTCAATTTGTGCCACAAGTCCGATAAAGGTAGGCTGTTAAATAAATAATCAAACTTCACCTTGTTAATACTTCTAGTATAGGAACATACTTTACATTTAGACACATTCATAAACAGCTTGTTTTCATTACACCAATTTTCAACGATTCCCAAGTTGGGTCTGTAAAAAGTAACAGTCTTGAATTGATGAGATTGAGGTAAATATTTTTAAGTCAGCAGCGAACAGCAGGTTAAATTTATTGCCAAGTCATTTATAAATATACTAAATAATAGTGGCCCCAGATTGGAGCTCTGTGGAACTCCAGATGTTGCTGTGAGGGGTGAAGATGAAAATCCGTTGTAAAAGACATAATTAAAACGATGATTTAGGTAAGATGAAAATAATCTCAACAGCGACTGATCAAACCCTAAGCTTTCCAACTTCCTTACAAGAATATTATGATTTTTAATTATTGCAAAATACATTATGGGCAGGTTGTACAAAACATATTTTAACTAACAAGAGTTTTATTTTTAACTAGTTATATTCAAAAACAAACGTCATTTTTAAAACTATGTTTAACAATAACCGATGAGTATACAACAAGGTTCACAGTTTAAACTAAGTCTACATTTTAACTGCCTATTGTACAACCCGCCATATGTAGAATTAAAAATTAATTGTATTTCTTTAAAATGCACTTGATTCTGTTGATCAAAACCAATCGATAAAAAAATTAAAAAGTATTGGTATAAAGGTGGTTTTTATAGCTATGCTATAAAGCATGCATTGTGGCAGCATGTAGATTATCTAAGTATCAGGTCAGAGAGATTAAAATTAAATAACATATGTAGTGGGATTCTCATCTTTTAGTACGTCTCCTATCGAGACTCCTATCTTTGTTCGACAGACAGCGATTTTGATGTAATGTCTTTCTCTATTCTGTATGTAATGTGTCGAGTTCGCACAAAAGAATCGCTGTCCTGATCAGAAGAAATTAACCACATCAAAGGAAGAAAATTAGGTCCCCTGTTATTTTTAATTTATATTAATGATTGTTGATGT
The DNA here is from genome assembly GCA_927349885.1 of Psylliodes chrysocephalus. Classification (NCBI taxonomy): domain Eukaryota; kingdom Metazoa; phylum Arthropoda; class Insecta; order Coleoptera; family Chrysomelidae; genus Psylliodes; species Psylliodes chrysocephalus. The sequence continues at coordinate 77,503,343 of OV651814.1, read as the reverse complement.
CGCAATAATCAATATGACATTTACCTGTTTGCCTATGATGTCCTTATCTATGTTTCTTGTAAGTTGTAAGGATTCAGATAACTTAGTAAGAGTTAATTGTCAATGAAACTCTGCAAAATGTTTATAAATGATGTTGCAATCATTTGTTAAAAATCAACACAAATACCTAAAACAAAATATAAGCTGATAAGTAATAACTATATGCAGTTTGTGGACAAACAATATAGGACATTGGAAGAAAATCTATACAGTTAGTAAAAAAATTCAAATATTTAAGGGTAATTATTCGGAAACAGATGAAATTCACAGACCATATGCAAATACTGTTATCAAAACAATTGCAGTTAAATTACATTTCCTATTTAGAATGTTATTAAAATAATTGTTATATTATTACATTATTTTTTACTAAATTTGAATATTGTGATATTAGCAAACTAGCCAAATAAAGAAAATAAAAATAAAATAGAAACCGAAAACATACCTGGATCTACAATAATATATATATATATAAATAATAAAAGTACATTGCATCTTTTAAATTATTAAAGTCCATTAAATTGAAATGACACGTCAAACCATAAACGTCAAACTTTCAAAACAAACATGCTTGTGTTGTGTTCCAAACAGAAAATAGCATTTATAGAATAATTTATTTACTTGCAACTTTTCCCCGCACACCACCTCGCCCCTCACCCAGAAACATGGTCAAATTGGGCTAAGCCATTTTACATTCGTCTGCATAGGGAGCGATGTTGCAATTTTTCAATTTAGTGTCTATTCCGTCTGTTCAGATGGCAGCATCTTATGGGCCCTACATTTTTAAATCTTATCACAAGAATCCTGAAATAATTAGGCAAAAATAAAAGAATGTATTTTGCGTTTTAACTTTTAAATACTATAAAAAATGATGGAAAGTCCATAACTTTTAAATATTTGTTAAATATCACTTATTAAAATATTATGCATTAAAAGTAAAACAAACCATAGACTTTCCATCATTCTTTACAGTTTTTTGAACCCATTTATGAAAACAGTTTTTGAAAATATTTTCGTTCAGAGCTGTATTTCTTGTGATAAAAAAGTCGCCGTCACTTGTCATTGACAACGCATTGAACTTGGCCTTAAAGCGTCTCCTCGAAGGGCGATGGTCAAATTTTATGCCTTTGCCTTTTCAGATCATTCGTTTGCTCTCGCAGCTGTTTTGAACTTTTTAAGGTAGTTGGTCCATGACATCTTCTATCTTCTTCGAAAGCTGGGCCTTTAATATGGACATAATTTACAATTTCTTCCAATTTCATCTTTGACTTGACCTCATGGCACTTTATTTCACCGTTCTTGGCCTGTTCTGTATAGTCGATTTCTTCTATCTTCTTTTCCATCTCTTTTATTTCCTCCTCAACGAAAGACATTATTTTCTCCTCATAGAAGAAATTTCAGAAGACACATTTTCTTTTAAAGACGAAATTTTATTTTTTATTAAAGAAATATCAGCAGAAATTTCAGTTTTCCAAGTCAGACGGAATTTAATTTTTTTAAGGAAGAGATATCGGAAGAGATTTTATCTTCCAAGGAAGAAACTATTGTCTAAGGAAGAAATGTTAGAAGAAATATCGGTTTTCATATAGGTCATATTAGAAGACATTTCGGTTTTTAAGGAAGATATCATACTTTTCATATCGGAAGTTATTGAAGAAATTATAGCAGAAGATGCATCATCCGAAAATAGATACATTTCAGAATCCAAACCTTTACTTTCTGTTGCTTCCTTAACGCGCTCTGCCTTCTTTCCTCTCGTCTCCAGAACATGGTCCTCTAGTTCTCAAGGAAACTCAGCCACTTTTAAATCACACTGTTCTTTAGCCATTTTTGTCAACTATTTATTTACAATCCCACTTATGACACCAATGTAAGGATTGTTTATTTTAGAAACAGTTTATTTTACACAAGTAATAATTAATTTATACACTATTTCACACTTATAATTTATTTAACAATTAATCTTTACTTGACAACATTTATATTGAAGCTTAGCTTAAACGGAAAAATAATTCACTCATACACAAAAATGTAACAGTCTAGAAAAAACAATCTAGAATACTCTCGAAATTGTAGTCGATTCTAGTCAATCGCCAGCGAACCAGGCAGACGTAATGGCAGTAGTGAAGATCGACAAAGAACAGGATCGGTCTCAGGCGATCGCATGAAATTATATAAAAAATGTTGAAAACCTCTTCTAGGATACTAAGAGAGAACTTAAATGACGAAATTAATACACCCCTATCTGCTGGGCTTCTAATCCCAGACCAGACCATGTGGATTTTTAATTAAATTGCATGGTTCGGTTTAGGATTTGATGTGTGCCGTATTAATAGAAATTCAATTTCAGTTGATATGACATGCAGTTTATAAAATCGCCATGCGTTACCGTCTCGATGATGGTGGGTGAGGTTTTCCGGGTTTCCTCACCTGTAAGTGAAATGGCACCATCAATCATCTTTTAAGTCGCCCCGGAGCGCCACGGCAAATAATAATAATAGCCGTCCCTTTTCCCGCACAAGCTCAGCTTTTGGGGTTAAAATTCACTCGTAAGGGGGTGAATTAGGGAGAATATTATTATTATTATTATTATTATTATTATTATTATTATTATTATTATTATTATTATTATCAACCTCCCAAGCGCCATCTACCGCAACAAAGAAAAGCAACAACCACCCACTTGTCATACGTCATTAAATAGCTAGTAAAAAATAATTTTCAAAGATAATACCACAAGAGGTGTTATATTTTTGAGAATATTTTGTTGTTTCTTTGGACATTTGTATAAATGTTATGGAAACAACACCTTGCGTGGTATTTGGATAGATTATTTCACAAAATAAATAAAACTTTTAGGTACAATTTAAATTTAATTTAATTTGTTTACAAAATTAATATTAATATTAAATTAACATTTGAACAACCAAACCGATTTCTATTAATTTTTAGTCGCCTTTTTAAAAAACTTGATATTGACGTATCGCATAATTCATTGATACGATACTCTGGTAATGAATTGAATTTCTTTAATCGAATCAAGACTAAGTGAAAACACTGCGACACTCACAGCCGTATGCATAGTCGATCGCCAGCGACTTGTCAGAGATTCATTTTGGCGTAAGCCCAAAAAGCTGGCTACTCGCCGGAGATTGTCACCGGAATGTCATTTCACGCAAGTTTTCATGTTCTTTTATAGGCGAGTCGCCAGCTTTTTGGGCTTTCACCGGCGGATCGCCAGCGAATCGCTGGCGATACGCCGAAATGAATCTCTGGCGAGTCGCTGGCGATCGACTATGCATACGGCTGTCAGTGTTTTCAGATACAGTTTGGTTTGATTGACGTGTGTTAAATGAAAGAGGATTGTCAATGGTTTATGTATTAAAGTGATAAATAATCAACAATATAAGTTATACTCTAACATGGTGGTTCAGTAGTAAATAATAAATAAAAACCTGTTTAGAAAGATGGCAGATGGTATGTTTATATGAATTAAATATTTTAAAATACTTCTGGTCTAGGAGTACAACATAAATTGTTTTTATTAGATTTTACTTTTTAATTTAAGACTCGTTTTTATAAATTCTTGAATTTTTTATTTACCAATCTACTATACTTAATTTGTATTTTTTAGATTCATATGTGCTAATATTGCTCACGAGTAATTCCTTTTTTCGTTATTATTTCAAAATTGTCAGTTTGTGAAAATAATGTCAGTCTTTAAATTCAATTTAATTGTTATTTAAGTTTTTCTGAATAAATAGGTACCAGTACCAGCAACACTTTTTGAAGAATTTATCTTATTTTCTATGACGTTTTTTAAACGTTTTAACTTCTTGTGATGAACATCGACCATTTTAAGGTATGTTACCAGCTTATATTTTTGTACTGTGTTTGAACCATATGTATCTCTGCTTTTAGATCTGAAGATGACTCTCGAGTAGAAACCGGTTGCCTGTGTTAACTTTTAATAGTTAATAAAAACTTTTTGAGTGGTACTGATTTTGAGTATAATTTTATTTTTGTTTATAAATAACACGGTTAAATATAGTAATATATTCTAAATCTTCTATTTATTTATAGGCCAGTCATTTGAGATAATCAATTCACATTAATTACAAAAGTTTTCAAACTTTTTTGGAATATTTATTAAATTGAAATAATTGTAAATTTAATTTTGCAACTTTTTCTGAGGTCCGGAACCTTAATAATTCCAAAATATTAAAATTTATTATAACTTTCTTAAAAAAATTGCAAAATTGCTGCAAACTTAAAGCAACATATACTGCATTATTTTCAACATTATATCAGATTTGCAACTTTTTTAAAAGTCCGGAACATGATTTTTTTGTAAAATAGTGTTTTTGTTTATATCATAGACAAAAAAATTGCTGCAAACCGATGACATAACTCATACAAGTTTTTGGAATAGCCGTCCCAATTTGCAACCTTTTATTTTGCAAGGAAATATTTTTTTTGTAAAAATATCAAAATAATTTGTTATTTCCCTCTAATTTTGTAAAAAAAAAATGCAAAAGCTAAAGGCTGCTTATCTAATCTACTTAAAAGCCGAAGAAGCAATTCTTCTGCCTACTTTAAACAGCTGAAGACTGATTATCTTTTCCTTTTTTTTAGCTTATTTGACTAATGAAAAGAGGCTTATACAGGCAATTAGACTTCTATTATTCAACCTGTTGGCTGAACATGAAGCTGATTAAGTGATACTATACTAGTTAACCTACTTAAATTGATTGTTGGGTTTTAATTCCATTTTTATCCTTTTCCTTGTGGAAAGGACCATTTCTGTCTTCTTGTGATTAACAGACAGTGAATGGTCCTTGCAACAGTTCTATAATTCTGAGAGACACTTGCATTCTTTCGCAGAGTATGTTCTCAAAATTCCCTGTTTGCAGAATGATCAAGTCATCTGCATAGGCTATTGTATAGTTACTGTCATTATTGAGGCGGCTGATGAGAATGTCGAGGACCATGTTCCACAGTAGAGGTGATAGTACCCCTCCTTGTGGACATTCCCTTGCAACCAAGCCTCTTATAAAGATATAAATGTACATCGATTTTTTCAACATTTTGAGATTTGTGTGTCCTAATGGCGACCACTGAGACCCGACAGAGGAGATTTTATTTATCTATCATGCTCTAAGCTCTAACTTTGTAATCTCACCGACGCATCTTCACCTTATACTATATTGTCTCTCTGTACACCGGTGAGTGGTCGTAAAGAGGGCACAGCATTTTTGACGAAAAATTACGAAAAATTACTAAATTTAAAAAAAATTTCGTTACTAAACGAATGTAAATTAACAAAATGTAAATATTATTTTTCTTAACGATCTGTTAAATTTACAACTTTGGACAAGGTCTGGAACCTTGAAAATTAACAAAAATAAAGAATTTAAATCATGGCGATTTAGTTCAATTTTATCTTTAAAAATCTTCATATATAGAAACCAAAAGGAAAATGTACAATATAAAAATGCATGCGGGGTATTAGAAGTGCGGATATATAAAAGTTATAACTGACGGTGGATCATCAATATAAAACTAATTCCAAGAATAAAATAATATTAATCATTATATTAACGATTGCATGCATGACCTTGAAAATGGGATTTCTTACAACGAACAAAAACCCAAAATCTATAGATACATTTTTTTTCTCTCCTGGGCTCTTCTGAATATGTGTCTCCGAATAACACTGAAGCCTATTGGCTTATTGTGTTTTACCCCATGTTAGTTCCTAGCACCCACTCTATCACCTTTGTACCTTGTACAAGTTTGTACAGATCCTTGGGTGAGTGGGTTCTATACGTTGTTGGATCAACCTGGGGTTGTCCAAAAAGAGCCTGTCTTTTGCGATCTAGAGCTTCGCATTCGCACAGTATGTGTTTGGCCGTTTCTGGTTTCTTGTGACATAGTCGGCACATGAGTTCCCCATTGTACATGCCAATTTTGTTCAAGTGTCCCTTTACTGTGGCGTGCCCAGTCATGAACCCTGTTATCACTTTCAACTGGTTCCTATTCATTAAGAGTAGTTCTCCAGTTCTTTTGGGACATGGTCTGCCTATGAAGGCTTTTCCATGTGCCTGTTTTGGGGTGCTTCCCCAATAGTTGATATGTTGTTCCCGAATCCAGTCATTTATAAAACCCCGGACTGTACTTTTTGGTACTCCTGGGTTTGTGTCTGGTTCCGGTGTTTCTTCTGACCCTCTTTTTGCAAGTTCGTCAGCCTTTTCGTTGCCTTCGATCCCTTTGTGACCTGGCACCCAAAATAGTTTTATTCTATTTCGGTCTGCCAGTGTTCTAAGTTCTTCGATGCATTCCCATACCAGCCTCGACGTAACTTTCTGACTCAATATGGCCTTAAGTGCCGCTTGGCTGTCTGACATTATTTGAATATGCTGATTTTCGACAGCTCTTTCATTGTTCGTTTTTGCACATTGCAAAATTGCGTATACCTCGGCCTGAAATACCGAGGAATGTATTCCTATAGCATACCTATGGTTAGTATCAGGGTTTTTGGAGAATACTCCTGCCCCAGTGCCTTCCGCAGTCTTAGACCCGTCTGTATACCAGGTTTGTTCCTGTCGTTGAGCATTGGGCTCCCTTATGGTGATCTCTGCTCTTTCCTGTATTAAAACCTCAAAGGGAGTATTAAAAGAGTACCTCTTGGTTAAGTGGTCTGATCTCATGTCTAGCACGTCTCCTGTCACTAACCTTGAGATACTCATGTGACATGGCCTAATGTCAAGATTTCCCAGTGTATTCCCTAATCTGCAAGCACCTAATCTTGCCTCCCCTTGTATCACATTTTAAAATAGGTCCTGCACGGTCAGAGAAATGTCCCTAAGGTTTAACGAAAAGTTCGATCTTGACCCACTGATGCAAAATTTCATCTGGAAAACGAGTAATTACACCAGGCCAATGTAGAAGGACCAACTATTTTGATTTCTCAACTACATAGGTATTTAAACAGTTTTATAAATGACGCCTCATGCAATCCGTGCTTAATAAAATATTTCTTAACGTAACTTTAGTAAGAAATGCCTATAGAGTATTTTAACATATTTAATGCAGATATCGTGATAAATGGTTCAAATTTACGAGATGAAATAACATCTCGAGTAACATATGCATTTTGTTGCAGTCGCGTCAACGCAACGGTCGGTACAGTGGCGTGGCAAAGATATATTAGTTTGTATCAAGAATTACACACGAAAGGTGGTAGAAAAATGTAGTAGCTATGGGTGATGAGCAATACGACACAGAATTATTCGAAAAAAAAAATAAAGGACTATTCCTAGATGATCTTGTTTAGTTTAATCATTAAATTCAGTTTAACAATGAGCATAATGAACATAATTAAAAAAAATATATTCATCATTATTTCTTGAGTCAAAAAGCTTAATATAAAAGCACCTTTTAACCTTTAGTAAACGGGAACTTAAGTAAGGATATATCCAGTATTTCCTCTTCTTCCTCACAAACTGTAAACAAGATATAGGTACAAATATTATTTCTTTTTCGAACTTACATCCATCTTTTTTTTGTCCTTAGGACGAATTTACTCTGGCTTGTTTCGGGACAGAAGACAAGAAGCGTTGCGTGTCAATTAAAAATTGCGTTTGCGTCAACGTGACGTTAACGCGACTGCTAAAAAACGTTCGTGAGCATCGACCCTAACAGATATTTCCGAGATTAAACTAAACAAATACCTTGTATAGTTGTTATATTATTGTTATATAGTTGTTATATATTAACGTATATGTTAACGTAGAGAAATTATAGTAAGAAACTTTTCTTAATTTGCAGTTATCGGTTATCAGAAATATATTGATAAAAAAATTAGTATGTAGTCAAATATCAGGGCTGTCACTCTAGACAGAACTATGTACAGATATTTGTTTCTGGTACTGACAAAAAACTCGAATCAAAACATAAATATGTAAGCCCAATTAGTAACACTGTCAAAAAATTAGTATATTAAATATGTAGGACATTTGCAAAATTTATATTTCGTAATATTAAATTTTAAATTCAAATGAATGTGAAAAATAGGAAAACATTTAATAATGGGATCACTTGTCAATAATTTTTAGATATTTATTCGTTTTTCTATGATAATTGCTTCAGCAAACATCTAAAAAAATAGTTGGTATTTATCACATTAACTACTGTGATTGCATACGGTTTTTTATTAGATTTTTATCGTTGTAAAAATTATAGAAATTATGGACAGTTTTCTGTAAATAATAATGAGAAAGAGCTAAAAGCTTCTTACAGGTATGGTTTTATTGTTTCATTTATCAATTTTAGGTTTCAGTTATAAGGCGTAAGTAACAAAACATTATTAAATGACCCACAAGAATGTTATGTTTGATAAGAAAGTTCTACTAATAACTTTTTAAAATAATAATTGTATATATCCCAAAATTAGACAGTCATGTTTTAACAGTGTAATCTACATCCTAAAGTAGGAGTAAAAGTTTATGTAAACATAGATCCGAAAACGTTCTGTTTGCGAGATACAGGGTGATGACACATTTTTGTAAATATTTTCTAAACATTTAAAGGTAACTAAGTGAAATTTGTTATAAATGCTAAACTTTGTACGCTCTATTTAATGGACTAAACGCCAGTTTTTGATTAACTTCATAGGTGGGTAAATTAGGGGAGGGGCCTAAGGTGAAATTGTCCTAAGTTTTTTGTTGACTGTTTTTAACATTTTTGACTACAAAATTTGGAAAACCAATATACTATTTATAATAAAGTTAGTTTTTTTCTATCTTGCTAGGACGCACCATTTTCAAGAGAAAAGCATTTGAAAATTTCATGATAAGTTGATGTTATCTTATTCGAAAGTGTAAACAATAATTAGTAGGCCTGTGGAATGAGAAATTTATTTTTTTTTTAACCGGTGACTAAAGAAATTTTAGAAAATATTTACAAAAATTTGCCATCAGGACTTCACTTGTAACACCCTATATCTCGAAAACGAAACGTTTTCGGACCCATGTTTACTTCTATTTTAGGATGTAGATTACGCTGTCAAAATATGACCGACTAAATACAGAATAGTTAATGATAAAACAAGGAAATGGAAAACGGTATTTTGTCACCAAAGAAATATATCACTTGAAACTTTGAGACAGTTGGTTCTACTTTGTAACGGTTGGAACCGTTATTCCGACACAACCATCTCTTAAATGTCATTTGTCTTCTTCTTCCTTTATTCGCCTTGTGAGAATTATTTTTGACTTGGATGTCAACGAATCAAGTTGATTTGAATTTTAATATATCTTGGTCATGCGATGTACTAAATAATTTTTATCTATCGTATAATCCGTCTGATTTTATAAGCATGGTTATATCTAGACGGTTTATTTGGATTAATATCTAGATAGTTTTTGTGGATTTAGATCTAGACGTTTTGAATTCCCATCAAGAAGTTTTGAATTCCTATCAAGAAGTTTTGAATTCCTAACAAAAAGACGAAAACAAGCCTTCCTAAACTACAAAGCAAATCCAAATGTTCAAAATCTTATAGAATATAAAGAAAACTTCAAACAGACTAAGAAACAACAATGGATAAAATACTGCGAAAGCATAAGTCAAATCACCCCTATCAAAGAAGTTTGGAATAAAATCAATTCATTTAAGAATAGAAAGAAATGCAACAAATTGCCAATAGACCTTAATGCAGATTGGATCGATGTATTCCACTCACGGATTTTACCACCATGGGTACCAAATCACCCACATCTTTGTCAAGACCTGATGACTAGCGTTCCCAGAAATAATTTAAACTTATTAAAACCCTTTGAAATGTGGGAGTTAGAGCGAGCACTAAAGCAAAATAACAATACTTCGCCTGGAAAAGACAATATCTCTTATTCAATGATATCGAATCTACCAAAAGACCAAAAAATATGTCTTCTACATATATATAACTCTGTTTGGATGGGCCATAGCGCAATACCAGAAACTTGGAAAGAATATATCGTTTTACCTATATTAAAACCAAGTAAAAAACCAGATAATCCAAACTCCTATCTACCAATTTCCCTAGCATCATGCATGTTCAAAACATTTGAAAGACTCGTTAAAAATAGACTTGAGCATTGGCTAGAGAGAGAAAATATTTTACCGGAGTCACAATATGGGTTTAGGAAATCTAAATCTACCTTAGAAGCTTTAACATCATTAGTAGCTGACGTACTAATAGGATTTACTCAAAAATCAACTACCATAGCATCATTTGTAGATATAAGCTCAGCCTTTGACAACGTTAATCTTGAAACTTTATTCTTAAAGCTAATTTCCATTGGCATCCCAACACAAATCTCCTCTCTGATAACATCCTTATATTCAAACAGACTAACCTACTTAAAGATAAATCAAGTACTCTCAACTCCTCGTTACACACATCTCGGACTCCCACAAGGGAGTATATTAAGCCCATTGCTATATATATTGTATACAATGGACATAGAAAGTTGCTTAGAAAATACAAAAATTATCCAATTTGCTGATGATATAGTTTTTTACTCCAGTGATAAAACTATTCCCAAATCTAAAGAAAATCTTAACTCCACTTTACTTAATGTCCACAATTGGCTAAATGCAAATAATCTTACACTCTCGGAACAAAAATCAGAAGTCTGCATATTTTCAAGAAACAGATATATTCCTCAAGGACAAATGGAGTTAGGGCCTTATAATTTCACAATTAAAAATACTGTAACATATCTAGGCCTATATTTAGATCGAAAGTTGCTATGGAAAGATTGTATACAACAAGTTATAAGAAAGTCCGAGAATTCAATTAACATATTAAAAGCCTTCTGTTTTACAAAATGGGGAGCTGACCCAAATATCGCTCTATTATTTTATAAAACTATGATAAGATCAATCCTAGATTACGGCAGTCATCTTTACGGATCAGCAGCAGATGTTCACTTACAGAAAATAGAAATACAAAAAAACAAAAGTTTTAGAATTTGTCTAGGATACCTGCAGTCAACTCCCATCAATATCATAGAAATTGAAGCAACGGAACCTCCTCTAGAATATAGGCGACAATTTATGAGCAATATATTTATGTCAAGGGCCATTTCCAAACAAGCTCATTACATTTCTTCCATTCATAATCTTTCCATACTTGTACTCACTCATTCATTCTGGCAAGTTAAAAAGACTCCTTTATTTGTGGAAAGTTATACTTCACTATCTACATATTCAAACATAATATACACAAACAAAACCATCCCATATTACACAAAAGCTCTTAATATCTTATTTTCAAATAAAATAAATACCCAAGAATATTAATCCTAACGATGATTTTAACAAAACAACCAATAAACTGTGGCCAGAATATTACCACATTTTTACAGATGGGTCTAAGATGAGTAACAACGTAGGTTGTGCTTATTATGATTCTAAAACAAAGCATCATCAAGAATATAATTTTCCTAAAGAAGCATCAATATACACGTTAGAACTATATGCAATCTTGCATGCAATGAGGTATATACGGCATAATCCATTTAATAAATTTATCATCTTCACAGATAGTAAAAGTTCTGTCGACCGTCTATCAAATTTAAATACATCCTCACAGATCTCGCATCTAGAACTAGATATACTGAAAGAAAATTTTGAAATAACAAAGCAAAATAAAACATTAATTGTGGTTTGGATTAAAGGACATTCGGGAATAAAAGGCAACGAAATAGCAGACAACTTAGCTAAATCATCCCATTTGTCTGGAGATGTATTATCTGCAAACTGTATCCCATATTCAGACTTAAAATCATTATTTAAAGAAAAAATTATAACTGTTTGGCAAGAAAAATATGATAACACGTTAACTGGTTTAAACTTTAAAAATTATCACAAACAAATTCCAAGATTAAGATGGTTCCATTCAGTAACCAACAGGCACTTTGTAATAACTATAAACAGAGCAAGATCAGATCATGCATTAACTCCATCCTATAAATACAAAATAGGCATTGCTGAAAATCCATACTGTTTATGTGGAGAATACGGAAATTTGGAACATACGTTACTGGAATGTCCACTAAACTGGGAGAGCCTAAATACCTTTTATAATGAACTAACAAAAAATGGGCAAATTTTACCAATTAATTTTAATTGTATTAGATTTACTAACAATACTAGTATATTATTTTGTACTTACCAACACATCAAAAGATGTAATATAAAATTGTAAATAATACTAACGACAGTTTGTAAGCAACCTTGCGATTATCACAAAAATTGTACGTGCATTGAAAAAACAAAACAAAAAAAAATAAAAAAAAAAAAATTAATTACAAAAAATATATAATATAATACAACAAAAAAAAAATAAAAATAAAGAAGAAAAATTTATATAAGCACACATACCTAATACTAACAATAGAGATACTAACAAATATTTGTGTATTTGTAGATTTGAAACAATATTGTGTATTCGTGGAACAGATACAAAAGTCTGGCTAATTGGTTCCTACCACAGCCATTTAACTAATTAAAAAAAACAAGAAGTTTTATGGTTTTTATACTTAGAAGTTTGTTTTGGTTTTGGTACATGGTTTGGTTCATCTATAGAAGATCTAGAAGTTAGAATACCAAATATCACGAGATCATTCAAGTCGCAAAATTACGAATAAGGATACCGAATCCCTTTGAAGAAGTTGCCTGAAGATATACCATGCAATAAACATTCCTTATATTACCTTCTTTTAACTAAATATAAGTGCTTTTAAATAAATCATCTTAAATTTGAATTTAGTAAAACTATGTGAATAAGAATTTGCTACTACCTTATCTAAAGCACGGTTTAAATATAATTTGTTAGTGGTTAGTGATTTTCTATATCTTTATCACTAATCTAAAGTCAAGTATAGTAAGTTTTAAATATAGTGGTGGCCAACTTCTTTTTCAAAGTTATTCGAGTTATTTAATAACCTAACCCACGCCCAATCAATTGAGCTTAAACACATAACAAATAGATAACATATCAAGTATCACGTTACAACTTCAAACAAAATTGAAATATTTTTTGATTTTCACATAATTAAAAAACAAAATTGAAAGGAAATAATATAAAAAATAAGGTATTATGAAACTGCTGTTTTAATGAAATAAATTTACAAAAACAACCGGATGGTCCAGGATTGTCAAAAACATTAGTTATCTCAATTATAATTTCTTCTAAATTCATTGATTTATAAAATTAGATATGTGGGAAATCTGGATCTTGGTATTCATTATCGGATAATGTGTCGTCATTCAGGGAATCAAAGTAAGTTTCTAACGGTGCTCCGAATCCATTAGTTTGGAATCAAAACTTATCCATTCGAGTTGTACACAGGCAGCTTTTATAACGACTAATTTGATTTTCTGTTTTCATAAAAATATTTCACTCAAATACACTCAGGTTTTTTTTTGGTTTTTTTACAAATCAGTGAATTATACTCGTCCAGTTCCATTGGTAGTTATAACATAGCGACGTTTTCTTGAAAAATAAACTCTATTTCAAGACTGCAATCGACCGAAGCTGACGCGACGTTTCGATATAACCCAAAACAAACCCTTAGATATTATCTAAATGGCCTATTTACAACGGTATTGGGTTAATTTCTTATTCTTTGCTCGATTTACGATAATTATTGATTTCTCTTCTATGTACTAGTTTATACCGTATCGGCCAATTACCTAATATGGGGTAAATATAAATATTCTCTGTAAACTCGATAAAAAACAAAAACAGGAAATTATTTAAATATTTTGCTTGATAAGTATAAGGTTGCAACTCAGCTGACACCTTGCCTTTTTTTCACAACATTAATAAATATGTATTTTTAGAATATTGTAAATATACTTTAATTTTGTTTTATGATGTGAAAATAAAGACCTTATTATTATTAAATTCCATATTGCTTATGAATATTTTTTTGCATTATTCTTGGAGCTTTGCAAATTTGCATTTATTTATAGAAAGGTATTTAAATCGTTCTGTAAAATTTGCAATAGTTTTCAAATTTGTTGCGAAAATGTGCGAATTGTTGATTTTGTTAATTTTTCGAGGTTCCGGATCTTGTTCGAGGTTGCAAATTTACCAGATTGTTAAGAAACATAATATTAACAAAATTAGAGGAAAATAAAAAATTATTTTGATATTTTTATGAAAAAAAAAAAAAAAAAATTCCGTGCAAAATAAAAGGTTGCAAATTGGAATAGCTGTTCCAAAAACTTGTATGAATTATGTCACCGGTTTGTAGATTTGAAATAAAATCTTGCCCTGAAAATGGGACAGTACGACATAATTCGCTAGAGGTGATATATTTTTTGTTTTTATTGTAATACCACTTCTATAATAGCTCTCCTACAAATTAATTGCATTATATTGTTTTTGTGCTGTTGGAAAAAATTAAAAACTCATTTCTTCAAAACGTTTAAATTACAATAGAAATTGTTTAAAGTAACTAAACAAACGCACAAAGTACATTAAATTATACACTTGCAAGTTACAAAAAAAGTACCAATTTGTTGCAATGAAAGTATAAGTAGCGTTGTTCGCTTTCTAGTAATTATATGCATGTTTATTCAGTTATTTGTTGAGAGTTTATGAGTATTAGTAGTGTCAATAGTAAAAACAGTTGTCGATGTATTAATAAAAATGAAAGCGTCAAATTCAATCATCTGAAATAATTTACCTCTACATGGTACTTACGAGTGAAATATCTCTTGTAACTTTACGCAAAATATATCTGAATGGGTACTATTTTCACTACCTATTTACTATGTTGATTTATTTACCTAATATTTTTATTTATTTAAATACCTTTCTATTTAAATACTTTTTATTTATCATAATATAACCTCCACTATTAGGCAATCCATTAATCTTTCCGTTATTTGATACAAATTAAAATTACATAGTATACAATAAATATACCCCTTGGATAAAAAGATATATCTCTATCATTAACAGTAATTATAATCTAATAATAAATATATCTGAATTACCTGTTAGATTGTGAAGCAATCAATTTTATAAAATCAGGTAGGTACTTAAGTTTAGATTTTTTAGATTTAATTAGGACTGTGAGCCATGTGGCCTCCCCCACCTCGATCTTTTCAGATCTATTGTGGATATCCTTTCATCGTTGTTAGGAGTACCTTATCTAATTCGGTCTTTTGTAGTAGACACCATAGACTTGGAAATAGTTCTCCGGTATAACTAGTTGCCCTTGGTTTTTCTTCTCCAAGTGTAAGGAATCTCAGTCTTGCTAGACCTTCGCAGTAGCACATTACGTGTTATGTCGTTTTCTCCTCTTCCTGACAGAATCGGCGCAAGGTCTCTTCTGTCAGACCGATATTATACATATGTTTGTTAAACCTACAATGCCCTGTCAATAGACCTACTAGTACTCTAGTATTTTTCCTATTAAGGCTTAGTAGATGCTCGGTGAGTTTAGGCGGTGGTCCTTTTAAGAACTCTTTGGCCTGTCTCTGTCCTAGTGAGTTTTTCCACCACTCCTGAGATTTTTTAAACGTCCATTGCTTTGTTTATGTTCTGATAGTTGATTTTCTTACACAACAAAAGGGTTCTGGGCCAATAAGAGCATTTGAGGCTCCTTCTCGGGCTAGTAAATCTGCCTCTTCATTGCCCTTATGTCCTTTGTGGCCTGATACCCAGATTAAGGTTAATCTGTTTTGACAACTCAGCTCTGTTAGGGCTTTCAAACAGCACCACACAAGCTTTAAGTGTACCTGCATGGAAATGAGTGCTTTTAACGTCGCTTGACTATCTGAGGATATGACAATGGTTTTTCCATTTACCTTCTGTCTTAATACCTCTTTTGCGCAGTGATGTATTGCTGCTATTTTTTCCATGGAATACTTTCGAATGTTTACTTAAGCTCAGTGAGATTCTTGTCTTTGGCTTGGTACTATATATACCTACTCCTGAACCTTCATGGGTTTTGGACCCGTCTGTATACCAGGTGAATTCTGCACGAATCCTCCTATCCACGCTTCCTTGTCTGGTATACTTACTTTATATTGGTTTTAAAAGCTATACTTTGGGAGCATTTCGTCTGAAGGCATTCCCATTATTTGGTCGTTCTCCAACTCTTTATATAGCTCGCTGCAGTCGGGTCCATGCAAACTACTTATGGGTGATGAACCTTTGTGCAGTGCGTATGTGACATACCTGGCTTTGTCTTGAATGAATATATGTAGTGGTGTTAGGTTTAGCATGACTTTTATAGATGCTGTTTCAGTCGTTCTCATGGCTTTCGTGGTACTCAGGCACGCTTGCCTTTGAATACCATGGAGATGTCGAATGGCTCCAGTTTGCCGAGTCTTTGACCACCATACCACCGACCCGTTGGTTATCATCGGCCTTAGGACTCTGGTAAATAACCATAGGGACATTTTCGGTTGTAGTCCCCAATTTTTTCCACACAACCTTTGACATAAGTTGAAGGATGTTGTGCTCTTTTGTTAGAACATCTGTATATGATCATACTATATTAGCCATTGTTAGTTTTAAATTTTATTTTATTTAAATTATTTTCTTGACATGACTTTTGAAAAACGGGTGGGGTAGTATGTGGTAACAAAAGCCTCGCCCTTCGATCTCATGAATTACACTTATAATATTATTTCCTAAATTTCCTTTTCAGTCCAGTCTTGGTGATTTGATGGGAGGAGGGGGGGGGAGATGGGAATGAGGTTCAAACTGGGCCTGATTCGACTGATCTCTGCCACAATAAAAATTTAAAAATTTTATTTTGAGGTTCCTAAAAACATAGCGTTCTACTATATCCGAACTCAGCTTTGCATCCTGTTATGAAACACATCGAAAATAATCAATAACGGCCCAAAAAAGGTATTAAAAAAAAGCGATGGGGAAGGAGATCGGCCTGCTCTTCAAATTTTTCAACTATCGATACCATCAATATTTTAAAATACCTGAATTATAAAAAAAAATAGTTCATCCCTCTCCTACACTTGAGGAAGCGATCATAATGGTTCGTCCCTAAGAACGGCCAGACAATATAAAACACCGTTTCAATTATAGTATCCGTTATAAAATCAATTGTCTAATTTTTTGTGGGGAGAAGGTAGTAACAAAAATCAGATTACGTGTTACATTTTGGTCCTCTATACCAGGGTTGGCCAACTTTTCTGTGTATAAGATCTAATTTTTATCTTAAAAGTGTGTAGCAATCGACTTATTGTCATAGGCGTAGTCTAAGGAGGAGGAAGGAGTGTGAAATTCATACTGTTTCAGTACAAGGTGCATTCCAGCGGGGAATGGGCAGATAATTAAAATATAGGTTTTTATTTTTTAAATCACTTATTAAATTTTCGAGATATAGGCTCGTAAAGAAAATAAATTTCCAGACAACTTTTGGGACCATCTTATATTATTAATGAAATAAAAAAAGCCAAATACTATTCGATAATATTAGATTGCACTCCTGGTATTTCTAAGGTGGAGCAAATGACTCTTGTATCAGGTACGTTTCAATCAATAAAACTGATTCCAATCAGGATGAGGTTAAAATTAAAACTAATGAAAGCTTTTTGGGTTTTCTTCCAGTTGAAAGGTATACAGGGAAGCAAATGTTTGAAATTATAATTGCAGAACTTAATAATTTGGGTTTAAATTTACAGAATATAAGTGGGCAGGGATATGACAACGGGTCTAATATGAGGGGCGATAAATCAGGAGTGCAATCTAGGATTAGGAACCTACATCCGCGAGCCTTCTACGTTCCATGTAGTAGTCACTCTCTTAATCTAGTAGTTAACGATATGGTAAAAGCATCTTTGGAAGGCGCTAATTTCTTTAATATGATTCAGAAAATATATGTATTTTTTCAGCACCTACTTTTCGCTATGCAATTCTTCTAAAACATGTCCAGGGTTTTGTTTTAAAACCATTAAGTAATACTAGATGGAAGAGTAGGATAGAGGGTTTAAAGTCTTTAAGATTTTATATAGGAGGCGTATACGATGCCTTGCTAAGCATTTATGAGAAAGAAGAAATTGATAATTTAATAAGGGACGAAGCCTCGGGTTTATGAAGTTGTATTAAACAATTTAAATTTTTGTGTTTAATAGTTTAATAGTAACTGTATTGATTCAATAAGCAAACTGTTGCAGACAGAAGATTATGATCTAGCATCTGCGCTTGATCTTTTACAAAATTGCAAAAAGTTTTATCAGGATCTTCGATCGGATAAATCTTTTAGTGAAACTATTGTTGATGCGAGTGAACTTGCTGACGAAATTGACGTTGCAGCCAATTCGCGATTCAAATTAATTTTCGCGCGCCTGTCATTTGTCACCTATAAGTAGGATGTTTGTTTATTTACATGTGTTTGTTTTGGGCGGATTTTTTATTTGTAATTTTTTTAACTGTTTTTAGATAATATTCTCATTGTAATAGTGTTTTTGAGTTTCATTTAGTGTTAATTTAAGTTTAAGTCTCGTGATTTCGTCATAAATATAATATTTATCATGTGTATGACTTAATTTGTTGGAAATATTCACCTATTGGTTGCTACAAGAACATCTAGAAATATGTATTTACTAAACCCAGGACATGTTTTATTATGTGGTTTAAAGGACATTTCATTCATTATTATTGATGAACTTATTTAAAAATCTTACTAGATTTATTCTTATATTATGAAGTGAATTATGTATTACTTTGTATACATGTAAATGTTTGATTCTAAACAAAGGTTTGCAAAACCTCAATATTGTAAATTTGTAGTTATGTAAAAAACAAAGTTTTACGACTTGCACTTGGAAAATATAGAATACTTTAGTTTTGATTTTGACATTAACACCATATAGATTGCAATTTGCTGGGGACTTTTTCGCAGATTTCATTTTTAATATAAACACTATCACATACTATAAGAAATAACAAATTTAAAGCTAAAAAGTAAGATAAAATTCTAATTGTAATTGATACAAATTAAAATGTAAACAATGAACACGAACGCCAATGTTGCCAAATGATGAACTGATTTTAAAACTGAAATTTAAAAAAAATCAATATAATAAATCGGTTTTATAATTAATTATCCTACTTATAGGGACCTTCTACAAATTTCCTTCAGAGGGCGTATCACTTAGCTTGAATCTCGTATAGAGGACTTCTATACAAGGGACACTAATGACATAAGAAATCGGGTCACATAAAGAGGCTGTTTTTTTGTTAAATTTTTGGTTTTTCTTATCTACTTTTATGCCGTATAGATACCATGTTGCACCCGTAACGTAAAAAAGAAATTTTATTTTAGGGTATTTTACATTTAAAGGTTGAAAACATTTGTCAATATCAACTGTAGGTAATGTCAAAACATAAACGTAGCATTGCATTTTATTTTTTGTTGTTAATAGTTTATTTGTGTTTCTCCCGCTTTCTTAAAACGTTTTCTTTCATTTGGTTTTATTTATGTCGATTGCAAAATGCTGCTGCTACGAATACAAGTTCTATACAATATATAACCAACATGTTATACTAGTTACGTTATGCCCATCTATGGTTACGCCTGTGTTCTACCATCAACATAATTGACAGTTGACAATGACAAAATGTTTCAATCTTTAAATGTAAAATACCCTAAACTAAAACGTCTTTTTCACGTTACGGGTACAACAAGGTATGCAAGTGGCATGAAAGTATGTAGGAAAAACCAAAAATCAAACTAAAAAACAGCCTCCTTATGTGACCCGATTTCTTATGTCAGTAGTGTCAATTTTATTTTGTCAAGTTGGTTGCATTTCCCTTGTATAGAAGTCCTCTATTTTGAGTCAACAATACCACGACACCGCGTAAGAAAAAAAAAGGAATTTCTCATACGAAGCACGAGATGAACCGATCGAGAATCCTAAAGAAAATTATAAGGCAGATATTTTTTATTTTACAATTGACCAGGCACTAAATGCAATAGATACTAGATTTAAACAACTTAGTCACCATAGTAATAATTTTCAATTTTTATATAATATATATGATTTAAAGGGCATGTCTAAAGAAAATATTTTAGAATGTTGCAACGATCTAGAAAATATTTTAACTCACGGTGATTCTATTGATATTAATGATGTAAAATTAGCACAAGAAATTTGTGCAGTATCTGGGCATATGGGAAAAAAAGAAAGCCCAGACACTGTTCTGGTCTACGAGGAAAAATCTATGATTTATTAAAATCATATCTAACTAACAGATTTCAATGTGTTCAATTAGGTAATACTGTAAGTTCCCTAAAATCCATTAATTATGGTGTACCTCAAGGTACTGTACTTGGTCCTTTACTCTTTTCTCTATACATAAATAGCCTTTTAGAACTTGAATTAAAAGGTAAAGTGATCAGTTTTGCTGACGATACTGCTATCGTCTATAGTGATAATTCATGGAGTAAGCTTAAAGAACAAGCAGAAATGGAATTTAAAACAATAACTAAATGGTTTCAATTAAATACATTAACAGTTATTTATAAAAAAACTAAATTTATTACTTTCACGTCTTACAATAATAACCTACCGCACTTCGGAACCTTAAATGTTGACAACATAACCATTCCACAAGTTGAAAATATAAAATATTTAGGCATTATCATCGATCAGCATTTCAAATGGGATCTACAAATAAAAAATGTTGTGAACAAAATTAGAGGTTTATTATCTAGATTTAAATATTTAAGAGATATTTTAGACAAAAAACACTTGCGCACTCTTTATTTTTCTTTAGTTCAATCTCAACTGAATTATGGTATACTAGGGTGGGGTGGCGTTTATAATGTTTATCTAAAAAATCTAAATATAATACAAAAATGGATATTAAAGATAATCCACAACAAATCGAGAAATTATCCTAGCGATATTTTATTTTCAGAACAAAAGGTATTTGACCTTAGACAACTTTATTTTTGGAAAATTGCGATAAATATATATATAAGGAGAAGACTAAACTCAATAAAACCAGACATCTGCACCAAACTAGAAATAAAGCAAATAAATATTACTTACCCCGAAAAAACAAATTAATAGGTTGTAGATCTTCTTCATATTTGGCTCCTCGAATTTATAATTTCATTCCTATCGAAATACAAAAAGAGAAAAGTCTTTATTCTTTTAAAAAGAATCTTAAAAAATGGATTTTATGTCAATCCAGGTCAAATATTGAGAACATAATAAATCAAAAATAAATTCATCCAAAGAAAATAAAAGTATATCCAAAAAATTATGTGTATAAACAAAATAATACTTACATACCAAGTCAAATTATTTATTATTTACTCTTATATATATTTTACTTACATACTGGTCTAAAGTAGTGTATCAATTTACACTATCAATTTAAATTTATATACAGATTTAGACATATACATATATTTATAGATTTAGACATGCATACCAATTTAGACATAGGTACATACCGTTTTAGACATATATACCGACTTAGACATGTATACCGACTTAGACATTTACTTATACCGATTTAGACATTTATTTATACCGATTTATTTATATTTACGTAATTAATTACCATTATTATTTCGTGCCACGCACAAGTAGAATTTTTAAAATTCTCCTTCTGTGGCTTTGTCTTTTGTTGGTTAGAAAATTATTATTGACTCTAAGTTGTAAATTTCTGTATTTTTTTGGCTAATAAACACATTATTATTATTATTATGTTCTAAAATTAATAACAATAAATTGTACCCCGAACCTAAGTGTTTCCTTATGAGTATTGCTGTCTATACCAGTAACTGCGGCAAGTGGAGAAAGAAGTTTTTCCAAATTAAAATTGATTAAGAACTTTTTACGTTCAACTAAAACGCAAAATCTTCTCAATGGGTTGGCCATTTTAGCGATTGAGCATGAAATTGTTGATCAAGTTAACTTAAAAGATGTAATAAAAACATTTGCGGAAATAAACGTTAGAAAGTAAAATTTCTTTTAAGTTACTTTCTTTTTTTCCTTTTTTCTTTCTTTTCTTCTTTTTTTCTTTCTTTTCTTCTTTTTTTCTTTTCTTTTTTCTTCTTTTCTCTTTTCTTTTTTTCTCTTTTTCTTTTTTTTTCTTTTTTTTTTTTTTTTTCTTTTTTTCTTTTTCTTAGAGGTGTGTTTTTGTTTTTTACGATTCTCTATCCGTCCATGTAATATTGTCTATGTTGGTTTAAAATTAAAGGATGCTCGCTATAGGCTAATTTTAATAGTCAATTATAATTCATAATAATTGTGAATTAATGGATTTCATATATTAAAGGTTGGGAAAAAAATACAAAATATTTCAAATTTGTTTTTATTGATAACACTAAAACTCCTCAAATGCTACTAAAAATAAAAAAAATCGGTTCACAAACAGAAGAGAAAATGATACTAAACTATTTTGTCTTTGCCTATTAATATATAGATATGTTATGCCCCTTTAGAGTACGAGCACAAAATCACTTTGACAATTTTAACTTTAACGCCCAGTAACTTTTTTACTATTCATTTTTACTTTCCTATCTGTACACAGATAAGGAAAGTATAGGAATCATGTTTTTTTGACCTCCAGTTTTCGATGGATTTTTACATGTGTGTGTAAGTGTGTGTTTGTGTGTGTGTATGCGTAGGTGTGTATGCGTGGGTGTGTGGGTGCGTGCGTGGGTGCGTGCGTGCGTGTGTGTGTGTGTCCACTATAACCCATGAACCGATACAAAGAAAAACACCAAATTTTAAACTTAAGCTTTATTCTGGCGTCCAATAAAATGATTAGATTTTGGGCAGATTCGGAACATCTGGGGGATACTTTATAGGTGGTTATTTTTATATTTTATGGAATATATCTGTTATTTATGTTTGGAAAAGAAAATTCTTAAAATAAAATTTACTTACAATATTATTATCAATAATTTTTTTTATATAAAATTTTCCTAAAATGGTCCATATTCGAGAAATTTGACAAAATGTAAAAAAATAATATTTATCAAAATTGTTCAAAAAAAAGTAATTTTTAATATAATTCTCTATAATTTTTATCTTATACATAATTTCTCTAAAATGGACCGTATTCGAGATATTTGAGAAAATGTTTAAATTTCGAATTTTGAAGAAAACTCAAAAACGGACAAAGAAAAAAACATTAAATTTTAAATTTAAGTTTAATTTCGGCCTGACGTGAAATGATTAGATTTTGGACAAAGTCGGAACATCTGGGGGGTACTTTATGGGAGGCCATTTTTATACTTTATGGAATGTATCTGTTATTTATGTTTGGAGAAGAAAATTGTTCAAATAAAAGTTACCTCTAATATTATTATCTATAATTTCTGCTTTATGTCAAATTTTCCTGAACCCTGAAATGCTCCGTATTCGAAAAATTTGACAAAATATGCAAAATTCTGATTTTTAAGAAAATTGGTTAACTAAAAGTTGTTTGCGATATCGATCTCTATATTTTTGTTTATACATGATTTTTCTAAAATAGACCGTAATGGAAAAATTGTAGGAAAATTGCTAAATTTCGATTTTTCAGTATTTTCGTTTTTAATGAATATCTATAGAAAAATGTTTCGAGGTAGATGTATGTGGAAAATGTATACATTTAGTTTATTCTCTAAACCAGTCCTGCATAACTGAGATTTTCAAAGGGCCAGTTCAAAAACCGTAAGTGTACGAGGGCCAAGAGAGTCCTGGGCTTATAAATTTATAAAGCAGGTCAATAGTCTGTTCAGATTCTAAAAAAAAGCTTCTCACCTTATAATTTTATAAACCAATTTCTTCTGTCCAGCTTTTAAAAAAAAAAGACCTCACCCTATAATTTTATAAACCAAGCCATTAAAAAAACGGTCGTCAGCTCATAATTTCTAAACCAACTCCTTCCTGCTGTTGAGCGTCTGAAAAAAAAGTCATCAGCTTATAATGAACCAGATCCTTCTATCGAGCTCCTAAAAAACGCAATTAATACCTAAATGCAATTGTGTTACTTAAAAAAGTAGAGTTTGACGTAGGCAGGCCAAACTGGTCAACGGACAAAGGGCCTAGAAAACGACAGTGGAGGGCCGCATGTGGCCCGCGGGCCGTATGTTGTGCAGACCTGCTCTAAACATTTATAGAGGTGTTGCAATAGGTTGTACAAAATAACCGGAAAAAACTTATAATAACTAGATAGGAAAGTCATGTGTTGGAAACCTCAGATTTTTGATATGACCAAGTTAGCTAGAATCGACTTATTTTTGTCTCCAGAAACTGTGATTAAATTTACTGTACATCTTTTTGTTTATTGTACTGTACATTTGTTTAATTTATGAATTGTCTTAAATTTTCGATTACTTTTTATACATGCAAGACATAACTTATTCCACTTGAATGAATTCCAACATAATATGTCTTTCAAATCCACACATGTAATCTTCCATGACACGAATTCATTGGATCGTATCGTCACTAAAACCCCAAAGAAAATTACAAACTTCAGCAAAATTGATTACGACATTTACGTGCCTACTATATAATTTTACTTTAAAATCCGATATATTATTTATTATTATTTAATAAACACAATATTTCGTAAAATCCGATGAAATCATTGATAAACAAAACTACCGAAACCGCTAACAGTTCGCGATGAATTGTCTTTTGGAAAAGAATGTTTTCAAAAAGGATGAATAAACGGTTGAAATACAGCGCAAAATATTTAAAAGTTGCTAAAACTACGGGGTGTTTGAAATTTTCGACTACCGAGTGCGGTATAACTAAAATTAGTACGTTAGATCGACCTTTGAGAGAGGCGGAGTGTTTTCAATATTTTATTGAAACTTCTAATTGGTTTTTGTTCGAAAAGGATAACTCAGTGTTGACACTTACGGATATGTTTGCCAAGTAAGTTCAGAGATATTTTTTATTTCGATTTTTATGTGGGAGTGTCTTGCTTTTCTCAAATACAGTTATACTCTGGTATACCGTGAAGATAGCCCAACCAATGAAAACATTTAAACCTACAATACAGGGTCCGACAAACCTCGGTTGTAGTTATCTAACCTCTATTATACAGGGGGTTTCATTAGGAAATGGTAATAAGTTAATGATGAATAGGTCTTTTAGCGATTTGGATAATTTCTAGGGTCATAACAAACGAACCAATAAATATTATGCTTTTGATTTTTGGTACATTTTGTCGTTTCTTTGGAAATTATGCTTTTAAATTTGATAAAACAAAATCCTAAAAATACCACGAGACGTCAGTCGAGTGGTATAGATTTTTTTTAAACTGAAAGGCATGTCAAAAGTTGCATTTTCCACACGCTCGCAAAGCAGATTAAATCAAATTGCCTAATTACAAATATTGACATTTAATTTCCTTCAAGAGAATTGAACATTACTAACTATAGTTTATTTGAAAATGCATGATAGCACAGTTTTTATGGCAAAGGTCTATATTTTTATATAATTTTGCTATCATTCAGTTTAAAATAAACTATAACATGTCGATAGTGATAGCAGTGATACAATAATTATCTGCCTATTTACACATATCAATATAAATTTTTGAAATAGGTAAGTAAGGTTAAAAGTGAAATTATAAAAATATAAAAGACGTACACAGTTTAGAAAATTATTTTAAAAATATATTTTTATATTTTTAGTTACGGTGGTCTTAGTAAAAGTATAGTATGTTAATCGTGCAGAAAATATTTTCTGTACTAATTTGATTATGTTACTCGTGTACGTTCGTGCTACGAGTTTCAGTCATTATATGAAATAGGTTACTGTATGCACTTGTTGTACAATGTATTATTATTTCCCTAAATGTCTAACCTCATAATAATATTCCAATTTACATGTTGGCAGGAGCCACGTCTTTTTAAATTTTAAGACGAACATTGTTTGGATTAAGACTGATCGACTTATTTAATATGCATATTAGATATGACGCATAAAGAACCGCTATATAAGAACCGTACCGTATATAAATGGCAAGGTTTGAGGTTATTTTCCGTTAATAATGTTCTCAAAGGTAAATATTTTCGTTAATAAAAATAATTCAAATTGGTTTATTGTAAGAAACTGTAAAAATTTTGGAGTATAGATGGAATAACTCTGTTTTAAATAAATTTTCTAATTGAAAAGGGCTAGGGACCCAATTCCTGAAACTGTGCGCTGAACATCGCATTCGGTTAGCGACGCATGGTCGCCACCGCATGCAGTGGAAAAATTGTATTCTTGACTACCCTTCGTTAGGGTAGTTTCGTGTTGCATGGTGTAGCGAAGAGTCTTTTATTATTACAGCAGTTCAATCGTTTCCAACCAATAAAATTTTAGTGTTATAGTGTTTTAAGCTCTACGATTTGAGGGAGTGGGTTAGGTTATTAAACAAGTCATATGACTTTGAAAGAGAATATTGGACGCCACTATATTTAAAACTTTCTAAACTTGACAATCGATCATTGATGAAAATATAGAAAATCACTGATCTTTATGATATTATAATTAAATAAGGTAGCGACAAATTCTAATTCACAGAGACGTAATTATTCAAATTTAAATGATTTAATCAAACTTATCTGGAGGTACACAGGAAACACTTAAAGAGTGACTGTAGAGAGTGTAGAGGCCTTCTTGTGAGAATTTACTAGGTAGTGTTAAATCTTGTTAACTCCTCTCGGTGGTTGAACTAACTTCTTGATGTATTCTACGTTCTTCTGAATTTCCCAACAAGCAGCTTGTACGTCCTTCCAAAATTCATGCAGACACAGCTACTATTGAATCCTCGATTTAGTTTCTATCGAACCATCTAAATCTACTGAAACCATATATATAACTTCTAGGATTTCTTTAAGACCATAAGACCATCTATATACAGCAAGGCTACAAGGAAAATGGTAAAAATATAAAGAAGGGAACCGGAAAGAGTATCTAGGAACAGATAATATGCTTTTTACTATCAAATGAACAAATTAAACTATTATTTGAATAGTTACACAGAGACTAGAATTTAATAGGAAAAGAAGAAGTCTTATTTAACATATATAAATATAGTAAAGCATATTATCTATTTCAAACAAAATAATATATGAAATTATATAAAACATGTGACCATGTGTTTTTCAATGTGTTGAGATTATGTTTCAAATTTGACATTTTAATAAAGAAATTCTTGTACTAAATATATATTTTCAACAAAATATCGGTAGGAAACTTACCTTTTTAAAAACAGAGGGTCATTAAAAATATTTAAGATAACTAGTACATCGGATGATAAAAGATAATTAAAATTCAATAATCAACTAGCTCGAGACAGGAGGTAAATCGAAATGACAACCAGAGTTTTGACACAAGGCATAAACGACAAATGACGTTTGTGTAGAGATGGTGGTTTCAAAATAACGAAAACGGGTCTGGGTCTGGGTCAAATAACGAAAACGGTTTTAACCGTTACACATTATAACAAAATCTGCATTGTCGGCTAAAAAGTGTAAAATTAGTGAAATTAGTAGTTTCTATTATTATTATTATTAAAATAAATTTGAGTATTTGGAAATAGAGACTGAGAATGAACGGAAAATTAGCAAAACATTTTTATAAACTGTCTATCTGGTAACAAAAATTGATCCTGCCGCCCGGTGTAATTGTAAGGTCATAGTTCTGCATCTAATTGTGCCTCTTCAATATTTTGTATTAATTCCTCTATATCGTCCATTTTATAAAAAATGTACACTTATAAATACAATAACTAAGTAAAGTTAATGACTAATGAATACTTGGTAATTATAAAAAAAACATTAAAAAATTAAACTAGGAAGAAAATATTTTATATTAGATCTAAGTGACAGTGCCAAGTAACATGCTTGGATACCCATAGTTAACGCATGCGAGATAAGGCTTTCGAATGTTCAAAAGTCTAGTGTTGTTAGAATATATTTTTGTTATGTACCAGATTTTTCTGGAAAATGTACCAGATTCCATAAAAATGTGATGGTTTAGTTCATTGAAAAGCAAAAAAAAGCTTTTATCGAGAACGAACACAAACAAGGAACCCAACAATATAATTTACCCGTGGTCTAAATGGATACAGGCTAAAAAAAGAAAAGTACTAGATTTTGGTTCGAGTGTACTAGAGTACCAGAGTCATAAATAATGTACTAGATCAGGGGTGGGTGGTTCAGTGGTAGAGTCTCTGTCTGTGGATCCAAGGGTCCCAGGTTCGAATCCCACCGTTCTGATGCCTTGGTAGGATTCCCCACTCGACCATTTACTGTTGGGTTCTAATTAACAGTGCTGTTCCTAAAGTGGCGCTGGGAAACAGTAACAAAGCCTACACAGAACACGAGGCTAATGGCCTTAGTAGTCGATGCCGATGACATCAAATTAAAAAAAAAGTACTAGATCTACCACAATTGTACTAGACTGGCAACACTGGCTGAGAGATGACCAAATTTTATGTTCGCCGTTCAAGGTGAATGCCGAGCCAATAAAAAACACGTATCTGATTATTTGACCACGCATGCGTCAACGCGTTCTTAAAATGATATGATAGGTTTGTTTTGGATACGAAATTATACGGATTTATAATTATATTATAACCAATACCATCTAAAAATATTATTAAAATAAAATAACAACGTCTTGTCAGATCAAATGTCAAAATTCGCAGCTACGAACGAACGGCCAACGACTATATAAATTGGGTCCAGCACGAACTCACCAACTCGAACTGAGCGTGAACTGAACGCCAACTGAACGAAGTTTATAAATCCAGCTCTAACACTTAATACTATTTTATTGTGTTGAAAATGCCTATTTACATAGATTTTTTTTATTTATTTGTGATATTTTAATTAAGTTTAATCAAAATAACTGTTCGTAAAGAAACTTATATGAATGAACAAAGATATACCTATTTTCAATAATATTTGAAAAACTTATTGAAAAGGCTTTTTCCTATGACCACTTGGGACACATATCATACTATATAGTCCTATGGAAAGTGCCCTATATCACACGCGCATGAATAAGAATTTACTTTCCAGCCGTGTACGAATATGCTACTTTCCGCAGCAGCTGTCACAAAATGTCAAACACATCTTTTCTATTTTGATCTATGTAATGTCTATATTAATACTAAAATCGATATGATTGTTAAATTATTGAAATTGTTGTAAATTAGATGCTAGATATTTATCTTTAACAATTATTATTAAAATAATTTTAAAATAACTTAGATATGTTTGCTTTTTATTCTGGTTAAACACATAACCGATTAGATCATTTAATTGACGCAAGGTCTATTAGCTCAGATGGGTAGAGTGTCAAACTTATCAACTTTGTCATTGGAGACCTGGCAAGCGACCGCGTTTAAATCCTGGCGGGGCCAGAATTTTTTTTTTTTTTTATTTTTTTTTTGTTTTTTATTTTTTTTTTGTTTAGAAAATATGAAAACTGAATAAATGCGATTATTGTTGATTATTTTTTTAAATACATTTTAATTATTATAATAATAACAACCTGGTTTTACATTTTTTGATGAAATTATTTTGTGGTCGTAGGAAAAATATTGTACATCACTTGTGTGAAAAGTGATTTTCCACTCTTGTGTGATAGCCGCACTCGGCTTATGCCTCGTGCGACAATATTTACCACTCGTGTGAAAAATGTCACTTTCCACACTCGTAATGTAATATACTATATCCGATTACTACCTCAATTAATTTAAAATTTATTACAGTTAATCAAACGTTTTTAAAGTAAATCGTTAAATAATGTAAATTTACTAATAATTTATTACGTAAAAATACGTTTTTTTTTGTATTTAAAAGTATTTTTATACACCTATGGGACGAACATCTGATATACAAATTTCCGAGTTAAATTTGTAAAATGATGAATGAAAAAACCAATTTACAACTTTTACAAATATCGATTTTCTTATTGCGCGGTTGTTAAATTTTACATCTCGTATGAGAACAATTTCATTACTACTGTTAATTAAGAACACCGTAAACTTTGCTACAATGTTCAATCAGATGTTTGTGTTTCTGCCGAAGACACTTAGCGTTGGCTTCAGAAATTTTGTAAACAATCCTATCTGTCTTGGTTATACATCGTTGGGTATCCCTGAGTAAAAAAACGTGTGTAGACCAAAAGTTAAAACGATTGATTTCGGAATATGCAGTATTTAAAAATCGCTATCTACATTCTACTAGATAAAGAAAACCATACGATTTCTGGAATCAGTCAGGTATATATTAATGTAGTCTACCAAACATGGTTTTTAAAAAAGGGGATTTCCTTTGGACAAAATTTCATTCTCTTTGGATTTAAGTGAAAACAAATAATAAATAATTAATAATACTCACTTAATGTATCTATCTGGCACCATTGGAAAACACATCACACACTAAATACATTTTATAACAATGTTATTAATAATAAATAAACCGAAGCATAAAATAGTATATTATATTACGAGTGTGGAAAGTGACATTTTTCAAACGAGTGGGAAATATTGTCGCACGAGGCACAAGCCGAGTGCGACTATCACACGAGTGTGGAAAATCACTTTTCACACAAGTGATGTACAATATTTTTCCTACGACCACAAAATAATGTCATCAAAAAATGTAAAACCAGGTTATTATTACTATAATAATTCAAATGTATTTTAAAAAATAATCATCAATAACCGTATTTATTCAATTTTTATATTTTCTAAACAAAAAAAAAACTAAAAAAAAATAAGAAAACAAAAAAAAATTCTGGCCCCGCCAAGGTTTGAACGCGGTCGCTCGCTAAGTCTCAAATGGCAAAGTTGATAAGTTCGACGTTCTAACCAACTGAGCTAACAGCCCTTACGTTAAATGAATGATCTAATCGGTTATGTATTTAACCAGAATAAAGAGCAAACTTATCTTAGTTATTTTAAAATTATTTTAATAATAATTGTTAAAGATAAATATCTAGGATCTAATTTAGAACAATTTCAATAATTTAACAATCATATCGATTTTAGTATTAATATGGACATTACATAGATCAAAATAAAAATTATGTGTTTGACATTTTCTGACAGCTACTGCGGAAAGAAGCATATTCGTACACGGGTGGAGAGTAAATTCTTATTCATACGCGTGTGATATAGGGCACTTTCCATAGGACTATATAGTGTGATATGTGTCACTTTCCTTAGTGGTCGTAGGAAAAAAATTATATCCACGCGCACTTCCAATATATTTTTCGTTTGAAGGCGCGAGAAGTACTGATTCATTTTTAATAAACTTTAAATATAAAAAACCTTTACATAATGATATTAATGATTCACTAACGGTAGCTCATTCTGGAAGATATCGAAAAAACAAAACATAATATACTGATTGTCCCAAATTAAAATTATACTTTATATAAAATTGGAAGTCGGTGAAGTTGCCCCCCCCCCCCCAATGAAATATTTGTAAAAAAAAACTATTACTATTCTAATTATAAGAAAATTATATTTGAAAAGTGCGTTTCGAAAATTATAATCCTTCTATTTTTTATAAAGCGATTTGGATACAATTTCAGATTTTTGTAATCTCGTTTTTTCGGTCTCTCTCTTCTATACTCGTTTGACAACAAAAAACCTGCCTTTACAAAGATTTAAGAAATATATTTTGAATCATGGCTCGGCCATAATTTTTTGTTAAATCAATTAACAAGAACCTAATGAATATTTTGTATAAAAATTATATTTATAATCCCATTGTAAATGTGTATTTTTTTATCCCCGTCTTTCTTTAAGATTATCTTGTTTTAACTAATAATTCAAATTGAATTATTAATCCATTTTGGTCAGTAAATGTACTAATTTTTATTTATTTCTAAATTTTCATGATATTAAAGTCCACCTAAACCAAAGATTTTGTCGAATAACAATATCAGAACTTTAAGGGACCGCCCCGCGGTTTGTCCCTAGCTTTAGCCTCATAAAATAATTAGTCGTGCATATTATCGGTGCAATAGTTTTATTTTTGCAAAAATATCATTGGGGGTGCTTACTTCACTGATCTCGAATTTTATATAAAGTAGAAATTTAAAATGGGACAATCAGTATGTTTTTTTTTTCGATATCGTTAAGAATGAGCCACCGTTGGTGAATCATAAATATCATTATGTAAAGGGTTTTTATATTTTAAAGTGTATTTAAAATGAATCAGTACTTCTCTTACCTTCAAACGAAAAATATATCTGAATTGCTCGTGCGATAAAATCAGTTTTTTGTTGTATAGTTCGGTTTATTTATTGTTATTAAAATTTTTAACAATGTATTTAGTTTGTGATGTGTTTGGCCAATGGTGCCGCTGTTTCTAAATGGACTAACAGATACATTAGGTGAGTATTATTAATGGTTTATTATTTAATTGTTTTCACTTAAATTGAAAGAGGGTGGGGGTCCATAACACTCGAGTGTCACAAAAAGTAAGCGATTTAGAAAAAAACTAGAACCATTTTGAATGTGGTAAAAACCAGGGTATTATACGCCGACACTCGAACGGCGGATATAACTATTGAAATGTTATAAAGAGTTTCTAGACACTTTGAAACACACTATACATAACAATTTTGGGTCCGCTAACACTTATTTAAAAAAAAAAAAATTTTACCTTAAAATCCAAAATCCTTAAAATTTGTTGTCGGGTCTCCATCATAAAACAAATATAAAATAAACCATTTTCACGAATTTCTTGTTGTAGAAACGGCTAAATATCAATATAAGACCATTCATAGAGCAATAAACCGTACCAAATTTTTTCATAAACGATCAAATTTTCTTATTTTTCATTTTTAGTTTGTTAAAAAAATAAATAAACACTAAATTATTTTTAATGACAATTGATGTGTCTAGTTTCTATAAATGCGGTGTTGCCAAATCGAGTAAGAAAACATATAAGTCAGGAAATAATTCGATTAGTGAAAGTTGGCTGAAAAATTACATAGTGTCTGGCCAGCAGGTAAATTTGGATCTCGAAGTGAAAATATTTGTAGTAGTCACAGACAACCGTCTTTTTATTTCATTTCATGATGATTGTACGTTAATTACGGCATGTCGGTACTTATCTAATATTTAAAAAAAAAAATTCAATTTGAGCTGTGTCCAGGCCGTTGGAGTTTATGCCGGTCGGCGTAGCCAGGTATGGTTTAAAAATTTTCTGGTGGCGGCGAAGCCATTTTCTTATTGTACATTTTCTTATTATTAGATGCTCACGATACAAGACAGGTTCGTTAAAAGTTGGGCTCGAGATTCACTGGCCAGACGCCAATGAGGGTTGGTTAGGTTAGGTTAGGTTTTTTTTTCAATTTGAGCTGTGTCCAGGCCGTTGGATTTTATGCCGGTCGGCGTAGCCAGGTAGTCTGTCCTTCATTTTCTTATTGTATATTTTCTTATTATTAGATGCTCACAATACAAGACACGTTCGTTGAAAGTTGGGATCGAGGTTCACTGGCCAGACGCTAATGAGGGTTAGTTAGGTTAGTTTTTTTTTTAATTTGAGCTGTGTCCAGGCCGTTGGAGTTTATGCCGGTCGACGTAGCCAGGTATGGTTTAAAAATTTTCTGGTGGCGGCGAAGCCGCCACCTTACAAGAAGTCGTTCCTACATTTTCTTATTGTATATTTTCTTATTATTAGATATGCTCACGATACAAGACACGTTCGTTAAAAGTTGGGATCGAGGTTCACTGGCCAGACGCTAATGAGGGTTAGTTAGGTTAGTTTTTTTTTTAATTTGAGCTGTGTCCAGGCCGTTGGAGTTTATGCCGGTCGGCGTAGCCAGGTATGGTTTAAAAATTTTCTGGTGGCGGCGAAGCCGCCACCTTACAAGAAGTCGTTCCTTCATTTTCTTATTGTGTATTTTCTTATTATTAGATGCCCACGATAAAAGACACGTTCGTTAAAAGTTGGGATCGATGTTCACTGGCCAGACGCTGATGAGGGTTGGTTAGGTTAGGTTTTTCAATTTGAGCTGTGTCCAGGCCGTTGGAGTTTATGCCGGTCGACGTAGCCAGGTATGGTTTAAAAATTTTCTGGTGGCGGCGAAGCCGCCACCTTACAAGAAGTCGTTCCTTCATTTTCTTATTGTATATTTTCTTATTATTAGATATGCTCACGATACAAGACACGTTCGTTAAAAGTTGGGATCGAGGTTCACTGGCCAGACGCTAATGAGGGTTAGTTAGGTTAGTTTTTTTTTTAATTTGAGCTGTGTCCAGGCCGTTGGAGTTTATGCCGGTCGGCGTAGCCAGGTATGGTTTAAAAATTTTCTGGTGGCGGCGAAGCCGCCACCTTACAAGAAGTCGTTCCTTCATTTTCTTATTGTGTATTTTCTTATTATTAGATGCCCACGATAAAAGACACGTTCGTTAAAAGTTGGGATCGATGTTCACTGGCCAGACGCTGATGAGGGTTGGTTAGGTTAGGTTTTTCAATTTGAGCTGTGTCCAGGCCGTTGGAGTCTATGCCGGTCGGCGTAGTCAGGTATGAGTTAAAATTTTTTGGTAGCGCCACCCTAAAAGAAGTCGTTGCTTCATCGTCTTATTGTATATTGTTAGTTTAGGTTAGGTCGTCGAAGAGTACTCTGCTGATGAGGGTGAGGAAGAAGATCTTAATATGGGTATTTTTTAAATCGTTAGTTTTATATAATTTTTCTGATACTGAAGTCAATTGGTTGGCCAGGTACAACGCAGGGCATAGGTAAAAATTTCCATTGCTATGTAATAGATAATTGATATGGCAACATTGTATTTCTTTTAGACATATGTCACACTGCAAATCTTAATTGTCATAGTCTTTACGAAAATTAAAAAATTCCGACGAACCTAAACATGAGCTTAAATTAAAAAAAAATAAACTGTTTACGAAAAAATTTTGATGGTTTATTGCATTATGGATGGTTTAGTGTTATTATTTAGCAGTTTCTTTAACAAGAAATTAATCAAAATGATGTAGTTTAAATTTTTTCAACATCGAAATTGGAGGACACATTTTAATAGTTTTAAGGTAAGAAAAAATATTTTATAGCGTTTGCAGGGCAAAAAAAGTATTTTGAAATGTGTTTCAGAAGGTCTAAAATCGTTTAAAAAAAAAAATAAAAAAAAATAGTCCGTTCGACTGTTGGCGGATTTTCCCAAAACCAGTGTTATCAGAATATATTTTTGTTTTTTGTTATATACTAGATTTGTCTGAGAAATGTATCAGGAGCCCAATTCCTGAAACTGTGCGCTGAACGACGCATTCGGTTAGGTTAAGGTAGTTTCGTGT
Organism: Psylliodes chrysocephalus; assembly: GCA_927349885.1. Taxonomy (NCBI): domain Eukaryota; kingdom Metazoa; phylum Arthropoda; class Insecta; order Coleoptera; family Chrysomelidae; genus Psylliodes; species Psylliodes chrysocephalus. The sequence continues at coordinate 77,467,962 of OV651814.1, read as the reverse complement.
CGCATGGTGTAGCGAATAGTCTTTGATTATTAAAGCAGTTCAATCGTTTTCAACCAATCAAATTTCAGAACATTATAACAAAAACTACATTATCGGCTCAAAAATGTCAAAAAAATTAATCTGTGTGAGTGTCAAATTAGTAGTTTCTATTATTATTAAAATAAATTTGAAAAGGTATTTGGAAATATAGATTCAGAATAAACATAAAACTTTAAAATTAGCAAAATATTTTTTATAAACTCTCTATCGGGTAACAAAAATGGATTCTGTCGCTCGGTGTAATTGAGAGGTCGTAGTTCTGCATCTATAGGTGCCTCTTAAATATTTTGTAATAATTGTATAAGGTCAAATTCCTCTATATCGTCCATTTTATAAGAAATGTACACTTCTGTGGCCGGCGCTTAAAAGGTCATCAGTCCTTTTTTACGTAAATGGAGTTTTTAGTCAAGATACGTTTAGAAGAGTCTATATTTTAGGCAGCTAAAAGGATTCAAACGTTGTAAAGTAATAAAAATAAGGTACAAAAAACATATATAATAATACAAGGGTAACCGCGGAAGACAAAACGTCATAATTAAACATAAACAGTCAAATTTTATATCATAAAACAGTTAAAACAAAGTATATCTACCTATTTTTTAATTTTTACAGGACCAAATCTCTTAAAAAGATCGCTATTTTTTCTACACCCGATAAATAATCAAGAACTATAAATATTATATTTATATTTTTATTGAACACAATAACACTAATTGCTCGTATTTCTATAAAAAAATCTACAAAATTGTAATTAATGATATTACCTCGAGTATTGGTATTACCATAGATTTTTGAGGCAAAATATTTTGTACAGCATTTTCTGCTTCCTCCGATATGTGTGGAGGAGTCGATGGTAAGTTTTCTATATATTAGACATTTTGATAATATAATTATCGAAGTTTAGCTATCTAGGAAAATTTAATATGTACTGATTTTGACAACTAAAACAATTACATAGGAACCTAGGACAAACGTCAAATGCACAGCATGCTTGATTAAAAAATTATGGGTTTCTATTGATTAAAAATCTGTATCGTTATGAATAATCTGTATCATAATGGGTATCATTTTGAAACGGGTTATGGGCATATAAGTGCATTATTATAATACGGGTGAAGAAAAAAACATACATAAAAGCATTGCGCGAAGTTTCACGCTTTTCTCGAGACACAAAAGAATGCACTTAAAATGTTCAATTAATGTCTAATGTTAAATTTTTTTGTTATAAAAGATCGTAAAATTTATTAAATTGTACTATTTTAATTTTCAGAAAAGAGGGTGGATGGTTCAGTGGTAGAGTCTCTTCCTGCGGATCCAATGGTCCCAGATTCGAATCCCACCGTTGGCCGGGATTTTTTATTTAATTATTTAAAATTAATTTTGATGCCTTGGTAGGATTCCCCACTCGACCATTCACTGTTTGGTTCTAATTAACAGTGCTGTTCCTAAAGTGGCACAAGGAAACAGTAACAAGGCCTGTCTGTAGGGATGTAGGAGTATTAGAGTACTAATACTCCTGCACTATGGAGTATTAGACTATTAGTAAAATCCATAACCTACATAGAACTGAGGCTAATAACCTTAGTTGTTGAAGCCAAAGACATCAATAATAAAAAAAAAATCAGAAAAGATATATAAGAAATGTAACCTCCAAATTATTAGGAACGGTTGGAGATATGTCTAGGACATATTACATGAAAAATGTGTAGAATTGATTAAAGAATTTAGAATTATTGAAATATACAATAAGTCCTATTCGAAACAACAACATTCATAGTCACTTCCGGTATAATCGAAAGTTCCTGATACACAAAAATATGGATACTCATCAGATAGCAAACATATCATTGTAGCACCTATGTAAATTTCAATTAAATCTGATAGTTATTATAGAAGTTACAGTCTGTCTAATAAAAGCATCCTGCATATATAACCCAATTATATAGAAGGAATGTAGAAGCAGACAGTCTTTAATTAGAAGATTCCCGCTTAATATCACAATTACAATATTGCACTTCATTTAATAATAGAAAATATATAATTGGATGCGCTGCATTGATGTCTTCGTCTCAATTTGCTTTATTCTTAAGCAAATAGATTTTGCAATTCATGGACCACAATTTTAATATAAAACAAATTGACTTGCTAATCATTTCATCAGCGTAATAGTTGCATAGATATAACTGATTAATTGACGTTAAGTTCTGGTTTTTATTTCTTATTGAGGCGAAAAAATTACCTAATTCAAAGAAAGTAATTGATAGTAATGAGTTAAAGTGCACTGCATAATTTTGTTCAATTGTTGGAACTGCAATTTTTTATTGATTCTTTAATTATAATTTTATATAACTATTTGAAACAGACCATTAACAAAATCGATTTATTGCTACTTTTTTTGCGCCGAGTATTTTATTTCAAAATAATAATCTGTTTTTCTTTTTCTTGTTGTAAATCAAAAGGTATTTAAAAATAATTGCTAAAATTGGTCAGGATACGAGTAAAAATCCGTTAAATTCGGTAGTAGGTCAAGGCAGAAAAAATGGCGATTTATTTTTAAGCTGTCAGGAGTGCACTCGTGCAAATAACAGTTTATTTTAGCTTTTGGTCAAATGTTTCTGAGAAAATCTTCTTTATTATCAGATGAATCAAAAAGTTACTATCAAAAAGATCATTAAAACTAAATTATAGTAGGGAGATTAGGCACATTTTTTTTAACTTTTAACTGAAATAACCGACGACGAAAAACTACTAGACTAATCCATCCATTCATAATTAAGCCATTATGTATTGCAAGTATTCAGATTAAGTTTTTTATTAGGTAGACAGCGCTAACGCGTCGGCTGGTGCATTAGAAAGAGCGAGACAACTGCTAAATTGAGTGCGTATGATCTTTAAGAATAAACCAAGTCCTATTCTATGATTTGTGCTTTATACTATTGCCACACTGTAAATAAATTGTGTATTTTTCTCTAAACCACTTTCAGCTACAATTGGGGTTGCCACCTTTTTGAAACAAAAAAATCCTCATCGTTATTCTACCTAGCTTCTAAAAAAAAAAACAAAAAAATACTCAACTTATATATTTTTGTATAAACCATGTCCCTTTCAATGATATTTGCTGTAGAAAGAGACATTAGCCGTAAAAAAGACACTTGCCGTAAAATTTTAAGCTTTCAAAAGTCACAAGGACATTTTGCTTCAAAAAAGGACTGTCCTTTTCAAAAAAGGACAGGTGGCAACCCTAGCTACAATTATAGTTGCAACCAGGAGCCTATTTCACAAAACTAGTTTGCAACTTTACACTTATTTTAGCAGATTTATATTTCATAAAAGAGAAATTTGACGAGTTAAAAAGTAAAATTTGAAAAGCAATTTGCAATTTGCAGAGTGAAAATAAATAATTAACAAGATAATGATATTATTTTAGGAAACACAAGTATTTTGCACTCGTAAATTTGCAAAGTAAAAATATTGTAATGCGAGCTATTTAATTATTCAGTCATGCTCTAATCCTCCAAGTTCCTCTCTGTCTTGTTTAACCTTTAAGGCTCAACTTGTCCGATTATCATACATAATTAAACCCCTTAAGACCAAACATATGTGACGACTATGGCAGAGGCGCTTTCACGTACATTCCTGAGTCAACGTGATAATGTTTCTAGTATATTCTAGATATAATCAGATGTTTCTATTTTGGTGGAGGAGCATTCTGGAATCCACCAGAACTTTAAATTTGTATATAAATATTGGTGGAAGAACAACGTAATATACAAACAGCTGTGAAGATAAATAGTAAAGAATTTAGAGACTTTGAAATATATATATATATATATATATATATATATATATATATATATATATATATATATATATAAAAGCCAAAAATGGCTTAGTCTTTGCCGACTAGTTAGAAAATAAACTAAGGAATCTTGGGATTTTCAGCAAAAATCTTACAATTGTGTACTCTTTTAAGTATTTATTCCAAGCTTTCGAACATGATTATGTTCATCTTCAGGGAGCTACAATATTAATTTTTACAGAGGTTATAAGAAACAATTTTGAAAAAACATATACTTACAACTCAGTGAGAATCGTTGCGTACATGTGGTGTTATATTAATAAAAAATAAAAAATTATTACGGTACATCACAAAACGAGATAAAAATGGTTGATAACAATCATGTTAGCCAAAAAGTTTATAATTTTAATTTTACGTTAGGGCACATGGTCAAATTTTTAAAATAATTAATAAAATTCACATCTAACACCGTTCGGTACTAGAAACGAAAATGAAACTTTTTTATGTTACTATTTGAACTATTTTTAGCGTGGGTACAAAAAGTCAGTTGTCATATGCCTTTCAACCGTCAGTCAGACAGTAGGAAAAAGAAGAAACCGTCAATGGCCTATGTCACCTAAGCACTAACAGTTCAACATCTCTGATACTGCCAAACTGATAGTTGAGAGTCATATGATGAAATAAATTATTTAAATATTATATTTTATATATTAAATGTCAAAAATCATTGCAAGAAGGTATTACGGATAAAATTATGATTTGTATTTCAAGATGTCACTAATCCTATAAGCGACGTCACCCTCTGAGTGAACCATCCCAACGCACTAGGCTAAAAGGTTGTCATCCCCCTTGCCCGGGTTGGAACGGAGCACTCACCTGACGATATCGCGAACAGGGCCAGTGCATTTAGTTTTAATGCAAATTTGTAAAATTGGAAAAAACCAACTATGCAATAACAATTGACATTTTGAACAATGTTAAGTATTGGGAAAAATACTCAAAAGGTACAAAGAAAAAACGGATGAAATTTTGATTTGATAACAAAACATGTCACAAGCCTGTTGGTGGTGTCACCAGCTGAGCAGAAACCAAAACACTCAAAAAGAGAATTAAAGTCCCCCCTCAACTATTCTGTCACCACCCACAGGACAAGTGCATTTGGAGATGACTAAAAAATGAAATTTTAACATTGGGGCCTATACATCAGAAATTCCTGACATGTCTCCACTAACAACACCGTGTTTGTCAACATGTAACAGATATGATAATATTTCACTAAGGTGTTTGATATCTGTTCTTTTATTAATGCAGTTTTCATTTTGATAGATATGTGCCATTTCTAGAAACTGTCTTTTTGAAATATTCGTTTCTCTTTCTAGCACAGAGACACTATCATAATTCATTATATGGTCATTTTTGCTGACATGTTCTGCCAAAGCACATCTTTCAGGGTGTAATCTACAGTCACTACGGTGGGAAGTTATGCGATCTTTTAGGCATCTAGCCGTTTGTCCAATGTATATCTTTTGACATGTGCCACAAGGGATACTGTAAACTACACTACTCAGAGATGTTTTTGGAACTTTATCTTTTAATTTTGAAAACACTATGTTGTTAGTGAGGACAAGTTTTTCAGCGATTTTTATGTTTTCAAGTGGCTTCAATAATTTTGTGAGTTTAGGTGCAATTTCCTTAATGTAAGGCAATGTTACATATCGGATGTTTTGTACTGTGGAAACACTATTCGGTGGTATATCATTGACAACCTCACCTCTATTGCTAACGTTAACGTTTGAATCATTAATAACATTGCCATCTGTAAATATGGATGATGTGCTGAACAATATCTTTTTTAGTAAGTCAGGTGGATAGGAATTATCTAGGAATAACTGATATAAGAGTTTCAAATTTTTGTCATGGAAGGAAGGATCACTTATTTTGACAACTCTGTTTTTTATTTCTTTGATTGTATTGATTTTCGTAGACTGTTTATGGTAAGACCAATAATTTATATATCTGCCTGAACTAATAGGCTTTCTATACCAATCTACTACAATCTTGTTATTCCTACGGATGATCTTAGTATCTAGGAAGGGTACACTATTCAAAGGATCTTCAGTTTCTAATGTAAACTGGATATGTGGGTTGTAACTATTAAAGTACCATAAAATCTCATCCACGAAATTCGCTGGTAAGGTTAGAATAATGTCATCGACATATTTCTTTATAAAAGGAATATTGACAGGGATTACTTGTAAGATAATGTCAAGCACCTCATCCATTACAAAGTTAGCAAGTATAGGGGAAATTGTACTCCCCATTGGTGTACCAAACGTTTGTCTGTAATGTTTGTTGTTGAACGAAAAATAATTGTTTTCAAAAACAAGTGTGAGCAATTCTATAAAGGTGCTATTATCAATGCTACAACACCCACTAATGCTCCTCCATTTTTTGTTGATAGCCATAACACAAATATCAAGTTAAACATTACTAAACAAGGAAACTACATCTAGACTAGCTACCACATAATTTTCAGGAATCTCTATATTATTCAGCAATTGGTATACTTCAAATGAATCTTTGATGTAATATGGATTATCATAATCATAGGCTTTAGTTAGAATATCTGTGAGGTATTGTGCAATATTACTAGTAGGTGTGCCAATAGATGCGATGATAGGCCTAACAGTTAATGGATTTTTATGTATTTTTGGCAAAGAGTAAAATTTTCCAGAAAAAAGTTGACTTGTTATACAGGCATTTCTGGAAAATTTTACTCTTTGCCAAAAATACATAAAAATCCATTAACTGTTAGGCCTATCATCGCATCTATTGGCACACCTACTAGTAATATTGCACAATACCTCACAGATATTCTAACTAAAGCCTATGATTATGATAATCCATATTACATCAAAGATTCATTTGAAGTATACCAATTGCTGAATAATATAGAGATTCCTGAAAATTATGTGGTAGCTAGTCTAGATGTAGTTTCCTTGTTTAGTAATGTTTACCTTGATATTTGTGTTATGGCTATCAACAAAAAATGGAGGAGCATTAGTGGGTGTTGTAGCATTGATAATAGCACCTTTATAGAATTGCTCACACTTGTTTTTGAAAACAATTATTTTTCGTTCAACAACAAACATTACAGACAAACGTTTGGTACACCAATGGGGAGTATAATTTCCCCTATACTTGCTAACTTTGTAATGGATGAGGTGCTTGACATTATCTTACAAGTAATCCCTGTCAATATTCCTTTTATAAAGAAATATGTCGATGACATTATTCTAACCTTACCAGCGAATTTCGTGGATGAGATTTTATGGTACTTTAATAGTTACAACCCACATATCCAGTTTACATTAGAAACTGAAGATCCTTTGAATAGTGTACCCTTCCTAGATACTAAGATCATCCGTAGGAATAACAAGATTGTAGTAGATTGGTATAGAAAGCCTATTAGTTCAGGCAGATATATAAATTATTGGTCTTACCATAAACAGTCTACGAAAATCAATACAATCAAAGAAATAAAAAACAGAGTTGTCAAAATAAGTGATCCTTCCTTTCATGACAAAAATTTGAAACTCTTATATCAGTTATTCCTAGATAATTCCTATCCACCTGACTTACTAAAAAAGATATTGTTCAGCACATCATCCATATTTACAGATGGCAATGTTATTAATGATTCAAACGTTAACGTTAGCAATAGAGGTGAGGTTGTCAATGATATACCACCGAATAGTGTTTCCACAGTACAAAACATCCGATATGTAACATTGCCTTACATTAAGGAAATTACACCTAAACTCACAAAATTATTGAAACCACTTGAAAACATAAAAATCGCTGAAAAACTTGTCCTCACTAACAACATAGTGTTTTCAAAATTAAAAGATAAAGTTCCAAAAACATCTCTGAGTAGTGTAGTTTACAGTATCCCTTGTGGCACATGTCAAAAGATATACATTGGACAAACGGCTAGATGCCTAAAAGATCGCATAACTTCCCACCGTAGTGACTGTAGATTACACCCTGAAAGATGTGCTTTGGCAGAACATGTCAGCAAAAATGACCATATAATGAATTATGATAGTGTCTCTGTGCTAGAAAGAGAAACGAATATTTCAAAATGACAGTTTCTAGAAATGGCACATGTCTATCAAAATGAAAACTGCATTAATAAAAGAACAGATATCAAACACCTTAGTGAAATATTCTCATATCTGTTACATGTTGACAAACACGGTGTTGTTAGTGGAGACATGTCAGGAATTTCTGATGTATAGGCCCCAATGTTAAAATTTCATTTTTTAGTCATCTCCAAATGCACTTGTCCTGTGGGTGGTGACAGAATAGTTGAGGGGGGACTTTAACTCTCTTTTTGAGTGTTTTGGTTCCTGCTCAGCTGGTGACACCACCAACAGGCTTGTGACATGTTTTGTTATCAAATCAAAATTTCATCCGTTTTTTCTTTGTACCTTTTGAGTATTTTTCCCAATACTTAACATTGTTCAAAATGTCAATTGTTATTGCATAGTTGGTTTTTTCCAATTTTACAAATTTGCATTAAAACTAAATGCACTGGCCCTGTTCGCGATATCGTCAGGTGAGTGCTCCGTTCCAACCCGGGCAAGGGGGATGACAACCTTTTAGCCTAGTGCGTTGGGATGGTTCACTCAGAGGGTGACGTCGCTTATAGGATTAGTGACATCTTGAAATACAAATCATAATTTTATCCGTAATACCTTCTTGCAATGATTTTTGACATTTAATATATAAAATATAATATTTAAATAATTTATTTCATCATATGACTCTCAACTATCAGTTTGGCAGTATCAGAGATGTTGAACTGTTAGTGCTTAGGTGACATAGGCCATTGACGGTTTCTTCTTTTTCCTACTGTTTGACTGACGGTTGACAGGCATATGACAACTGACTTTTTGTACCCACGCTAAAAATAGTTCAAATAGTAACATAAAAAAGTTTCATTTTCGTTTCTAGTACCGAACGGTGTTAGATGTGAATTTTATTAATTATTTTAAAAATTTGACCATGTGCCCTAACGTAAAATTAAAATTATAAACTTTTTGGCTAACATGATTGTTATCAACCATTTTTATCTCGTTTTGTGATGTACCGTAATAATTTTTTATTTTTTATTAATATAACACCACATGTACGCAACGATTCTCACTGAGTTGTAAGTATATGTTTTTTCAAAATTGTTTCTTATAACCTCTGTAAAAATTAATATTGTAGCTCCCTGAAGATGAACATAATCATGTTCGAAAGCTTGGAATAAATACTTAAAAGAGTACACAATTGTAAGATTTTTGCTGAAAATCCCATATATATATATATATATATATATATATATATATATATATATATATATATATATATATATATATACATTAGAATACTAGTGTTTTAAAATAAATAAGTTCTTAAATAAATTATTTAGAATTAAACTGTTGTTTAAAATAAACAAACAACACAATATGCAAAGTAGTTTTATAAAATAGGCCCAAGAAAAAAACATTAAACAGAACATAACTGGCGTTAAGACTGCAAATATACTTATTTAATGTAATTTTTAAAGCCTTTTATGAGTAATGTAAATGGGGTGTTAATATATTGCGATCTAAAAGATCTAGTATGCCCTCTTCTGTCGCTAATGCATTATTACAAGCAGCATTCCAAGCTAACGATTATTCCAATTCTATCTTCTCAAGATAGTTCAGGATATGAATTGGCTTCAAGTTAGGTAAACCTCTCTTTTCTAGTTGATATGATCCCAGGTATAGTACCCTTGGATTCTGGAGTGCTACACATTCAGTCAGAATGTGAATGAAGGTTTCATTTTCCTCCTCACAGAATCTGCACTCACTATTTTCCACTACTCTCAGTTTAGTAAGGTATCTTTTAAGTCGGCAATGACAAGTAAGAGTACCTGTTACAATACGTAACCTAGTCTTGCTTAGACAGATACAAGCATCCGTTTTTTGGGTTGTATTCATCCAGAAGTATCCAAGCCTGTCTAAGCCCTAAGATATTGTTCCAATTGTTGGTTCTTTTACTATCCATTTCTTTTTTAATGTCTCCTAATATTGTGTTACTGCTGATACCACAATTCACACAAAGGATGTTTGAGCTCATTTTCTTGCTAGACTATCTGCAATCTCGTTACCCTTTACCCCGTTATGAGAACTTAAGGAAGAATATTCTCCCATACTCTTCCATAATAATTTGGCAACTACGTGGATAACACCGTAAAATGCTTGCAATTAGGTTTTTGTAAACAAAATTAGTCTAGTAGTTGATTGCCGATGGAAATAACACATTTTAAAATTCGAAAAAATGGATTCAGAAGTTAAAAAAAAAATTCAAATGTTGTAGGACAGATGCAAAATATAGTATATTACATTACGAGTGTGGAAAATCACTTTTCACACAAGTGATGTACAATATTTTTTCTACGACCACAAAATAATGTCATCAAAAAAATGTAAAACCAAGGTTATTATTACTATAATAATTAAAATGTATTTAAAAAAATAATCAACAATAATCGTACTTTATTCAATTTTCATATTTTCTAAAAAAAAAAAAAAACAAAAAAAAATAAAAAAAAACAAAAAAAAATTCTGCCCCGCCAGGATTCGAACGCGGTCGAAAAATGGCAAAGTTGATAAGTTCGACGTCCTAAATACCTAAGCTAATAGCCCTTGTGTCAATTGAATGATCTAATCGGTTATGTATTTAACCAGAATAAAGAGCAAACATTATTTTAAAATTATTTTAATAATAATTGTTAAAGATAAATATCTACACGGAAAAAAATGTGACTAGAAAATTTTACTACAATGTTGTAGTAGTAGACTTGTAGAAAAATACTTAACAATTTGTAGAAAATTTTACTACAATTTATAGTTAAAAACTATTAATTATTGTAGCAATTGAATTGTCGAATAAAATGCTACAACAATAGGAAAGAAGTCCACAATGTTTAGTATATTTTACTATTGTTTGTAGAAGTAGAAATTTATTACAATTATCGTAATTACTACTACTAACTTTTGTAAAAATTTGTATAAATATTAATAATTATCTCTACAAAAAATAGTAATTTTCTCTACAAAAAATAGTAATACTTTACATCCCTTCTTATGAAAAAAATTCAATTTTGTTCAAAAATATTCTATAATATTGTAGAAATTCTAAGTCATGTGAACAAAACAGAATTCTGCTATTGGCCAACGTTTTCTGACGTCGATCATAAATGGCCAGACAGCAGTAGCCGTTCGCCATGTTCACATAACAAAGCATGGTACATATACGAGTACCTATAACACATATTATAAGCACCGATGCGTTTGAGAAAATTTTAATAATAAATTCTATTGGTGGTAAGTACATTTATTATTGTTTCTGATTAATTTACCTTTAGATAACTAATTTAAATAACCTTAGTAGATTATTTTAAAAAAATAGTTGTGGCCAACGATCGAATGTTGTGGCCAACGATCGAATGTAGTGGCCAACGATCGAATGTTGTGCCCAACGATCGAATTTTGTGCCAAGTTCAATGATGTTTTTTTGTCTTAATTGTGACATACCTACTTTTTCATTTTTGTTAGTAATCTGACTTAGTCATTTAATATCCAAATCAATGTAAAGGTGATAAATATCCCCGTTTTAAGGGTATGAACAGTTCAATTGGTATTAATTTTTATTTCACATTTTTCAGGTGCAGAAAAGCCAACTGAGACTGAGGGCGCTATTATTACTGTTATTTATTACATAATGTAATTAAGACTTTAATTGTATGTATCTTTTATATTAAAACAATAAATTGAATATTTTATTAAGGAACATTTTTTTCTAGGTTATAATTATAATAATTATGGAATACTACTACAAATTTTATTAAAAATTACTACAATTTGTATGAATTTTTACTATTTATTGTGTAAAATTTTCGTATTTATTTTCATAAAACGCAATACATTTTTAATATAAATTTATACAATAAATAGCAAAAATTATAACAATTTGTAGAACAATTCTTATGATGCATTTGGATATTTTTACTAAATATTGTAGATAATAACTCTACAATACATTCTCCACAAATATTTGGAAATTTTTACTACAAATTGTCCCTGTCCCTATATGTACTATTTATTGTAGAGAAAAAAATCTATAATTGTAGAAATTTGTTCTACAATTTTTTTTCAGTGTAGGATCTAATTTACAACGATTTCAATAATTTAACAATCATATCGATTTTAGTATTAATATGGACATTACATAGATCAAAATAGAAATTAGGTGTTTGACATTTTGTGACAACTACTGCGGTAGTAACATATTCTCACTCGGGTGGAAAGTAAATTCTCATTCATACGCGTGTGATATAGGGCACTTTCCATAGGACTATATAGTGTGATATGTGTCACTTTCCTAAGTGGTCGTAGGAAAATAATTTTTTGTGTAGTAACTGTTTGAATCTATTTCATAGAAGCTGCTTAAACTGAAGATACATCAACTAATAAACTGGGAGGTGATCAGGGTAAGGTTTGTAAACAAATGAGAAATGACAAATTAAATTAACTAATGTGCAAGCAGAAATTTATATATTAAAGAAGAGTTTAAATTAAAACAAATTTTAAATATATTTAAACTGAAGTTAAACATCCAAAAATTTGCTGCAATATATGGAAGCATTAATAAAAAACGTGGCAGAAAGAAAAAATTAAAGCTTTTGAGGACGAACAAACTTTTGTAGCTAAAATAAATAATAAAAGAAAAATATTATAAACGCGCTGAAAGAATTCAAAGAAGTAAAACAATTAAACTTCAAATTTAATAATGATTTGGGAAGTCAAAGGATTGATTTAGATAATCAACAAAGATATGTAAAGGAATTAGAAGATATCGGTAGAAATATGGTAGATACAGTAAGAATATTGGAAAATGAGATACATTATTCAATAAAGAAAATAGTCAACACATTTAAAGTCCTTAAGTAATCGCTTCAAATTCATCAACCATAACTGCGCAAACAAAATAAAACTAAAATGCCATGTTCAAAGTAATTGTCAAGAAAAATTATCATCATTGGTGATGAATCTTAGACTAGGTAATAAAGAGAGGACTCATAACGTCGCTAAAAATCTTGTTCCATTCTGACACCAACGATATTTGACCAAAGGCGTAACAAGTTGGAAATAAAAAAACGAACTTGTATTTATGTTATTAGTACTTTATTGATCTTTTTAGGTATAAAGCAAGTTCAAAGCGTAAAATTTAAAATAAATAAGTAACAATAAATAAGACACAAGAAAAAAATATATTGTAATAAACTGAATGAAATCGTTTACATAATAAAATAAGTGTTTTTTTTTAATTCCGCAAAATAAAACATAATGATCTAGATGTATAACAAAAAGATTTATTTTTACTTAATAAAGAATGACACTACCCAGATAGCACAGAACGTTTTAAATACATCTTAAATATGTTTGTTCACGACGTTCGTGACGTTTTGAAGATATACGCTAATATCCAAAAGATGTTTTAAAGGTGTCTATAGGACGTATTTTATTACAAAACAAGGCGTCTTTAGGACATTTAAATTTTGTACGTCTTTAAGACATCCAGTTTTGTACGTCTTGAAAACAAGCCGTATTGGATGTATTTAAGTCGTTTATATACTTGATGGAAATTCATTAAAAAAAAAAATAAATGAATACTTTTCTACTATATTTAATACTGTTTATTATACATTATTAAACTATTAAAACTGACACAGAATAAATATTATTGCACAGTGTTGGATAAAATAATTAAAAAATGACTTCTAGTACTTGTTGCTATGAGAAACTATTCCAGTTTGGTCGATTTAAAAATTTATTTTATGGTATTAATTTTAGCCAAAGCGTCAGTAACTAAAAACAATTGCCGCAAATAAATAAGAAGCAAAAGTAAATTAGAATTTAATAAAAGTTAATATTTAGAATTGTACGACACGCCACTGGAAAAAATTACATGTTTGGCCATTTTAATATCATTAATTGCTTAACTATCAATGAAAAGCATAAAATAAACAAACTTGGTGGGTAAAATTTATTACTCTGGAGTGAAACATGTACAATATGTAAATACCAAGTTGTATAACACCAAATAAAATGAAAAATATAAGAAAATATGTAAAGTGAAAACGATTGATGTTCATCATTTACCTGTAAAACGTAATATCTGCTTATCTCTTGCCGCTATAACTTTAATACTGATATGTTACACAATAAACCATTGTAATAAACCAATTATTAAATGTCGTTTAATTCAAAAATCAGAAATAAACACGAACAAAAACTTTGGTGTCACGGAAATGATTAGCACCAAAATAATGGCGGCCACCAGATAGTCGACACAGAACACTACGTATGCTCGATATACTTGTTACGCGTCCTCTCTTTATTATCTAGTCTAAGTGATGAATGCGCTAAAAACTGTGCTCATTTTTATACATAAGGCTTGATAGTAATAGGTAAGTAATTTTTGTAAAACCGTACGCTGAAGTAAATGAAGTATGTGGAGATTTATTTTTAAAGATCAAACTTTAAACTGAAAATTACTTTGCTGTTATCCTTAACACAAAAACTTACCTATATAATTCAGACATTTCCTTGCTGCTTAAGCGACAGAAGGGGACACAATAGATATTTAAACCGCAGTGTATTAACACCCCATTCCAAACATAACATACCTATACAGTGAGCATCATAAGTCTTACCCCCCTAACTAACTCGTTACTGGGGTCTTGTTAGGAAAATCGCCGAGATAGGTCGATTTTTGATTTCTACAATGTACATTTTTGCATGATTAGTTTACCCTTAATTTCATCCCTTACTGGAGGGTAGCAACCCTTTCGAAAAATTTAAATGGCATGGGGTGGTGAGTGATAGCTCATTTGAAAGGGGGTTTTATTCTCTATTTAACCGTGCAAAAAATTTTAAAATTTGCTTCATTACGTGTTGATTTATTAATGTTTAAAAATAACAAAACCTCACAAAATAGGAAAGCAACTGGACTAACAGTGACCTTCTAATGGCAAAAAGTCTTACTTCACGTCTGAACCAAAACCGAAATCATTCAGGGCCGAATTTTAATTCTAAGGATGAGTGCGCTACGTTAATTTCCGTTATTCTGAAACAACAATTAGTCGAGAATTAATGAAGCAAATTTCAATTTTTTTTACACGGTTGAATAGAGAATAAAACCCTCTTTCAAATGAGCTATCACTCACCACCTCATGCCATTTAAATTTTTCGAAAGAGTTGCTCCCCTCCAGTAAGGGATGAAATTAAGGGTAAACTATTTATACGAAAATGTACATTGTAGAAATAAAAAATCGACGTGTCTCGGCGATTTTTCTAACAACACTCCAGTAACGAGTTAAATAGGGGGGTAAGACTTATGGTGCTCACTGTATATAAATTTAATATTTTACTTCTAACAAAATTTAATAAACCTAACTATAATTACTTATTATGTAATTTAATTAAAAAGAAATATTTCAAATTTAAAATGGCCGAGACGTTATCACTCTGCCATATAAAATTTTATTTGGTGAAAACTATTTGTAATTATATAAAAAAAATCTAGATTTTCTTAAATTACGAAATTATTGTAAGGGAATTGATGGTTTACATGACGAAATTGTTTCTCAAACGACATATCCAGTATTAACAAAAACTTTTGTATAGAGCTTGTCTCTAAAAACTGGTTTCAAATAATACTTTTTATCTTTTAATTTTCGGTACAATAATTATAAAATTGATGAGCTCTATATAGAAGGGCATACATTGCTTAGGAACAATGCCGCCTAAACGTGGGGAGTACCTGGGGTTTCTCCCTCCAGAATCGTCACATGGACTTACACGGCCATCATAAGACCTATGCTAACATACGATGCACTTGTCTGGGTATCAAAAACCCAACAATTGATAACTATCCACAAACTAGAACAAATTCAAAGAACAACATATCTCAACATAATAGGAGCCATGAAAATCACACCAACTAGAGCCATGGAAGTCATTCGTAGTCTCACTTCCATTGATATTTACATCAAGGAGGTTGCTCTGATGAAAATGACATGACTGCACGGTTGGAATAGAACCTGATATAGGATCTAATGAGACGAGACGGCACTTTTGGCAGGAAGGGCTTGATATGCTTCCACTGCTTCAAGTGAACATGGATTCCATCTAACCTAGATAAGCCATACAAAGTTAAAATAAAACAAATAGAAGAGGCAGGTACGATTCATATCTACACTGTCGACGGTTCTAAAAGAAAATAAGGTTCAGGATGTGGAATATACTCCAGATCCTTACACCTAAATATAAAATGGCTGTGAGTAATAGTGCTAGTGTAGTTCAAACCGAGCTCACGAAAATTCTCACAGCAGTAAAAGAAACAATATCATTGGAAGACACATGTTCATCTATACAGATAATAGACAGACACATACTTATCTATACAGATAACAAACAAACACTACTCATCCTGAACAGACCACAAATTGACTTAGGACTAATTCTAAAATATTACGAAGCTTTGGAAGAAGTGTCCATCAACAATGATTCACTAGCCAAGAAAGCAGCCATATAAATACTTTTTGGACCTTGCCCTTCTATTGGACCGACAACATCGGTAGTGACAGACCTAATTAAAGAACATTCCCCTGTGAAATTCAAGTAAAGATGGCATGGAACAAGAAACTGCAGAAATGCCAACAATACAGCAAGCAAATGCTTGACTACATCTAGACAGTATTTGCGCCTGATCACACGCATTCTGACTGGTCATTGTCAAGTACGGAAGCATATTCATTGCATGGGGCTATTAGAATCCGCACTCTTCAAGGGGTGCGAACAAGAAGTTGAGACCATCGAGCATATTATTCTCTACGATTGCATGACGCTCTAATTTATTAGAAGATTTGTGCTTGGCCAGTATCGGCTAATAATCGCCGATATAAGAGAAGTACCTCTTGGCGACGTTGTCAACTACATTAAACCTGTAGGCTGGCTCAAGAGCTAGGAAGTGCCTATAATTTAGGTGGATGCACCAATGGACCTAGTGGGGATTATCCGTCCTCCACACGTTACATAGGAGATAATTATCCTAGCATATTATTAACAAAGTATTGGCTAGGAGAACGTAAATTTGTATATACTTAGATATTATATTTTATCAATTTTTTGCATACAATCTTATATCCATGATGGAACTGCTATATTCATTCATGATTTTATTTTTGATCATTTATATGTAGATACCATTGAATTTACTGAATTGAGGCAAGAAAAGACAGTTTTATTAGTAATATCAGAATATAATATTTGAAGAGTGGTAATTAAAAACGTTCTAGGTAACTTTTGCTATTTTTTTTTTCAGAAAAGCAATAAAACTATGTAAGTCAAATTTTAATTCAAAAAGTTTATTACTGAGGCCCTTACTATGGGGCCTCAGTATTGCATTCGTGCAGACGAAAAAATTTTCTTACCACCATTTTTTAAAACTTTTTTTCATGTTTCTGATGTGTATGTATGCTGGCACGATAACTCTAGAACGAACGTTCTGATTGACTTGCGGTTTTAATTTTCTTGAATAATTACTTCTAACTTAGAACCCTATTGATTTTCAGAATTTTCAGTTCATCCTAACTACTTTAATATCATTGTTCTTAAAATCTTTCTTATGTGACTAATTTTACGAATTCCAATCATTCCTAACGTCTAAAATTCCTAATATTTTTAACATTCCATACATTGCAAACATTCTCCAACGACCTGTCAAACAACACAGCTGTTGATTGTAAATGTGAGATTTCTAAAGCGGGTTGCGACCTTCATACTTGCAATCATATCCATTTTGGAGGTTATTTTTATTCGAAATTAGTCGCCAAGCCTGCTAATTTATGAAAAATATATAAGCAGTTTCTTAAAAATGACTTTTTTATGATGTTGCTAACTTAAGCTCACTACAATTTCGCCCCTAGCCACAGAAACACCTTCATGAAATTTACTGGCTCTCTGTCGCAACCTCATAGAATAATTAATCGGCCATTTTATTTGGCAAAAATCAGAATAATGCTTGGCTGTGCCTGTCAAGTATCAAGATGTCAACTGTGATGTGTGAATGTCTCTTAAATGTCAAATTACTTAAAAATGTTTGTATGTTTTTTTTGATATTTATTGTAAATAATTAGGCATTCCAAACTGAATGGCTACCAGTGGGTTTTGACGGGTTATGATATGGCAAAATGATGGCAACCCTGTAGGCCTGGTGATTTGACAAGGTCAATGAAATAGATAGTTACATAGATTGATCATCCATATTTTTCAAAATAAACATAAGCTTATGCCTTGAAGTAAAAATGTAAGCAATTCTTTTTTTTAAATATCTAAAGACTAAAAATTGGTTTTAAAACACATTTTTGCTAAACCGGTTCAAATTAATAAATATTTTCCAGGCAATATGGCCGCTCGTAAACGACCAGCTTTGAGCAATCTATATAACTATATATTTATCATTGACCCTGTTAATGACAACATGACAACAGGGTTGCCATATCTAAACCGTCATTACCCACTGGTAGCCATTTGGACAGGTCGTTGGAATGACTAATTTGTAGTGTATCTCAATACAGGCTTTCCATAAATAAAGGTACAGCAAGACAGATAATATAATGTTTTTATTCAAAGCACTTTTTTATTATAAAAAAGAGAGGTAGGATATAATGATGTTTCTTTTGTAGATAATTTTAATTATACGATTTTGGATTACATTAAGAGGTTGAAGTGCAATATCATATAGTCCACATTATACCATATCGCAAAATAGATTCAACGAGAGAATTTTAATAATAATTAGTAAACTCCTAGTCATAAATTTTTTCAATTCATAAAATTTAAAAATGAATCTTCTAACTTTGGTTGTTAATGACGTAATTTGATTAACCCATTTCAAATTTTGATCAATTATGAAAGGCCTGTAAAAATCATCACATGTAATGCCAATACTTCACAAACCAAAAAATTCAACATCCTAATACTACATCGGCTTTTGGTCTTCCGTTCCAAGTTAAATCATTTTTCTATGAATATTAAATTAAAAAATAGAAAAGAGTTATGCAATATTTTATTTCATTTATTTGTTCCAAAATTATTTGTGAAATTAGAAAAGTTTTAAAAATTAACAGAAGCTTTTGAATCTAAGTCAAGAGTGGTAGTTATATTTCTACTAGTCAACTGGTTTTCCGTATAGGTTGCAGTTGTGGTCGAATTTTGTTGAAAATAATTAAATAATGGTTGAAAATAATTAAGTAGTTAAAAAAACTCACTATATGAGTAACCACTTACATTAATCAATACTTATATTGTTAAATTGTTACGGTTTCAAAATTCCTACTTAATATTACTCTTCGAACTTCGTGAGAAAAATGCACCTCTTATGCAAATGAAACGTTAAATATTAATAATATTTAAAATTTATATAAAATATCCTGTAAAGAGAATAAGTGTAAAGCCTGATGACATTTAATCGAGTAGTTTCTCTCGCCCAGCTGATTCTGGTTACCTGAAATTTAAAATAAAACATACCTTTAATATTCGGAGAACCAAAATCTAAGTCCTGAAGTTACTGACCTTCTTTAATTAGATTTTCCATTTTAATATTCTGTTAATTATATTCCTCTGTTCATGTTTCCTCTTGTCGTTGGGATTTTCTATCCTAAAAAAATAAGTAATAATAATTCTAGTTATTTTAATAATAGATAGGGTTTGTTTATTATTGTGTCACTTGTCCTTGTGTCATTGTCATTCAATCCACCAGATTGACAAGATTTGGTTCTGGGTGAACTAAAGTACAGTTAGAACTTATTAGACAAAGCTAGACAATGGGCATATACTAGTTATTGTTTAGAAATAGAAAGAGATAGGTACCTTTGTTCAACATTTTTAAAGAGAACTTGGACTCTGACTTTCACTTTTTTTTGGGGTTGATTTGGTCACTCTCTAACACGACTTGCTAGGCTGCAGAATATTCTGTATCTACTTTTTTTGGAAAGAATTCTGCAAGTCGATTTAGAACCCAAAAATATTATTTGGATTCTTATCTAATTTGTTGGATATGGGATAAACCTAAAAATTAGGGATACTGATTACCCAAATAATATTAGATATTACTATCTGGCCACCCACCATCTTAGATTGATATAAATCACTTGGAAACTTCTCTACAGTGCCAGACGTATTGTATACCTGGATGATCCTGGAAGAAAAACTACAGTTACCAGTTATATAATCAAATAAGGAATACCAGACTTAATGAATATTCTTCAGGAATACTAAGGTAGGACCTTCCCATTTTATTAGGCCCAGAATACATCCAGGGTAATCTTCATTCGGACCATCCAGTTAATACACTGTCTACAAATTTGAACCATTCGATTAATCATATATTAGTAGCCTACTAATCGTTTGTAAATATATATAATCGTTTATTAAAGCAGGGTTTGGCCCTCATTTCGGGTATCTTTTTTGTATTGAAATTAGCTTTATAGGTTATTTAATTAGTACTGTATATTTCAAATTCTTACCTGTGAACCAAGAGTACGTACTTGAGGGGCAACTACCCTATTCATAATTAGAATTGTCTTGGTAAAAGTTACACGAAATTCTTAATTTTTTTTGTATGTATCGTCATTCTAACCTCACAATACGCACGAGGACGAATAATTTGACATCTGGTCATAGAAATATAATTAAAGGAAAGGAATACTCCATGTAGCCAGGCCTTTTATTTACATTATAACCCGACCCCTCCTGACTGAGCTTAGTAAACTTTCTTTCTTTTTTTTTATTAGTTTTAATAAATTAAATTTTATAATAACTAAGTCGGAATTTAAAATCCAAAATAACAAGTTGGTAAAAATCAAATAACAAAATGGCCATAAATTTTTTTATTTCCTTTAAAGATTCACATCTAGTTGGTAAAACAATAGCTATTTATTAATAAACGTACATAAAATGTTATATTATATTTGTTAATAAATTATTATTGAAAGGATCTTGCATAAAATTTTGTATGTATTTCGGGCGTAAACAGCATTTATGAACCTTACGTGTTAATAGCCCTCGCATAGCTGCTCGGGCTCTAACTTACACGTTGCGGTCCATAAACGCCTGTTTTACGTCCTCGATACCTAAATAACTATTATTTTAATTCTCAAAATAAAATAAACAAACATATAGTTTTTCAAAAAAATTCTAGTATTTGTGTAGTGTAGTGAAAATCAAAATTGTTTAAAATTGCCTATTGCAGCGGTATTATTTTTTTTTGTCAAATACGTCCTACTGTATTTCGAGGAAAATATGGTATAAACACACTATTAGCTAGGTAGATATAGGGAACCTTTAATTAATGTATGTTATTATTTTACCTTAAAATCAGATATGCAGACATAAACAAAAACAACTCATTTTGATGTAAACTTTATTGAACTGCTCTATACCTAAAGGAAAACATTTTTGACAATTAATATCTTTGTATCGTTTAGCCAACAAAGACATCGTTGTACTCGTATATGGTACCCCATATATTTTTATTTATAAAAGTTGACCTTAATAGATACATCATTTAATTTTAAAATTAGTCTATACGTGTCCAGTTTAGCAATTTATCGATGCAATTGTATGAGTAATACGGTGCAATATCCCAATTTAACAAACTTTCTACTCATTTATTAAACTTAATGGTTATTTTACCGGATTAAAACTAATGAGGCATATTATTAATGTATATTTATTTAGAAAATTACGCGAAAACCATAACTTCATTGCTTAGGATGCACCTATAATTTAAAAAAGGCGTCGCAAAGATGGCACCGATGCTCATGTTGCATGATGTTACTGGATACTTGATTACTAGTTAGTTATTATCCTATAATGAGTCATTGGTGTAGGTAGTTTAAATATCGTAGCGTGTAGGGCCTCCTTTTGTTTTAACCGTACTAAATGAATGTATAATTAAATCACCTATTGATCGTTTCTAATAATCAGATTGTAATAAATAAAATACCCAACAAATGTTATTAAATCAAAACCTGGTAAAATACATGAATAAATTTTAAGAATTCCCTCATGAAAAAAATCATCTACGCCGGCTAAACCACATGAAACTGTCTACTAATGAGTTAATAAGCAAAATATATAATAATGATTTTAATTTGCGTTCGCCCCACTTCCTTAGCCTACTTAGTTCTCAATGTCAATGGCTCCGCGGTGTGCTGAGAGGAAAAGAAAGTGCACTGAACGATGCGATGTATAGGTACGACGAGATTTTGACGGTGAAAATACGCTCATATGATTTATGAGACGTTTTGTTTTAAAACTCGGAACGTTCGCCGATAATCATTTTCGTTCGTTAATTGGGAGCAGGTTCTCAATTTTGCTTCTTTATTTATCATGCTGAAAGGCCATATATACCATATGTACTATTTTATGAGGCGAAACAAATTTTTTAGAAAATGTACAATGTACAGTAAATTTAAAATTCATAAATCACATATTAATATTACTTAAAAAAATGACTATTGTCGTTTCTTGGACATGCTTTTTTTATACTGATTTTAAGTTTCTTGGGATTAGGTTCGCAGTTTTAAGAAAATTTAAAATTGTATAGAGCTTCTGCACCAATCGGTAGTCTTCTTTTATTTAAAATATTTTTCTAATTTATCGGTGGGCTGGAGATGTTACCGACAGAAAATGTACTTCCAAGTAGAGCTGGGAGATTAACAAAATAAATAATCGATTATTTTCGATTAATCGTTTAATCCATTAGTTGATTATCAATTTTTCTATAAAAATTAATCGAGTTAAAATCAAGCTCTATATGGGAATGAAACATGTTGATTTTGAAAAAAAAAAAAAAAAATCAGAATTAAATGGAAGAGTTAAGGGGGGTTGAAATATTAAAAAAATTTTGACTCTGAAACAAAAAACGATATTTACTTGAAAACTTCAGGAAAAATCGAGATCTATAAGGCGCTAAAGTTCATTGATTCTAAAAAAAACTGATTAAAAATTGGGTGTTAAGGAGGTCTATTAAACTGTGAAGAGTATAATATAGAATGTCGAGCATTATAAATGTTCATTCTAGTTTAAATGGAGGTTGGATGTTGTGTTACTGTGTCTTTTGGAAAATAAGTTGCAATTGAGAGAGAAATGAGAAACTTAAGCCAGTTTCCTGGAGATTTTCTGCTAAGGAATTAACATTTTTGCTTTTTATAAACAAAATCATATTGCATGCATAAATTTTTCCCTGAATTGGAATTCTTAAACACATGAGTACATCATTTATAGCAATTAAATAGAGACAATCAAAATAATTTCAAAGCTATGAATCACAATAATATGGGCGACTGTTTCTCTTTTAACAACAACTAATCCTTTGGCTAATACCTCATTAAGTATTGAATTACGTTAAAATAAAAAAGCAGAGATAGAAAATATTTTCAACACCCTACTTTTAATTTAGCTCACTAAGGAGAAAATCATTCTTGGACCGGTTTCGTCATTATAAGGACTCTTCAGCAAGAATTAGAAAATCTCAGCTCCAGTCTCTAAGGGAGTCTTATGGTAATACGAAATTCACTCGTCCTAACAAGGACGAAACCGGTCTAAGGATAACTTTCTCCTTAGTAAGCAAAATCAAAGGTTCCGTAAAGTTGGGTGACTTTTTTGAGATAGAATTGCACCAAATTTTGAATCTTGACTTGGAAAATTTTGTTGGATATTAAATTTTTGCTAAAAGTTGGTCATTTATTTTATATTTTTTTTTTGTGGGTGTCACAATTCATCCGCGGGGGTTGGGCGAGTTGAGACACTCGCATATTTTTAATGTTATCATCAAGCCGGACAGTCATATGGTGGACTTGATACCTTTAAATAAATATATATTTAAAGTTTTCTTTGTTATTTTTTTTTTAATTTTTTCGAATAGAAATACTCATTTTATTACAAAATTTGTATTTTGATTCTGTTACACAAAAATTAACATTTAAAAAATTGAAAACAACGTGAAAAATAAAAATTATAACTTTTTGGAAAACAATACCTATAAAAATACTAAGTACTAAAAACAGTTTTTTAATAGGTAAGTAGCTAAACTTAAACATTCTAAAGTGTTGTAATTATATCTCAACAGAAAAAGTATATCTTCTCCTTCGAGAAAATACTGAAATTAGTTTTGAAATAATTTGTTCTTTTTGGATTTCCATGACAATATCAGGAAGTACATACATATTCTTTTCACCTGTAGTTTTGCTCATAAAACTGCAAGTAATTTGTAGATTTGGTTTTATATTGGTAATTTTTCCTATAAACTTTTTTTTAATAGTATTTGATATATGAGGTGCATCGTAATTTAGTTCCACCAAAACAAAATCATGAGCTATCAATTTTGATGGATCAAACATATCCACGTCTTCATTAAATTCTATCGGACTCTCGTTTGAAGATTGTGTGCAAAATGAGCCATCATCATCGCTTGATGATAAATCCTCAGAAGAATGTTGAGTACGTTTTCTTGATGGCTTCTTTTTTTTTTTCTTCTGATGGTTCTGGTTGTATAGGTTAAAATTGAGCAATTCATCATTGTGTTCTCGACGCTTCTTCCTGGCTCAATTTGTAGTATTTTCCTTTTGACTGTTTAAGTAACTGTCTCTTTTGAGTAAAGATTGTTTAAGAATACTTCAAAGGCGTTATCAATGGTTTCATTAATTTCTTTATTGGACAAATCTGGAGTTTTTGGCAAATTTTCCAGTTTTTTTTTTCTGTCGATTGAAAAGAAGCCTAAAATAAGATTTTGTGATGCACGGTCTTCAATGGAAAGCTTATCTCGGTTCTTAAATTTCCAGTCCAGAAGTGTCTTTCTCATTCCCCTTTTAACAGCCCAAAAAAGGCTACGTCTAAAGGTTGACATATTTATGTACTGTTAGGTGGAAGCAGGGTAAATCTTATATTGTTTTCGCGGCATAATTCAATCACTCTTGGTGAAACGACTGGAAAGGTTGTCGCCTATTAACAACTTTGACAATTCTATTGGCAGTGTTTTAAAATACTTCCAAGCGATGGTTTGGAACCAGTCTTTAAAAATTGACTCATTAAACCACCCAGATTTGGATCTATTGTACCTTGCTACATTGGGGCCATTTTCTGTCAAGGTTTTGTATAAATGTTCCGACTTATAAGCAATGTAAGGTGGCAATAAATGACCAGAAGCAGTTCCAGCGAACATCACTGAATTAGATGCGAATGTTTTGAACATCTTTTGACAAGGACTTTTTTCCTTCCGGGGTCGTCTGTGATATTTGTTTCGTCATAGTTAATTATAGGGTGAGGTACTATGTCCTATAAGGTTACTTCCAACTCATCAAAGTATTTATTTATGGTATTTGTCCGTACTCTTTTTATATTTTCACACCACCGCTCACTAAGTATGTCTCGGTGCCTTTTGAGAACATTTCGTCCAAACCTATCCAGATATGACTTTATCAAATATCTTACATCAATTGATGTCAAAGGGAATCCCCATTCACTTGCAATCTTAATGTTATCTGCGGACCTCCTTTCTTCTAACTCAGAAAATATTGTTTGTCCTCCCGGCTTTCGATTAAAACGATTCTTCACTCTGCGATCAATGGCGTCCTTTGGAATACCATTTTTTTGTAGTTTTCGCAATGGGACATCTCGCCTTCTTTTCTCTACAGCTTGCCTAAGCTTCTCTTCTTCATATCTTTTATAATTCGCCCCAAATTTTCTTTTGTATCTACACATTTTTGAGGAAACTTTTAAAAAAAGTCTAAAAAATATCTGCTGACTTGAGACAAAAAGGCGACTTTAGACAAACATGTCCCAAGCCACCGACAAAAATGACTTTTTTTATAATTATTTTGTAAAAAAATAAACTGTTTCACTTAATAAAAATATTATCTTACCTAAATACTTACCATACATGCAAAAATCTATCAAAAAATATTAAACTAAGATATTGGTAAATTATGCCTACATAGAAAGAGTTTTACGGCTATTTCTTAATTTTGATAATTACAGAAAACAAAAAAATGTGATTTTTAATTATTGATTGAAACATAACCTATCGGTTTAGTAAGCCATGTGCCGACTGACAGCACGAGACAAAAGTAGAGTTGCAGGCTCTTTTCATAAAACGTGAAGTTCTGTCTCAAGTCAGCAGGCAGTCTCAGGTCACCCAACCTTACGGTAGAGTGTTGAACATATTTTCTCACTGTTTTCTTGTTTGACGTAATTCAATACCTAGTGAGGTATTAGCCAAAGGAGTAGTTGTTGTCAAAAAAGAAAACGATCGCGCATATATTATTTTGAAGACGGCTTTGAGATTATTTTGGTTATATTTTACATGTTAACATCTTTTATAAGAATAGCCCTCCTGGATTTTATTCTACCTATTTTCTGAACTAGTTACTATAGCGACCTTAGATTTTGCTTACTAAGTACAGATAGTGCTACCATTTTCGCTCGTTGAATATCTACACATGCTCAACCCGCTGTTAATGTGTTCGAGCGAATTTCGTATTTTCTTCAGACTCCTTTAGAGACTGAAGTCGAGATTTTTTAATTTTTGTTGAAGAGTCCTAATTGGATGAAACCGGTCCAAGCATGACTTTCTCCTTAGTAAGCAAAATTAAAGATAAACTGTTGAAAATATTTTCTATCTCTTCTTCTTTCTTTTGACGTAATTCAATACCTGGTGAGGTATTAACCAAAATAGTAGTTGCTGTTAACAGAGGGCCGTCCGCCCATATTGTCATGCATGGCTTTGAGATTAGTTTGATTGTAGTTACATCTTGGTCACATTTGAGTTTGGAATTATTTCCTTTTTTAATTAAAAATATGTTTGGATTTATTATTAAGCCTTGTGGTGTGCTATTCTCTTGCTACTTTGATTTATGTGGTTTAGTTATTATTAATTGACGTGTGAGAAAATTTAATAAAAAGTTAACTTAATCCAATTTCCAGTAGTAGTCTTAAATTTAATATAATAAATTAATGGTGTAAAATCAACGTACTTGCTAATAAAAAATATACAATATGATATACCTAAAAGGAATTGAATATCTGGAGGGACCATTTTTTATAGGACAGATCGATTATTATTTTAAAGGGAGTATCTTTCTATTATAAACTGTCATTCCCCCCCTCTCCTCTGCTATGTTAGCAAATAAATTTTAAATAGAGAATGCACAAAGTTTGATACCTATATTATTTTAAAGCTAATTTTATGGAAAAATCAGTAATACGACTATTCTTAACTTAATAAATCAAAAACCTTAAAGAATTCAGTAATATCACTCTTCTTAATAAATGAAAAACCTTGCAGAGTTCTAACGATAAGAAATACAAAATAACATATTTATTCCAGGCGTTAAAGTATTAATAAAATTTCTTTCAAATAAAGTGTCACAATTCCAAATACGTTATAGTTACGAGGTAGCTATCGTTTGAGATTATCGAAAAATTTTTCATTTGTACTTAATTTTGATAGCCGCTGAGTTTAGGTTCCCCAGTAGTAGGGATTAGACAGACGATTGCATGGTGTCGTTTGAGATTTTTTTTTATTTTACCATTTCTATTGTTGATTTTGGATATATTGTCCTTTCGATCTAATGAATTTTCGGTCTATTGTCTTTTCAATCAAATGTATTTTCGATCAAATGTCATTCGATAAAATGTATTTTCAAACAAATTTACAATTCGATCAAATGTTTTTCGATCAATTTTGTGCCACCTGGCACTATTATAACACTATTTTAATTTATTTATTATAATTTTTGTTCACTGTATAATACTTAAATTAAAACTTCCCGTCCATAGACAAACTTGCGCTATTTATATAAAGCCAGCTCTGCACCAGAACACTCTCAGCGATCCAAAACATCCGGGAACTCCCTCTTTATGACTCAGATGCCGCACAGGGATCTCTCCGGAAGTTTCTCGAAGCAGTGCGTTTGTCTCTATATAGCCAGAGCCAGGCTTCATATCGCGAGCAAGATAGTAAACAAAGAACAAAGTCGGCTTCGCATCACATATCATTTGACACTATTGTATTGGCTAGAGTGACGGTGGGGAAGGGAGAGGAATAAAAATTAGCCTGTTTGTTAGGTTTTAACAAAAACCAAAAATGAAATAAATACAAAATTAAATAGGAGTAAACATTGATATCTCATTGAGGCATTATATTGATTATGTGCGAGATAGATGCGTTTGGGCATGCTAAATTACTTTATGACTTTATTAATCGAACACTATTTAAAGCAACAAAAAATTTTAACTTATTTACATAGTTTTGTGATTGTGTTCTGTATCTTTGGAAATATTAGAATTTTAACCAGGTTACTGTTCTTATCGCTCATTTTTGTTAAGGATCTCTTAGAACCTAACATTTTGTTTGCCCACTTAACCATTGAATGGATAAGATAATTTAATATAAGTATTATTAAGTGGTTTATTTACATATTCTACCTCTAATTATGTTTTGTTATTAATCAAATTTATTAGAACATAAAACATCAGTTTTTTATTTCTATCCATTTTTGTTGATATTTGCAAATATTAATGGGTTACTGTTCTGACTGAGCATTAATATAATTTATATCGGCAAATTTTAAATTCAAAAATAACGATTACTATAGGACATTTAAGTAATTTTGTGCTATTGTAATTGAATAAAAAAAAAAATATTCGTTAATGGAATATTCGCAAACAATACCAATAGAGGAAAAATTTTCGGTTTTTGATTTAACCACGAGTGCTATTAGATGTAAGAAAATGTATTTTTACTTTGGCAGTTTAATACACAAGGATGTTCTGAAATAAAGTATATAAAATAAAAACAGTAGTTTTTTTATCTGAAATAATGTTGGGTTCTTCTAACACACCTTTTGATTGCCACGTTTCTAGCGGAGGCACTAGAAACCGATTTTTACTTTAAAGTTTTAAAAACTAAAAAATGAAAGTTTGCTTACAGTCATAAGTATGTATCAGTTTTTTTAACTTTCTTTTGTTTTTACAAAGGGGTAATAAAGACCAATTTTCCAAAAATCTTGTTAAGCCCTTTGCTTTACTATTTTTGGACATTTTTGTTATAATTCTCCAATTTATTTACTTCAATATTTAACTGTTGAAATAACCAGATTTAATAAAAAAAGTGTAGTTACCTACATATATTAAACATTTTAATTGTAAAATCATTATTATCTTACTTGTATGCATTAGTTATACCAATTTCTTGATGGAAATTGCATCCAGTTGTGATTATAATGGATTTTTCATAAGGATGATAGAACTTTACATACAGTCAGACTGAATTGTCGGTGTGACGCTGTTTATAAAATTTATTTTCAGTATACTTTGGCAAATCATCATTGAACAAAGCTACCAAATTCTTTAAAATTTACTTTAAAAGTCAGCCATCGGTTCGCCAAACGCATAGAAAACGAATTTATTTCGAGAAATGGACCTGTTAACTATCCACCCAGGTCCTGTGATATGACGCACTTAGATTATTTTTCGTGGGGCTATGTCAAGTCATTAGTTTACGCTGATAAACCAGCAACAACTGACGCCTTAGAAGCCAACAATGTTTGTATTATTCATGACATATAACTCGAAAAAGCCACCGAAAATTGGACCAAAAGAATACCTCCGAGCAATTACTACTAGAGGGAGTCTTCCCCCCTTCCCCGCGATAAATTTTGTTAGCAACATCTACTCCCCCCGAGGGGGGAAATACCTCTTCTGTAATTGGCTTATTTAATCAGCGTTGCCACATGTGACAGCGCCAGTTCTGAGTGTTCTGACACTTTCTGACACATGTCAATTTTTTATTTATATTTTACGGAAAATATAATTATTAATAGTGTCGTAAGAGTTGTAAATGTATATTTAAAATTTATTATCTCTAATAATATGGTGAAAACATGCTTTATGTGTAAAAAGCATAATGAAAATGCTTCTTTAAGATAATATCATAAGTAAGTACAGACACAACCTAATTATCAGAGGCGGTGCATTAGGAAATCAAGTTTAATTTGCAATTAATCTTTCTTATCAAAAAAGTAAAATTAAGAGCAAGTAAAACCCATCTAAGTTCGTCTTCATCCGTCTTATAATGATTATAGTACAGGTTAATCACTTATTATTATTATTATTATTATTATTATTATTATTATTGTAAAGTTTATTGTTATTTTTTTCTAGGTTTCCTTTTCTTGATATGACAAAAAGAAATACATGGTTCCAAAATTTAGGAATTCAACAAGTGACCACCTAAATAATTTTTTATTAGACCTCAGGGGAGGAAAATATTAAAGAAAAATGCAATTTCAGTAAATTTCGACGAGAGAATAATCAATCCTGTTACTACTTTCACACCATATTCGTCTGCTACTAAAATACTAAAACAGCAAGCAAAGTAGAGAAACTTAAGTTTCTTTCAAAAATAATGTTTAACGAAAAAGGTAAAGCCATTTTTTTGTCGATACTTTTTTTAAACTATTTTAATAGACTAATTTTGTGTATTGTTTAAATTTTCATATTTTGTACTTAATTTATTTTAGGTTTAAACAAAATGAATCTCAAAGATATGCATGGAATATCCCAAAAGAGCTAAGGAAGGTTTTAAAATTCTTAAGAAAACTATTCAGAGCCAAAAACAAAATAGTTGGTCTTCGTGCCCAAAATATAAAGATATAGGTATGAATATTTGGATATTATGAGTGATTTTTTATTCTATAAATAGAACGTAATTTGCTTCTAAATGACTACCTAATGAACTATATTATGTAGGAACAAACTAAACAGGAATATCACATTATTCTTGTTTTTTTCTTAATTTACTAAAAAAGTCCCAAAAAACATTGAATATTTATTATTGGAGTTTATATCGCTATGCTAAAAAAATACTAGAACAACTAAAATAATGTGGATTTTGACTATTTTGAGTTATCCAGATCATTATAATCTTAAAAATGTATGTCTGGTACTACTATAGTCAGGTATAAAAACATTCATTTATTTGAGCACAGTTGCAATATACATTTTATTTAGTTTTTAAGTTAATACCTAGTAGGACATCCGTAAATGACTTTCCGTTTGATGTAAGATTCATTATTCTACATTTTTATTGGTGAAATAGAATATTTTAAGATGTCCTACTGTTTTCTCTAATTATCTAAAAAGTTTAGAACAACACAAAAGACTGGTTTAACAAAAAAGAGATATACCTTTAATTAAACACAGAATTAGTCAATTCAACTATATGATAATTTAAAGAAGAAATTCAGAAAACTTCTAAAAATGTGTTTTTACCATAACAAGGACATAATTACTAAAAAAAGTTGGCACAATAACATTGACGATAGGTTTTTATAATATATATTATACACTACGAACTACACAAAATAATATTATTAATAATTTAGCAATAAAAAAGTTAAGTACAATGATGACAGTAAAAGTTGATTTTCTTGAAATTACTTTTTTTTAAATTGTCTCAGTATCTACCTACTATTTTTCTAGCACAGTGATATTATATGAATGTGCATTGTGTGATATCTTATATTTTAGGAATAAAATGATATATTTTTTGCAGGTTTCAGTTAACAACGATTCCAAGAACTTTTGAAAATATTATTAAAACGGCCTTTGCAAATATAATTCTCAATTAAGAGCTTCTGATCTAACATTAAATTTTTATTCTCCAAAAGGTTACAGCTACCTAAGAAGAAAGTTTAACAAGACTCTTACCAGACCCAAAATATCAAAATGGTACCAACCAATTGACGGTTCTACTGGTTTTCATAAGAAAATTCTCCTCGAAACTGCTAAAAGAAATGTGGCAGAGGCAACCGAAGAAGACAAAAAAGTCTTTTGCAAAAGAAAAACAAGAAATTTGTTTAAGAATCTATTTATATATTTTTTATATTCACATATATGTTTTTTTCATTGAAACAAACGTTTATTAGCTTATTAAATATAATGAATTCATGTTGTTTTATTATATATGCTTTTATGAATGATTACTTTTATTTCCTTTTGAAAATGAATTTCGAAGATAAAGCCGAAACGGTGAGTGAGAACAAAAAATTAGACGAAAGTGACGATATTTACTGGAGCTTTCATCTACACGCTCCTTTTTCTAGCCATCTACACCTGAGCCAGCAAGATTCGTCTTCCCTCCATCCTTACATTCTCCAGATTTACAGAGAAAATGCCGTCCTCTTTAACATATCCGGACCTTCTTTGACGGGGACAATACCACTGCTTTACATTATCAGCTTTGTTATCCCGAGCAATTTAAATGCATTTGTAATTGCTCATTCTCACCTCTTCTCTTGTAGATTCCTTACTCATTTTTATTATCTTTAGTTACGTTTGCATTGCACAGCTTTAATTCTACAATGCTGTAACGCTACAATATGGATCCATTTTTGTGGTTTATACTATTTAATTTTATTCGTAAGTGACCGCAACCTATTATAATAAATATTATTGTATTACAGGCCTGAAGATGTCCCTGCAAGGCCGAAACTAGTCGCTTCTGTATTTATTTATAATAAGATTAATTTTAAGATTTTATTCTTTAATTTAAAAAATTAGACCTTTACAGTGATTTTGTTTCATTTCCTGCATCAGACACATATAAGACGGTATTCATTTTAAAAATAGTAAAATTAGCAAATTGTTTAGCTTTTTTTTACAATTAAAATGTTTGGACAATGTCAGTTTTTATAGATAAATGATACGCCACTGAACAAGAAGGATGTTTACCTTCCCCCTTGTGCCCGCTTCCACACTTCCTCTACAGATGTTGCTAACACAACAATCGCCTACAAACTCGTTTCAGGCTCCCTCTAGTAGTAATTCCTCGGAGAAGAATACGCTATCTTGCGGACTGGCGCGGTAGCCACATGCTGCAAATAATTTTTAAATGTTAATGAATTAGACTGTTTTATGGAATAATATTACTTTTTTTAATCATTTCTTTAATATATTTTTTAATTTTTAGTTCTATCATCCTTAAAAAAATATCCTTTATTTGAAAAAATTTTTCATACGGTAAAAATTTGTTATTATTTATTAAAGACAGAACACTGAACACCTTCAAAATAAAAACACAACTAATGTTAATTTTTTTTATATAAATAGTATCTCTAAGTGCAGTTTTCTAATATTACTACATAATTGTAAATGCCGATTATTAGAAACTTATTAAGGGGATTTTACTTATTTCATATCTTACATGTTTTTAAAAAAATACGCCAAAACATGAACGGGCCAAATTTTTACCTTTTTCTTTTAGACTCTTTAAAATATATTTTAGAATAAACGGTTAAATGGTTATTCAAACTTTACAGTTAATCTCAATAATAAACAGAATGAGTAATTACAACTAACTAAAACTTTTATACCAATGTAATAACTATTAAGATTTGTGAATAAAATTCTTTCTCTATGCTTGTATTTATTGTTATAGTCGTAGATAAAGAATAGTATTCAATTTGCGGTAATAGTCATAACTCACTTGAATAATTACAGTACTCGCCGGCGGCTCGTTTTGCAAACTTCATCTGCGTAAGTTATGACCTACATTACCGCTCGTTGAATAATATACTATTTTTACCCCTTTATAAAAATAAAAAACCTTAAAAAGACTGATATATAGGTACTCATGACTATAATTTAACTTTAAATTTTTTAGTTTTTGAAATTTTGAATTAAAAATCGGTTTCTTGTGACCCCCTTAGAAGCGTGACAATGAAGAGGTGTATTTAATGTTAGAAGAACCCACTATAATTTCAGATAAGAAATTTACTGTTATTAATTTTATATACTTTATTTCGGAACATCTTTGTATATTATACTGCTATACATTTTCTTATATCAAATACCACTCGTGGTTAAATGAAAACCGAAAATTTTTAATTTTTTTTTTCATTCAATTACAAAAGCATAAAATTAACTCAAAATATATTCTATAGTTATCGTTATTTTTAAGTTAAAAGTTTGTTGATATCAATTATGTTAATGCTCAATCACAACAGTAACCCATTAATCTTTGTTTCAAAAAAATTGGCTAGAAATAAAAACTGATAGGTATATTTTATGTTCTAATAAATTTGATTAATAATAAAACATAATTAACGTAACGTAAATAAAACACTTTATAACACTTATATAAAATTATCTTATTCATTCAACGGTTAAGTGGGCACACAAAAATGTTAGGTTTTGAGAGATTCCTAACAAAAATGAGCGATTATAACAGTCACCAGATTAACATTTTAATATTTCAAAATTTACAGGAGAACAGAATTAAGTGTATTGTGTTTTATTAATAAAATAATAATATATAGGTGTTTCAGAATAAAGTACCGTAAATAGAGGGACTTGTAGATCTTGAGTAATTATTAAGAAAAGCTAAATATACTTTTTCTGTAAACGACCCAGTTTTCATTCTACATGGTGATAAAATGAATTTTGTAAATACATAATTTTCTAAATATCCTCCATTACGGAAATAATTTAAAATTAAATGTACATGTTAGTAAATCGCAATTATCAGTTAACACACTCTATCTCGAAAGAATAACGATAACCCACTGGCATAGAATCAAGGGCTAAGAAACCAATTTTAATCCATACTTTTTGAACACCCTATATATCCTAAAAATTAGGATTAATAATTATTCCTCACGCAATTTGTCTCAAAAACCGGGCTTATGGTTGATCTCTGAACATTTAATTTCCGAGATTTTTCAGTTTTAGTCCTACTCAAACATGAAATATATTTACAATTTTATCAAGCACCGATTTCAAGGTCCATTTACCAAAGGGACCGGTGACGTTGCAGATTCGGTCGTTGCATTTGCGATAAAAGCCATTATCGTGGCATCTGCGGTCATATGAAAATAATATGTTGAATGTAACGTTGCATGTGCGGTCAGTGCGTAATACTCAAGCCAGATAAAATATTACCTTTTCCTACCATTATCATTTTATTATTAAGTTTTTGTAAGATTTAACTAACATAATTTACTACGGTAGTTGACAAGTTGAGAAAAATGTTTATTAGTAATTTTACATTTTTTTTTTTGTAAAAAATATGCTTCTTTTGAAATTGAAATTAACATGGAAAAATCTTAAGATATATGTACAAGGTGTTAGTAAATTAAAAAAATACATGTGACACTCAGGGACTGCCGCGGTAAAGCTATTGCATAGCATTTTTTTATCAATTTATGCAATTAGAATTATTTATTTATTTTATTTATGCAGTATTTTTTTTTTTTTTTATATTAATTCAAGTTTTTTTTTTGATAATAATTCAATTTACACTTTTTGAGCGTCGTGACCGATAAGAAAACAATTTTTTTCTTTTATTGAATAAATGAGAAGTTAATATTGTTTAAAATATTTTTATTATCTTACAATACACATGTAGGTTATTCAGGAATTTTTATCATTGAAACTATAGGTTTATAGTAACTGAAATAAGAAACATAAGTTTGAGACTTGATATCCTTTAAATATCTGGAAAATACCGCGTCAATGGTGGTCCCATATTTTGTTGTGGATTCTTGTGGATCATTATTCATTTTCATATTCAGTTTTTCCGAAATTGTGTCTAAAAGCACAAGCAGTAAGCAGCTAGTCACACGCATACATCGTGCCGAATTCTGCCGAACTGAAACGACGTTAGACGATGCACGGCTTTCAACGCCGCAGCGCTATGCCGGTCAGAGTGGGGGGTATTAGGTTTATTTTCGTTACGGAATTTCTTTTTAGATTTTACGATTTTTCGATTTTACGATTTTTCGATTTTTCGATTTTTCGATTTTCGATTTTTCGATTTTTCGATTTTTCGATTTTTTGATTTTTTGATTTTTCGACTTTTCGATTTTTCGATTTTTCGATTTTTTCGATTTTTCGATTTTTTGTTTTTTCGATTTTTCGATTTTTCGATTTTTCGATTTTTCGATTTTTCGATTTTTCGATTTTTCGATTTTTCGATTTTTCGATTTTTCGATTTTTCGATTTTTCGATTTTTCGATTTTTCGATTTTTCGATTTTTCGATTTTTCGATTTTTCGATTTTTTCGATTTTTTCGATTTTTTCGATTTTTTCGATTTTTTCGATTTTTTCGATTTTTTCGATTTTTTCGATTTTTTCGATTTTTCGATTTTTTGTTTTTTCGATTTTTCGATTTTTCGATTTTTCGATTTTTCGATTTTTTCGATTTTTTCGATTTTTTCGATTTTTTCGATTTTTCGATTTTTTTTTTTTTTCGATTTTTCGATTTTTCGATTTTTCGATTTTTCGATTTTTCGATTTTTTCGATTTTTTCGATTTTTTCGATTTTTTCGATTTTTCGATTTTTCGATTTTTCGATTTTTCGATTTTTCGATTTTTCGATTTTTCGATTTTTCGATTTTTCGATTTTTCGATTTTTCGATTTTTCGATTTTTCGATTTTTCGATTTTTCGATTTTTCGATTTTTCGATTTTTCGATTTTTCGATTTTTCGATTTTTCGATTTTTCGATATTTCGATTTTTCAATTTTTCGATTTTTCGATTTTTCGATCTTTCGATTTTTCGATCTTTCGATTTTTCTATTTTTCGATTTTTCGATTTTTCGATTATCTTTTATTGAATAAATGAGAAGTTAATATTGTTTAACGCCACACCGCTGTGCCGGTCGGAGTGGGGAGTGTTAGGTTTTTTTTTTTGTTACGGACGTTACGGAATTTCTTGATTCGGTCGCCGCGCTCAAAGCCCGAGATAAAAGCTATGCAATAGCTTAAAAAAAGAAATAAAAATGTCTTGGGATTTTTATAAAAGAAACATTAAGGTATTTTATTTTTTATTCGTAAGGTGTTCCAGAACAACCATTGATTAAAAATCCTTCACATTTTATCCAGGCTGAGGATTGACTATGATGAACCATAAATGCCAATGAAGGCAGCAGTGCACCTAGGGAATTTTGAGTTTAAATATATGCCATATTTGTATGCTATTTTAAGACTATTTTCATACCCCACTCAAAAATTGTATGCTCCCCGTTTTTATACATAAACAAGGTGCTTTGCTAGCTTCAAACGAAGCCAGCAGAGCAACAAAGCATTTTTTTTTCTTAAATACAACATCATATATTTAGGCTCTCTAAATATAAAACTATTCGAAAAAAATTGGTATTTTAAAAAATACATGATGCTTCGAATGAAGCCATCAAAGAAACTCGAGGTTTTAAAGCTTCTTTCTAAAAACAGCCGCACCAACTTCTAAGGCCATTTTTAGGCCCATACAGTATTACAAAACTTCTCGGAAAAAAAAAATTCTAAAAAATGCAAGGCTTTGTTGGAACAAAGTCAGCAGAGCAACTCTGTTTATCAAAGTGTTTTTTTATAGAAATAATTACAGCATATTTTTAGGCTATTATTAGGCTCTTGAAATAGTATATAACTTTTCAAAAAAAAAAAAAAATAATATAAATAATATTTTTATAAAATACTTTGCTAGCTTCGAACAAAGCCATCAGAAAAACTCTGGTTTTTAACGCTAGTTCTAAAAACAACACCACAGTTTTATAAATAAATAAATATTATACATTTTTTATAAAAAAATGCTATTTTTAAATAATATAAGATACTTTGCTGGAATAAAATTAGCAGAAATACACGACTTTTTAAAGCTTCCTAAAAAAACAATCACACTATATTTTTAAATTAATTTTAGGCTCTTGAAATATTATAAAATATCCCGAAAAAAATTGTTTAAAATACAGGATACTTTCCTAGCTTTGAACGATGCAAGCGGATCACCTCGTTTTTTAAGATTTTCTCTAAAAACAACTATGCTACAGTTTTAGGTCCTCGAAATATTACAAAACTTTTCTAAAAATTTTCCCACTTTTCAAAAATGACGACTTTGAAGTTTTAAGGCTATTTTTAGGCTTTTAATATAAGTATTATAAAACATTCCAAAAAAATATATAAAATAATAGCAGAGCACCTCGTTTCTTAAAATCGCATTATTTTTTCGGAATATCTTATAATATTTCAAGAGCCTAAAAATTGCAAAAAATGGGGC
Source organism: Psylliodes chrysocephalus (assembly GCA_927349885.1). Taxonomy (NCBI): domain Eukaryota; kingdom Metazoa; phylum Arthropoda; class Insecta; order Coleoptera; family Chrysomelidae; genus Psylliodes; species Psylliodes chrysocephalus. The sequence continues at coordinate 77,429,838 of OV651814.1, read as the reverse complement.
ATAATTATAAAAAAAAAAAAACATAAAAAAGGTTCTCTATTGGCTTCTTTTTATCAAAGCCGCATAATATTTAAAATTTGTAATTTTTCTAACGGTTTTATAATATTATAAGAGCCTAAAAATTGCCTACAAATATTTAGTGGTTGTTTTTAGAAAAAACTTTCAAAAACCTTTCCAGCAAAGTACCTTATATTATTTGAAAATAGCATTATTTTTAAGAAAACTTTCATAATATTTTAAGTGCCTAAAAATGTAGTGTTGTTGTTTAGAAAAAAGCTTTAAAAAACCGAGGTGCTCTGTTTTATTTATTTTTCTTTTTAAATGATTTATAATAACTTCAAGAGCCTAAAAATGGCCTAATCATATGGTGTGGTTGTATTTAAAATAAAAACTTTTTCGAAAGTTTTATAATATTTTAAGAGCCTAAAATTATAGTGTGTTTTCGAACGAACCTTGATTTTTTGTAAAAAACAAGGATCACAAAATTTTTGAATAGGATATCAAAATAACCTTAAAATAGTCTAAAAAAATTCCCTAGGTGCTTTGCAGCCTTCTTTGGGAGGAAACATAGGCATGTTTAATTTTCTGCATTTGGAATAAAATTACTCCCTAAATACTCAATATCGGATTATCAAGATAATTTATTCTTTTTTGGAAGTAGGTACTTTTTATAAATATAAAAATTAAGAAATAACACTAAAATTGTTATCAAATACCTTACAATTAAATGCAACCACCTGCTTTGTACACTGCCTGCCAAAATTATTAGATCACCCAACAATTTCGAGTAAAATTTCAAATAAGATTTATTATATGGTTGTTTTTGAGTAAGAAACATAACAAAACTTCAATTATCATATTATACGCCCTTATATTGCAAAAAAACAACAAACTAACCTCCTTTTAAAAATTCGCAAATATCCCAAAAAATCAATTTTAGTACACAAATGGAAAAAAAAGTCAATATCGAGTGTTTCCACCCCTCGCTTTTATGACAGCTTCACACCGTTCCCTCATACTTAAAATAAGCGTCCTTATGTCGGCTTGATCGATGTCGTTCCAAATCTCAGAAATGGCAACTGTGAGCCCGTCAAGGTCGGCCAGAGGATACGAAAGTGATCTAAAGCGCCTACCCATCATGTCCCATAGATGCTCGATGGGGTTTAAGTCAGGACTATTAGCTGGCCAATTCATAGTCTCAATATTTTCACCACGAAGAACATTTTGTGTCACCCGAGCTGTGTGCGGCCGTGCATTGTCTTGCATGAAAATGAAATCGGCACCAAAGTTTTTAGCATATGGTACCACGTGATGTTGAAGAATGTCAGCGATGTACTGAGCAGCATTAACATTGCCCTCCCGAAGCGCCACTAGCTCCGTACGTCCTCCCAAAGAGATGCCTCCTTAAAACATAACACTACCACCACTATGACAAATGTTTTCAACGAAGTTGCACTGTGCGTACCGTTCTTTAGGTCGTCGATAAACTCGTGCTCGTCTATCTGAATGGTACAGGGAAAATCTTGTCTCGTCAGAAAACAAAACTCGACTCCAATCAGTCGGTTTCCAATTAACGTGCATTCTCGCAAATTGAAGTCGGTTCCTTCGATGCTCTGCGGTCAAGCGTGGCCCTCTAGCTGGGATCCGTGGGGTTACGTTCCGTTCCCTTAAGCGTCTTCTTATGGTATTTGAGCTTACTTGTATTCCATAGGTCCTTCTAACCACATTTTGCAGCTTAGGAGCTGTTATGTACGGTTTCGAAGGATTTGTTGGACCATATAGCGATCCTGGATGGCATTGGTGACGAGTCCACGACACTACGACCCTGGCCTGGTATTCTTTGATGATCCCCATTTTCTCCATATCTTCTTAAAACCTTAAAACCAAGCCTTTCTGCGATATATCGCTGACTACGACCTTCCTCCATTAATGTTACCGCCCTAACACAATTTTCTAGCGATATTGAGTGTCTAACCCAAGCATGCACATACATTTTAAGATCGAAGGAAAAATAATGAAAAAATCAATGTTTAACCATTTAAGTTAAAATTTACACTGACCTGAAAAGTATCCAAACTGATAATTTTTTATTACACATAAACAAACTGCGATATGGAACTCGAAATAAAGTTAAGATAAAAAATATGTTTACACATTAATAAAAAAAGTGGATTCACCTGCAAAAATTTAGCTACAGATATTTTGTTTTGAATTTTTTAGGTGATCTAATAGTTTTGGCAGTCAGTCTATTATGTAAAATGTCTGATCGCAAGTGCAATGTTTGCAATGAAAATTATCTTGACGCAGATGCAACAATCGCATCTGGACCTATATTTAGGGTTGCCAGATTTACAAAAGTGAAAAGTGTGACACGCTCAAATACCAAGCATTTTTATTGATATGAAAATATTTTGTTTTGTTATAAATTATGTATATAATTTTGATGAAATATAAAAATTTTGTTATGACAAATCAATTTTGTAATATACTAAAAAAAAATTTAACTCACCCGATAACTTGACTTTTACTGCTTAATCTCAGGGTCCGTAGGTTCAAAACAAATATAATGATTTGGATTTTAGTTAATCGGAAAATTCTTACCTCCAAGTTTAACTGATTTACTTGAAAATTCCCTCAACGTTTGGTGAACTTACATACAATAATTTTGAAACTAAAAAAATTTAAATATTAATTCAATAACCATACTAAAGGTTTTTTATTTTTCTTCTTCTTATTCTTGTACTCGTCGACTTCCTCTGCAACCTATTTACGCCTCACTGTTTAATTTCCTTTTTCCTCTTGTACCCTATTTGCACCTCACTGCTCATTTTGCTTTTTCCTCTGTACCCTCTAAATCTGCTTCTGTCCTGGTGCTCTACCTGACTCTTTCTCCTTTACTGCTTTCAATAAAAAAATGTACCTTACTTTCCTTTTAAAATTGTTTTATTTCTGTTCCAAATGACAATATCCAATACGTAGTTCATTCTTTATAATATTTATTTCCATTCAATAACCCTTCTCAATATACAATCCAACCTTTCCAAATTTTTATCTGACAATTTCCAAAAATTTTATGACAATTCTCCTAATTCTATTAGTCCAGGATCCGTAAGTAGGGTCGACCTTCACCCATCTGTTTATTGGATAAAAGTTATTTTTTATTAGATAAAATATTCAGCAAATGGGTTGCCTAAGAAAATACAGTCACGGCCATTTTTTGCTTTTCTTTCTGTATACAGTTAAGGAAAGTATAGAAATCATGATAAAAGTTACTTATGATGTCATTCTCTATTATTTTGTTCCTATACATGATTTCCCTAAAATGGACCTAATTCGAGATATTTGAGGAGAAATGCAAATTTCGAATTTTAAAGACAACTCAAAAACGGATAAGGAGAAAAACACCAAATTTTTAACTTAAGCTTTAATCTATTCTGCGGTGAGCTGATTAAAGTTTGGGCATAGTCGAAGCATCTGGGGAAGACTTTACAGGGTGTCGTTTTTTTTTATTTTAAGAAAATAAATAGTCTGGACCGTATTTTCTTAGGCAACCCTTGTGCAGTATATTTTTAAACATATTTTATTTAATAATAAGAAACTTTCATCCATTAAACAGATGGGTGAAGGTCGACCTTACTTCGGATCTTAGACTATATCTGACAATTCATAGTCGACATCCTGATTTCTTTTTTAAAAATTTATTTTTTTCAGGACCGACCTTACCCATCAAACGTTGATTATCAAATTATAAATTTGAAAACCACAAACATGTAATACTTCTAATTTTGAATTAAAATATCATATCATTATATATTATAAATTATAATCAGGTCCATTCTTTATGAAATTTCTAAAAAAAAGGTCCTCGCCTTATATTTTTACATAAATCCGGTTTTGATTTACGGCTTTAAATATTAAAAAGCGTGGCATTTGCATAAAAAGATTGGTATTTACATAAAAAAGTGGCATTTTTGTCAAAAGCGGGATATTTTCGTAGTGTGGCGTTGCGCGTACAAGCAAGTCTAAGGCGTGACGTCTGGCAACTCTACCTATATTAATAGGACCAATATCTTACGTACTTAATAATCTTATTGGTTAATGGACCTTTTAATACTGATTATGAAATCGACCCTTATTAAAAATTTGCATTTCGATGGCCTAGAAACAATACCTCGTAAGTACAAAATCTGAAGAAAAAAGCAATACCATGTATGTGCTTAAAAAAAAAGGATTCAAGGGTCAAGACAGGAAAAATTCCAAACATAGTGTTTGACATAGTTGATTAATTATCAAGTCAAATAATTATTTATTTACCAAATGATCACCGATAGAACACAATGCATGAGAATTTGCCAACAACCACATTAGACACTCAAGGCGACTCACTTCGTTCTGCCTGGGGAGGTGTCGGCGGTACTTTGCTACCTCAAGCGTTTCCTCGCACCCCCCCGCTCTTGATTGCCGCTGTTCTATACATTATATTACAATGACTAATCACATAAAAATTTGTTTACCTGCTAACACAGCCATACTGATCTATAATTCGTTCTCGAAATATTCTCTTTTTTATGTATCGACTGGTTATTAATTTGTATTATTTTAATTTATAAAAATATTAAACAAAAAGAAAAGACATCTCAAATAAAAATAAAAATATTACAAGATTAGCCGCCAAACTCTTTTCACGCCAATTATTTCAAAAAAGTTTCGTGCTCATCCTCTGGTTACATTTTGAGACGAGGCAAAACCTTGAGTTTTTAAATAAGTGACACAATTCTTATAATTTATTCAAGATTTTTAACAATATCCGTCCAGCATTTGTCAATTTATATATATATATATATAATTAAACCAGTAATTTGTGGGTAATGCAGCAAATGAAAGATTACTTTTTTAAGTTTATTCCAAGCTTTCGGAAATGTTTATTTCCATCATCAGGGAGAATCTTAATTAAGGTTGTTCATTTTGGTGGTATTATTCAGTTTAGTGTACAAAATGGACAAGCTGAAGTCAATTACAAAATAATACACACAAAAAATAATAACTACGATACTTTAAAAAAATATAAATATCGAAAGGTCAATTTGACAAGACAAGTAAAATTTTAAAATTTTACTTGTCTTGTCAAATTGACCTTTCGATATTTATATTTTTTTAAAGTATCGTAGTTATTATTTTTTGTGTGTATTATTTTGTAATTGACTTCAGCTTGTCCATTTTGTACACTAAACTGAATAATACCACCAAAATGAACAACCTTAATTAAGATTCTCCCTGATGATGGAAATAAACATTTCCGAAAGCTTGGAATAAACTTAAAAAAGTAATCTTTCATTTGCTGCATTACCCACAAATTACTGGTTTAATTATTAACTAGTCAGCAACGATTATCAACTCTCTTATATATATATATATATATATATATATATATATATATATATATATATATATATATATATTTTAAATCATTCAAAATAAACACTATGCTCCTCGGATTTCAACAATATCCGTCCAGAATTTTCAATTTATATATATTTTTTTAAATCATTTAAAATAAAAGCTATGCTCCTCGGATTTCAACAATATCCGTCCAGCATTTTTTAATTTTAAATCATTTAAAATAAAAGCTATGCTCCTCGGATTTCAACAATATCCGTCCAGTATTTTTTACTCTACAGTTATGAAATGCTTACCACCTACTATCGCGTGGTTAAAAAGCAAGTCATCTAGTAGGTCTCGGGCAGTTAATATATCATTTAAGCAACAAAACATAAAGGAAAAACTAAAAACAGAAGAATTACTTGCTACCGCCCATCCAGGACAGTACAACTTACCGATTTTTTTCTGTGATTGTTAATTCTCGGATTCCTCATACCATTTACCAGACCACATTTATAAAACATAAAGCTTGCACGATACTAACAATTACAGTATATTTAATATTTCAAAAGATTTTACTAAATTTGTGCTAAGCAGACAAAATAAAAGCAATAGGTTCAGAGGTACTCTTCAGATATTTGGCTGACCTATATTTAATTTCACAAAAAAAAACTTTAAAGTTCAGAGGTACTTCTTCTCAAATGTTTAACCCTCCACTTAACTTTTTTTTACTCATAAAAGCAGAAGCTTTAAATGGAAGTTCAGAAGTACTCCTCAGATATTTAATTGACCTGTACTTAACTTATTTAACTTTGTTACTAAATAAAAACAATAGAGAAGTTCAGAGGTATTCCTCAGGGATTAAACTGACCTGTACTTGACTTTCTGGTGACACGAATACATCGTTAAGTTCAGACGTACTCCTTAGGGATTAACCTGACCTGTTCTTGACTTTCTGGTGACATGAATACATCGTTAAGTTCAGACGTACTCCTTAGGGATTAACCTGATCTGTTCTTGACTTTCTGGTAACATGAAAACAACATTAACTTGACCTGTACGTAACTTTCCGAATGGTAAAATTAACAGTTAATCGTAATTTGGAAAGAGCGCTCGTCCATTCTGACAAATTTTCCCAGTAGCGCCCCTGCTATAATTTAATGACGCTTAATATTTATATTTACGAATAAGGATTTTTTCATCGATAAAATTTGTTTCACGGTTAATTATAATACGTGCAAAACATCGTTATATAATTCTCAAATGTTTTAGTCATTTCTGCTCTGGTTAACGTTTTATTTTCATCGAATTTCTACCAAAATAAAAAGACTACAAATAAAAACACTATCTGTCAAAAATAGCGTAATAGACCACTACTAAGTTATCCTTATCATAAAAACAAATTTTAGAACCTATACCATTGTATTCTATTCTAAATGGTATTTTACTATTTTTAAAAGTTATCGTGCACCTTTTAACGTTATCAGTGCTATAAATTACAATTGAATGTTTTTGCCATTCTAGATTTCTCTCTGGGGACCTATTTTCAAACCGTGTGAGTACTCATTTCTCTCAAGATTTCAGGAGTAATGTCATATGTCAACGTGGAAACTGTATTTTGAAAACCCGTGACTACCTCATGACTACTCACTGACCTTTTCTCTCGGTTTATTTCGAGAGAATTCATATTCTCAGGAGAATTTGACCACGTGATTAGGGGCGTGTGTACCCTTCCTCCATGTGTGTACCCATAACCGATGTGTGTACAAGGCCAAGTCACATACTACCTTTCTCTCGATAGAGCACTCCTTTCTCTCGAGTTTGAAAATAACCCCCCTGGTATCTATTAGTCAGTTGAATTATAAATTTATTCAAAAAAAAAAAAAACTATCAAAATCAATAAATAATATAATTTATTCGAGATGATTGGTAAGTTTCTTTTTAAAACAATAAGCTCCATAGTAGCTTTTTTTTTTCAAAACATGAAAATATATTTCTATCGGCTACATATAATTTACCTCTACAGGATGACGGTGTTTCAAATGAATACCACCAATATCGCCAATAACAATTTTAAACAATTACTAGTCGACTGACAAATTTAACGAATGAACACAAAAAAAGGACAGTCGTCAATATGGCCAATAACAATCCCAAACAATCAATAAACTGATAAATTTAACGAATTAATAATCTTGGAAATACTCACAGGAATAGTCAACCCCCAGGTACTTCCGTGGTACTTTTAGTGAGCGAATCCCACTTTTGATAATAGATTTTATTAATTATCAAGTCAAATAATTATTTATTTACCAAATGATCACCGATAGAACATAATGCATGAGAATTAGATAACAACCACATTAGACACTCAAGGCAACTCACTTCGTTCTGTCTGGGAAGGTGTCAGCGGTACTTTGCTTATGCAAATGTTTCCTCGCATACAATGAGTAATCACACAACAATTTGTTTACCTGCTAACATATTTATATAATGTTATTATAACGGTTTTTCTTCATAGCCACAAATTTTGATACGTGTTATTGCTTCTAGGTCATCGATTTTTGGAATTTCACAATGTACATAGCTTTCATGTGTAGAGCCATAATTGAAAAATCTCGAAAAGAAAATATTTTACACAGATCAACCAAGAGTCCTTTTTTTTTTTAGCCTTTGATTCTACGCCAATGGGTTATCGTAATTTAACCAGATAAATTGTATTTATTAATAATGGTGATTAAGCAAGTCTTTACCGTAAGGAAAGATAATATTTAGAAAATTATGTATTTATGAAATTCACTTTATCACCGTGTAGAATGAAAATTAAGACGTTCACGGAAAATTGTATTTAGCTTTTCCTAATAATTAGTTAAGATCTACATACAAGTTCTCATGTTTACTGTACTTTATTCTGAAACACCCTGTATACATTAAATGACTGAGAAAATTTTGATTTGGTCTTATTTAAATGAAACAAAATCCTTAAAATAAATATTAGAATTTTTATTTAGAAAATTACATTCAACATTAGATCTTATTAAGCGATAATTTTTTTAACAAAAACATAAATAGAAGAACTTCTAGTGCGTTTCCGTTCATATCGACATCAAGATCCGGTTCTGCAATGTCCGTCCGAATCATACCTACCTCCTTCCTTACGTTGTGAAAACATCTCACATGGTCTGCACGACGGCAGATTGACTCCCATTGACGATCTTACCACAAGAATCATCAAATCAAGTGAGCTCGGCGTGCGGTACATCTTTACGAAAAAACCTAGTGTGCTGTGACATCGCGACGACCGTAATCTCTTTCGGATTGCACCTATTTGTTGAGCACGTTTGTGGACTTAATCGAAAGTGTCGACTTATTGTTTGGTTGATCTAGTTCTTGGATTGTTATTTGGATTTTTGTTCCTACGGACGATTAAGAAGGTCAGTTCGAGTTTGATATGCTTCGTTTGGTTGATTTGTTTGTTTTTAGTTTGTGGTTAAGGAGTTTAGAGCAGATTTATTTTTGATGTCATTATTAAATGATCCGTTTGGTATTATAAAATAAAGAACTAGTTATTTCATTGGAAGTAACGTTTTTTGCGAGATGAAAGTATTCTTTCTTTAGGTGGTAGTTTTATATTTGAAATAGGTTATTACAAATTTGTTATATCTGATTTATTTAAAACTATGGAAGATTTTAAAGATTCAATTCAATTTATTAAAAATAATATTAAACATGAAACATTTATTTAATATTTATTATTTATTTCTACGGTAGAATAATTATAAAAATCTCCTACAGAATTATCACCACTTTAGGCTTCTCTTATCGTTTCTAGTCCTGTAGAGCATTTAAAAAAATTTAAACAATGTAATATATATTTAGGACAATTTCAAATTTAAATTGAATAGTTTTAATATCACTATTTTAAGATTCAAGAGTAATGATCAGATGGACATAAAACAAACTTTTGTTAATTACTGTTAATAAACAAAGAACAATCTAAAATTAGTAGAAATAAAATTTATCAGGGTATTTTTGGATATAATTCATTACTTCTTTCTTGAAACTATTAAAATTGGTTGTTTTTTATTCTTTTTGGCAGAACATTAAAGATGTTTAGGCCGTGGGTCGCTGTTTTACAAAAAAAATTCAACAATAAGATTTTAATTTCATTTTACCGAATACCTCTAGTTTTCTCTATTTGTGTTTAAGATTTATGTTCATGAAATATTGTTATTAAAAATTACGAGTTTAATCGGATATTTTGCATACGTATATGAGTATGAATTTTGATTACTTTTTTAAATCTTTATGAAAATGTCGTTTTGAGTTAGTATCTACACAAAAATGTCAAATATTCCAGCCAGAATTAAGAGAGTTTTGAACAAATAAATGACTATAATTTGTTTATTTTAATTTTAAATAGAAATATCTGTATACAATTCAGAATCTGATTGTATATAGTTTTTCAATTTAAAACAATAGAGGGCCACTGCTAAAGTTCGCGGAATCAAGTACTCCTTGTACTGCCAGCGTTCTGCGATTGTCATATTCGTAAAATTTGACGTTTTCCACCTATCATTCAGTTGACAGTTCGATTTCAAACTGCTCGGTTTCGTTTCAACAAAATTTAACGAGAGTAATATGTGTGTGAAAAACGGAAATTTCGAATCGTGACTTCCGAGTGATGATTTTTTATGATTTTCGATACGGTTTAACACCGCAGCAATGTGTGAAAAACTTAGATCATTATTTGGGGATGAAGCACCATCCAAAACTATGGTTTACAAATGGTTCGCAAAATTCAAGCGTGGAAGACCAACGTTTGATGACGATCTTCGCGAAGGTCGTTCATGTACCTCTGTTGTCGCGAAAAATATTGATGCTATGCGTGAAATGATTTTGTCAGATCGGCATGTGACCTATCGTGAGATAGAGGCATCCTTAGGCATTGCAGCGAAACAAATACATACGATTTTGCACGATCATTTGCATGTCAGGAAGCTTTGCAGTCGTTGGATCCCACACAATTTGAAAGAAGAACAAAAACAGGCATGTGTCAAGTGGTGCAAGGAAATGCTAAACAAATTCGAAGGAGGTCGTTCAAATTCGGTATATAACATCGTAACAGGTGACGAATCTTGGATATATTCATATGAGCCTGAAACTAAACAGCAATCGACTGTATGTGTGTTCCAAAATGAACCTAAACCCACAAAAGTGGTGCGTTCACGAAGCGTTTCGAAAAGAATGATTGCTTGTTCCTTCGGAAAAACGGGTCATGTTGCGACTGTTGCATTAGAGATTCGAAGGACAGTTAATTCTGACTGGTATACTTCAATTTGTTTGCCGGAAGTTATCGCTGAAATCAGAAGAAACAACATAAACCGGCGAATCATTCTTCATCATGACAATGCAAGCGCTCACACAGCACGACGAACTGTAGAGTTTTTGACCAGTAACAACATCCAATTAATGACTCATTGCCCATATTCGCCTGATTTATCGCCCAATGACTTCTTCCTCAAAAATAAAATGCGTGGCGAGCGTTTTTCATCGCCTGAAGAGGCTGTTGAAGCAATTAAATCACTTGTTTTGAAGGTACCTCGCTGAGAATGGCAAAATTGTTTTGAAGATTGGTTTCATCGGATACAAAAGTGTATAGATATTAAAGGAGAATATTTTGAGAAGCAATAAAGTGATTTACATAACGTAATTTGTGTTTTGCTTTACATTTTCGGCGAACTTTGGCAGAGGTTTGTAGATTTGCTCTCATTTTCAAATGTAATATTAATTTTTTTTTACACTGGTTATAAAAAGTCATATACAGGTGAAATTTAAACAATACCTAATATAATATAGAACAAATTATAACCAAACTTCAGAGAAATGCTACCAAGACAAGAACAAAAATTGTGTCATTTAAAAAACAGTTTCGTGCGGAAATCAGAAAGAACATTTTAGAGATTTTTTTTATTCAGTATAAATACATTATAATATTCTATACAATGTTAAATGACATAATGATAGAATGAAAATATTAAATACAAATGGAATTCAGACAAACGCAGCATCACATTATGCTTGAAAGTCTGTTTCGTGAACTGCATTGCATGACTCCAAACTCTGTATAGAATAAGTATTCCTAACTTATATAATGAATATAGCGTATAGAAGTTAAGACAAAAAAAAATTACAAAATTTAAAAATAAACAAATTTTCCGTTTTTTCTTGTACTTTTTTTTGTTGCTAAGAAAATACTGGGCGAGTCGCCAAAGAGTAGTACACTTCAAGAATAAAGAGGAATATTATTCTCAAGATCAAGATGGTTAAGGGATGTAAAATATATTTGCATTTTTTGTATAAACGTTTTCACCTTAGTTTTAAAAGAACTAAATTTTGTTGTTAGTTTTAGGCTTTTTGGAAGCTTGTTAAATAATTTAAGTACATTAAGGAATGTTGGGTAGCAGTTTTATGAAAAAGTTCAGTTTTAATATCAAAGTTTGTTTTTGACCAAGTATCCTCTCTGATGATTCAGGGTAGTGAACTTTGATGAATCATGAAACATCCTAGTTAGGCAGTTGTAAACATATATTAAGTGAATATTTAGTAATTTAGTTTCTTGATATAAAAGATTTGTGGAATGATACTTACTCTTTCTAAAAATTATTTTAAGAAGAATATTTTGTGAAATTTGTAATGGTGATAGAGTTGATTTGAATGCTGCACTTCATACTGGGATGCAGTATTGAATTATAGATTCAGCAAGAGCTTTGTACACAGCTCATCAATAAATTTTTTCTCGTTAGGATGTCCCGTAATTCATAAAATTTAGGCATTAAAGTCCTTATAGTCGTTTGGAAATATAGTTGATGTGGTCTACCCATTTTAAATGTTGATCCACAATAACTCCTAGGTACTTGAGAGATTTGGTTTTTAACCGACTTCAAAAAAGGAGGAGGTTCTCAATTCGTTGCGGTTTTTTTTTTTATATGTTCTGCGATAATTCTTCAACGCGGTGTCCGATTTCAATTATTTTTTTTTTTGTTAGAAAGGGGGTACTTCAGAGGTGGTCCCATACAAATTTGGTCAAAATATAATAATTGGGTCCGTGAGAAAATCTTCAAATTCTTCATTTTTATGTATGTTTAGCGATAATGCTTTACTACCATGTCCGATTTATATGATTGTTTTTTTGTTAGTAAGGTAGGGATGGCAAAATCATATATCGATATATCGAATCATATGATATATCGAAATAATATATTGATACATTCGATATATCGAATAAAAAATATCGATATTTTGAATGTATCGATATATTTTTAATAAAATGTAGAAAAATGCGATTTGTTTATTCAGATAAGTAATACAACATACAATACCTACGTGTTTTTTTAATATAGAGACGAACCAAACCAACTCAAAATTAAATATTTACTTAAACGTGTTTATGATATATTATTTGAAAGCTTTCTGAGAAGAGAACTCAAAAATAATAAATATGACATTCTATTGCCAGATATAAACGGTTTTGGCTTTCTGTTGCTGTCAAACCAGCTTTCGAAAATAGTCTTCACTTAGAACAGAAGTTGCTACTGCAGAAAAATATTTTTATTAACCACTCTAGACACCGAAAATAAAACTAAAAATATGCAAATTCATACATCAGACCAAACATAAAAACAAAACAAAGAGCCTGGTGCACGCCTGACGTGTTAGCTGCTAACGTCAATTAACATCACATGCACGCGTGCGCACGTTCTATGATTAATGTTTTCGATATATCGAAAAGATTATATTGATATTTTTTCGATATATCGGTAGTAATATATCGATTAAAATATATCGATATATTTGTGAAATATATCGATATCGATATTTACACATCGATATATCGTTGCCATCCCTAGTAAGGGGATACCTCAGGGGTGGTCCCATATAAATTTGGTTAAGACGTGGTGACGGCATCTGCACGTTTTTGAAGTCGGTTTTTTTAAATTTTTAATTTCTAATACTTGTTTAATTATAAAACAGTCACAATTATTGGCAGCAACACAAGATGGTTTATGCAGTTTAATATAAAAAAAATTAGGCTGATCTATAATGGTGGGAGAAAAAGTTATATATTTAGTTTTTTTCATGTTTAGAGAAAGTTTGTTATTATTTATCCATTTGTAAACGCTTTTCATGTTATGTTCAGTGGTAGATTTAACAGTATCCCATGCAGGGCTGCCGCACAGATATTTAGAAATGTACTAGAAAATTCGAGGAAAATGTACTAAATTGTACTAAATTTTAGATGGACTGTCACTTGTCAAAACTGTCACGTATGTTGTCAGTTGTTATGTCAAATCTTGTAGGATGGATGGGCATTGTTTGTTTTTGTTGCTTATGTACTTTCAAAAATTGGAATTTGAATATGTCACTGGAATATACCGATCCGTTAATATGAATATAGTTTTGTTTTAAATATTATTTTAAACAAGTTTGAAGGCAAGTTTTTATATGTTTATCAAGGTAGGTAAAAATAAATTGTACGATCATAAACCAGTCACTAAAACCAGTATTCTGCGCAATAGATAATTTGGCGGTCCCAATAATCTACTGCGCAGAATCCTGGAGTCGGTGACGGGTTTCTGTTCGTTATTGGAATAGACCTTGTATAAAATCCCTTTTCTTTAGGGAAAATACCGCCAATATTTACAATACTTACCCTTATATCGGAAAACTTAGTCTTTTTATCATAGATCGTGCCACAAAGACGATCAGTATTTCAAATTGTACTAAATTTTCCCTGATTTGACTTAAAATGTACTTATGTACTATGCCGTGAGAAATGTACTAAATTTAGTACAATTGTACTGAAACGGCAGCCCTGATCCCATGTAGATCCAATAAAAATTATTACCGTATCATCTGAATAGCATATTATATGACCTTCGAAATTATTTATTTTATTGATAGTGTTAATGTAAATTAAGAAAATAATAGATCCTAATACTGTGCCTTGTGGTACTCCTAATTGTATTAAAGAGTCTGAACTAAATTTATTCCCTATTTTAACTCTTTGGGTTCTATTAGATAAGTAGTTATTTATTAATTCTAAAGCGACCCCCCGGATGCCATTGTTATTAAGCTTATTAATTAATAAGTCGTGATCAACCATGTCGAAAGCCTTAGCCAGATCAAGAAAAACAGCTAAGCTTTTTTTCAATCTGTCCAAGGTCTCCACTGTGGTATTGACAAGGTCCATTATGGCATTTTCGGTATTTGATTTTTTTATGAACCCAAATTGTCTTTCTGTTATCACATCATTTTTATTTAGAAACTCCAATAATCTTTTCTTGTAGGAATCTTCAAAAATTTTTGTAATATTGTTTATTATAGAAATGGGTCTATAATTATTTAACTTTACCTGCTTTAAATATTGGTGTAACATTTGAAACTTTCCATTGCTGAGGAAGTTGGCCTGTTAAAAAACATAGATTGATTATGTATATTAGTGGATCAAGAATATGACCATGGATGAGTTTTAAAGTTGTTGCACTTATATTATCTGGCCCTGGTGAGGCATTCTTTTTTAAGTTAGAAATGATAATTGTCAGTTCATTTTTGTAATAGGTTCTAGAAATAGTGAGCTGCGAACTGTTACATCTGCTAAGAAGTTTTTTGGCAACTCTTCATTTGGGATTTTCTTACTCATTTCTTTTCCTTGAAAAGTGGTTTTAAGTATTCAAGTGTAAACTACTGGTAATTTGCTCAAAGAATTATGAATTAAATATAAAATAATAAGCAAATCAAGGCTTAAATTTCACCATGTAGGTATATTTTGTTAAATATGAACCTTTACAGTTGTTTGGTTTTTATTTAATGAGTAAATATTATTACTTTTTATTCTGTGATCTAGTGGACAATCTGTTATTTTTACAAAGATAATTTTGTACTATTACACAAAAAGAAAAAATACCTTTACCTAGATCAATTTCATTTATGACAAGTTATGATTTGTATATAACGAAGTTAATATTTTCTTCTCAAAAAAATATATGCTTAAATATATTTTTTTGAAACAAGGTTTTATTAAAGAATGTCCATTCGATTTAAAGTTTTCTGCGAAGAAAATTTATATTACAAATAAATTCACTGAAGAACATTAATTGTTTATTTCAAGAAAATATTATCTTCATTAATAACTGAAATACTAATAGTAAGATTAAAATTACTTCATTGTTTTGTAACTTGTTTCTTCTTTCAAGAATTTCGTTGTCTTCTATATAGACTTGAAATAATTCGTGGTTTTTTTCATTAAAGTAATGCAGTGACTTAAATTGAGAATTGAGATTTAAGTGGCTTTAGAAGGTGGTTCCTATAAAGGTATGTAGACATATATATTTGAAGTTTTTATTCCTTGGTCAATTTCAAGACAAAAAGTTCATATTAACCTAAGTCTAAAACGCCTTTTTTGAGACACAGGTTGTAGAGAAAAAAAAAATAAAATGTTTTTCATTTATCTTTAAACAGTACTTTATTTCCGTACTATGCGTATTAAATTGAGCATTAACTCTCTCATTTATAGGTTAGTTTTTTAATCAAATGTCTACACACTTTTATATTAAAAGTAGGTCTGTTTGGACAATGGTACTATGCGTATTAAATTGAGAGTGAATATCATTTATAGGTTAGTTTTATAATCAAATGTCTACACTCTTTTGTATTAAAAGTAGGTCTGTTTGGACAATGGTTAATTTGGAATAACACTTTCAAATAATACGCGAACGTATACTTAGGAACCACCATGTTAGAACAAGCTTTAAAAATTTATAATAGTCGCACTTAACTGTAATTAATTTGATCAAATCCTGATGAATCTAAGATTAGCGAAACACTTTTCGAATGCGAGTTATTATGTTATTGTTTATGACGTTAAAATAGTTGCCTCTTTTTAGTTATCCGATATGACATTTGGCAAAAATCCAACGATTATGTTAGTTAAATAAGAAATTAATAAAAACGTTTATTATAAAATATAACGCACAAAAATAAACATATTTAACTATTGAACTAACAGTCCTTTAGCAGTTTTTAGATTTTCTTCAACAGTTATTAGAGGAAACTGTTAAAGTATCTGTAACCTGCAACAAATAATGTTAAAATTGCTATTAATTTCGATGTGTCGAGTCAAAAATGAGTAACTTTTTTATTTAAAAAAATTAAAAATTTCCCATTTAATCGTGTCATATAAGGCAGAGTGGGGAATTCGTGCGCACAAAAATAAACATATTTTAACTATTGAACTAACAGTCCTTGAGCAGTTTTTAGATTTTCTTCAACAGTTATTGGAGGAAACTGTTAAAGTATCTGTAACCTGCAACAAGTAAGGTTAAAATTGCTATTAATTTCGATGTGTCGAGTCAAAAATGAGTAACTCTTTTATTTATAAAAATTAAAAATTTCCCATTTAATCGTGTCATATAAAGGAGAGTGGGGGATTCGTGCGCGTCGGGTAATCGTGCGCATCAAACTATTTCATATTTCGCGGGCTTTTAAGCGTCACCGACTATTGCTGCACTCTCTCCTTTCTACTGTGCATCACTGACGCCATTACGTTTGCACAGAACGAGCCCTGTTTATTTGAAATCCAGCCAGTTTCTGTAATTTTTTGACATCGGAAAATGTAAAAAGCAGTTTCAGGATTTCGAACATCTGGAATATCTCCATTGGATCCCGACAAATTTACCGATGCTGATTTTGAACCTAGCCACCCTGTAGGAAAACTTACATTAGAAGCAACACCTGAACTTGAAACTTCATCCAGTCAAGATGGTGCAGCAACTCTTCCAGATAATCACCCAGATTTACAACATTAGAGAGATCCTAGCCCTCAGCCATCTACGTCTTATGATAATTTTTTCTTTGCTGTGGCTCCAATACCAAAAACAAAAGTTAACCAGACAACAAAAAGAAAATCTAGGAACAAACAGAAATCGGAAATTATTACTCCCATCAAAACAAAACTAGAAGAAACTGAAGAGAAAAAAAGACAACGAGAAAAAGCAATCAAAACCAAAGAAAAACTGAAAGATAAGAATAGTAAAGGAGTTATCTGTAAATGTTTGGACGGTAAATTACCAATTCCGTCGTCTTCGAAGTAATTCAAAAGCAAACAAAAGAGACCGCCAATGCCTGAATCATCTAATTCAGCAGAAGATGATATGTCGGATATTTGTGATATTAAAGATGATGTTGGGCTGAGCTTCGTACCGCCACCTTTGAATCAACCAGGGAAACTAACCGAAGTTTGTGGTATTTGGCAAACAACGAGAATTATGGTACAGATGTGTCCTTTGCTCAACTTGGAATCATGCCGAATGTATTGGCTCAGATACCTCGAAAAATTATAAATTTGACCTACGCAACGGCGGGGAATGGTGCACAAGAGCAATTTTGTATTTTCAGCAGTTTTGTACTTTAAATATTTTATTTTTCCCTAAAATTTATTTACGTGCTGAGAGTAGACTAAATAGCACCCCCATTACGGTATTTACGTTTCAATTATCTACAATGCTATCAGTTCTATAACGATTTTAGCTTAAGTGGGCACAATTCCCCCAGTCTCCCTTACAGGTTATTACCAAATTCATGCAAAAAATCAGGAAATTGTTCATTGAAAAAACGAGGGATCGGTCCTAAACAACATTTTCTTAAGAGGTCCCGAGGAATCCTCTCGCTATACTGTGTATCTAGGGCGGTGTATCCTCCTTTTCCTGTGGATTTTTAGGCGACCAGTCAATTACAACTCTGGACTTGTCTTAGTTTAAAAATAGGGAGAGTAGGGGAATTGTACGCACTCAAACGAAAATCGTTATAGCACTGTTAGCATTGTAGATAATTTAATTGTAAATACGGTAATGGGGGTGCTATTTAGTCTACTCTCAGCACGTAAATCAATTTTAGGATAACATAAAATATTTAAAGTGCAATACTGCTGAAAGTACAAAAGTGCTCTTGTGTACTGTTCCCCGCAGTTGCGGGTAAGTGTTGGGGAATCGTGCGCATTAAACGTATTAAGTATAAGATAAAACCAACCTAACTTTAAAAACATTTATTGAAGTTGTGGAAGTAAAAAAAAACATTATACTAACTCCTTATTTGAGCAAAGGTCACATTTATATTTTTTGTGAGCCAGGTTCCAAGTTGAGCAAAGGACACATTTGTACCCTAATTCTCTTTGTTTGTCAAATTCGACGCAAATACCACAAACTTCGGTTAGTTTCCCTAGCTGATTCAAAGATGGCGGTACGAAGCTCAGCCCAACATCATCTTCAATATCATTCAGCTCATCGTCGTTACAAATATCCGACACATCATCTTCTGATGAATCAGATGATTCTGGAGTAGGCGGTCTCTTTTGTTTGCTTTTGAATTTCTTTGAAGACGATGGAATTGATAATTCACCGTACAAACATTTACGAATAACTCCTTTGCTATTCTTATCTTCCAGTTTTTCTTTGGTTTTGATTGCTTCTCTTCGTTGCCTTTTTTTTTCTTCAGCTTCTTCTAGTTTTGTTTTGATGGGAGCACTCGTAAACATTTCCGATTTCTGTTTGTTCCTAAATTTTCTTTTCGTTAACTTTTGTTTTTGGTATTTGAGCCATAGCAAAGAAAGAATTATCATAATACGTAGATGGCCGAGGGCTCGGGTCTCTCTGATGTTGTAAATCTGGGTGATTATCTGGAAGAGTTGCTGCACCATCTTGACTGGATGAAGTTTCAAGTTCAGGTGTTGCTTCTACTGTAAGTTTTCCTACATGGTGGCTAGGTTCAAAATTAGCATCGGTAAATTTGTCGGGATCCAATGGAGATATTCCAAACGTCCGAAACCCTGAAACTGCTTTTTCCATTGTAACCACTTTCATGAAGGCTTTGTTTAAAAGTTCCGGCTACGTTGTATTCAGTTATTTTTTGATGACCGGTACTGGACAAGTAAAGATCATATTCCCTAAATAGTGCATTTTTTAGAGGGCTAAAAAATGTCAGATCCAAAGGCTGAACGTTATCAGATATGTGTGGAGGAAGCGACACCATGTGGATGTTATTTTATTTGCAGAAATTATAAGCTGCAATTGAAATGTGGCTGGAATTAATATCCAGGACCAGAAGGACGAATCAGTAACAGTAAGCTTAGCATGCCTCTGAAAGTGACCCAGTCACTGAAGAAAAAGTCCGGAATTGATCCAACCGTTCTTAGAACATTTGTACAACGCCCCAATTGGTCCATTTTTCTCGAGAGTTTTGGGCATCCTTTTCCTAGGATATATTATCATGGGAAGAATGTAGTTCCCAGCCGCATTAATACAAAATACAGCTGTTATTCTTCTTCCTCTTTCGCCATAAATTGCAGCTCCTACTTTTTTAGATCCCTTACGACCATAAAATTTAGAATATTTGTTCTGTACCGTGGTGATGCCTGCAGTGGCGGCTCGTCACCAAAATTTTGGGGGTTCACAGTGACAGATTATAGATATCAGTATAGATGTATGAAAAAACTTTTAGTGTTTTAAAAAGTTTATAATATACCTTTCTAAAACACTGACAGTTTTTACCTACACCTGTACCGATATCTATATTCTACTACTGTGAACCCCCAAAATGTTGGTCACAAGCCGCCCCTGGATGCCTGTCTCTTCCATGTTGTAAACACTCTTGGGTTCAAACTTAAACCTTTCCATGATAGTTTGAAGGTTTAAAAAAATAATTTGGTTGATTAAAAGATGCAATCCTATTCAAACTGGTTCCTTCAGGCTGCCGTAGCTTTATATCAGGTGATCTCCTTAAAAATCCATACAACCAGTCCTTCCCAGCTAATCTCTTTTCCTTTTTTGAATTTATGGGCAATGTCATGTTGCTCAGCATATCTAAAAGCTAGTCGTCTAAGACACCTGGGTATTAGGCCATAAAATAGCTTTGCTAGTGTTAAAACGTACTCTCTTAACTCAGATTCTATTTTCTCTGAAAACACAGGCTTGCAACCCAAGTGAGGAGGTTTCGGCTCATTTTCTGACAGTTTTTTTCTGAGTGTCGATTCAGGAATATTGAAGGACCTTCCTGCATCCCTTATTTTTCTGCCATCATTTCTTATCACAAATAATGCGTTTTGTAAATCTTCTTCCTTATATGAAAGAATTGTGGTTTTCCTTGTATAATTTCTCGGCATCTGGAAAAAAATATATTTAAAATTAGATTACGTTTGGGGTAATGGTGCGCATCAGCTCGCATCATTACCCCTTTAGACATTAAATGACAATCTGTAATACAGTTAGAATAAATGTTTCTTCAACAAAATCAGTGTCAAGTTTTCAAGTAAGAATAATATCTTTAATTAAGATATTATGTATTAATTTAAAGAAAATACATTTTTTTCTGCAGGTACTTAATTTTTTCTGTGTAATTTTAGAACCCTTTGAGAGCATAGTACATAAAATAGTCAAAAGTTGACATGGTAAAAATAACATGCTTTTTTATGCACATAATATATGAAAGAAATAATGTTTCCCTAAATACGAGTACTATTTTTCTGGACTTTTATGGACACGCAAATAAAATCTATTCAGCTACGATAGAAGCAAATAATTATTTTGTAATAATGTGAAATCATGAATGCAGGTCCTGGCGTGTTTACTTGGTTTACTTGGTCTTTTAATTTAGAAATAGTGGGCGTTTGATCAAAATAATATTGAAGTAAAACATTCACATTACAAATAGAATCTGTTAATAGAAGCTTACAAAAACGTCATGTACATATTGTATATTATGTACATCAGAACATTTTTAAAAAAACCTTTTTTTTAATTCCTCAAGTGATGACAATAACTTCCCCAAGTCTTATGGATTGGTAGGGAGGTTAAAATATTACCTGCATTTAATTTTAGCTTGTTTTAGTTGTATTTAGTTTTTATTGTGCATACCATTTAACCTGAATAAAACTAATAATTAAATCCATCTTAATTTTCTCTGAAAACAGAGCGTAATTATGATTATACTATTTAACGGTCTGCTTCAAAAAATCATAACCGACTATAATCGGGTCACAGCACACTGCATGTTATTGTCATTAAAAATATAATTTTAAATAAAGCGATAAAATGCAAACAAAGTAGTACCTACCAGTATTTACGATAAACCAGTAAACCAGAAGCCATAATATTATAAAGTTGAATTATTAGTATGTAATTAATTCAGGATAACTGCTCATGCAACATACAAGATACATCACCTACCATGTACAGTTTAAGTGAATTTTGAATTATATACCTGCGCGATTTTATTTTTAAAAACAAATACAGTAGTTTGTACAACAAGAGTAGATAATATCTATGATGGTCGATACCACAGAAGAAAGAACAATACAGAAAAGAAAGTAATGGTCGGAACTTTGAAGTTGAAGGGATAGAAATATTTGACCTTGAGTTCCACCACAGAGATACTCTGAGAAAACGTAACTATTCACAGTACACGCGAACGTAGCTATTCACTGTACACGCGAACGTAGCTATTCACTGAACCTACACTGCGAAAACTACATTTCTCTTTTATATAATTATGTGTCATATTTTATGAAAATTTGCATGAATGCATTTGAAACTATTCTCGATTTAAGTAAATTATTTTTTGATTTGTAGCACTTCCGACAGAGGTTTTAAAAATAAAAATTATAAAGTTTTAAACAATAGTTTATTTTACCCTGTCATAATGAACTATTAATATTGTGCCACAAATCTCACTTATTACGTCAACGTTCCTTATGTGAATTGAAGAGTCAACGACTATTTTCTTGGAAACTGTTATCGCATATCTAATTTCATTATTCTAGTTTACAACATTTTTATATGCATTACTTCACTTGTTAATTAGCTCTCTTGATAGTTAGATGTATTGTTAGATGAAATAAAACTTGTAAAATAATAAAATACATTTTTTTAAAAAACGAATTTCGAGATCAGAAAATATTTGTGGCGCAGTCAGTAGGATATCCAAGTTGTCGCATATCGAACGTGTCAATTTTCGTTTTAACGATTGATTGGATATCGAACATTTGTCGCGATTCGTGTGTGGAGGTGTTGATATTGGAGTGGTTCCCCAAACATCGAGAAGCCCATCCATCGAGGACCAGTATAGCCGTTCACAACAATCAGCGTCGAAAGTTGGGACACAAATCGCTCAACTTTGCAAGGAGTGCAGATTCCAGGGATAGGTACTGTTCATCCTTATAGTTAGACAAGGATAATGCTCAAATTCGTGTTTTTATTGTAAGTAACTCAAAATTATTTTTTTTAATTTTTAAATGTCAATTGATTTACTCGCAGACGAATTTGCAACTCTTGATTTAGATAATTTAATTGACCTTCCTATTCCAAAGAAAGAAAGCTGCTCTAGATTTAGTTTTAAAAATAGAAATAAAGAGAAAGATCTAAAATACAAAAAACCTTTAAGAAAAATGGCAGACTTTAAACCTGAATATTTAAATTGCGTACCAGAGTTCGATGGTAATCCAAACGAACTTAATAGGTACTTATCGGTATGTGAATCCCTTATTAACAGTTTTTATATTAGAGATCAGCCAAATCATTTCCAAAATACATATTTATTAAACTCTTTAATTTCTAAACTTCGTGGAAACGCAAAACTTGTTGTAAATATACAAAATGTAACCAGTTGGACATCGCTAAAAGATACTCTTTCTAGAAATTTTGCCGATCAGAGAGACGAAGCTTGTCTAAATCGCGATCTAGTTATGATGAGGCAAGGTAATAACGAACAACCTCAACATTTTTACGATAGAATTTTAAATATTTTATATCTTATTTGTAGCTATGTAGAGTTACACGAAATAACTCAAAATAGTAAATTACTAAAAAAGGATTTGTATAATACTTTAGCTTTGAAAACGTTTCTATCCGGTCTTAAGGAGCCTTTGGGAACTACAATTCGTTGTATGAAGCCCAATAGAAATTTTAATAAACAACCTTCACCACAATTTAGGCAACAACAGAGACCAATTTCAAATAATCAAAATCGATTTAATAATAGAAATAATTTTAATCAACAACCTCGATATAATTTTAATGCACAAACTCCTAATGATTTCTTTACAACACAAAATTCCTTCCCAACAGGTCCTGTAAACATCCAACCACGAGTACCTAGATATCAAAATTTTCCTACTAATGCTCAAGTCTTTAATCAAAATAGAAATAATAACGTTTTTAAACCTAATCAAACACCTACACAGAATTTTTCAAAACCTACTCCAATGAGTGTTTCCACGCGCAATACATTTAACAGAAATACTCCAATGAGTACTTCTACTCGAAATGGCCCAAATTTTTCAAACTCATTTAATCGAAACCAACCTCGAATGAATTTTATAGCCGAAGAATTATTTAATGCGGAATGTCAAAATGCTGACAATTTTTCTAATTCTCACGATATTCATGTTGAACCCACTAATGTTCATAACTCTTCTTATGGCAACGAAAGATTTCATCTCGAGAATGATTTAATTGATTTTAATGACCCAGAAACAAATTTTCAGAATCAGCCTCATGGCAGACCCACGACGTAACTCCGCACGTCATATCCCTTAATAATATAAAAAATGCAAACGAATTACCTTATATATTTTTTACAGAACATAATTTAAAATTACTTATTGACACAGGGTCTACAAAATCTTTTATCGATCCAAACGTAGCAACAAAATTTTATTCAAAATTCATAAAAGACGATCCATTTATTGATTCGTCTGTGTTTCAAAAATCTGCTCATAAGTATAGTACGCTAATTCCAACTCCAAAAATTTTTAAATTACCAAATCATACAAATTTAAAATTCTTTTTGTTTAAATTCCATAATATATTTGATGGGTTAATAGGAATAGATAACCTTAGAATCTTGCAAGCAAATTTAGATTTCGATAAAGGATACCTCTCCACCCCTTATACTAAAATTCAGTTAATTTTTCAGCCAACTCAAAGTGAAATAAATTTTTTAAACATAGCTCCGCGTTGCGAACAAATAATAAAAATTAAAACTTCTGTTTCTAACGGAGAAATAATAATTCCACATCAAAAATACGGAAATTGCGAAATACCAGAATGTCTTACAATAGCCAAAAATGGCGAAGCATTGACGACAATTCTAAACAATTCTACCTGCCCAATTACTTTAGACTTTTCAAAACCAATAGATGTAGAAAAATTTGATAGAGACTTAATTCAAGAATTTGACTTAAACAATTTTGACGAAAATTTTAAACAAAACCTAGACCTTTCAAAATTCAGAACTGACCATTTAAATTTAGAAGAGAAATCACAGATAATTAATTTAATTAAAGAATACACAGACATATTTCATCAAGATAATCTACCCCTAACGTTCACAAATAAAATCAAACACAAAATAAATACAACAGATGAAATTCCTGTTTATTCACGACCATACAGATATCCATTCATATACAAAGACGAAGTACAAAAACAAATTAAAAAGATGTTAGACTCAAAAATAATTCGCCCTAGTAATTCTCCGTGGTCATCCCCTATCTGGGTGGTACCAAAGAAAATGGACGCCTCGGGGGAAAGAAAATGGAGGGTTGTAATAGACTATAGACAGTTAAACACAAAAACAATCGACGATAAATATCCCCTTCCAAACATCACCGACTTATTAGATAAACTCGGTAGATGTCAATATTTTACCACTCTCGATCTGGCAAGTGGGTTTCACCAGATCGAGATGGACGAAAAAGATATAGAAAAAACCGCATTCACAACTGAAAATGGTCACTGGGAGTTCCTAAGAATGCCATTTGGGTTAAAAGGGGCACCAGCGACATTTCAACGGGTTATAGACAATATTTTCCGAGGTATACAAAACGAGCAATGCCTTGTTTACCTAGACGATATAATAATTTTCTCGACGTCATTGCAGGAGCATATTGAACGCTTAAAAAATGTTTTTCAGCGTCTTAGAGAGTCAAACTTCAAAATTCAGCTGGACAAGTCCGAATTTTTAAGGAAAGAAGTGGCCTACTTAGGTCACATTGTGACTCCAGAGGGCGTCAAACCGAACCCCGATAAAATAAAAGCTATCAAAAAATATCCAATACCTTCTACAACGAAACAAATTAAGGGTTTTCTAGGGTTGTTAGGGTATTATCGCCGATTTATTCAAAATTTCGCCAAAATAACAAAACCATTAACTAAATGTTTAAAAAAAGGCAGAGTTTATTAAATGTTTCGAAACATGCAAAAATTTGTTAATTAACGAACCAATTTTGCAATACCCTGACTTCTCAAAAACCTTTAATTTAACCACGGATGCAAGCAATGTCGCTCTGGGGGCTGTTCTCTCGCAAGGCCCTATTGGTAAGGACCTACCAATTGCGTATGCATCTCGTACCTTAAATGACACAGAACAGAATTACTCAGTCATTGAAAAAGAACTTTTGGCCATTGTGTGGGCCACTAAATATTTCCGTCCGTATCTGTACGGCCGAATCTTTAATATTATAACAGACCATAAACCCCTTAAGTGGCTCTTCTCCTTAAAAGAAGAAAACACAAAATTTACTCGCTGGAAATTAAAACTATCAGAATTCACATATAACATAATTTACAAAAAAGGTAGCCTAAATTCAAACGCTGACGCCTTATCTAGAATCGAACTGCATACTAAAGAAACAGACCCATTTTGGCAACAAATAGGAGATATATTAAAAGATGTTGAAAATTACACCGAACAAAACTCAGATCTATTTAGTTATAACACACCACAACAAAGTACTAACCAAAATGACCTTATTGATTTATATACCGAGAACATACCTATATTTGAAAACTCCTTAAAAAATAATACAGTAAAAATAAATGACGACATAGATAATATATCTCTACAAGTTCAAGTTGACTCAGATGCTCACACTGAGACTGAGACAGCACACGAAATAGAAACATTACTAAATGATCAAATTGAAAATATTGAAAACAACGACAGTGACGACATTACTATACATTCTAATTTAACTCACAATCCGACTTTTGAAATACCCACAATAAAGACAGCTGTGAACTACGGACAAAACCAAATAATTATCAGTGACGTACTACATTCACCAGCTACCCCAAAAATAAAAATTCTTTTCGAAAAAAAAAGACGAATTAGTGCTCAAATTTCAAAGAATAATTTTGAATCAGATGATAAAAAATTACGTTAATCCAGACGGCGTTCATTACATTTATTTCGAAAATCCTAATATGTTTGAGCCATTCTTAGTAATCCTACAAAATTATTTTAAAAACTCTGCTATCAAATTTAAAAGGTGTACCCAAAAATTATTAGACATTACAACCAAAGACGAAGTTAAGGAACTTATACAAGCCTATCACGAAGGCAAAACAAACCACAGGGGTATAGACGAGACATATTTGAGACTTAAAGACAAATATTATTGGCCTTTCATGAAAAACTCGATACAAACTTACATAAATGATTGCGAAATTTGCCAACAAAGCAAATACGAAAGAAATCCCGTAAAAATAAAAATGAATCAAACCCCTACTCCAACAAAACCCTTTCAATTCTTATATATAGATACATTTACTCTCGAAGGTACCAAATTTTTGACAATCGTTGACAGTTTTTCAAAATATGCGCAAGCATACCATCTAACAAGTCTTTGTAGCACCGAAATTGTTAACAACCTTATAACATTCTTCTCTCACCATGGTATCCCTCAACAAATATACACCGACAATGGTACTGAATTCAAAAATACCGCAATTACAGAACTTCTCAACCTACATAAAATTAAAATACATTTTTGTTGCCCTGAACACCCACAATCACAAGGTTCCGTAGAAAGACTACATTCGACAATTATAGAACACATACGGTTACTTAACACTAAAGGCTCTCTTAAAACACCAATTCTTTTGAAAATGCCTTATGCGATTATGGCATATAATCACTCTATACACTCTACAACCAAGCGAAAACCTATAGACATAATTAACGGACATATGAACACAGAAGATCCTTTTAACTTAGATATTGACAAAATTCTTATTAACGACTACATAAATGACCACAAAGAAAGAACAAAACTGCTATATTCAAAAATTAATGAAGATTTGCTAAAAGAAAAACAAAACCGTATCGAAAAAATCAATAAAACCCTTGATGACCCTAACATTTTTCAGCAAAACCAAAAAACATATATTAAAAAGCATATAAGGCAGAAACAAGCCAACAAATTCAATAAATCTACTGAAATAAAAAAGGTCAATATCGAAAATAAAACTGTTTCTACAGATTCAAAAAACAAAATTCACATGGACAATCTCAAACGACCTCTACAAAAAACTTATGATTTTCCTAACTAAAACACTTTAATTTCTTTCAGATCACTGGGAATCTTTGGACACTCCCAAAATAAAATTACCTTAAAAAATTTGGACAATAATTTTAGACTTATGCCACTTAAATTAGGAACGGCAAAAGTCAGAGACTCATACTTTAACCTGATACACTATTACGACCTTAACCCAGTTATTGACGAAGTCAATAAACTAAGTCGTCATGCAGATTATCTAAAATCTTATATTTCTAAAAACATAAATTATACAAGTGAAACATCTAACGACATAAAAATTCTATCCTTCTTAGAAGAAAAAATCGATACCAAACTCAGAGAAATTTTACCTAATTCTTATAGAACAAAAAGAGGACTTGTTGACGGGTTAGGTTCGGCATTTAAAGCACTTACTGGAAATCTCGATGCTGATGATGGCAAAAAGTACGATCAGCTTATTAGAGAACTACAAGAAAATCATAACCAATTAGCTAATAACATAAAAACACAAAATTCACTATCCATATCACTAATAAACAAATTTAATTTAACAATAAATCAAATAAGTCACAATGAAAAACTTTTAGAGTCAAAATTAAATCAAATAGCAATAATTGTTCATGGAACTGTATTTAAAGAAAATGCTATATTTATTAAAGATACCATCAATCAAATTGTAAATATGTTCGAGATAATTAATTCTATATTACAAGACGTTGAAACAGCTATATCGTTTTCAAAGTTAAAAGTTATGCATCCTAGTATAATAAGAACTGAAGATATTTACAACGAGTTAAAAACACTTCAAGAAAAATTAGAGATAGGTAAATTACCAATAGAAATAAATCCATACAATATTCTAATGTTTGAAAAATTAATTAAAATTGATAGCTTCATTTTAAAGAACAGAATTACGTATATACTACGAATACCCATAACCTCAATTAACGTTTTCAATTATTATCATTTATATCCCGTACCAATTGGAACGAAAGGTCAATTAAAAGCAATAATTCCAAAAAATAAATTCTTATTAAAAAACGATAAGCAATACGTATTTATGAGCATGCCCTGTCCTAAACTGTATGGAACAAAACAGTACTTTTGCGAGAATGTTGAACCACAATTTATCAAGAAAGAAAATCCTTGTGAAGTCGAACTCCTTAATATCAAAAACACCTCCGCTTGCCACCAAACACGAATCGAAATTACAGAACCATACTTCGAACGATTGGAAGATACGAATCAATGGATTGGCATCCTTCCTTTTAAAGAAACAATCTCTCTCCTCTGTGAGAACCAACAAGAGGTTATAGAAGTTATTGGCACCTACCTTATCAATATTCCAATCGATTGTTCAATAAATATGCAACAAAAGAAAATTGTCAACAGAAACAATAGCAAAATTATTGGTCAACCTATCTTCTTTCCCGAACTGCAATTCGACACCCTAAGTATTCCAGAAACTAATTCCCAAATCAAACTTCAAGAAATTAACCTAGACGAACTGCAGGATATTAAATCAAAATTTTTCGAAAACAATCCAGATCCAATATTCCGTATAATTCGTCCCACGCCGAGCATCTGGACAATAGTTATTTATTGTCTCCTGATCCTACTTGGGGGAACTCTAGCTTTCAAAAAACTTCGTACCATCCACACACAATAGAAGCAAGAACAACCAATAGACCTGGCCAATGTTCAACTTCCTCGTTAACCCTCGAAGTTGAATTTCCGAAGGGAGGAATTACGTCAACGTTCCTTATGTGAATTGAAGAGTCAACGACTATTTTCTTGGAAACTGTTATCGCATATCTAATTTCATTATTCTAGTTTACAACATTTTTATATGCATTACTTCACTTGTTAATTAGCTCTCTTGATAGTTAGATGTATTGTTAGATGAAATAAAATTTGTAAAATAATAAAATATATTTTTTTAAAAAACGAATTTCGAGATCAGAAAATATTTGTCACTAGTCATTTATGATTCATAAGTATAAATCAATTGGGATAATTGTTAAAAAATCATTAGTTAAAGCGTATTTTAGGGATTTTATAAAAAAAAAGAAAAATAAATAAACGTGTATTTATAAAATTGATAAGTTTACAATCTAGTGCATGTATTTTATTAAAATAGAATTGTTTGAAAATTAAAATAATTAAAATTGTTTACACAGATTTATAGAGCAAGCCTAATTTATAATACATAGATAAGTAGCTTTATTAAAATAGCTATATCCTAATATACAACAAAAATATAGAATAATTATACAGGGTGTTTCAAAAAGGTATGTCATAAATTATACCACGTATTCTTGGGTCAAAAATAGAACGATTAAACCGTACTTACCTATATACAAAAGTGCACCCAAAAATAGTATAAGATAAAAATTTAAATGAATTTTTTTAACATTGATCTTAAACCGTTTGACATATTTTCATGAAATTTTATATGACGTGTTGGAATACCATGACTAACAAAATCGAAGTAGAGGCAAAAATATTTATTTTTATTTTTGTAGGATTTTGGAGGGTGTCACCGCCCCTTTCTTTATTCAACTTTTTTGTAGTATAAAATTTAATTACAAATGAAACGACACTGGAATCCAACATCCATTTGAAAACTTTTTTGTCTCTTAGTATTTGTTTGTAAAAAGTTTAGTTTAGACGATACAGCCATTTGAAATGACAACTTAAAAATATTCAATGAAAATTCTACGTATGAAAAATATCAAAATCAAGTTTATTTTTAAATTACAAACTAATTTCATCAAAATAAAAACATCTAATTTAACAGGTGTTCAAAAATACATTCTCCTCCTGTATACACTTACTACATAGTTTTAACAATGAAAATCGAATTTTGATATTTTTGCATACGTATAATTTACATTAAATATGTCATTTTAAGTGGCTGTATCGTCTAAACCAAATATTTTATAAACAAATACTAAGAGACAAAAAAGTTTCCAAATAGATGTTGCATTTCAGTAGCGTTCGATTTTTAATAAAATTTTGTATTACAAAAAAGTTGAATAGAGAAAGGGGCGGTGACACCCTCCAAAATCCTACAAAAATAAAAAAAAATATTTTGCCTCTACTTCGATTTTTTTAGTCATAGTATTCCAACAAGTCATATAAAATTTCATGAAAATATGTCAAACGGTTTAAGAGCAATGTTAAAAAAATTCATTTAAATTTTTATCTTATACACCCTGCAACTATTTTTGGGTGCACTTTTGTATATAGGTAAGTACGGTTTAATCGTTCTATTTTTGACCCAAGAATACGTGGTAAAATTTATGACATACCTTTTTGAAACACCCTGTATAAACGGTACTTATAAAAAATATTAAATAATGACTAATTATTTTTCTTCTTTTCGCACCAAACAAACGTTTTCTCAACGTTGCTATCTTCAGTCGCAGTCTCTGCTTTCTTGGAGTGTTTGTTGATAACAAATTACTCGTTTGAATTTGTGCTGTTCCACAAGGTAGAGAAACAGATGGTTGAGTTGAGTATGCACTTGTTCAATACATTCTACTTCTGCTGAAGTTGAGGGTAGACACACAAGTTGTCTTTGTCTTCTTCGCCATGAACAACAAATTCCTCTAAAAAAAGAAAGAGAAACCAAATTTTTATCAGATCAACTAGTGCCAAGAAGGTGCATGATTTGTCAGAATTAAATGTTTGAGTCACACTTTTTAGCCAGATGAAATTTAAAATAATTTTATAAAATGTGAATATATTTCTGTGCCTAGGAGGTAAAATGCACTGTCATTCTAGTCAACTTTTTAGTACAGTAGATTAAATATTGTTAAATTATTAAATTTCAACTAGATATGCATTTAGACACCCATTTATTGTCACAATATTTTTATTTTTTACTAACCTAACTACTAAAACTACTTTATTTTAATTTGCATAAGTTGTTGTATGTCGACAGTGCAGTTTACCTCCGAAGTAGTTCTACAAAATGGAATGTATGGGTTGATATTATAAGATTATTAGTACTTATCATTTTATTTTTTAAAATTAAATGTAATGTAAAAAAATGACAAACGAGTAGCAAACTTTTTGTAACATTTAACTATAATTTGTAATTATTTACCTTGCAAAACTGTGACTCTTTTCGTAGGTTCTAAATGGAGAAATACTGTTGGGAATGCATTTGCAAATAATCGTTTTCTTGTTCCTGACTGATAAACGAATTTATTCTGGAAGCTTAGTTCACAAATTTTGTAATTTTTACTTAAGCGTTCAACACCCTTTCCTAATAAGTTCTCTCTATTTGCTGCCTTAAGCCACAATTCAAGTCTGAAAAATACATACAATCATTGTCCTACCATGTTATGGCAAGGTCAATTCATATTTCTCCCTTCAAGGTGTCATACATACCTCACTGGATCTTTCACAAGAGTGAACAATCCTTCTTTGCAACCTGTTCTTGAGATACATCCACGATAAATACAAGTATATCCTCCTCCTCTTTGACGCGGCATTGTTTATAAACCTAATCCTAATACGCATAAAAAAGTCTTAAATTAACAACTCCACAATTAAAAACATCAACATAAACTAAAAATAAACCACTAAAAAAACGTAAAAGTTATCAGAATATTCGCTAAAAACAACCAAAAATCCAAAACTACAAATAAAGACAACATGAAAAAAAATATTGATTTTCTAACAGCGACAGCAGTGACAGCTTTGTTCATCCGCTATAAAAGTGTGCACTGTTGCACTTCAAACAAGTAACAAATCTACGGATCAATTTTGACAATGCTCCACCATGAATAAGGTGTGGCTTCGGTTGCTAGGTTCCTGTTTGAGCCCTATGTTTCTTTTCTGTATTGTTCTTTATCCTGTGTCGATACGGACAATCCACTCCAATTCTATAGTATATTTTTTCTACGACCCACTATCGAAAATCTGTAATATTTTAAAATATAATTTAGAACAGTTATTTATACATACCAAGGCCGTAAAGTTGTTAAGCCGTAAAGGGTTTACCAGAAATTGCAAATTTCTGATTCGGCCAAAATAGATCATGCTGCCGAGGTGCACCCATCATTTTTTAGGCGACTGTCTTATCAAGTAGAGTAATAGTATATTACATACCGAGCAGGAAAGTACCTACTCTATTACAGCCAGTGTTGCCAGAATATATTTTTGTTACGTACCAGATTTGTCTAAAAAATGTACCAGGTTTCATAAAAATGTACTAGATTTTGTAAAATGTACCGGACTTTCGAATGAATTATGATGTGGTTTGTTTCATTAAAAAAAAAGGGTTTTTAGCGAACGAAAACAGAAGAAGGAACAGGATCCTAACAATATATCTTACTCGCCTCAAATGGTAACACGCTGAAAAAGTAAAAGGTACTAGACTTGCCTTCGCGTGTACCAGATTCTAAGAAAATGTACTAGATCTAGTACAATTGTACTAGACTGGCAACACTGATTAGATGGCCCTTATTTTAATTATTTACTTTTATTGTAGCATTTTTAATAATGACGAAGATCATGAAGAATCCGTCGCGTGTTCATCAATAATTGAGACTCTCGACCACGAATGGTATTTAAACAATGAAATCGAGAATATTGAAGAAAATAACTATTAATATTTTAGCCGCGGTATTGGAAACACTGTCAGAGGAGACTAATATTCACAGAACCAGAGAGGATGAAGTTTCTAATTCTACATGAGAAATCCCCAAGCAAAAGTAAATAAAAAATGTGCTCATTAATTTACAGACATGAATGAGGGATATATTGAAATATGTTTTCTTTTTCAGTGACTTGCTCACAGTTATGGATGAACGACGTATCACGGATATTCAGTTTTGTTTCAACAAATATCCGAAATATCAAGTAATCCACCTTTTGATTATACGTTTGGAATCGGATAGGACTGAATGTGACTGAATACTAAAATACGGCTACGTTGCAACATGTGTAATATTAAAAAAAGTCTTGATCTCATTAAACATTCTAATGAGACAATGGACGTCAATGATGCGTTGGTTTGTGGTTCCATATCTACTGGTACGGGGTACTCTACCACTGATGAATTATTTTCCGTGCTTAATATTCCATTTATGACTGATATGACCTGTCAAAAGCACAACGAAAGAATTTGGGAACTTATACATGAAGTTTCTTGGAAAAGTATTGAAGATGCTGGGACAGAAGAAGCAAGAATGGCGAAAGAATTAGGCCAAGTTATCGCAGACGGAGCTTGGTCCAAAAGATCCTACACAATTAATAACGATACTCGTTTTTACCAGTTCCTGTTTTCCGAGTATGTTAAATTTGTATTGAATATCATTTATAGACATTTATCTCAGCTCATCTCGCCTACAAGCACCAGCCAATCCAATTATGAAACACTCCGAAAATTGATACAATATTATTATTTAAAAAAATTAACTTTAAAAATATTGACTTAATATCTTTCAAAATTAAGTAGTTCTTTTTTTTTGTTAATTTGGTGTTCTGTGTAGGCTTTGTTACTATTTCCCAGCGCCACACTTATCTGAAACTTTTGTTAGAAATTGAATTACATAATTTCTTGTAAAATCCTGCGCTCGTTTCCCCAGGTAACCTATTTTGAAAACTTGATAATATCAATATTATTTATCACCATAATTGTAGATTTTCACATTGAGTAGGTGGACTATAGCGTAGACGATTTAAAAATTTTTGGCCTTCTACAAAAAATGCAAATATTTCTTTCCTTAAATTTTTAACCGTATACAGGGTAACGTAAAACATTTAAGACGGTGATTCCTCATCAAAAAAAAGATATGATATTTCATATAAAGAAACTTCATTGGAGCATCCCTTGTTAAGATACAGCCCCTTAAAGGGGGTACATAAAATTTGTTAAACAATTTTTTTCACAAGCACTAAACAAGTTACAATATTGAAATTAACGTAACTTTTTGTCTTATTATTTGTTTACCATTTAAAAATTTATTTCCGATAGCCTGTTTCATTCTAAAAAAAATGTCTCTTGAATTTTTTGCTCAAAATAAACCAGTTCGCAGCAAAAAAATATTTTACGAACAAGATAGATATCGCCATAAAACGAAAATACGAAACTAATTTATCTAGTAGGCCGCTAAAACAAATAATAAGACAAAAAGTTAGATTGGTACGAAATTTTAGGGGTTGCGTTTTCCACCCCTTACAACCATGGGGTAAACCAAATAAATTACTTGTTTAGTGCTTGTGAAAAAAATTGTTAAACAAATTTTATATATCTTAACAAGGGATGCTTCAATTAGGTTCATTATATGAAAGATCCTATCTTTTTTTCGATGAGGAATCACCCCCTTAAATGTTTTACACTTATTTAGTTACACCCTGTATATGTAGGTTCATAATTCCATAAAAAGTTCTTACTCTTTCAGATAAATTTGCCAGGATTTTTCTAGCAAAAAATTTAAAGCCGTTGAATTTGCGGACCACTAGAATTACATCGTAGCTTGTAGTGACATTGCGACTTTCAAATATTATTACAATTACAAGGTTTTTATTAACTTGCAATGTTTGTATGTTTGTTTAGGTAAAATCTTGCTACTATATTTTAAAACTATCCCCATCGATTTAAGCTGAAATTTTGAATGCACGTTTAGTTTGGATGACAATGCATGGTTAGCTAAATGACGTCATTCTAAATCCAATATGACGTACTCCCAAAGAAGGCAGATTGGTTATTTTTGATGTACCCCTATGATAAGGGTATAATATAAGGGTTTGGTAAGAGTAATACGAAAAAAAAAATTTTACTAAAATGACGTCACACTAAATTCAAATGGCGGAGGCCCCAAGATGGCGGACAAATTTTTAACAACCATCAAGATATGAGTATTAAATGAAACAATTTGCTGAGAAGAGTACAAAAATAAAATGATGTCATTCTAAATTCAATATGACGCACAATAAAAGCTTGTTCTTAAGAATATTTCTTTACTAATAATTTATTTCCACATCATTCCATATCATATCCAGTCTCACCATATGCTAGTTGAATAAATGATAGTCCGATTCTTGTTTTCTAATTTGGGGATGATTTTTTTTTATGTAATCTACTTTATCATTACCCACGAATTCCACTGTGAAATGGTAACTTTTATTTTCACTATTGTTTCTTAATTTTAGCCATTGTGACTTTTTTTGATTCCTCCATTATGTATTGAATGTGGAAATAATTACATAATTTGTACATGCCACTTAGTGAATCTGGTATAATTAGATTTGTAGTATACATTTTCCCATCATGTAATTTGGGTGGTGAGTATTCGGGAAAAATTAAAATTGCCGGGTGACCAAAATTTGAACTGTAATTGGTAAATTTCATTTTTTTGCAGTATTTTTACTAGGTACAATGGATATGAAATACATGTATTCGTTCAGTTGAACGCAATGGCATACGTTTTCTCCAAGTATTTGTAGAAAATAGTAGTTTTTCTACACCCACATGGATATTAGCTTATCTACGCACAGATTACAAAACGAAAAAGTAAGTTATTGCCTTCAACTGAATGAATATATTTCATGTCCACTCTAGGTAGTGAGAACACTGCAAAAAAATGAAATCCACCAATCACCGTTCATATTTTGATCAATCGTCTGATATTCTTTTTAAAATTTTAAATAAGTGATAATTCTGTCAAACTAATTGTCAGTATATTTTTTAGTTATTGAGATTAAACATACATTACAAGACAAGTATTAGAAATTAAAAATTAAAAAAAAACCTACTTCAAAAACGTGCAGATGCCATCACAACATCTTAACCAAATTTATCTGGGACCACCCTTGAGGTACCCCCTTACTAACAAAAAAGAAGCATATAAATCGGACAAGGTGGTAAAGCATTATCCCTAAACATACATAAAAATGAAGAGTTTGAGGATTTTATCATGGACCCAATTATTAGATTTTGACCAAATTTATATGTGACCACCCCTGAAGTACCCCCTTTCTAACAAAAGAAGAATCATTGAAATCGGACACTGTGTTAAACAATTATAGCTGAACATACATAAAAAAATATTGCGACGAATTGAGAACCTCCGCCTTTTTTGAAGTCGGTTAAAAATGGGTTATTCTTGTGTAGAATCGATAAATAATAGCATTTCTGTTTTTATTTCGTCTATAATTATAAATAATTTATTAATTTAAATAAAACTATATGAAGTCAATTTAATTACGAGTATTAAAGCAACAAAAATAAAAGAATAGTTGGTTCTGTGGACAGCGTTCTTACCTTCGACACGGAAGACTCAAGTTCGATTCTCGGATGGGGTAAAATGAAATGAACTTTATTCTTTTTTTTTTCGTTTATTTTATTTTAAAAATTATTAAAAGTCATAAATTATTTATTTTATCTTAATAACCTAAAATATTTTTTTATTTGTAAATTTTCGTTAGTGGGTCGTAGAAAAAATAAACTGTACAACTCAAGTGAATTATCCACATCGCACTCAAATTTCGTCTTCGTGCCATCATATGCACGCTTGTTGCACAATAGTAAAAAAAAGAAAAAAGTTCATTTAATTTTTCTCCATTTGAGAATCGAACTCAAGTGTTCCATGTGGAAGGCAAGAATCCTAACCACAGGACCATCTACGCGTGTATTTTTTTTTGCTTTTATACTCGTAATTAAATTGACTTCATAATATAGTTTTATTTGAATTAACAAATTATTTATAATTATAGACGAAATAAAAACAGAAATGCTATTATTTATCGGTTCTACACAAGAGTAACCCATTTTAAGTATGTTCAATCTCAATAACTGACAATTAGTTTGACAGAATTGTCACTTATTTAAATTTTTAAAAATAATAGCAGTCGGTTAATCAAAATATGAACTGTTCTCACTACCTAG
Organism: Psylliodes chrysocephalus; assembly: GCA_927349885.1. Taxonomy (NCBI): domain Eukaryota; kingdom Metazoa; phylum Arthropoda; class Insecta; order Coleoptera; family Chrysomelidae; genus Psylliodes; species Psylliodes chrysocephalus. The sequence goes on along the minus strand of OV651814.1, from coordinate 77,392,141 downwards.
AATGGATATTCGTTCAGTTGAAGGCAATAACATACTTTTTTGTTTTGTAATCTGTGCGTAGATAAGCTAATATCCATGTAGGTGTAGAAAAAATTAATTGTTTGACAGTCCGTACTACATAAAAATTATCACGTTTAGTTATATGGTTTACAAAAGTCCAATAATATTTATTGGAATGAAAATAATGAATGGAGTGGTCTATTTCTGTGAAATAACAAATTAGTATTTGTCAAGAAATTATAAGAAAATGTATATTCACCAAATGGTTGACAGGTAATATTCATTAAATTCATTTTAAATAAAACACATAAAAACTAAAGTACCAACATATACAGTTAAGTTACACAGTGTTTATGAACTATGTAATAATCAATTAACTAAGCAGTTAAATTTTTTTCTTGTTAGAGAAATAAATAAGAATTAAAACAATGGAAATGCATAATTTACAATATTTTGTTTTATATTTTATGTATTGAAAAGAACAGGCCGTTAGTACATCAATAATTCAATTTCAGAAATGTTTAGATGTTTAGATAAGTTTTTCTACATGTACTTTAATTTGTATATTTCATCTTGTTTTGGGACAATTCCGATTACGCAGCATCTTCATTTAAGTCACATGATTTTTCAGACTAATTTTTTTCTTCAGGTGCAACCTATAGGTACCTACATGAAGTTTGGTCTAAGATATGTCCTATAGAACTTTCTCAAATAATTTCTTAACCAAAAATCTGATGTTTCCAACACATGACTTTGCTGTCTATTTCAGTGGCGGCTGGTGAGGCGCACTCCTTGCTATGTAGCAGGAATCATCTGCAAATTAGTATTTCCATATACTTAATCAGTAATTTTATTTAACTTCTCTTAAATTTATCAACAATAAAAGAATTAAACATAAATAAATGCAATAATAAAGTTTGTGAGCAAACAATTTAATTAACTACGGACGAGCTGGACCTGTACAATGCGAATAATACGGTTTTTCTCTATCATAAAAAATGCGCCCTGTAATTATTGTATAGGCGTAGTACCAGCAGCCCATAGCGAATCGCTGAACGGTTGCCATATGGTTACAGACGTCAACGTGTAGATCGCGGAGAAATTATACATTTTGGATACATGCGTTGGCGCCGTTGGCGGGCACAGCTCAGTCAGCCCTCTTCCCATCTGGCGATCGTTTTGTGGTTTGTTTTGCTGTGTTGATCTAGTGTGGTAATATTTATTTATCTTCGTAATAATTATTTATCATGAAAGTAACGGAATTAAAAAACCTCGTATTGGCTGAATACGAGGCTTAAGTTTAAAGGATTTTGGTATTGATTTTTGGTGCCCTTATACTCAGCCCTCTCTATCACACAAGTCACGAGCCGCCACTGGTCTAGGCTTTTTGGGGTTATTTTGTACAACCTATTGTATGACTAACCTCTGTAAATGTTTAGAGGATCAAATAAATATATACATTTTTCACACTCATCTTACTTGGAACATTTTGTTATATAATTCATTGCCAACGAAAATACTGAAAAATTAAAATTTTACACTTTTTTGCAAATTTTTCCATTACGATCCATTTTAGAGAAACCATGCATAGAACAAAAATTATAGAGAATGATATCGCAAACATCATTTTTTTACAAATTCGAATTTTACAATTTTTGTCAAATTTCTCGAATACAGACCATTTAAGGAAAATTATTTATAAAACAAAAATTAAAGAGAATAATATTGCTTTTATTTGAAGAATTTTCTTCTACAAGTCTACATAACAGATATATTCCAAAAAGTAGGAAAAGGACCCCCTTAAAGTACTCCGCCAGATATTCCGACTATGATCAAAAGGACCAGGCAGCCGGCTTATGGAGAAATAGGTTCCGGTTAATATACCTGAATTTTTGGTATGTTGAAGATATCGACTTCCTGAACAATAGTGTGTACAACTCAATCCTATGTCCAGTTTTCAACATACAGGGTGATGAATTTGAAAAATGGCAATTTATTAAAACGTATTAAAATGTAATTTTCTCAATATATTAAGGATTTTTTGCTGTAATAGTATTCTGATAATATGAAATAATATTGCTTTGTGTAGAAAAAGTATTATTTGATACTACAGGCTGATTCAAAAATCACCAAAAAAAATTATTGATGCTGTGTATTCTACTTTACAGTGGGAATATGAAAATATTAATAATTGGTCTGAATTAACTTTAGTTGGACTTATTATAAGAAGGTATAAAAACATTTTATACATGGTGAGTCAAAAAGTTGATCGACTCTGCAGGTTACTTTTAATACAATTTTATATATTTTGTAATACAAGTCAGTAGTCGACATTGAACCATTTTCAAGAATATATAATTTATTAATTAAATACAGGGTGATTCAAAAGGTATATAAGGTAGAAAATTACGAAAATTGATTTTTTCTGCGAATCACCTTGTAATTTAATATTTACTTCGTTAATTTCTCTAATTTTTTCTTATTGTCTTTGATTTGAGTTTGTTAGTCCCCTGTAGAAGTTTTGCGAAGTTACTATGATCAGTTTTTTTATATCGACTTTGTGATGACAAGCCTGTCACAATGTATACGCTTATACCTGAGCTCATAAATATGTTTTTATTTTATTTAATCATTCAGGATTTATGTCATTCTAACGTTATTTGTTTAATGAAATATAAATAATATGTAACATATAAACAAACAATGTATTAATATTATTAGCAAGCCAAATATCCGAAGATGCAAATATGAGTTCCCCCGTTTAGATTTACACTATTTAAAGCAGCTGACTGGAATTTATCATGTAAACTTGGCAAAAAGTTATATTTAAGATAAACTTCAAAGAAAAGAAACTAATATTCTTCAATTTGACGAATTGGTGGAGGATCCGAGCATTATACGAATCTGAGTGTACTCCAGATTTCGTAATATATGTAACTATATGTTGTGGATATATTTTACGATTGACGAAAATGTCGATCATCAACCTTTAGAACTTCACTATTATTGTACTTGCAAGTCGGGAGCTAGAACTTAAGGAACATGTGCTCATGTGGCCAGTGTATTATGGTTTTTGGGTTATGGTAGATATGAACAAAATCTAAACGGGGGAACTCATATTTGCATCTTCGGATATTTGGCTTACTAATAATATTAATACATTGTTTGTTTATATGTTACATATTATTTATATTTCCTTAAACAAATAACGTTAGAATGACATAAATCCTGAATGATTAAAAAAAATAAAAACATATTTATGAGCTCAGGTATAAGCGTATACATTGTGACAGGCTTGTCATCACAAAGTCGATATAAAAAAACTGATCATAGTAACTTCGCAAAACATCTGCAGGGGACTAACAAACTCAAATTAAAGACAATAAGAAAAAATTAGAGAAATTAACGGAGGAAATATTAAATTACAATATTTATACGAGACATTAATACATATTTTTTTTTAATTTTACAAAACAACCCTTTAAAATATTTCAACTGATTATTACTGACCCCCAAATAAGACTCATGAAGCGCCTAAATAATTTACCAAATATAGATTTTTTAAGTTAAACGGTTGCAGATATATTATTTTTTTTTAAATTTATGGCCCTACTTTAGGTTTCCGTAAATTCTTAGGGGTACAATTTGGTATAGAGGTAAATTACGTAATTATTTTGGGGTGCTCATCACACACCTGTTCTGTGTCGGTATTTAAGCGGAACACCCTGTATATTCTGTACTTTCGGTCTTTTTGGAGAAATACAATAGATTTCTGTATTTTTTTTGCAGAGTACCACTATCAAAAGTATTAGACATTTTATTTACTGGGTAAATACAAACATGTATGAAACAATATTGCAAAAATAACAGTGAATTTTAAACTCTCAAAATACAAACATATATTGCGAGCTTCAATCAGCTAAAAGTAAAATAAAAGTACCCAAAATGCACGAGCATGAATGGCCTCTATGGCAGTGGCGACTTGTGGTTAAAGATGTGTATTCTGCAAGATTCTGCCTCTCCCCAAAAAAAGGCAATTAATTCTATTCTGCGGTCCTTTTTAGCAGTAAACTTATACTCATACTCGTATTTAAAAAATAATATCTTTTCGTTTAATAACTCATGAACTACATCCATGTCTTTCATGTACAATGGGAACGCGCGCTGGCGAATTAACACCAACCAATAATCTACAAAACCAAAATATAATTACAATACTATAAACAGAGCTCTCCGATCTGTCAAAAATGCAGCCCAAATACTACGTGTCTTGTAATTACACGATAAATCGTGTAATCTGGAAACACAGCCATTTCTTGTATCTTGCAACCCTGTGACATTACTACAGTGGGATATATTGTGCAAACATTATGGCATTGGCTCTCCCGTAAAGGTCGCAGGGATCTTAAATGCATACCTGAATTCTTTTAATCCCTAACAAATTTTTACAATAAGTCCCATACACCAAATTTTAATATTAGGTAACAAAATGAGACTGCAGTTGACTTTTTTATTTGATTATATCACTTCCAATGTAATCATTTACTCTACTGTTAGTTGATTAATAATTGATATTCATAAAGCATATACTTGACTAATAGCCGTTAATCTTACTTGGTTAATGCCATAAAGATCTACTTAGCGTCTTTGTTCTTTACAGCAACTACAAATTTCTGAGCTGTCATATTCGATTAATTCGTGATATACTCTATTGAATCGGGGCATTGAGTAAATTCCTTTACTCGATGATGAGGCTATGGATAATCTTTTGTATTACAATTTATTTTGTACTCCGGGTCTAGAATTATTAAAACGTATTAAATTCATGCAAGCATCTACCTTCTTTTTAAATAGTTTTTGAATTATTATGTAATATTGAACCCCCTTATATATTGTATAAGTTATATCGTTAAAAATATTATTTTACTAGCTTTCCGATGATGTATCACAAGAAGTGGTTGCTATTTATATTCCTACTTCATATACTTCTAGCGATAACATTGTAGTTAAATTATCACCCCTGTATAATTATTGATAGATCAGTTTAAAGTACCGAAAAGGAATAATAAATAATTTAATTAATAATTGTAAATAAAATATTTAATTTCGAGTTATGCATATTCAACCAATATACATAAATACATTTGTGGTCTGTAATACTAATTTCGATAAAAATGCAACATAAATAATAAAATTTAAGTTATTTATTAACCTTGATCATTCTTGGTATAAAATAACCGACTTGTACTGACCGACCTACTGACCGAACAATATCCTATCAAATATTCGTTTTCTGTTGACTTTAGCAGCGATTATCTCCCATTGAAAGATTTTTTTTTCATCGAAACAGTTAAATAATTTTAAAATTCCAATGGAAGCATTCACGACCTTACATAAATTATTGTGCAAATTTCTGTAAAAAAACACGTTAATAATCACTGTATTTTCTAACAAAACGGATACCGGCGTTGTACCTAACTGATTTTTATTTATTTATTGATAGAAAAATGTAGATTTTGTATTTTTTTTTTGTACCGCTGGCACAATACCTGTCATTAAACATGTAGAATTAATTTTTGCTTTGGTTTGTTAGCAAGGATATTATTAAAAAAGAATTGGTTTAATAAATTTTTTTTTAACGTTTACGAATGAGTTTTTCATAGATGTAGTGGTTTTTTAATGCAGGTTTTAAAGGATTGAAAATTAGAGTGATCAGTAAAATATCTGTTTGGACGGACATTTCTAAAGTATGACCACGTTTGAAGTTCAGCGAATGACGTATAAAACATGAATTTTGACATTTACTAATCCGATATCATAGCATTTGGTTTAACTAAATCGGTATTTTCATTCGAGGCAGCAATATGTTTTTACAGCATAACGTTTTTACGTATACAGATAAGGAAAGTATAGGAATCATGATTTTTTTCGACCTCGAGTTTTCGACGGATTTTTACGTTTTGACTATTTTTGCGATGATATCTGTGTGTGTGTCAGTGTGTGTCAGTGTGTGTCAGTGTGTGTCAGTGTGTGTCAGTGTGTGTCAGTGTGTGTCAGTGTGTGTGCGTGCGTGCGTGTGTGTGTGTGTCTGTATCCACTCATGAAATGATACAAAGAAAAACACAAAATTTCAAACTTAAGCTCTAGTCCGGCCTGCGGTGTACTGATAAGATTTTGGGCAGAGTCAGGACATCTGGGAGGGTACTTTATAGGGGGTCATTTTTATATTTTATGAAATATATCTGTAATTTACGTTTGGAGAAAAAAATTCTCTATAATTTTTGTTCCATACAAAATTTTCCTCTTTCCGTATTCGAGAAATTTGACAAAAAAATCAAATTTTCATGAAAATTGTTTAAATAAAAGTTGTTTGTGATATAATTCTCTTAAATTTTTGTCTCATACATAATTTCTCTAAAATGGACCGTATTCGAGATATTTGAGAAAAAGTGTAAATTTCGGATTTTAAGGAAAACTCAAAAATGGATAAAGAAAAACACATTAAATTTTAAACTTAAGATTTATTGCGGCCTGAGGTAAACTGATTAGATTTTGGGCTGAGTCGGAACATCTGGAGGGGTACTTTATACAGGGTCGTTTTTATATTTTATGGATTATATTAGTTATTTTTGTTTGGAAAAGAAAATTGTTTTTATAAAAGTTACTTCTTATAATATGCTTTATAATTTTTGTTTTATAACAAAATTTCCTAAAATAGTCTATTTTTAAGAAAATTGTTCAAATAAAACTTGTTTGTGATATAATTCTCTATAATTCTTGTTCCATACACAATCTCTCTAAAATGGACCGTATTCGAAATATTTGTGAAAATGTGTAAATTTTGAATTTTGAAGGAAACTCAAAAACGGATAAAGAAAAAAACCTTAAATTTTAAACTTATATTTCATTCCGACCTGAGATGAACTGATTAGATTTTGGGCAGAGTTGGAACATCTAGGGGGTACTTTATAAATATATGCACAGAACACTAAATTAAGTAAGATAATGAATCATTTCGTTTGGCCCAATAATCATGAAAGGACACCGGTGATTTTACCTGTGTAACATCTCCTTTTTGCTTCAGAACTGCATTATTTTGCTTTGGCATGGTATCTACTAACTTTTTACAATCTGCAGCAGTGACGAAGTTCCAAATTTGAGCTAGTCTCTTTTAATTCAGGAACTATTCTAGCAGGAGCAGCTCATCAATTTTTTTCATATTATGCCAAAGTGTTTCAATTGGCAACAGACCGGAACTACTGGATATCCGGTTCTAGCACACTACCTTATGAGACACCTGCTACAATTTCTTTCATTTCGGAGTATGCCTTTTCTTGCTTTACTCCAAACATTCAACCCGTCAGATATGATTGAAGAATGTCGACATATTGTCTAGGGAGTATTTTTTCAAGTTTTTGTATCATGCATGCCAGCGTGCCAAACCATGTCAAATGCTTAGGCTAAGAAATATATATGTCCTGTGTACTTGATCTCTGGTCGAGTGTCTGTTTCTAAAACCAAATTGGTGCGAAGGGATCAGGTTTTTATTTTCATTTATTGGTTTTAGTCGTTTTAGTAGTAAATATTATTGGTAACAATGATATAGGTCTATATGATGACACATTCATTCGGAAATTGTTCATTGCTTTTCTGCAAAAAACCTGTGTGTGTGTGTGTGTGTGTGTGTGTGTGTGTGTGTGTGTGTGTGTGTGTGTGTGTGTGTGTGTGTGTGTGTGTGTGTGTGTGTGTGTGTGTGTGTGTGTGTGTGTGTGTGTGTGTGTGTGTGTGTGTGTGTGTGTGTGTGTGTGTGTGTGTGTGTGTGTGTGTGTGTGTGTGTGTGTGTGTGTGTGTGTGTGTGTGTGTGTGTGTGTGTGTGTGTGTGTGTGTGTGTGTGTGTGTGTGTGTGTGTGTGTGTGTGTGTGTGTGTGTGTGTGTGTGTGTGTGTGTGTGTGTTGTGTGTGGGTGTGTGTGTGTGTGTGTGTGTGTGTGTGTGTGTGTGTGTGTGTGTGTGTGTGTGTGTGGTGTGTGTGTGTGTGTGTGTGTGTGTGTGTGTGTGTGTGTGTGTGTGTGTGTGTGTGTGTGTGTGTGTGTGTGTGTGTGTGTGTGTGTGTGTGTGTGTGTGTGAGTGTGTGTGTGTGTGTGTGTGTGTGTGTGTGTGTGTGTGTGTGTGTGTGTGTGTGTGTGTGTGTGTGTGTGTGTGTGTGTGTGTGTGTGTGTGTGTGTGTGTGTGTGTGTGTGTGTGTGTGTGGGTGTGTGTGTGTGTGTGTGTGTGTGTGTGTGTGTGTGTGTGTGTGTGTGTGTGTGTGTGTGTGTGTGTGTGTGTGTGTGTGTGTGTGTGTGTGTGTGTGGGTGTGTGTGTGTGTGTGTGTGTGTGTGTGTGTGTGTGTGTGTGTGTGTGTGTGTGTGTGTGGTGTGTGTGTGTGTGTGTGTGTGTGTGTGTGTGTGTGTGTGTGTGTGTGTGTGTGTGTGTGTGGTGTGTGTGTGTGTGTGTGTGTGTGTGTGTGTGTGTGTGTGTGTGTGTGTGTGTGTGTGTGTGTGTGTGGTGTGTGTGTGTGTGTGTGTGTGTGTGTGTGTGTGTGGTGTGTGTGTGTGTGTGTGTGTGTGTGTGTGTGTGTGTGTGTGTGTGTGTGTGTGTGTGTGTGTGTGTGTGTGTGTGTGTGTGTGTGTATGTGTGTGTGTGTGTGTGTGTGTGTGTGTGTGTGTGTGTGTGTGTGTGGGCGCGCGCGTGCTTGCTTGCGTGTGTGTTTCTGTAGCGTATCCACGATAAATTGATTCAACTAGTTCCATAAATAAAAGAAATATTAAAGTGGCCCTGGTATTATTGGTATTCGATATACTGCCGATTTATAGGTTTATATAACCAATTTGCTAGTTTTAAAAAATGGTCTAAAACTCATGGGAAACGCTTTACGTAGCTAGAACTGATTTTAAAACTTTTGTTGTTGTATTTAGTATAATTATTTTGGAAGAGGATCAATAAAAAAATCAAATGGAAAACACATGAAAACAATATTAAATAAATTTCTTCTATTTTTACCATTAACTATTAATGGCAGTGTCCATCAAAATAGTAATTATTACTATATTTTTCATAATTATAGCGAATATTTATAAAAATGAATTTTTAATTATAACATATTCATGCCAGTGTTCATTCATTTTAAGAAGAAATCATATCCTTTATACGTAACATTACAAAGGAAAACATGTCAAATAGATAAACACAATTACAATCTTAACACCATAATATAACAGTTTCTGAAGAAAAATCTCAGCTTTGGCGGCACATTCAATAAATTACTTGAGAATTGTGTTTTAAAGCCGCTTTTGGAGAGCAAAAAATCAAAACATGAAATTAACTGCAGCAACTTGATCTTCAATTTCTTCTTCAGGCTTATTTCATGACCTACCACCCGTTTCTGTATCTGATACATACATTCATACAACGTCAAGACCGTTTATTTATACTTATATCTACTTTGTAGTTGTAGATTGTACGTGAGTTTCATTGCTTATATAAGTAAATAAATTAATACATTAAAATAAACGCGATGAACATTTTTTACAACTACTAGCTTTAATTAATTAAAAAGATTTTATAAGTACTTATTTAAATAAAAAATATACTTATTAAAGAATTCATATTAATCAATATTGGATACATTCCTTTTTAGTCTAAGATCCGAAATAAGGTCGACCTTCACCCCATCTGTTTACCGGATGAAAGATTTTTTTTTAATAAATAAAATATGTTTTTAAATATACCGCAAATGGGTTGCCTAAGAAAATTCGGTCCACACTATTTTCTTAAAGTAAAAAAAACGACACCCTGTAAAGTATTCCCAAAATGCTTTGTCTGTGCCCAAACTTTAATCAGCTCATCGCAGGATAGATTAAAGCTTAAGTTCAAAATTTGGTGTTTTTCTTTTCATCCGTTTTTGAGTTATCTTCAAAATTCGAAATTTGCACTTTTCATCAAATATCTCAAATTAGGTCCATTTTGGGAAAATCATGTATAAAGACAAAATAATAGAGAATGACATCATAAACAACTTTTATCACGATTCCTATACTTTCCTTATCTGTACACAGAGAGGAAAGTAAAAAATGGCCGTGACCGTATTTTCTTAGGCAACCCATTTGCGGTATATTTAAAAACATATTTTATTTAATAAAAAAAAAACTTTCATCCGGTAAACAGATGGGTGAAGGTTGACCTTACATACGGATCCTGGACTATTTCAGGTAAAATCACTAGTTTGGCTAACGTGGTTTATCGTTTTACTAAAGGCTTAAATAATATATGTACATATTTAGGTGATTACTGAAGTTCAACCTTTTATATTCCGTATGCAAGATAAAAATTATTTGTTATTCTTTAAATATTTTATAACATATTTATCTTAACAAAACATATATTTTTTTACTATGGCAAAGACTTTGGGTTTCCCTCCCTCCTTTACGGATTATACCACATTTCTGCAATGAATAACTTACTCATGTTTATCTATTTGTTCCCCATAAAGTTTAATAAATTTAATCTTTTCTATCATAGTTTTTGTTCTGTGTTTGTTAAATTTTATTTTATTTTTCTACGTTTTTTAATTGAGTGCATTTAAATTGTCCCAAATAGCTGTTCCGGCTCTTCCTAATTATCGAATCATCCGCATAGTACAGTTTCGTTAACCTCCCCAGTTTTATTTTCCTATTTTACTTAAAAAAAATGGCAAGATACCTCCATCAAAACAAAAACAAGCATTTATTGAGGGGTCTTTATTGATTAAAAAATCTCACAGGAAAAGAAAATCGTTTAACATTAACCTTCTTTGGAAGAATCGATGTATTTTTGTAAGATGGTTCATTAATGTTCTAGTCAAAGAGAACAAAAGACTACCATGAAGAAATGGATGGCCTTATATTTGAAAATTGGTTTCAGAACATTATAAAAATTCAGCCAACTCCATTATTGTTTTGGATAATACATCCTATTACAGTTGATTAAAACAACAAGATGGAAAAATGAAGATGGCTTCATTCTAAAAATATTATCAATCCTCCTAAATCCTCGAAGGCAGAATTACTCTTAATAGCAAAGCAACATAAAAACAAATTCAAAATAGTATATTATTTAACGAGCATAGAATACTAGCCATATTCTATCCGATTTAAAGACTTTACTTTCTCCACGACTATTAGAGACTGTCATACAGGGAGATCTCAAAATCTAAAAAAATTATATTGTGGAGGCAAGAGTCGGCATTTTGGCAAAAAATAACAAATAAAAGATCAAGTAAATAAGTAAGCGTAGTGTTTTAAAGATATTTTTATTGATAAATAAATTTGTTAACTACATTGAAAACAGGGGTAGGTACTTAAAAAACTATGAAAATTAAAGTTAAGCAACGATATTTCTTTTAAGTATGAATGTGTATCATACTTATACTAAAAATATATTAAGAATCAACTTATTATTACATAGTCGTGAAGAAAATATATTATAGACGAGATGGCCAGAGAAAGGAAATTGAATTTCTCAGATTGACTGTTTACCACGCAGAGTTAAATCCAATTGAACTGATCTGGTCACAATTAATGGGTTATGTTTCTCGAAACAATACAATATTTAAATTGCTTGATGTGCGAAATTTGTTTTTGAAGGCACTTTCAGATGTAAATGGAGAACTTTGGAGAAAAGGCATAGATCATGTTAAAAAGGTGAAAAATTCATTTTGGAAAGTCGATATAGCAATCGAAAACTTAATAGACCCTATAATAATAAACCTCAGAAAAGACAATCATATTGATTCCAGTAGTTATAGTGAAGACAGTAATTTTTAAAGATAGTTCTTGAACTTTGCACATTAAACTATCGGTTGGGAATCTCGACAGTCATTGTCGCGATGGTCCAGTGGTTAGGGCATTTGTATACACAACAAAGATGCCTGGGTTCGAATCTTGCCGCTGACAGGCTTTTTTCAAATCTGTGTGTTTTCAGTTTTGGGGTTCGGGGCTGGACTTTGTTTCCGAATTTTTAAATTATTCTAATAAATTAATAGTAAAAAATATTTTTAAAAACAAGATTTTATTTAAATGTTCCAAAAATAAGAATATCTAGCCCTGAGGGCAGTAGTCTTGTCGTGGTGAATGATATATGAATCGGCCATATTGAATATAGAGTTACGTCAATTTATATATTTTCATATTCTTTTCAGCAAACCCTTTCATTTGATACACACAATATGATGGTAGATAAGAAAATGTTGTCCGCCATATTGAATTTAGTGTGATGTTATTTTTATTCGTATTTGTTCTCAGCAAAACCTTTTAATTGGTACCCAAATCAAGGGGGACATAAAAAATAACTAGTCCGCCATCTTTGCAAAGCATTGCAAAATTTCAGCTCAATCGGTTTAGGATAATTCTTTTAAAATTCGGTTGAGAGATTTAACCTAAACAAACATACGAATATTGCAACTTAATAATAAAAAAAAAGATAAAAAAATAAAATTAAAAAAATAAAAAAATCTTGTAATTTTAAAAACTGAATGCGATGTGGCAATATTACATTTCTTTGTGGGATGTTTTGAGAAAAATAATTTTAATAGTGTCAGTATTACTATACATAGTGAATGTTTAACTATGATTGCCGCTCCCGATTCAAAAAGAAAGTGAACGCCATTGGTAGTTAATGCAACAAGAGTGGATATGGACAATCCACTCGAGTTGTACAGAATATTTTTTTACGACCCACCAACGAAAATCTACAAATTTAAAAAAATGTTTTAGGTTATTAAGACAAAATAACTAATTTTAAAATAATTAGGAATTTTACTAATTTATAAAATAAAGTAAACATGAAAAAATGAAGATTTACTTTAATTGGTCCCCAGTCCAGATTCGAACCCGGGCTTGTCGCAACGCAACTTTTATAAATTTGTGGAAAATTCAAATCGTTGAGACTGATGTGACTAAAGGTGTTATATTTCAGTATATTTTATAGTCTTCAAGAATATCTTTGATCTGAAAAAACAAGATATTAAATGGAAATCCCACTCTTTTTGCGTGTGATAAGAAGTTTATTAACGCACGCGTTTTCTTATCTCACTGCCTTTCAATCAATCAAATAAAAAAGTCAAAATGTCAAAATCTATTTAAATTTAATAACAAATCACTGTCACAATCTAAAGTAACAAATAATTATATTTACACCTTAATTATTTATTATTATTTTGACTCAGATTTTTCCCGTAACAGACCGGAAATAGCTTTTAAAGCTTGTTCTTCAATATCAGATTGCAAACTTTCAGAATCACTCATTATATTACAATTATTTTTAAATTATTGTTTATGACAATATTATCTTTGCTAAGAAAACAAAACGTTTTTACTCAATTTTTAGAACCGCCACCCAACATTTCGATGTGTCGCTAATCGACATGTAGGCGGTGGTGGAGAAAATAACCCTAAATTAGGTCTTCCACAAAAATTGTAATTACCGTTTATTTTTACCTTCAGATGCGTAGATAAAAATTTGTAAAATATACAAGGTGTCTGTAAAAGGTCTTTACAAAAACATACCACATATTCCTTACACTAAAATAAGTCGATTTAAGTAAAATTACCTTAGTACAAAGTTGCTTCGTTTGGGATCCAGAGGGCCTTGAAGTTACAATTTTTAAATCGTTTTTCCCATATAAATTTAAAACGGCATATGCGATTTTGCTGAAATTTGGTATATTGGTAGAGTTTTATGTGGCAAAAAAATGGTATTAAAATTTTGTCCGATAATAATACATAGGCGTAGAACTTGATTTTTTAAATAATTGCACCTTTAAATATTCTACGCCAATGGAAGAAAAGGAGTTTAAGTATGAAATTTAGATTGCGCAACTCATTTACTTTAAAAAAGGTACTCTTGATAAGACTCGATTACTCTCATGGTTTTGACGAAATTTGCATTTTAGTAATTTTAGAACATAAACAATAATTATTAAAATACAAACTTTGTCAAAACCATGAGAGTAAATCGAGTGTTATCAAGGGTACTTTTTTGTAGTAAATGAGTACCCAATCCAAATTTCATACTCAAACCCCTTTTTTGCCATTGGCGTAGAATTTTTAAAGTTGCAATTATTTAAAAAATCAAGTTCTTCGCCTATGTATTATTATCGGACAAAATGTTATACGATGAAAAACATAAAAATGTAGATTTTTCATATCTTCTTCAACACCTCTAATCGAGACTTTTAACACAAATACTCGATTCTTGCCATGTACAATTTTTTTGAGGAATATTAATTATTTGCCTGCAATACGTATACAAAAACATTTATTGTTGGTTTCCATAGTTTCATCTAAATAAAAATATTGTCAAGTTTTAACACCTAATCTCTTGTTAACGATTGAAAGTGTTCTATCTGACTCAATAATTAAAAAAACAAATGCGTGGTTTATTAATATGGCTGTACAATATACCAATGCAGAATATACCGATATGTTACTGACATTAGGATTTTGTGAAGGAAATGCTCGAGAGAGTGTCAGGGTGTACTCTGAAAGGTTTCCAAATCGTCGTGTACCTAGCCACCCAATTTTTGCTGCTGTTGAGAGACGTCTTCGGGAGACCGGTTTCGTTGCTCCCAACACTGTTGATAATGGAAGAGAACGTTTTGTAAGGATTCCTGAAGTTGAAGAAGGCATTTTAGAACGTGTTGAAGAAGATCCAGGATTAAGCACCAGACGAATTGGAAGGGAACTAGGAGTAAGTAAAGATGTCGTTCATAAAGTGCTTAGAGAACAATTGCTATATCCATACCATAAGAAGCCAGTACAAGAATTATTAGTCCATGATCCTCAAATTCGTTTGGGTTTTTGTCAATTTGTTAATATGCAAAGAGAAAGAGATCCAAACTTTGTCAAGAAAGTTCTCTTTACCGATGAAGCGGGTTTTACAAGAAGAGGTATAACTAATACCCATAATGAACATGTTTATGCCGTTGAAAATCCGCATGCAATAAAGGTAAACCATTTTCAGCACGAATTCAAAATTAATGTGTGGGCTGGAATAATTGGTAATTTCATTGTTGGTCCTGTCATACTTCCTCGAAGATTAACTTGAGAAAATTATTTGGATTTTCTACAAAATACGTTGCCAGAATTGTCAGAAGATTTACCTCTCCAACTTCGGAGAGATATGTGGTTTATGCAAGATGGAGCTCCACCACATTTTTCTTTAAACTTTAGAAACCACTTGAATGAACAATATCCACACAAATGGATAGGCAGAGGTAATGACGCACCTGTAAACTGGCCACCATGTTCCCCAGACCTAACACCGATGGATTACTTTTTATGGGGACATCTGAAATCCACAGTTTACAGGGAACCTGTAGAAAATGAGGAACAACTCTGGCAACGTATTCAAGATGCAATAAACAATCTTAGAGGTGATGAAGAAGTTATGGAAAGGATACATTTTAATTTTCTTTGACGTATAAATCTTTGTATGCGTGAAAATGGTGAACATTTTAAACAATTTTTGTAAAATCTCTATTTTGATTATGTTGTAAATAAATATTTTTGTGAAACTAAATTATTAAAACAGAAATTTAGCGAAAACCATGAGAGTAATCGAGTCTTATAAAGAGTATTTTTTTTAAAGTAAATGAGTTGCGCAATCTAAATTTTAAAATCAAACTCCTTTTCTTCCATTGGCGTAGAATTTTTAAAGGTGCAATTATTTAAAAAATCAAGTTCTACGCCTATGTATTATTATCGGACAAAATTTTAATATCATTTTTTTTGCCACATAAAACTCTACCAATAAACCAAATTTCAGCAAAATCGCATATGTCGTTTTAAATTTATATGGAAAAAACGATTTAAAAATTGTAACTTCAAGGCCCTCTGGAGCCCAAACGAAGCAACTTTGTACTAAGGTAATTTTACTTAAATCGACTTATTTTGGTCTAAGGAATATGTGGTATGTTTTTATAAAGACCTTTTACGTGTGTTAACGTTAACGCTTTATTAATAAAGCTCTTATCCCACTTATTGTAAATAACTATCAGCGAACTGGTGACATTACTTTGGTCACCTAAGCTACAGAGATTATTGAAAATTCTGTATTATACAATGCTACAACAAATTTAATTGGGATTAACTAACGTACAATATTTATATTTAGTCCAAAGAAATAGACAACCTATTAAATTAGCTTCCTTCGACAATACTCTCGTACTTCTTTTACTCTGTACTCTTTATTTTTGAATTTTTATTTAAATCAATAAATTCTCATTAATATTAAGGAATGATCTATAAAAAATTTTTTTAAAGTATTCCTTGGAAAAATTATCGTATGTTGAGCGTACGATTCTTCTTCTTTTTAAGTGTCAGTTTGAATTTAATTCAGTTTCGCACGTTATTACCACGAATATAACTCGTATCTCATGTGTTTGTCAATCATGGCCTACTTTAGAAACATTTTTGTGGATCACCATTTCTTATTATTATTCTAACATAAAAAGAAGTATTTCTCTTTAGATACTATAGATTTCTAAACCATTTAAAATTAAAGAAAACTACAGAGAAACTACAAATAAGTTTTGCAGTAAACCATTTAAGACATAAACAAATCAAAAAATAAATGATTTATATCCTTTCAGTTCGCTCAGAAAAATGATCGAAATTGCAAGTGATTTACATTTTTGTCGATTGTCAGCGTGATAATTAACATACCGTTAACTTAATGATACGTATGAAGCCTTCTTCTTCATGGTCTTCGTTTTTCTCAGATGCAGATGCCGTCGACGACAAAACAGACACGATGGTAACGACTAGGGAGAGTTCTTTCTTCTTTCTACTTTCTTTCGTCGAAATTTCTCCTCTCGAATTTTTTTCTAGGCCTTTTGTTGCCTTGGGATATATCATTCCATATGTCTGTAATATTTTATGGATGTAGGTATAGATATTAAAATTAATAATGATTCAGGAACGTTGAAAATTAACGGTTGAATTTGAATTCGATATTGAAGTAGAATGGTATGGTTTAGTAATAATAGTAATAGAGGAGTCATTCAAATATTACGTAAGCAGGTTTGGGGGAGTGGGGTTAAATTTTTTCGTATTTGTGCTGATAAAGAAAGTGGAATATTCTAATTCTTACGTAAGATAAAGAAATAATGAAAATGTGTTAAAAATGATCTAGGTAAGATCTTGAGTTTCGAGACGGGCGGCAGCGTCAGTGAGTTAAAGACGACTCGGAGCGGCGCGGCGGCTTGTAAGAATAAGACCAGGGTTGGACCTGCCCTCGTACGACAAAAAGTTTACGATGATCATTTGGGGAAGGGGAGTTACCGATTTTCTAATTTTAACTAATACAAGGGGACTGAGGGCCTAAAATCATTGACACTTTACTTGTGTAATATTTGAACGCCCCTGGATTATTTATAAGACATTGTTACTCGACACTTGAGTCTAAAAATTTTAAAATTACGATATTTTACAATTAAAAATTTATTTTTCACTGTTATTACTGGTTTCAACAACTCATCTGAGTCCCGTATTATGTGCAGGTTTTACCCTAGAAACGGTTACGTGGCTGCCTAGTAACTGCCTCTATCACTTTTCAATTAATTATAATATCTTTTATTTCCTTTTTCTTTTATAATAATGGTGTAGTTATCATATTATATCAAAAAGATGTATACTTTAGGTGTGTGTTTAAAGTACTTCTATAGCCATTTCTTTTAAATGCAATTAATTTTTTTTGATACAAGTTGACCTATTAACTGATAAAATTTTAACGCGCCCCAAAAATCACCTTTTTTGGTAATTTTTTTGACAATATAATTTAAAAAGATATGATTAAAAAATTTAAATATTTATTATGGAATTATTTAAAATTCTTTTAAAATCTTTTTTTGTAAAATATATTAACATAACTATTGTCTATTTTTGAATATTATCAATTTTTTCTAAAAATTTTAGCAAATAATAATGGCCGCCTTTAACAAAGGAACTACAAGGTAAGGCCCTCTAATATAAACTTCCTGAAACGCTATAGTGGCCTTAAGTCAAAATAAGATAGTGGAAACGTACCAACATAAACTATTTTGCTACCTATATTGCCACTAAAATGTCACGATGCTTTAAAGTTCCATTGGAACTCTTCTGGGACCTTCTTGTCTCTCTATGTACACAGTGACTTTATTAAGGCACATTAGTGACACTTGTGCTATATAGCCTTTGCACTATATAATAACAATAAAATGATACTGCGCAGTACAGTGACTACCTAAATAGCCCAATCGGATTAGTATTTTAAATTCTGAAAAATTCGAAGCAGCAATTTTCCTTCGGAATTCGTTGGAGGGGGTCTCTGGTAGTCTAAATTCAAAAAGTTGGGATTCCAAAGTTGTCGTTACCTCCGCCATCTTGATTTAAAGGGTTATTTTTTGTATCTTGAATAACTCATTTATTTTCAATTTTACACGGAAAATAGTTTTTACAAAAGTTATTTAAAATTAAATTTCCTACAATTCTGCTTTTTTTTTGTACGATCGATTTTTTTTCGATTTATCCCTGAGAAGAGTGGGGGTGAACCTAAGTATTGTATTGTCACGTTTATTATTGATGTTGTACCATTATTTTTTCTGTTTGTTTTTTTTTGCTGATTTTCAAAAATGTTATTTGGTACAATTATGATTCCGATTTTTTCTAAAGTTTATATTGTTGGGTCGCACGTTCACGGTAAAGGAAAAGAGGGGTGTAAATAATCAGTTTATCGAACAGTATAATTTTTAAAATTAAAAAAATGAAATTTATTTTCTTTTCAGTACACTTTTAAAAGTCTATCGAAATGTCAATGACGTCTGTTTGGAACGTTTAGCCGATGTTTACCCCCACTCTTCTCAGGGATAAATACAAAAAAATCGAGCGTACAAAAAAAACAGAATTGTAGGAAATTTAATTTTAAACAACTTTGTTTATAACAATTTTTCTCGTAAAATTGAAAATAAACGAGTTATTCTATAACCAAAAATTCACCCCCTCTTTTCGGGTATAAATCGAAAAAAATCGATCGTACAAAAAAAAAAGCAGAATTGTAGGAAATTTAATTTTAAATAACTTTTGTAAAAACTATTTTCCGTGTAAAATTGAAAATAAATGAGTTATTCAAGATACAAAAAATAACCCTTTAAATCAAGCTGGCGGAGGTAACGACAACTTTGGAATCCCAACTTTTTGAATTTAGACTACCACAGACCCCCTCCAACGAATTCCGAAGGAAAATTGCTGCTTCGAATTTTTCAGAATCTCAAGCCTGTTCTTCACCTAATCCGATTGGGCTAAAATGTTACTGACTATATTCTTGGATCTTTTTGGCTGTCTATATACCTATTACTTTATTTAGTCAAACTAGTAGCACTGGTGGGTTACAGTAACTGATTCGCTGGTACTCTATAGTTTTTACGGGCGCAACCGAGTTGGGCCGACTACCTGCTATAATCCCCGGTAACCGCTTGGCTATTTTAATCATTTAAACTCATTAAAAGGCTATGTTGAGTTAGGCCAGAAAATAAAAATTCTTATTTGTAAACAATGTTTATTTCATATAGGTTCAAATACATTATAAAGTACACATTATACTATTTGGTGCATATTTAAAAGCAATGCATTGAACAAAATTGAATCTACTTAACTCAGTTACATTCCAATTATCGGAGTTTTTCCGATAAAAATAATTTTCTTTTTTCGAAGTGAGGCCGCAGTTTTTTTACATACTTGTTAGCGCTTAGAATTTTTACCAATGTTTCTGTTTGAAAGTTAAGTAAAATTTCCACAAACTGAAAAATATTCGGGTGTCAAGAATAAAAATGGCTATTAGATAATGAATGAAATGACTCACAAGAATTTGTGGTACGTGTCATCGAATTTGAGGCTAAAGCCCATACATACGGCGAAAATGTAGCATATGCCCCAATATAGTTATCTACTAAATAGTCGCAAAATTAAATTACTTTTTGGTTACCTACTACATCATTGCTTTCAAACAAATCAAATGCAAAACAGTCACCAACTTCTTCTGGTTTTAGAAATGGAAGACCAAAGAAATATTTCAAATATTTTCCTACTTGATTTTTTGAACGGTAATCAGCGCTTAATCCTAAATATTGAATTTTTAGATACCAGGCTTGGGATAAATGAAAACGACAGCCTATTATTTTTACGTTTTGCCACATAACTTTAACTGCATTATGAATCGCTAACTCAAAATCAATTACAACAAAAGAAGGTTTAAAGTAAAGACTTAATGTTTGACATTTTGCATCCAATAACTCAAATAATTTAAGATATGCAGATTGTGATTTTGAGGACAATAAGCAAAAAACTAACGGTACCTAGTGTCCATTTTTGTAACCGTGAATTGTAAAAAACTGTACAAAATATTTGGTCGAATATTGAAATGTACCATCCATATAAACAGTATCAACTGAACAAAAAAATAAAGTTGCTTCTGCAACCGAACACAATTATCTGTGAAGGTCTATTGCAAATAGAAAGAAACTCTTCGTTTTTATTTGTAATAGGATTCATCTTACCTAAACAAGTAAAAACATACTCTTGATTTTTGGGGAGCGTGGGCATAATAGAACGTCTTGCGACATAAATGTTTTTTTCTCACTCGATGAATGTCATGCGAGGTGATATCGTCACAAAACTCGTTCTTCCTTAATGGTTGATGGATGAATTTTGAGGGTTTTTCTGACAGGTCCTGCAATGCTTTCCTTTTAATGCCATTGCTAAGGGCCTGTCGTTGAAGAGTGTCGTCTTCCTCATGGTTGTGATTGACATCATTTTTCTCGTCTATTATTTGGTCACGAATGATATAAACCTTGGCTAAACACTTTTTTTTAATACATCGCCATCGCACTTCACCATTGGCAAGAGTATTTGCCTCACATAATTTAAAATTGCCCATAACTAACAACTTTTCCCCTTTTCGCTAAAAATATATTTGACTTCCATGATCGTAATGTATATTCGGTGACAATTAAAGACAGAATAAAATAGTACTCTTCTATTTTCCTTACATCCGTAATGTATCTACACATAATTCTCCTAATTACTTATTAATACTCCTAATTAATAATTGACAAGGGATTAAAGAAGGTCGCTGGCCTAACTCAACTACCTAGATTACGCCACCTGCAGCGCGGGCCTAACTCAGCTTCCCCGAGTTTGGGCCACAATTAAGTGATACTGACTAGTTCCAGAAACTACCAAAATATTACTTTGAATTCGGATGTTTACAGTTGCAAATAAATAATATCGGTGTGATAACCATAGGCGCCGACTTCTTTCTAAAATCCATACAGGTGCTTAGCCAAAGGCGACATAAAATAGCTGGAGGGATTTTTTTTGGTGCTACTCCCAGAAATATTTTTAAGGTTTCAAAACCTTAAACTACTTACAAATCTACTGAAAAATTTTATATTATGTATATCATTATTACTAATGTCTACAGAAAATGTTATACTTTACTATAGATATAAAAATTCAAATAAACAACATATGTAATTTTTTACTTTATTAATAACTATCGTACACTATCTTCATGGCACAAGGAATCCAAAAATTACTATTATTTGTTGCGAAAATATTAATAACTACTGATAAAAATTCTAAAAAATAAGTAAATTAGTTTATACTTACAATACGCCCAGCACCCTTATTCGCTTCACTGCTCGCGCCAGTAAAAATATAAGTTATGTTTTATTTTATTATTTATTTTTTGTGAAGTTGCACCACAGTATAAAGAAGGACTATCAGGCGCACTTGATCTTTGTGACTGAGGTTTCGTCCGCTTAGATCATAAGGCCGAGCGCAAACTCAGTTTCTTTACCCTGCGTGCGAACATTCGTAGTTGCATTCATTTCTGTGTTTCACAGAAATTCACGGTGACTCACCTGCTTTCAGAGCACATGGCCAATCGCTTGCATAGGATGTTGTCGGCACACCTGTATTTTATGCGCACCCATAATATATTCAGTATGGGTGCCTGTGAACCCATAGCAGCCATGGAGTCGGCGCCTATGGTAGTAACAGTTATTTTTGAGAATGTAGCCTTACCCAATAAAGTAGAAACATTAGTACCAAGGTATACCCCAGGAACTAAGGCTTCGTATCAAAACAGAAACAAAAAGGGTTTGTTACCAAGTGTATTTCTTGGGTATGTCTGATTTCCAGGACCACTTCAGGGATTTTTATAAATCATAAATCATAAGTTTCACCACAGTGGTTTGTGCAACAAGGGTAAATATAATGGCCATATCGCATGAAGACTAAGTTTGAGGACAATATCCAAATGGTTAAAGAGGTTAACCCTTTGATGGAAGAAAAAAAAAATAGGGAGTTGAAAATAAAAAAAAAGGAATAAATTAAAAGAAAGGGGAAACAGAAGAGAATCTGGAAAGGAAGAACGTCATAGAAACACCGATTAGAAAGAGAACGGAAGGATGGGTTGGGTTACTAAAAGGTAATCAGATCCTTTAGTTTTCATCTGAGTGAGTGAGACAGGTCCTATTTGCCGATTTGACGCCATAAATCTAGGAAGCAAGTTCAATGCATACTGCATTCTGTCTTAAATAATCAGAACACTAATATTATTAGTCGTATAACAAATATAATATTTTGTATCAGGTATTGAAAATAATAACATTTTAACAGCAGTCGCTGACTTAACAATACAAGATAAAAGTGTGAGGTTACTATAAATAATCTGATAGACATATTTAAAATATTTCTGAATTTTGATTTTCATCAGTTTTTGGTTTTTCAAAATAATGAATTATCCATATTTTTTATTGGTATTGATAATCATGATAGATACTAATAAATTTTACCTAAGTATGTATAATATGCTTTTTATAGTTATATTATACATTTTTGTATATAATTAACATATTTGTCTTAAACACTCGTGTTACTTACCATATTTATGATATTGAGCTTAAAATAAATATATTATAAATACTAGCTATTAAAAAGTCCATAAGAATCTTTATATTCAGACCTATTTAAAAAGCAACCTAAAAATTTCTGAATTTATGACTAAATGCCGTTCATATATTTTCTATTGCCTCATTTTTCATTTATATTATTCTTGCATCATAATTTCAAGTCAGGCATTTTTCTGTTAGATAATGTTAATGTGTCAACTTTCCATTTACCCGGAAAAAATGCATCTAGATCAATCATCTGCACCTCAAATACGAGAATTTCGCAATAAAATCATTAAAGAATACACGATAAGATAAGATGAAAACGAGAAAACCCAGCTTTCTCATAAAATATGACGCTACCCATGTGACATCTGACAAACATTTAACTTTGCACGTTGAATTTTCAAATACGACATGAGAGCCGGTAAAAGTGGGTAATTATTAACTATAAACGTGTTGTTTACTATAGCATTTGCTTCAAGTGAAAGCATTTTACGAATGAATACAACACTTCTCGTATCAGGACCGGTGCTGGCTATAAGAGGAGTTTTAAACTATTTTGTTATATTTTTAACAAAAACGGATGTTTTGATCTTATGTTCTCAGATGGCACGATCTGTGAGAGGGTGAGTAAATGTCCATAGGGAAGAAAGATTCATAGCAGCTTAAAATTAGTTTAAACCAGGAATGAGTTCTACAGGGAACAGTTCTGGTTTCAATATTATTTATGGTTTATATTCTTTATTACATTACGATATTGAGGATGTATACAATTTCTCATTCAGATGATCCAATTCTGAAAGCAAAACATGAGATTCTGTTAAAGAGAAAGTTATGTTATGTTGATAATGGGGTGTTAATACACTGCGACCTTAAAGATCTATTGTGCCCCCTTCTGTCGCCTCTGCACTAAGGAAATGTCTCAATGCCTATAGCGACCCTTCCAATCCTATTTTCTCAAGGAAGTGTAGGATTTGAAGTGGCTTCAACTTAGGTAAGTCTCCCTCTTCTATTTGATATCCTCCTAGATATAGTGCCCTTGGATTCTAGAGTGCTACACATTCAGTTAGGATGTGAATGGAGGTTTCGTCCTCCTCCTCACAGAATCTGCACTCACTATCCTCTACTACTCTCAGTTTACTTAGGTGTCCTTTTAGTCGGCAGTGCCCGGTAAGGATCCCTGTTAAAATACGTAGCCTGTTCTTGCTCAGGCAGATGCAGGCTTCCGATATTTTTTGGTTATATTCACCCAGAAGTATCTTGGCCTGTCTCAGCCCCAAGAGATTGTTCCAATTATCGGTTCTTCTACTACCCAATTCTTTTTTAATCTCTTCTAATATTATGTTACTGCTGATACCGCAGAACGGCTCAGGTCCTACAAAGGGTGTTTGAGCCCCTTTCCTTGCAAGACTATCTGCAATCTCGTTACCCTGTACCCCGTTATGTCCCGGGACCCAAGTGAGAGTAACTCTATTTTTCTCGCCTAGCTCATTCAATTGTTCTAGGCATCTCCATACCATTTTTGAGCTGATTACGTAAGAACTCAGCGCTTTGATGGCTGCCTGACTATCGGACATGATGATAATCTCTTGTCTATGATAGTTTCTCTCGATGTTGAACTGGATACACTTCTCGATGGCGTGAATTTCCGCCTGGAAGATGCTTGGGTATTTTCCCAAGCTTTCGGAGTGCTTGGTTCTCGGCCCATACACTCCTATTCCAGTTCCTTCTATGGTTTTGGAACCGTCCGTGTACCACTGAATAGCACGTCTTTCGGTTGCAAGCGCGATGGATTCTTGGCTCCATTCTTTCTTGCAGCCCAGCTCTGTGGTTTTGAAGTTTTTCACAAAACTGTACTTCTTTTGCATTTCATCCTGGGGCATGTCCCAGGTATCTTTAATCCTGAAGCAAGTAGACTTTCGTCTGATTACTCGGTTCCTGATCATTCTATATCGTGTCCTTTTTGCCACATTCTCTATCATCAAATGTAGAGGGGTGAGGTTTAAGATCACCTCCATTGCGGCCGTAGGACAGGTTCTCATTGCACCTGTAATGCAAACACAGGCTAGTCTTTGTACTTTTGAGATATTAGCTCTCGTAGTAACTAAACTAGTTCTGTTACTCCAGGCTATAGCCCCGTAAGTGATGATTGGTCTCACTGTTGGAGTATACATCCATCGCAGTATGTTTGGGTTACATCCCCATCGTTTACCCGCCATGTTTCTGCATACCATTAGGGCTTTTGTGGCCTTATTTACTACTTTCTTCTCATGTGTGTTCCAGAGAAGTTTGTTGTCCAGGGTTAGGCCTAGATATTTGACTTCATTTTTCCATTCTATATCTATCCCGTCTAGTTTAACGGTTTTGAGATTAAGTTTTCTTTTCCTTGAAAAGGCTACTAGTGTTGTTTTTGTAGGGTTTATACTAAGTCCCACTTCACGGCACCATCTTTTGGTATGTTCTAGTCCTCTTTGGACTATATCACACAGGATATTACTAAACTTGCCACTAGCAAATATGACTATGTCGTCGGCATAACCTTGACAGGGTATGCCGAGGTTAGTCAATCTGCATAGAAGTTCGTCTACGATTAGGCTCCACATTAGTGGGGATAGAACTCCTCCTTGTGGACATCCTCTGGTTGTGCAGATGGAGATGGTGTCCTGCCCTATCTGTGTCTCTGCAGTTCTCGAAGATAACAGCTGAGCCATCCATCTGGATGTGATGTTATCTACTCCTCTGTATGCAAGTGCTCTTTTTACAGATTCGTGTGGCGTGTTGTCAAAAGCTCCTTCTATGTCTAGAAAGGCACATACGACCGTTTCTTTGTTTGTCAGTGCATTCTGGATTACATCAGTCAACTGTACCAGGGCAGTTTCTGTAGATCTTCCTACTCGGTACGCGTGTTGGCTGTGGTGGAGTGGCACCCTCTCCAGGACTTCTGTTCTGATATAGTTATCAACAGCCTTCTCCATTGTTTTTAATACAAAGGATGTGCGGCTGATTGGACGGAAAGATTTAGGATGTGTGGTATCCTTTTTCCCTACTTTTGGAATAAAGGTGACTCTGGCCCTTCTCCATGCTTCTGGTATATATCCCAGCTCCAGACTGCTCCGGGATAGCCGGATTATGTGTGGTAGTAATTCCTCCTGTGCCTGCTGAAGCAGGGCAGGAAATATTCCATCCACACCTGGAGACTTAAACGGTTTAAAAGTGTTTACGGCCCACCTTAACCGATTTCTGCTGCATATATGCTTGGCCACTACAGCGGCCTCTCTTGGGGGTCTGCTTACCTTAGTTGTGTCCCTTATTAGAAAAGGTGTGCTTCCAGGAAAGTGAGTTTCGAGTAAGAGGCGAGCTCTTTCCCCCTCACTCTCCGTGAAGCTTCCATTTGGTTTCTTTAATGCCATAACTGTATCAACTCTCCCTTTTGCCAGGACCCTGTGCAGTCTCGCTGCCTCAGGTGTAGAGTTAATATCCTCGCAGAATTTTCTAAAGCTGTTACGTTTAGCTTTCCTGATTTCTTTGTTGTAGATAGTAAGCGCCTCGGTGTAGCTCTGCCAATCTCCGCTGTGCTTGGCCCTATTATAGAGCTTCCGCACTTCGGATCGTTAGAAGAGAAAGTTATCAAAGGGATGAGAATTATCAAAAATTGGATAGCCTTGAATAAATTATGAATCTTGGCTAATGCTAATCGACCAACATTTAATGAGATTCATATTCATACTCCTAAATTTAAGGTAAGGTGGGGTAAGAGTTTAGTAAAATTATGCAAGTTTATTTATATATACTCGTAAAAATTCAACCAAAGAAAATAATTAAATTTCTTGACAACAGTACGTTACTTGTTGTCTTCCTAATATGTGGTAGTAGCAAAATCATTAAAATGTTAAAACTTTTCATTTTGTGCTATTTTTTTTTTAAACAAGGTATGTACAATACACTTACCCCTTAAAGTCGGGACAAATGTGTACTTAGTGTATATTTTGCTTATTTATGCATTTAAAGAGGTCAGGGGCATGTGTGTTGGTCTCAAAAGAACGATGTTTAATATGCTATAAACATTTATAAAAAAAGAAAATCGATATATGAGTTACAAACTTTTTATTTAAAAATAATAATGAAACGTAAAAGTTGCAATCGCAAAACTAAAAATTAAATTTAAGTATGAAAAAATAGAAAAAAATATATTTTTAACCATTAATTTTAATTGATATTATAGTTTTATTGTAATATAAGCTGAAAAATTTAGTTCAAACCATATTAGACCACGTTTAGTAAAGGTCGGTTTAGGAAGGGTTAATGTTATATCCTCTCTAGCAATAATTTAACTGGATATTTCCACGCAAAAGATGAAGATGATAAGATATCTAAGGAAGGTACTTTTTTGGTAAATTTCATTTCCAATTCTTCTTCATCTTTCTTTGCCTTAATAACTTGACCAATATAGTATTTTTAAATTTTTTTCCTAATAAAGTCACTAACACTAAGTCACCTTTATCTATATCTGTCACAGGTTCATCCATTTCCGTCATGCATGCATCAAGTTCTTCCATCTCTCTAATATCTTTCTCTATATCGTCATCACTGTCATTAAATATAATATTTTCATTTGAGTTTTCTCCATTCTTCAAAGTTTTGACTTTTGCTTCCTTCCATGAGACTTTGAACTTTAGTATCATTTGTTATGACCTCCGCACCTTTAGCCACTCTTCGTTTTTTTTACCTTTTAAGTAGAATTTGATTGTTTAACCGTAGCCAACAGTAATTCTTGGAAGTATACAGGTTTTTATACGTTTCTCCCAGAGAGACCTGGGTGTAGCGAGTGACGTTGATTGTTATTCAATACCTGATCAGGATTACGTTGTTAGTCCTCCCATCTCTTATATGCTGCCGGATCATATTTTTTTTGGTAACTACGTTAGAGTTTTTTATAAAACCGTTGCAAATTATCACAGGTTCTGTTTCTTTCCAAATTTGCCCTATTAATGAACTAAACTTCTTTTTGGGTAACTTTCTTCCCTCATTATATCTCTGCCATTAGACAAATGTTTGATTCCACTACACTTTACTTTCAACGACTTGAAAACGCTTAAATCTAGGGGCTGTAAAATGTGAAATGAATGGGGCAGAAGCTTATAGATTGTTGCTCTATTATCCCAGGCAACTTTTGTTAGTCTGTCATCGACGTGAGACACGTGACCGTCATATATGAGTAAGACCAGGTCCAAACACTTCTAATAAAGTTTGTTCGAAGTAATTTAAGAACAGTTGGGTTTCCATCCATCCATTGGCAGTCGCGGCATATACAGTTCCCGGTTATTATATATTAAAAAAAAATTGTTAATAATGATATATGAAGCATTATTTAAATCGTTAATACGATATGGAATAACTGTATTATTATTTTATTTGTGTTAAACATTAAAGTGCAACCAATTAACGATTGCAATAAATAAATAAATAAATATTATTGTAAAATTGTAAATTTTAATTTGTAGAATATATTAAACTAATCAAATACAAAAAAAAATAGTTGCCACTATTACAGGAAATCGATACCGTAGTACCTTAATCCTGCTACTCCTTTTCTTTTCACTATTTCGTTGTCCATTTTTATCCCGCACATATTGCTTTTCATTTTTTCATTTGGTTCTATATAATTGATGCCACTTTTTTACCACTGTCTAGGAAATTGGATTAAGAATTTTTTTTTAATCAATGGGGCTTATTCAGAGAACCCAAAATCGATACAAATCTGATAGCTTTTCTGTCGAGAATAAAACTTCACAAGATACTGTTTTGTGTCCTTTATAACTTTGTTTATTATTTTATTAACGAATTACTGTGACAATTTACTGATATTATTGCTATTAGAGTTAGAGTTTAATGTGTTGAATTATTCAGTAGCGTACATGCGCAATAGTTCAATCGTACCCAAGCATAAACAAAGCAGACATGGCGGTACTTATTCAGAACACTTCACCTAACCATACCGCTCACCACATCATAACAAAAGCAACCATATTGGCTTCGAATTGTTGAACAACCTACCCTGTTCCCCAGGTCCAGGTCTAGCCCCCTTGGAATACCATTTCTTCTAACAGGTGTTAATCGGTAATTATTATTAATAGCCACTAGAAGGCACATGCAACTAGAATATTTTCAAGTAATTTTATTCTAATGAATATATGAAAAAAGCATATGATTAGTATTTTTGTGTATAACGTATGGTCCTAAAGTTTTTGGAAAATTTTTAAATGCTAATAAATTTTTCCAAATTTTTTTAATTTTAAAAGCACATGTGGTAACAATTAACAACACTATTAACGAAAAAAAATTACTAATTACATTATGGTTAGTGGCCCGTTATCCTCAATGAGTCCCATCTTCCTTTGGACAAGAGCAGGTTCTATTTCTCTAATCTTTTGGAAGATGCGACGCCACAATTGATCTTCATTTGTAGCTTCCCATCCTTTATCGTATACTTTCCTCGATAGTATTGACCAAAATTCCTCTATTGGCCTAGCCTAAGGTACATTAGGAGGATTGTCCAACTTAGGTACAAAGTCAATGTTATTTTCACTTAATCACTGTTTGGTAATTCTAGCATAATGGCATGAAGCTAGATCAGGCCAAAACATTATATTGTCGTTGAGATGATGTGTATTTAAAAAATTAAGTAATTTAGTAAGACATCTTTGAATATAAAGTTCTGCATTTAAGGCTTCTCCCCGAACACGACCAACATACGGCTGTGAGATAAATCCTGCTTCAGAAATGGCACACCACACTAAAACTTTATCCTCAAATTTCGATTTACCTTTAAATTTAACATTGTCTGGTGTATTTTCTATGTTATCGGTATAAAACCCTTCGTTTCCTTTAATCTCTGAATGGGATAAGGTAAAATATTTTTCATCATCCATTACAATTAATTTATTGGCAAAGTGGATACGCCTTAATGCGCGGCAACAACGCGGAATTCTTTCTAGCTGGTCTGCGGTGTATTTTGGTGCCTTTCTTCTTTTCCTAAACACTAAGTTTGTGCGATCAATTGTTCTTAATACAGTGGTTTTCGAAATACCAAATCTCCGGGCTAATTTTCTCTGAGAAACTCCAACTTTGTCTTTAGCAGCTTCCATCAGTCTTCTTTCTCTTCTTACACTCAAAATTCTTGATCGACCGCTTTTGGGTAAATTAATGCATGGTATACCCTCTTCACAATTCCTTATAGTGTTGTAAATGGTTGACTTACTTATATTTTGCTCTTGGTAGATTGCAACAATATCATGCTTAGGTATTCGTCCAACTAGATTGTAAATGCCCTTACGAATATCTAATTTGTAAGACATTTTGCTACAATCAATTTCCAAAACTAAACTGTCATAATCAAACTTGATTACGTGTGACGTTTTAGTTTCAATGGCAACTTGATTAAACGACATTGGGTACAAAAATAAATAATTTAAAAATTTTCCAAAAACTTTAGGACCATACGTTAATGCTCTTTTTTGTGCAGTTTATGTGTAAGACATATTCTAAGGGACACATGAGGTATAATATCAGCTGTTGTCATGCCTATTTCATTATTCTTGTTTTGTTTACATTATTTATCTATCTTAAAGAAGCTAAAATAATTCAACCTAATTTATTGCAACTGAACCCAAAAAATATTTCGAATCATAAATTATATAAAATTTAACTAAATTAGATATAATTTCACTAAATTAGATGCAATAATTTTTAATAAAATTCAAAATCTAGTTAACGATAAATTAAATATCAAGTATTTTGTACCAGATGTGGCAACATGGCTTAGCATTTTGTACGTTGTTTATTATGGGTGTACAACTGATTACACATGTTAATTGATAACATTGTTTTGTAGGGCCATACAATTTTGCAGTTTATCCCTTCTCATACCTCATACCACACGTCTCTTTACTCCAGATCTACAACTGGACCGTATCGACACAGGTATCGATGTCGGCGTCATGAATATTATATGTTTTTAATGAATAGCTATATCTCCTATTATCTGGACCTTGCTGAAGCGTACCAAGTTTGACTCATGTGAGGAAGTCATTACGGAGGCGTTTTTAGAAGGAAAATCATTCCAATTCAATTTGTAGGGGCTGAACTGAAAAAAACGTTGTGCTAAATGTTTTATCTAGACAGGAGTATGTTAAATAATATGTTTCATATTTCGCTAGTATGTTTCTTTCTATGTAAAGGCAAGAACTTTTCATCACTTTAATGTATATTACTCAAGTACGTATATATGCAGATGGCGCTTCAATACTAGTTTTCGAAAAAACTGATGAAGAACTTCTTGAAATATCTTTGCCTCATTTAATGAAGTTTCTGACTGGTATGTGAAAAATAATTTAATTAATTATTCAAAAATAAATTGGTTAAAGCCACGATTTCATACCTGCGTATCTCGCACTGCGTAAAACGCAGGCGTAACATGGCCAACACTGCTCTTGTATGTTTTAAATCGGACCGTTTTTCAACAGCACGTATTCCGCAGCATTAAACGGAGGCCGCTTCTGTGAAACGTCAGCTGTGCCTCTATAGCAGTCAATCACGCAACGGGCGGAAGCAATTTGTTTTTTAGTTGAATATGGAACCTCAATCAAGATTTTTTGCAGCTGAAGATGAACTGGTGGTTAGTAATAAGTAACTTAAAGCAGCCTTCCAATTCTCTAGTTTTAAAAAACTCACTTTGGCTACGTTTTTCTTTTTAAAGTACTATTATAAATACTTCTTCATCTTCCTCTCGTAGCTTCATCGTGATGAGATCCAGAACTCTTTTCTAATAATACTACTATTATAACTAGCCATTTTTAATACTTAATGCACCGTAAAACGTTATAATTCCAACTGATTTGCGCCAATTTGGAAAACACTATTCACGCAACGCACACTGCGTGAATCGCCCTCAGTATACCGCAGGCGTTTTGCGCTCAAGTTTGACGCAGCTAGGAAAACGTAGCGTAAGTCTTCTGTCAGTTTATTTCTAAAAGTTTCTAAATCATTTTGATTAAATCACCTATTTTATAATATCGAAACTAGAAATGGAATGAATATTTGCCTTCTGGATATTAAAAGTTTATAGATTTTGAGATACAGGTCCTTAAAGTTTCAAAAAACAGTTAGGGCCAATTTCATAAATTAAAGGAAGCTTCAATATTAGGACATTTTAAATGTTATATCGATTTCTTAATACAAATTTATTGAAAAAGTACACTTTAAACCTTTACTTAACTAAATACTTCCGATGACGTTTGACAAGTTTTCATTTTGATTAAAGTTTTGGTGACATCGTGCCACTTGGTTTAATTTGATGTGAATAAACAAACAAAAATGGTCAAATTTTGATTTGGACTGTTCAGCAGTTCTCGCCACTTGATTTGAATTTCAAGCTTTATTCTAAAATAGGTTTTCATATTTACTATGATAAAACTAGTATTCTACCTATACTAACTTTTTTAAAATTGTTTATCTTATTCGTTGTTTTTTATTCCAAAATATTTTAATATTTATCGACTTCTTTCAAAAATAGTTACTCTTCTTCTTCTTTAAAATTGTAACTCCGCTCTTTTATCCATATTATTAATTATGATTTTAACACTATAAGACAGAACAAGCTCTAAAAAATACTATAAAATACTGAGACACTGTTTGCCAATAATTTTAAATACATACTTAAATAAAACTTAAGTGAAGCACAGTCGTTAAATAACTGATTTGAACTTTTGGTTTTCACAGAAAACCTTTTTCACCATAAGGCACATTGACACTATAATTTCGGAAATTCCAAACTAAAATTTAAAATAACGCAATAATTTTTAAAGTTGTTACTGTCAAGAAGTATGGAACGATCTCAATTTGAACACCTCATTTAATTTTTTTTTAAATAAGTAATATTTATGTGTCTGTATTACAATTTAACATAAATATAGGTTTCTACTTAAAAAAAAAAAAAAAAATTAGATGACGTCATCATGACTTTCGACATTGCAATGGATATCAAAGTTCATGCAAAACTAACGTTGCCTAACGTAGATAATTTGAGGGTTTCCAACCCAAATACTCATAAAGTATAACTACATTTTTATTGTATTTAAGCATTAGTCAAAATAGACCGTCAGATAGTGATCGATTTAGGTGCCCCATTTTCGCATACAAGCCTCGTGGATGGTTCAAAAGTATATCAATATTAAGTAGAATTAAAGAAAATTTACTAGTGGTTCTTGGGAATAACACATGGCAAATTCGATTTTCCTTACCAGAAAAATTTTTCGACCCCAAAATGCACTTATACATACAGGTCATTCAAGAAAATATATTTTTTGGACCAGTGCCGATGTATGTTTTCATACATTCGATGGGCTTGTGAGGACAAATCTAGTAAAATCTCTATTGTTTCCTTAGAAGATTATCCCTTATTTCAACCCTTTAGCCACTTGCAACATTAAAGCCTTTGGTTTTCCGAAGCCTAGTTTTATTAATTAATTATATAGTGAAAACGGCTTGCGTGGAAATACGGGCAACAAATCACCTTTCATTTTTATTGGGGAAAATCGAATTTTCCATGTGTTATCCCCAGGAGCCACTTGTAAATTTACTTTCATTCTACTTAAAATCGATGTACTTTTCAACCATCTTCGAGGCTTGTATGCGAAAATAGGACACCTAAACCTGTCACTATCTGACGGTCTAAAAAGATTAATACAAGCTACAGCTTCTGTTAATTATAAGATCTATAAAAATCGCTATGCATTACCGTTTCGATGATAGTGGGTAGGGTTTTTAGGGTTTCGCTCACCTGTAAGTCAAATGGCACCATCAATCATTTGTAAGTCTCCCCGGAACGCCACGGCAAATAATATTAATAGCTATCCCTTCCCCGGACAAGCTCAGCTTTTTGGATTAAAATCTACTCGTAAAGAGGTTAATTAGGGAGTGTATTAATATTACTATTAATATATATTTTACCTCGAACGATACTTTTTAATAAAATACCAATAACCGAATTGATCACAAGTAAAACACAGCTTCAAAATAACGGAAAACCGTCTCTGCCTAACATCAGATATTTTGTTTGAGGATATGATACATTATTGTAGCCTCTTAATTTGCATTTAGAATCAGGTTCAGTGTTAATGATTTTCGGTAGAATGAAATAGAAATTGTTGACCTAGTTATGTTTAACAATTATCTGACATTGTATTATCATTACAATGTTCATTAAAAAGATACACTGAACAGATAGTAGTAGTAGTATAATGTTTAAACTGAGTAATATATATTCAATTAAATTTACAATAATTGCGTACATTCCAGTGTGTTATTTCTAATTCGCAGACATGTTAATTGCTGTCAATTTTATATTTAAAGTTTTTCTCTATTTCTCTTGTATAACAATAAATATTAGTAATTTAATATAAGCAAGACAAAAAGTGCAAAATATATTTCTAGTTATATAAAAACAAAATAAAAAATAAAATTAATTAGCCTCACTATTTTGTTTTCATTATTACATAAAACTGAGCCATTATATTCTGTATTATTAATGGAGAATAAAAATAGTGTCTTTTAATAAAAAAAAACGTTAATTAGTTATAAAAAAATATTAAAAATCTTGAATTTCTGTAATCGAAGATACAAAAGTACAACACTTTTTTGATTTCTCTCTTTCTTATCCTCGCCCTACAACTGTTGGATTGGCTACGGCATCAATTCTATATAGTGGGGGAGCCAGTGACAGTTTTTTGGTACACATTTGCCCAAGGCTAAATTACAAATTTATCATTAATTCTTACCCTGTAGAAAATGGAAATACTTTGCTGTAGATGCACTAGTGGTGGAGCTTTCGATGACGACGTCTTCAAAAAGACGATGTAGAAAATGCTAATATAAAATAGTTTGCTGCCATTTTGGTAGAAGTCGAAAACGTTTAAGTTTAGGAAATGCAATTGTTATAATAATATGTTGTATTTACGCAAGGCCTATTTTTTGTGATCGAATATTATAATATATTATTAATGAAATTGTATTTAATTCGATCTGAGAGTGAAATGCCCTGTCAACAAGCTAAAAGGTACTGTGAGCCGAATTTCAAGAAGGTGAGAGCAAACTTCTTTTATTAGCTTTTGATGTAAATAATATCTGAAAGTTTCAAGTTTGCGCTGACAGCATTTTTCATATAGGATTTTTTAAGACATCGTCGTCGAGGGCTCCAGTGCTGCAGATACTGTAACAAACTATTTCCATATTCTACAAGGTAAGAATGGACAAATTAATTGTAATTTTACCTTTCGCAAATAACACATCTAAACGTGTCACCGACTTCCCTACCAATACATTAACAATCAAACACAAAAACAAAATGACATTTGCATATGTGTAACTCTTAGACTAGATAATAAAGAGAGGATTCATAATACCGCTTAAAATCTTGTTCCATTCTGACACCAAGGATATTCGACCAAAGGCGTAACATGTTGGAAATAAATAAAAGAACTTGTATTTACGTTATTAGTACTTAATTGATCTTTTTAGGTATAAAGTAAGTTCAAAGCGTAAAATTTAAAATAAATAGGAAACAATAAGACACAAGAAAAAATATATTGAAATAAACTGAATAAAATCGTTAACATAATAAAATGAGTGTTTTTTTTTAAATTCAGCAAAATAAAACCTAATGATCTACATGTATTACAAAAAGATTTATTTTTAGTTAATAAAGAATGACACTATCCAGATAGAACAGACACGTTTTAAAGACATCTTAAATACGTTTGTCCCCGACGTTCGTGATGTTTTGAAGATCTACGCTAATATCCAAAAGATGTTTTATAGGATAGGACGTACATTGTTACAAAACAAGGCATCTTTAAGACATCCAATTTTGCACGTCTTTAAGACATCCAGTTTTGTACGTCTTTAAAACAAATCGTATTGGACGTGTTTAAGCCGTCTATTTACTTGATGGAAATTCGTTTAAAAAAATTAATGAATACTTGTCTACTATATTTAATACTGTTTATTATACATTATTAAACTATTAAAACTGACACAGAGTAAATATTATTTTACAGTGTTG
This sequence comes from Psylliodes chrysocephalus, assembly GCA_927349885.1. Taxonomy (NCBI): domain Eukaryota; kingdom Metazoa; phylum Arthropoda; class Insecta; order Coleoptera; family Chrysomelidae; genus Psylliodes; species Psylliodes chrysocephalus. The sequence goes on along the minus strand of OV651814.1, from coordinate 77,356,018 downwards.
TATAAAATAATATGAAAATGACTTCAAGTACTTGTTGCTATGAGAAACTATTCCCGGAAATCCTACTTTTTTCCAGATTGGTCGATTTAAAAACATCTTTTATGGTATTAATTTTAGCCAAAGCGTCTGTAACTAATGTCCTCGTATCATATATTTTTGTTGAATTATAGTTTTAAGGTGTTTTTCTAAAAAAATAAGACATTAAAAAAGTGAGGTTATGAAATTAAAAGGCAAATAAATTAAAACTTACCGTTTTTAATGATAAAGTTTACTAGTTCCGGCATACCTAAGTTCCAATAATGGCAAATAAATAATATAAAAAGACAATATATAAAAACACACAACCACGAAAAATTAATGACATTGGGGTCCATTCTGTAACAATTCCTTTATATTTAACGGCCTTTAAAAATATTGGCGACCTTTAAAAATATGTTTGTATTCGTTAATTTACTTGTGTCATTATTTAAACAGATTTCTTTAAGACAGTCCTCTAATGTATTTTAAAGATCCGTTTAAATAATGACAGAAGTAAAGAAGAAAATATTTTTAAAGGCCGTTAAATATAAAGGAATTGTTACAGAATAGACCCCATTATCCACAGACTGATGCTAAAAATATTATACAATGGCTGTCCCAAGAAGAAGGCAGCCAGAGGATGAACATGACTCGATACGCGCGCACGAGACTATCCAATCTACCAATGAAAATGACGAATGACGATCATACATGCGCTGCAGGCAGCGGCAAGAACGGTGTAATGACGCCATATTCAAATATAGCGAAAAGAGTTGATCGTCCACATTACCGACATATTTAAAACGTCCTAAAAACATCCCAACAAAGACGTTTTACATTTGGACGAAAGAAAGACATGAACTGGACGTCTTTAAGATATAGTATGCTATCTGGGTATTATTAAATTAAGCTAGTAAGAAAAATTAAACATTAATGAAGACAAATTTATTACTGACCCTTAAATAATACTAATTTGGTATAATAACAAGAAATTTTAGCGAAACAACTCTTGTTTTATATCTTTGAAGTTTTTGTTTAAGAACTTTGATTTATCTTGCTTTTTCTTTATTCTTTTTTACCTGTTGTAAAAGTTGTCTTCTATGCCGTTTTATGCTAGGGCTTTCTAGGATAGATTCCTTATTTGCAGTTCTATTTGAAGGGCCTGTCTCAGCTTCCAAATGCAATGCTCTGCCTTTTAAGTCCTGCAAATAATCAATTATTACGGTATGTCTTGAATTATACACAAAAGGGTTGCTAAATTATTAAAAGATCATAGCATAATAATAAAAATTAATTAAAAAAATATATATGTTTAATTATGTTTATTAGTATACGCACCTTCTTCGACTGCATATATTAAGGGAATTCAGGAAATATAGTGGAAACTACTCCATTTAATAATCGTCTTGTACCGTCCGTCCCATAAAAAAATGTCTTTCAAAATGTTCTGAACACAATCTATCATTTGGCGTAGGCATCCAATTTGCAATTTTCGTTGCCCGAATCCAAAGATTTTTGCTGAATCCACAGGAAATCTAAAATAAAACAACAAATAAACATTGCTGCAATTAAATAAAAAGCAAAAGAAAATTAGAATTTAATAAAAGTTAATATTTAGAATTGTACGACACGCCACTTGAAAAAATTACTTGTTTGGTCATTTTAATATCATTAATTGCTTAAATATCAATGAAAAGCATAAAATAAACTTGGTGGGTAAAATTTATTACTCTGGAGTGAGACATGTTTAATATGTAAATACCAAGTTGTATAACACCAAATAAAATGAAAAATATAAGAAAATATATAAAGTAAAAACGATTGATGTTTATCATTTACCTGTGAAACGTAATATCTGCTTCGGAAAAATTCACAAAGTCGAAACCACAAATATTTTGTTAAAAAGAACGAAAGGAGACTAGTTTCGGACAATAACCATCAGGCCTGTAAGCGAAAATATACAAGATAATAACGTTGCATCTTGGATAATGAAAGAAAATATAGAATGTTAAGTTCAAACATTAATGAAGAGATACTAACTCTATTAACACTCCTTTAAGTTTTTCTAACCATATTTTATATAATAACCACTCACTTGCATACCATGAAAATACACACCGCACAAAAATTATCGCATCACTAATATTTCTAAATATTTTGGCCATGTACTTTTTTAAAAATATTTTTTTTGGTTTAATTCATATTGAACCTTTGTAATTACATAAATCATAAATAAAATTTCTCATTTTAAATCAATATGTACAGGGTAAATAAATAATACCAAAAACGAACATAATAGAATTTATATTGCCTTCGTTACAAAAATTAAATTAATTGAAAAATGTGAAATTTTTTGAAAAATACAATTTTCTTAGTATCTTGTATTGCCTCCTCTTGCCCTTATCACAGCCTCTATTCGCCTTGGTAAGCTTTCAAACAACCTATGTATGTATTATTGCTCCATGTTGTTCCATATTTCGTTTATTGCATGTTGAAGCTCATTAAGGGTTCTGAATGGAGCTTGATGATGCTGGATCGCCCAACCTAAGTGGTCCCATACGTGCTCTATCGGATTGAGGTCTGGGCTGCGAGCTGGACAATTCAATGTAGCAATATTTATCTCCTCAAGATATTCCCGCACTATCCCGGCAGCGTGCGGTCTGGCGTTATCGTACATTAGCACAAAATTTTCGTCAATAAAAGGGCCGTATGGAACCGCATGAGGTTCATTAACAGCTACTAACTCCGTTCGCCCATGAAAAGATATTCCTCCCCATACCATTATTGACCCACCTCCAAAACTTTCCCTTTCACGAAAGTTGCATTGGTAATGTCGCTCGCCTGGTCTTCGGTATACTGGCATACGTCTGTCTGAAGAGAACAAACAAAATCTGGACTCATCTGTAAAGAGGATATTGGACCATTCTTCTACACCCCATCACATGGTCTCTAGCAAATTGTAAACGGCAAACTCGATGTTCTCTGGTAAGACGCGGGCCATTGGCTGGAACCCTTGCACGTATATCATGCTCTCGAAGACGATTACGTACGGTTTGTACGCAAATCCGAACATTTCGGGCAGCTAGAAAGTCATTCTGGAGCATTCGAGCAGTGCAGTGTCGTGTTCTTAGGGCTGAAAGTCGTAAAAAACGATCATCTAGAGCTGTTGTAACTCTAGGACGACCTTGGCCCTCTCTTCTAGATTACCGTCCTGTCTCCCTATGCCTTTGAACAACTCTTGAAATGGTACTCTGTTGTACACCCAATAAATCCGCCACGTATCTTTGACTTCGCCCATCTTCAATCAGCGCAATTACTCTGACGGCCTCTTCATCTGTCAAATAGCGAGTTAAACGTTGTGGACCAGCCATAGTATACACCTTTATCATACAACTTAATATCAAAGCAAAAACAACTTAATATCAAAGCAAAAAACACAGAAATGAACAGCATAATTGCTCTCCCGAAAAAAGTAAACAAGAACTTAACAAAAGAAGAAACGACCAGTTTTTTGACTCGAGTTTATCAGTAAAGAATGCCCATTCAGGGAGTACTTATAAAAATTTAAAAATAAATTTACTGCAGCCAAAATATTTAAAAGCATTGGTGATGCGATAATTTTTGTGCGGTGTGTATTAAACACATTCACAATTGTCAAAACGACATGAGATTTGACTTACTTGAGATGTTCGAGAAAACAAAAGTGCGTTAAGAACCTCGCACAGCGCGTCTGGACCAAATACTTATTCGCTCCGTGCGTGGTTGCAGCGCCAATTCTTTTATGTACTAATGGACTATTTTTGCCTATACTGAGAATATAATTTTTAAAATAATTCGTAATTAAAAAGTATATATGTTAGTTTTAATAAAAGTATATGGATTTGTAAAACAAGGGAAACATTAATTTATTATTATTATATATTTTTATCGCTTAAACTAAAAAAAAAAAAACAGTATAATCAATAAAAATTAATAATAAAATATAAGCAAGCAACAATATTTACGGGAAAATGTATAAGAAGTTGCCTAAGTCTAAGTTGTCTTTAAAGAATTAACCTATTCTGTCAAAATAAAAAAATACCATTAAATAATAGTGTGAAGTTAAAATGTATAAGAAGAATTGTTATTTTTATTTTCATTTATGTTCGAACGAAAACATAGAATAAATGATAAAAACTGATTTCCTATCAGTAAGTCATAAAATTGTATTCCAGCCACATACAATAATTAAAGCTGAAATCTGGAGATTAAAGGTATGTTGAAGAACATCGTAAAATGATCATTTATTGTTTATTTAAAACCTTTCAAGTGTCTACTGCTATTTTCAGTATTACTGTTATTATTACAAAAATAAAGGTAATTTTTCTTCTTATTGTACACCTATCCATTTTTTTCTTTAATTTAATTTCCACTTTGATACTAAAAATTTTTACACTGTTTTTTTGCTGGTATTTTTACAATTTACAACTCAGCAACTCCGGCTTCTTATTGTATTGTTTTTACCTATTTTTTTCAAAAAGTAAAATGTATACGTGTAGTTGATTAAAAATTACAAAATATCGCCCTAAAATGCACGAATTTTCCGCCTAGCGCTAGTATCGCTTTTGCTTCCCCTACCATGACTTCTCACTGAGCGAATAATAGGGTCCAGATGCGCCGTGTGAGGTTTCTAAACACACTCCAGAGCTTCAGTTAACTTGCTTAACGAACAGATACAAACCAAATATCATCTCATTTTCCTTTCTCTGCCCCTTCTAATTCAATTAATCAATTTTTCTCGTCCATAACACATCAGTGAAATATCTCAATTTACAACCAATAATTATTTTTCAGTACGTTTTTATTATCTTGAAATTTCCAACTAAATATAAGAAAACGGGGTCAAATTCCTAAGGCTCAGTTGTACCACTTGAGTTCAGGGGAGGTTCAACTAAACCAGGTTTTGATTGTAACATTTAAATATTAGTATGACGTTTGTTATAGTGAAAACCAAGTTTAGTTAACCTTTTCTGAACTGAGCCTTACAGTCTCCTTACTTATTTTACTTGACCTTGTACTTGTACTCGCCTTAAACCACTGAAGTTATCCCTGAGTTTTAATTTGCAATTAACTTTGTACCTTTTACCCATAACGTTACGTGTTATCATAATAGGTCCTTTTAAGATGAACGTCACAACAATATATATGTAAGTATTAATTTTGATGGTGTTTTACTCGTATTCGTATTTACTCGTAGCGCTAGCTGCGGACAATTCTTGTATTTTTGGGCGATATTTTGTAATTTTGGCATATCAAATACACGTATACATTTTACTTTTTTTAAAAAAAGTAGGTAAAAACAATACAATAAGTAACCAGAGTTGCTGTATTGAAAATTGTACATATAGGTACTAGCAAAAAAAAACGGCGAAACTAATATAAAAAATTTCAATAGCAAAGTGGAAATAACATCAAAGAAATAAATGGATAGGTGTACAATAAGATGAAAAATTACCTTTATTTTTGTAATAATAACAGTAATACTGAAAATAGACATCAGAAACTTGAAAGGTTTTAAATAAACAATAAATTATCATTTTACGATGTTCTTTAATATCTTTTTATTCTTAAATGTGCATTCAGTAAGGACTAGATTTCAAGATTTCTGCCTTTGATTATTATATGTGGCTGGAATGCAATTTTGTGACTTACTGATGGGAAACCAGTTTTAATCATTCATTCTATGTTTTCTTTCGAACAAAAATGAAAATATAACTTACGATCTTTTTTTTATACATTTTAACTTCACGCTGTTATTAAATGGTATTTTTTTATTTTGACAGAATAGGCGAATTCTTCAATGACTACTTATTAAACTTAGACAACTTCTCATACATTTTCCAGTAAATACTGTTTCCTACCTATAGTTTATTATTGATTTTTATTGATTATACATAATTTTATATAATTTAAGCGATACAAATATATAATAATAATAAAAAATTAATGTTTTACTTGTTTTACAAATCCATATACTTTTATTAAAACTAACATATATACTTTTTAATTACGAATTCTAGTAAAAATTGTATTTGTCAATATACGCAGAAATAGTCCATTAGTACTAAAACGAATTGGCGCTGCTGTCGCGCACGGAGCGAATACAGCGTTTATTGTTTTAAGGAATTGCGGTTTTAACCACATTACCAACTTTTACTTAAGTTATTTTTTACATCAAGTAGGTTGCTCTGACGACATTGATACGCCTCCGCACGGTTGGAATAGAACCTGGTGTAGGATCTGGTGAGGCAAGAAGTCATTTTTGGCAGGAGGCGCTCGATACGCTCCCGCTGCTTCAAGCGAAGATAGACTTCATCTCACGGAAAATATCTTCCATAAGCCATATAAAGTTATAACTGAACAAATGGCAGATACGATTCATATCTTCTCTGACGGTTCTAAAACAAAAAAGGCTCAGGATGTGGAATATACTGCAGATCCTTAAACCTAAACATAAAACTGGGCTGTGAGCAATAGTGCCAGTGATAGTGCCAGCAATAGTGCCAGCAGTAGTGCCAGTTCAAACACAGCTCACGGGGATTATCAAATCAGCAAAATAAATCATCAGAAACAATGTCACTGGAAAAAACATGCTCATTTACATGTACAGATAATAGACAAGCACTACTTACCCTGAACATACCACGAATTTACTCAGGATTAGTACTAGAATGTCGCGAAGCTTTGGACGAAGTATCCGTCAACAACGTGGTCAACTTAAGATGGATCAAAGGTCACGCCACATCGAAAAGTAACCGTCTTGCTGATTCACTGGCCAAGAAAGCAGCCAACCAAATACTTTTTGGATCTGGCCCTTCTATTGGTCTGACAAAATCGGTAGTGACAGACCTAATTAAAGAAAATTCCCTTGTAAAATTTAAGGAAAGATGGGATAAAACAGGAATCTGCTGATTTGACAGGAAGTTTTTAAGTTATCCAGCAAACAAATACTTGACTATGACTAGACAGAATATGCGCAGGCATTCTGATTGGTCATTGCCAAGTACGAAAGCATCTCCATATCATGGGACTGTCAGAATCCGCACTCTGTAGGGGGGGCGAACAAGAAGATAAGACCATTGAGCATATCCTCTACGATTGCTCGATGCTCTCATTTATTAGAAGATTTGTATTCGGCGAGTATCGGCTAATACCGGCCGATATAAGAGAAGCACATCTTAGCCACGTTGTCAACTACATTAAATCTGTAGGCTGGTTCACTTGCTAGGAAGTGCCTATCATCTTAGGAGGATGCAAAATGGGCCTATTGAGGCCTAAGTGCTATGGTGTAACCCACCCTCCACACTTTAGAGATACAGATACCTAAGGTATTGATCACTATATTACTCATTTACCAATTTATTAACATTTCATTGAGTACATTCAATTGTGCACTTCTTGATACCTGCTATTAGATTACTTAATTTGGATTTAATATCTTACTTTTGTAACCAATATTAATTTATTTTAAATAACTTGTTCACCACTTTTCATTGACATTGTCATTTACTATTATTATAACACTATCTGTTATTACTTGTTAATTCTCTGTTTTAACTTATCATTGTATATTTTATTTCATTATTCAAGTTGTACTGTTACTATCTGTTATATTTTTCTTACAGTCCTGATGATGGCTATTGACCGAAACTAGTCAACTTTCGTTAATATAAAATTTGTGGTTAAGAATCCTGATTAATCTTGTATGATTAGGTGCATTCGGACATATTAACAATAAAATAAATAAAAATAATTCTTATTATTGGACATTACATCATGTATTCAACCGCGGTTACCCATAGAAGTACTAACCATAGTCGGAATTACTTAATTGCAGATATCGCAATAACAATATGAACACAATAAACCAAGTTGGCACTTTGAAACAACAATTTGAACATAATAAACCAATTCGCTGCTCTCCTGAATATTATTGGTTATATAAAATGTTTGTATTTGGAATTTTATTACATTTTAGCCAAATTTGTCATATATTTTTTTGCAATTAACCTTAAATATAATACGAATATGCAGGTAGACAACCGTTAACAATGGGTGACCGGTCACACTACTCAGCTCTAAACAAAACACCATCGACAATAGATATCCGTTTTAAAAAATTATATGCATAACCCGTTCAGTCATCCAAATTCCCCCAAACGGTCTCAAAGTATTTTATCACGTTAAAAATATAACCTCAAAACATACGTTTTTACCTAAACCCAAAAACTCTTAATATACCTTTCTTTAGTGACAATTTTGTGAAGTGAAAAAACCAAAATGTAGTTTTAACGAAACAAATATAAAATGTCCTTTCTTTCAAACATTTTTCGGTGTTTGTGTTTATGTTTAGTGATTCAACGTGGTTCCTGGTATCCGAACCCTCAAAATATTTCTTCACAAAATCAACGAAAACCTATAAAAGACAAAATTCAAACTTGCGCGCCCAAAAAGAGACAAGCGACTTTAAGAAAACCTGAATGGCTTAAAGAATGGACAATAAGTAAAGGATGGGTTCACAATAAAAGTCATCTCTTAGAACTTGGCAGAAAAAAACTAACAGATATGGATAAGAAAAACTACGAAGAACTTTCTGAAAATAGTTCTGTATCTATGGATAATATCGAGGATCTTATTTCAATAAAAAGTATTGAAAATGATGAAGATAATAGAAAAATGATTGATATCGAAGATGATTCTTCAATACCGGAAGAAGAAGAAGAAGAAGAAGATGATGAAAATATTAAAATATCTTCCGTACAAAGAGTGTCGCAAGTTTATCAAGAAGTTAATAAAAATTATAGAAATAATTTTCCGATTTGTTCACATGGTCTTAAAGAAAGTCAAGAAAACAGTCTTCCTCAAATTTATAAAGAAAGGTTATTGATGGACAAAAGAGATAGCAATTTACTCTCAGGTATCTTTAGATATGTGAAACCTGCACAAAAGAAGAAACTAGATTTAAATAATTGTAAATTCACTGTTAATAGATTGTACGAAGATAGAATATTTTCAGGAGATTCAACTGAAAGGAAATTAGAATCTCAAAAATTTGGAAAAAGAAATAATTTGGGAAAGAATATAGCTTTATTTAATACACTTAATGCAAAAACAAATCTTCATGAAGATATCATATATGAATGCTCCGATGAAAACAGCAATTACAATTCATTAAATAATATTTATTTTAATCCAATATATTCGCCATTACCTTTACAAAAATTTGAAAATTTTAACTCAAATCAAACTAATCAAATAGAACTTTTAGATAGAAGAGCAATAGCCATTCACAACTATCAAGAAAACCTAAAACTATTGACTAAACGTGAAAAGTATGTTATAAGACACATCAAAATTAGATTTATGTTATCGTTAAGAATTGGCAGGTTTAAAAAAACGAACAAAAAACCCGGGATTAAAAAACAAAGTTGTTTTCGGTCAAGAAAAAGTGCAAAGTTAGTTGATAAAAGTGATTATATTAAAATGAGAGTTGCCAAAATTCATGATGAACAGAGGAGAATTGGAAATGGAAGAACATCTGTTAAAATTCAGAACATGAGGTAGGATCACAAATAAAATCAATTTAAATATAACCAATTATTTTAATATTACAATTTTAATATTTAATATTTATTCTAAGTTTATGAGTCAATGTTTTAATTCTTTTTTTAAAAAATAATTAAACTAAAATGATGTTATCTATTAAATAACAATTTCAAATATGGAAAAAAGATATTACGGTTTCTTTTTAAATTAAATATTGGTAAATCTTATTAATTTTATGCATTCATTTGTCATTATAATCCAATTTTAAAAGCAGATTTATATAAAAACAAAGCATAAAATTTTATTTTATTTGAATAACATTATTTGGTGATACACTTTCATAATATTTAATTTACAAATTATTAAATAATTGCTATTCCAATTATTGACACTATAGACTTTTTGCTACCAAAAGTTTTATGTTAATTTAAATGCAAAAAGTAAACAATTTGATAGACGCTCTAGATTGAATTGAAGAACAAAAAACAGTACATTATTGTTTAACAACCAACCAACACAACTATTTACATAATTTTGGCAATATTATATAAAGAAAAATAATACTATAAAGTATAAAATTAAAAAATTGATTGATTCTGATTAAAAAAGAAGTAACTTTATTATCACTTAACAACAAATTGGCAAATCCAATTCAATCCATCGATTAGCAACTTTACTTTGAATTTTACAGGTCGCATGACCGCTCCCACTACCGGGATATAGTATATTTTGTTTACCCCTCAAGTTTGGAATATAACAAAAATAATACCATCTCAAAAATCATGGCACATCAATGAATTGTCACTGTGACCAATCAATGAAAGAATGATTTCTGATTTTTAAGAATTTTTAAAGGATTTTTCTAATAATTTTTAAATAATTATTTTAACGATTTTTTAAAGACTTAAGATTTTATTTTTTATTTTTTAAGGATTAATTATGGTCGTGTCTCATTTTTTAAAGAATATTTAAAAGGGGGTTTTTAATGATTTTTTAAATATTCTTGTTTTGTATTACAAAGTATTTTTTTAGGATTTTTAAAGAAATTTTAGGGGGTTTTTATTTCTAATAATTTTTGTAAAGGATTTTTAAAGAAATTTTTGAGTACTTTTTTTTAATATTTTTGAGATATTCTTTTTTTTTAAAGCTTTTATAAATATGTTAAGGATATTTTACGGATATTTTAAGGATATTTTAAAGATATTTTAAAGATATTTTAAAGATATTTTAAGGATATTTTAAGGATATCTTAAGGATATTTTAAGGATATTTTAGAGATAATTTAAGGATATTTTATAGGATATTTTAAAAATATTTTAAGGATATTTTAAGGATATTTTAAGGATATTTTAAGGATATTTTAAGGATATTTTAAGGATATTTTAAGGATATTTTAAGGATATTTTAAGGATATTTTAAGGATATTTTAAGAATATTTTAAGGATATTTTAAGGATATTTTAAGGATATTTTAAGGATATTTTAAGGATATTTTAAGGATATTTTAAGGATATTTTAAGGATATTTTAAGGATATTTTAAGGATATTTTAAGGATATTTTAAGGATATTTTAAGGATATTTTAAGGATATTTTAAGGATATTTTAAGGATATTTTAAGGATATTTTAAGGATATTTTAAGGATATTTTAAGGATATTTTAAGGATATTTTAAGGATATTTTAAGGATATTTTAAGGATATTTTAAAGATATTTTAAGGATATTTTAAGGATATTTTAAGGATATTTTAAGGATATTTTAAGGATATTTTAAGGATATTTTAAGGATAGTTTAAGGATAATTTAAGGATATTTTAAGGATATTTTAAGGATATTTTAAGGATATTTTAAGGATATTTTAAGGATATTTTAAGGATATTTTAAGGATATTTTAAGGATATTTTAAGGATATTTTAATGATATTTTAATGATATTTTAAGGATATTTTAAAGATATTTTAAGGATATTTGAAGGATATTTTAAGGATAATTTAAGGATATTTTAAGGATATTTTAAGGATATTTTAAGGATATTTTAAGGATATTTTAAGGATATTTTAAGGATATTTTAAGGATATTTTAAGGATATTTTAAGGATATTTTAAGGATATTTTAAGGATATTTTAAGGATATTTTAAGGATATTTTAAGGATATTTAAAGGATATTTTAAGGATATTTTAAGGATATTTTAAGGATATTTTAAGGATATTTTAAGGATATTTTAAGGATATTTTAAGGATATTTTAAGGATATTTTAAGGATATTTTAAGGATATTTTAAGGATATTTTAAGGATATTTTAAGGATATTTTAAGGATATTTTAAGGATATTTTAAGGATATTTTAAGGATATTTTAAGGATATTTTAAGGATATTTTAAGGATATTTTAAGGATATTTTAAGGATATTTTAAGGATATTTTAAGGATATTTTAAGGATATTTTAAGGATATTTTAAGGATATTTTAAGGATATTTTAAGGATATTTTAAGGATATTTTAAGGATTTTTTTAAGGATATTTTAAGGATATTTTAAGGATATTTTAAGGAATTTTTTAAGGATATTTTAAGGATATTTTAATAGTGCCTGAATTATTTCCGGAAATTTTTTCAAACTCACGAATATTTTGAAAATGAATTCGACTCGAAGACAAGGGATAATTTTCTTAAAATATTCGTGAGTAAGCAAAAATTCCAAAAAATAATTTAGGAACATGTGGTATTCGGTAAGAAAAGTTTACACCAAAATATCAAAATTTCAAAACTTGACAGACTTGCATTAAAACGGTGAAAATCAAATTTGCAAAGTTGGCCATGCCAACTATACATATTTATCTAATTTAAAGTCTTTTATTTGACGGGAAACACCTAATTATTATTTTAAATAAATATAGTTATAATTGGTAATAAATAAAATATTAACAACTGAAATGGCATATTTTAAATCACACCATCGCGTCAAGTTGTACTATCATGTGGATGAAAATTTTTTTGGTTGTCACAGAAATATTTTAAAATAACAGCTTTTTATAAAATAGAGGTGTAAAATCTTAGAACCTATTTTAGATCTATGATGCGTTAAAACGAACATTTAAAATATACCCAAGTCTACAGAAGCTGAGATATTAATACAAAAAAACGACATTTTTCTATGCAATTCTCTCTTTTATATTTTTATTATAAATACCAAACCAGAAACTAAAACCACTAGCAGATAACGGCTGTTGAAAAAATATTAACCCAAGTAGAGTTTCTTCTGCCACTGCTGAAAATTGTTACATATTTTATATAAGTACCAGTTAGTTTAATGATACACTTCCAATTTTATAGTATAAATAAACACATTCCGTTACTGGTACATCTAACGATTACGATCGGTTGCAGAAGAATAGAATTTCTATAAAACGGTTAACTATATCAATGATTATTTAACAGATAATGATGCAGATGTTAAAGAAGGTTAGTAGCAAGCAAGATTTCAAATTGATATTATTAAGTAATTCTTGTCAAAGAAAAAAGACAGTGAAGACAGGTTCATGAGGTAATTTTAAATTCAACCATGAAAGCATAAGAGCAGGTCCATTGAGATGGCCAAAGGGTTATTCGATTTAACTGTACCGGCTTTTTTCTTAAGGGGATGCTACAACACACCTCCTACAACCTTGCAGGAATTACAGACAAATTAATGAGATGTTATGAAAATTAATTAAAAGATGACATTTTTATGTAAACGTCATTTTGAACAGTTACTGTTTTTCACTTTTATTTATCGGCTTCATTTTATGAGTTCTATGAAAAGCGACACAATCTGTATACGTAATTTTGGAAGATTTGAGGGGTCTTGTCATAAGATAAAACTCTAAAGGCAATTCTCTCACTAGAAACCAAATAACGACTGGTGACAGAATGCTTATAGACCTTTCAGAACTAAGCAATCACAAGAAAAGGAAATATCAATTAATGTCCTGTGCCAGAGTGAAGGCCCTATCTAGATTGAGGTTTCTAACACTAGGCGAAGAAAAGCCAGAAGAAAATCCAGATGCGGTAGCCACTATCAAAGCTAGTAAAAAAAAAGAAATCAGTCTAGACGACATTCTCTAAAAGGTCGCAGTTGTCAAGGGAAAATGTCCAACTTCTCTGTAACCTAATTTAAGCTAATCTAATGCAGAGTGTTGCTTTTAAAATACTGAAATTGACGTAAAGTCACACTATTAAGAGTAAAACTTTTCAAAATTTAAGTAAAATTGCCTACTATTTTCTTTAGCAGTACTTATTTTAAGCTATTTATGACAAATTGGTAAATTGTACAGAAGTAATTTGCTATTTAATAACTTTTTCAATATTCTGTATGATGCTAGATAATTTGCTTATTCTCTCTAGCTTATTTTTATGACTCGATATTGCTGTTTTCCCGATAGTTGGCACTATCTTTTTTGTTGTTTATATTAAGAACTTCCTCTGTTTTTCAGAAGGTCATTCTCTCTAATGAGTTATATTATATTGTTATACTGCGACCTAACAGATCTATGGATATGAGGAGCTTAAGTAATAATATTAGGTTATCTTTGAGTTTGTTTATTTTGTATGGCAAATTTAATATTGATCTCTTCTCTCGCTAAGGCGGCAAAGGAATGATTTCGATGCCTATAACGACTTTTATCTTCCAAAAACAGTCTACAATTTTAGAGAAACCGACCAACAACTGTACGAATAATTATTATACAATGAATCAAAATGACGTGAGACACTACTTAGATTAGAAATATCATGGTAGATGGATTGGACGACGATGTCCGATGGAATGGCCAGCACGGTCACCGGAACTCATTTTTTAATATTTTTATTGTGGGTGCATTTTAAATCTAAAGTTTTCTCTACAGTTACTGTCTTTTCAAGACAAGGCTAATTTCCGCTCACATTTGAAAGAGTACGACAAAGGTTTAGCAATAAGAACTGGTTTTTGAATCTTTATTAATTACGAAATAATAATACTAATAAAGGAAATAAATTCAAATTCTTAAATATGTGACCAATTTAAAAATAAAAAATAAAGGAAAACGAGAAAAATCCGCATCACACAAAACACAAGCAAACATTTCATTCGTGAAAACTACTCCTTTGGCTAATTCCGCAACAGGCATTGCATTATATCAAAACGTGTATAGCAGAGATAGAAAATATATTTTTTCTTTTCTCATTTTCCTTTATTGTTTTTTATTGTTTATTTTTAAATTGATCACATTTTAAAATTGGAATTTATTTGCTTTAATAATTGCCTGGTCATTACTTCGCCTTTTTCTAAAGAACTAGGTACCACAGCGAGCTTTGATTTTGCTTCCTAAGTGCAGATGGCGTTACCATTTTTGCTCATTTAATATCTACACACTCTCAAGATCTGTTTTGTAATATCGGCATACTCCATTAGAGATTGGAGTCGAGATTGCCCATTTCTGACTGATTAGTCCTAATAAGGATGAAATCGGTCCAATAATGACATTCTCCTTAGGAAGTTAAGTTAGAGTGACATTTCACATTTGACAATTTGACATTACGTTCAACAAAAAAAAAAAGAAAACAAAAAAATAAAATCTGTAAATTGCGTTTTATTTTTTAAATAATTGAACACCATTTGTGAAAACTGCCCAGAAATGTTGAGGGTAAAATTTTGACGTACTCCTTTAAGGATAACGGGTAAAAACGTTTTTTTTTTTTAATTTCCCGCGAATAATGTTCAAAATCAGATCGGCAATACTGCACATGTCCCTTATTTTTGTTTTTACTATTAAAAAAACGTCGCAGGGCAAACAAATACAACCATTTTCAGAAATATTTGATTCGAAGTACCTACAAAAGAATGATGGTGAATCATTTTTAAACCAAACATAATTTTATAAATAAACAAGTCAAAATTAGACGAAATGCCGTTTTGTGTAACTCGTTCATTTTGCGTTACACAAAATAAGGCATGTCGTAACTGGTTACATAAATAGCTATTAAAATGAGGTGCCACTTTGTTGTAAGCTCTAATGTTTAAAAGTTATTGTCACAGAGACCCTGTGGCGTGATCTACCATTATTAGGTCACCTGATACCGCTAGTAAAGAAGCTTATAACCGTTTATTTTCACACTCCAAATATAACCGTTCAAAATATATGACGGTTAGGCGACAAAACGAAAAAGTGTGCCATTGCGTTCAACGGAACTGAACGACTATATTTCATATCCATTCTACCTAGTAAAAACCCTGTAAAAAAATGAAATCCGCCAATCACAGTTCATATTTTGGTGACCCGGCTACTATTACTTTTTAAATTCTATATAAGTGACAATTCTGTCAAACTAATTGTCAGTATATTTTTTAGTTATTGAGATTAAATGTAAATGTGTACGTCAAAATCAGTTATTCTTGTATAGCATCGATAAATAATAGGTTTTGTGGTTTGATTTCGTCTATATTTACAAATAAATCATAAATTTTAATCAAACTATATGAAATTAATTTAATTAGGTACGAGTATTAAAACGAAAATGGTTATTGTCACCATGGAGATGAGACCAGGTCAAACGTTAATTGGGAGACCCGGGTTCAAATCTGGACTGGGAACTAATTAAATAATTTATTTTATTTTATAAATTAGTAAAAGTAATAAATTATTTTAAAATTAGTTATTTTGTATTAAAAATAATTTTTAAAATCTGTAGATTTTCGCTAGTGGGTCGTAGAAAAAAATATAATGTACAACTCGAGTGGATTGTACATATCGCATTTAAATGATTAAGCATGACACCGTAGGCCATAGACTTCGTCTTCGTGCGGTATAGCCATCATATTATCAACTCTTATTGTAAATAATTTCTGTGAATTTACTCTCTCCTAATGTTCAAATTATCAAGTGTTTGTATTACTTTTCTTTTAGATAATAAAAGTTTATTGTTAAATTGTTAAATACTGTCAATATTTAATTAAATAAAACCTTATTTTTCATGTCAAATATAAGTAAATAAATAAATAACAATAATAAAAAAGTAAATAACGTTTTCCGGGGGCGAATGGCCTGGAGAGAAAAATGTTTATCTTTACGATCAACGTAACACGCTTCATACGTGCAATATCGATGGTAACTAATTATCAATAATTTACTAGAAATTATCATATTGTATTAATAATCATTAGGAACTCATACTATAGTTAGTAATTTGAGATTTCAAACTCTGATTACCATCCATAAATATCTGTGAATCACGCAATATTCCACATTTACAGGATGATTCTAATTTTCATTCGAAATCTTCGCTTGGGATCTTTCTTTGTTAGTTTTGTAATGGTAGCTATTTCGTTTAATAATTAAATATTCAAATTTTAAAATGTTTATGGATAAAATTATCTTGTATTTGTTCTGGAATTTTCTAATTTTCTCTTTCTTCTTCTATTTCTCCATTTAATATGTCACTAATAGTATTACATTATTTAAAAAATAAAGCAAGATAGATCCTGTTCTTTTTTTGTTGAGCGACAATTCCTCAAAACAATAACTCATCATTGTGAAAGTTACTTCTTCAGATATTTCGAATCACCCTGAGTAAACAATTAATTTACTTCCCCTCTACAAAGTAATTATGTAAGTAATTAGCAGTACTTGTTAGCACAGAATTCCAATCAGGAATTTTTTGTTCATTAATACGTTTTGGTTCTTTGTTGATAATGTCCTTCCTATGAATGTGATATCAGTAATAATTGGTAGTATTGATATGTTACTTAAGAATAGTAGAAGTGTTACGGTTACCTTTTTACGTCTGCTAAAGTTAATGTAAGTAATTTTTTATTATTGGTTTATTAGGTTGTGCTTCGCAAAGTATTAAAAACGTGTTATGTTCTCCTGGAGATTGTGAATAACAGGCGAATCTTAATACTGAATTTAAAGGCATATATGCACTGATTAATGCCATTCATCTATAAGGTCTGATAGTTTTTAATTCATTTCATTTTTAAAATTCGAAATTATTCATTAAAAGTTTAAAATCGTTAATTTTTAGTATTTTCTTTGAGTACATTTTGCAATAGTTTTTTAAAAAACCAAGGGATAACTGAAATCTATTTTAATTTATCACGATTGGGTAGTACAAGTGTATAAAGGAATACTCTGGCCCGTAAGGGTATAGACGAGGGGTAAACCACTAAGACTAAGACGTACCCGTATTTCGGAAATCACCTAAAATTCGTATGATTTCGGTGTAATCGAATGAAATTACGGGTTTTGAGCATACACTAAATTGTAATTAGATGAAATAAAATGGATTCTATGTATTTTGAGGTGATCTTTTCGAAAAAAGGCAAAACAAAATGTAGCTATTTTTCGAAAGTGCCGAAATTTTGGATTTTGTCAATTTTTCAATTTTGCGCAGGCGCATGTCGGAAATAAATCAATATTTTCAAAACGCAGTTTACTACATTTGAAATCTTAGGAAAAATTCTAATTTTCATGTTTTTTGAGAAATTTTGATCCGATGCACCGTTCTCGCGGTATGGACGAATGAAATTTGTTTAGTATTTTGAGGCGGCGAAGGTCGAAAAATTGAATTGGTTAGATGTTCAAACACTAAATTCTTCATAACTTTGGTAAAAATTAAGATATTCAAAAGAGCAAAAATGCGTTTTAAACATAATGGATGTGACTATTGATTCCCAGAAGGGGGCAAGAGAAATCCCAAAATTGGGCATATGGCGGAAGGGCAAAGTGTACCGCGGGCCTAATTTTATTGTTTGCCTATAACGGCCAAACTATTTGAATTTTTTTAATGCCACTTACAGAGCTTATTCTTGAATGTAAAGTCTTATGTGTGTGAGAATTTCATCGATATCGGACTATAATTGGCCAAGATATCAAACAATTAAACAAATTTTTTTTCCCTAAAAAAACTAAATTTTTTTTCGAAAGTTTGAAGTGGCACAAAAAATGCCAAAACTGCACCCAATGGCTCAAAACTTTTTTTTGAGTACTTCATTGTGTTTAGAATACGATTACATTACGGAAAATTCTGCAAAAATATGTTATCTATTTTTTGACCACTGTTAATTGAGTGACGACCAAAAAACACCATTTTTGAGAAAAGTTGCCTAAAATTGACGATTTTCAGCTTTTTGGTCTGAAAATTGAGCAAACCCAAATTTCATGACTTTTGAATGTGTATACAAAGTTTAAAGTTTGTATGTTTCTTCTAAATTGTAGAATTATCCCGACAAACGTCCCATTATACGCGCTCCGCGGGATCCAAAACTCGTGTATACACTGCATTTCTGTAATTTGATTTTTTTGCGATTTCCAGTTTTAAATTTCTTACATACCTAAATTTATTAGGCTTAACATTTATTAAGTTGTATTTTACTGACTGGTTATAAGACGTTTCTTGAGTTTTGTGCAAAATATAGAATTACCGCAAAATTAGCCGCATGTCGCATCAAGGATAGCCATGGTCTCGGCGTTCGCTATCCGACAAGTTTAAACTTCAAACGATCATATTATTACAAATTGAATCGCTTGATAGTGTTCATCGGCATAGATTTTTAATAACCGTGTTCAGCAAGCTCTGTGTACAAGTGTTTTTTCGGACTTCTTTAGCAATTTATTGAGTAAGTACGTTCCTAAATTAAGAAAATTCTAGTTTTCAAGTTATTTAAGAAAAAAGTACGAGAAATCAAGAAAAATTGTTTTGCAATTTTTTCAAAAAGTATTGCAGATTTCGCCACCCATCTCGTCTCATTCGGAACGTAACTAGAAAATACGTATTTTTGTAATGCATATATATCTTCTCCCATTTTAAGTTTTCTTGTAAAAAACTAAAAACCAGATGTTAGAGAACAAAAAACAAGCTTATCACCAAGTTGGAACTTACACTCAAGTTTAGGATTAATTTCCTAACATTTTTAAAGTATACCTTTTTGTGTATTTTTTTGTGCTCTTTCCGATAGCGAAGTTAGTTTTTTCAACGGAAAACCCGGAGAAAATCAGATGGGAAAAAAATTTAAAAAAAAACTACGCCTTCCGGTTTCCTGCGAATTCCCAAAAAATTATGGCAGATTTCGCCGCGGGACTTATTTTATTTGAGAGCCAACAGAAATATACGCAACTTCTCTCATGGGCACATGGGCACATATGTCTAACATTTATAATTTCGCCACAAATTCATCGCAAATTTCATGTCCATGGTTCTGATAAAAGAAACGAAAAAACAACTTTTTGGTAAAACCACTTCTGGCGGCGAGAAATTCGCCATTAAAACTACCTTTGCAATTAATTTATGAACTATTTTTGCCTTCTCTTTCGATTGGGGCATTTATTTTTACTATCGGAATGATACTTGCTCAGATAATTAGCATTTTTACCATGGAAAATTCCGGAAAACCCGGTTTTTCCTAATTAAAAAAAAAATTAATAGAAGCTACATCTTTTTTGCTTTTTTTCGGAAAGATCACATCAAAATACATAAGGTTCACTTTGTTTCATCCAATTACAAATTAATGTAAGCTCGAAGGGGCCTTTTTTCGTTATTTAATTGGACTAGTGATTTTTGAATATTAATTTTATAAAATTTTGTATGATTTATTCATAAATTGTCTTCTTGCATATTCAAATGACCTTTTTCGAAAACTCTTCACTTGATTTTTGATCTACCTTTTTTTTGACTCTTCGCTTGTCTATTGATCCACACAAGCTGCTGCGTTTTATAATTCTGGACATCAAATTAACCTTGAAGTGATTTTAGTGACGTTATCGACCTTGATTTTAGTTGATATCTTCGACAAAATTTGTAGTTATTTCGGTAATTTCGAGCGAAAACATACTAGTATTTCGGGAGTGGTTCACCCTCGGGTATAGAATAGAGATTAGATTTCAGACTATGAATATCACTTACAAACATATAGTTAAAGAAAATATCATGTTCTGGTTGTAGCTAGAACTTCTTAGACTCAGAGAGTAAATAAATATATATATTAGATATTTGTTTTAAATATTTTGAATTATCTGATAATACCAAATTATTTTAAATTTGTTTAAGAATATATAAAAGTAATTTTCACATAATATGCCACCACAAGATACTAAAAAATGAAAAAGATTGGTAGATGCATAATATTAAGTCTAGATTTTCATGCAATTTTTCATCCTTTTGTTTTAACATGACATGATTAGAATTTCTTATCCTGAACTTTAGAGTTTTGATGATGCACTAAATTTGCCAACAATATGGATGATATTAGAAAAATCAGTATCTCTTCTTGAGTCAATTTGTCTGGAAAATAATTTCTATAATTAAATTTTTCTTTAAACAAAATGTTTGGTATAAAACCAAGTAAAACTGAATCACATTTATCTAGAAAAAACGTGTTTTTTGAACACAACATTTTCCAAAATATAAATTAATAACAACGACGTCCTCATAAACTAGAAGAGGTAAAGAATACACCCTATATATCAAGTGTCAACTTTCTCAAAATGAGCATCGAAAGGAATTTACAAGGAAATAATATTTTATATTATAATATTTCTCATTTTTCATGTTTTTTGTGTTTTGTTTAGTATTAATAGAAATATGTATATGATTTTAAAATTTGCTTTTTTTAAGTTTCTCACTAAACCCAAACATTATTATCTTTATCATGAACTAATTTATAATAATTAGAATTAGTATATGCGAGAGTATAGTACTACAGTGGTTTCCAAAGTTTTTATAGTCGCAGCGTCTTTTTTGCATTAAGATTTTCACACGGCATCCTACCCTAAGTAAAAATATTACTAATATTTAGTAAGGGATAAAAATACAAGAAAACTTGTGTACCTATATTATTAAACAAAAATTTATTTGTCAATCATTTCATTAACATTAAATTAATATAACGAAGGAAATGGATGAGCCTCAAAATCCTGGCAATTTTTTCTCAAATGGTGGAATTATGGATTTAATTATGACACTGCCATATTGTTTTCTGCACTTTAATACAGCATGATCACTGAATTAAGGTGAATGTTCGTATATTACTATAGTTTGAACATTACTTCTGATAATTGTACAAGCGCCCTGATTTTTTTCCTTCGGTTTGTTTCTTATGATGTTGTTTAGGAACTTATTCCCTAATTTCGTACCTGTTTTTTTCATATAATTAAGTAACGGGCAATAAACTAATTATATATATAGTACATTATTTACAAAAGCGTATTTTTATGCTTTTATCAGCTAATGCATCGCATTATGATACAATGTAGTGTAATCGAGAATTTTTATCTTTAACATGATTTAACCCACAATATATCCATTGTCGTATGTTCATCGACATCGTTTCACCAGCACCGGCAAATATAATTCTTATGATCACGTTTAACCTTGTTCAGTAAAAATGTAACCTTTTTCGACGGAACCATGGCATCATGACTGGCGCAATATTATTTCAGTTCCGGTTTATGATCACAGGTCACAGGAAGTCCCGTTTATTACTAGATTTAAATATTTTTAAAATATCGCGACGAATTGAGAACCTCCTCCTTTTTTGAAGTTGGTTAATAAAATATTTTAAATAAAATGTCTGTAATGCTTACCAATTATGTCAGATACAGGACTTTAAATAATCGAAAGGGTTCGGAAAATAAATGTAGGATTCTTCCGAATTTATGTATTTATACTGGATGTTTTAGAATAAAGTATCGTAAAATGGGGGACATGTAGATTTTAATTAGTTATTAAGAGAAGCTAATTATAATTCTCCGATAAACGTCCCAGTTTTCATTCTACAGGGTGATAAAATTCATAAATACATAGTTTTCCAAATATCTTCCCTTTATAGTTTATTTATTTAAAACACTATTTAAAATTCATTTATAACATACTAGTTAATTTATATAATACTTAGGCACTATTATACCACACAATTCTAATTTGTTTATTACAATTTATCTTTTCTGTCCAACACTTAAATTCAATCTGCCGTCCGTCGTTCGTCGACAACGCGCGCTATTTATATAAACCCAACTCTGTACTATGACTGCCTTTCTATGGCTCATACGCCGCACCGCGATCATTCTGGCAGTTTCGAAGGCGGTGCGTTTGTCTCTATATTGCCAGACTTCATACCGAGGGCAAGGAGTAAACAAAGCTCAGGGTAGGCTTTTGCGCGACATTGCCCCCTTCTTTAGAAATAGTTCCTGGAAATAAAACTAAGTGGCTGAATCTGCAACTGGAGCCTCTTTTACAATTTTCAGTTGCATGAAAGTAACAAGGGATCGTTTTTATTAAAACCTGGACCCTGAGCGAATGGCTGCAGACCATTAGTTAGACCTCGGAATCTTGGAAAATTACTTCCAGCATAGCTTTCAAGCTTCGGAGAATAACCCTTTCGTCTCTTTGGATTATAGAGCCAGACTTTGTCGCCTTGAAACATCCTTCTGTGGCTTAGGTATCGTACCGTTTCTTCATTCTATAGCTGGCGATTTGAAGATGCGAGTGAACTAACTTATGCATGTCGTCCATTTTTCGTCTTAGTTGGATCACATAATCTTCACCGGCTATGTCTTCTACAGGTCGGCATTTAAACTCGAGGTCACACGGTAGTCTCATCTCACGCCCGAACAGCACCTT
Organism: Psylliodes chrysocephalus; assembly: GCA_927349885.1. Lineage (NCBI taxonomy): Eukaryota > Metazoa > Arthropoda > Insecta > Coleoptera > Chrysomelidae > Psylliodes > Psylliodes chrysocephalus. Next base: position 77,332,794 of record OV651814.1, on the reverse strand, counting down.
TGCTGGTGTTTGGCCTGTAGATTCATTGACAGCGGATCTATATGCCATTGCGAAGAGCGGATGATACTCATCCCAATCTCGCTGATAATTTAAAACTACCTTTGACAGGTATTTGCCAATGGTCTTATTCATTCGCTCTACCATTCCATCTGACTGTGGGTACAATGCCGTAGTTCTGGTTTTCTTCATTCCTACCTAGTCCTTCACAGATTTCACGGAAGAGTTGGCTTTCAAAATTTCTGCCTTGGTCACTGTGGATCTCCAAAGGCACTCCAAATCGACAGATACACTCTTTTATCAATACATATGCAACAGTTGCGGCCTCTGGATTTGGAATGCCGTAAACTTCCACCCGCTTTGTAAAATAATCCATAACCACCAAAATGTATTTATTGCCATCCAAAGGCGATACTCTCAAATGGGCTACCAACGTTGTATTGCTTTCCTTCCTTTTTCGTTGAGGTGGTACATTTCTTACACCAGTCCTTTCTATCATCGGAACTGTTCATCCAATAAAATCTTTTCCGAATTCTCTGAAGGGTTTTCTTATCATCAAGATGTCAACCTGATGGACTGTCGTGTAACTGAGGAACTACTCCAGTCTTTGGAATGACCAACTGTCTTCTGTTTTCGGAACCATTATCATTGTCTAGTACTTGCTTTAATAAGCCTTCTTTTAGAATAAAAGATGCCCACTGAGCCCAATATGATTTAACTACTGTAGAGAGTTTCGATACTTCTTGCCAAGTAGGTCGACGATTTTTCTCTGTCCATTGTCTTAACTTCTTTAAAACGGGGATCGATCTCTTGTTCTTCCCTAAGTTTGACAAGGGTACTGTAATTTCTTTAGCAGATGTGGCTAACCCCTTTTCAATCAGAGTTCCATGACCAACGCTTTACTGCGCTTAGAAGGTTCCGCCATGACAGGCGTTGCTTTCTCTACAATATTTCCTTAAGAATACCTATGTGCATTTTAGTTAACACATTTTACTTCGATAAATTACGATAACCCAGTGGCTTAGAATCAAGGGCTAAGAAAATAATAAAACTTTTTGAACACCCTATATTTCATAAAATGTAAGGTTCATAATTATTGCTCACGCAATTTGTTGATCTCTGTAGATCCAAGATTTTTCAGTTTTAGCCCTATTTGAACATTATAAATTTCAAAAATGTAATAAAAGAGATTGTTATATAACTTACTAGAACGCATTAGGCACTCGCGGTACCGTCACATCGCGGGATGTGCTAGTCTCTTGTTCTTGGTCTCACGAGAATCTATGGAAAATATAGGAGGAGAACGCGATGCGAGCGTTATAAAAGTTAGGAAAGAACTTCACGCGTGCGTTTCCACCTTAAAAATACATCTACACCCTCACCTTGATTCACCTTTCTATTAATCTCAACTCACACATGGCAACCACCTTGTCAAAAATGTGTTGAAAATGACTAAATTGTTAGGATACATTAATTTTTACAGTATCATATCTTATTTGTCCACATAATTTAAAAATGCTTTGTTTTAGACAAAGACATTACAACATAGAAACAAAATGTTTCATTCATAAATCCCATACAATTGCGAACTGTTATTGTTTTAAAATTGTTAGTGAGTGGAAGAGAGAAAGACAAATCTCTTAGGACCGGCTGGCAACGTTGTAAACAGTGTCCATAATATGCTCGCCAGTAGCGTAGAGTTTTAAACTTATCAGTATTCTCAAAATAATATGTTAAAAAAATACGTAAATATGTAGGTATATTTTTTTAGTAATATAATTATGATGATTTTTTCATGTAGGTAGGCTAGATTAGGAGTTGGACGTTATTTGTCCTTGTCCACCGCGACCTTTTCAGATCTATTGTGGGACTCCGTTTGTTTTAGAGTATGTCGTCTAGCCTGGTCTTTTTTATTAGACTTAGTAGCTTTGAGAGTGGCTCCCGCATGTAGTTGCATGCATTCGGCTTTTCTTCGCCCAATGTTAGAAACCTCATTCCAGCCAGACCTTTACATTGGCACAGGACGTGGAATGATGTTTCCTCTTCTTCTTTACAGAACCTGCTCAAAGTTGCTTTTTCTGTTGGATTTATGACACTCATGTGCCTTTTGAGGCGACAGCGTCCAGTAAGAAGGCCTACTGTTATCCTAACGATTTCACGCTTTTGTAGTAGTAGGTCTTTCATGAACTTGGCCGATGGTTCCTTGATGAACTGTTTAGCCTGTCTCAGTCTTGGATAGTTGTTCCACCATTGCTGAGACTCTTTTTGCATCCATTGTTTAATGGATGCCTTGCAGAATGCTTTAGCAACTCCGCAACTCCACAGAAAGGTTCGGGGCCTGTCATTGCCTTATCTGAGCCTTCTCGGGCTAATTCGTCAGCCTTTTCGTTGCCCTGATAGCCCTCATGGCCTGTAACCCAGGCTAAGGTCACCTTATTTTGCTCTTACTTAGCTCTGTCAGGTCTTCTAGACAGTCTTTCACCAGTCGTGATTTTTCATGTAGGTAAATTCAAGTACAAGTAAATTCAAATACAAGCGAATTCAAGTTACCTTCCGATTTTTAATATTTATTGGTTTATAGTTTATTGGAATTTACTAGGTATTTGCATGGTATGATGTTAACCAAAATTATTTAAAATTTTAAATTAGTAGGGGTATCTAAATAAAGCACTGTCCTAAAAATATATAATTTTATTATTAATAATAACAAAAAAACATGATATGGCAAAAAATAGCGTAAAAAATCTGTAAAAATTTTTAAAATAACGTTTTAAATATATTAAATTCTTTAATTTTATTAACTAAAATTTAATTGAATTTTTTTATGCTTAGTTATTAGTGTTTTGCAGCAGGTGGTGTTCCAAAAACAGTTGAATCAGAACTAAAAACCCATACATTAGATATACATACATATAGGTAATAAATAATGTTTAGAGGTAAACAAAAAATTAATATTTTGTATTTTTACCTGTTGGATAAGTCATCCAAAAATAGAAAGCCCTCACACCGTCTACAACACAGACTACAAAGGTTCATCACTCATAAGCAATTTGCATGGACGAGACTGCAGTGAGCTATATAAAGAGTAGATGAACGACCAATTAATGGAAATGCTTTTAGACAGAAGCAATATAAAGTAAGTATACCAGACAGGGAAGCCATAAAGGTTCGGCAGTAGGTACATATAGTACCAAGTCAACATCAAGAATCTCACTGAGCTTAGGTAAAGATGTGGCACTATTCCAGGCAGAAATAGCAGCAATATATCACTGAGCAAAAGAGGTATTAAGACAGAAGGTAAATGAAAAAACCATTGCCATATACTCAGATAGTCAAGCGACGTTAAAAGCACTCAGTTCTATGCAGGTACACTAAAAGCTTGTGTGTGACTGTTAGGAAGGCCTAACAGAGCTGGGTAGTCAAAATAGACTAACCTTAGCCTGGGTACCAGGCCACAGAGGACATAAGCCCGAGAAGGAGCCTCACAGGTTCTTATTGACTCAGAATCCTTCTATGTTACAAAAACAGCTTTCAGAACATGCACACAGAAGTGAATATTTAAAATATCTCAAGACTGCTGAAAAAATTCACCACGACAGAGACAGACCAAAGAATTCTTAAAAGGACCATTGCATCGCCTAAACTCACCGAGCATTTACTAAGCCATAATCTAAATAACGATTAAATGATGATATCCACAATAGATCTAAAAAGTTCGAGGTGGGGGAGGCCATATAGCTCAGCCCACAGTTCTAATTAAATCTGATTTAAACTACTCTTTCCCAAATTTAATTTTTTTTTGGTCTTATCTTATTTGATATCCTTTATTGGATTTATCCTAGTATATATTATAAAAACCGATAGGTATGAGTTGGTAATAGCGAACTGAATAATGTCTATTTGTATTAATGTAATTTATAATTGCGCATGCTCATATTGCATTGTTGTCTGGATGTTATCACGTTATCATATTTGGAAAGATGTGAGGTTTCTGCAGGTTCTAAAATCCCTCTTTTTGATAATTTTTGTTGTGATACACCTTGTATAGGCTGATTGTCTGTATTATGTATTTTTATGCAGGTTGCAAACAATGTTCTTTAGAACTGATGTTGATTTTTCACATTAATTTATTGAATGTAAATAATGTTACACGTTTTTAATAAAACTTATGTAAAAAAATATATCTCAAAAAGTGTTATTTTCAAAACGACATTGTAATTACTCCAGTAGCTCTGAATTTAAAAATATTCGCCGATGAAATGAATTATTAAAGTAAATCGGTTTGTAACGTATCTATAGCCACTTCAACAACGAAAAACTTTTAGACTAACCCATTCATTCATAATTAAGCCCTTTTTTATTGCAATCATTCAGATTGTGTTTATTATTATGTAGACAGAACTGTCGCATCGCCTGTCGCATTAGAAAGAAGGAGACAGCTGCTAATTTGAGTGGGGATAGTTCGTGCGAGTATGTTTATTTGAAGAGGGAGCATACGTTTTATAAATGAATTAGTATTTACGTCTACTACGCTTGCTTTACCCTGTTGTCAAACTTCAAAATTGATTCTGTACTTTCCTGATCAACAACTATAATAGTTGCAAATAGAAAATAGTATATTACATTACGAGTGTGGAAAGTGACATTTTTCACACATTCACATTTTTAACGTCGGTTGACTGTCTGAGTATATGACAATGCTTTTTTCATTTACCTTATGTCTTAATACCGCTCTTGCGCAGTGATATATTGCTGCTATTTCTGCCTGGAATACTGTCACATGTTTATCTACGAGTGGGAAATATTGTCGCACGAGGCACAAGCCCAGTGCGACTATCACACGAGTGTGGAAAATCACTTTTCACACAAGTAATGTACAATATTTTTCCTACGACCACAAAATAATTTCATCAAAAAATGTAAAACCAGGTTATTATTATAATAGTTAAAGTATATTTAAAAAATAATCAACAATAATTGTATTTATTCAATTTTCATATTTTTCGAAACAAAAATAAAAAAAAAAACAAAAAAAATTCTGCCCCCGCAAGAATTTGAACGCGGTCGCTCGCCAGGTCTAAAATGGCAAAGTTGATAAAGTTTGATACTCTTCCACCTGAGCTAAAAGGCCTTGCGTCAATTGAATGATCTAATCGGTTATGTGTTCAACCAGAATAAAAAGTAAACATACCTTAGTTATTTTAAAATTATTTTAATAATAATTGTTAAAGATAAATATCTAGGATCTAATTTACAACAATTTCAATAATTTAACAATCATATCGATTTTACATAGATCAAAATAGAAATGATGCGTTTGACATTTTGTGACAGCTGATGTGGAAAGTAGCATATTCGCACACGAGTGGAAAGTGAATAGTTATTCATACGCGTGTGATATAGGGCACTTTCCATAGGACTATATAGTGTGATATATGTCACTTTCCTAAACGGTCGTAGGAAATAGTATATTACATTACGAGTGTGGAAAGTAACATTTTTCACATGAGTGGGAAATATTGTCGCACGAGGCAGAAGCCGAGTGCGACTATCACACGAGTGTGGAAAATCACTTTTCACACAAGTGATGTACAATATTTTTTTACGACTACAAAATAATTTCATCAAAAAATGTAAAACCAGGTTATTATAATAATTAAAATGTATTTAAAAAAATAATCAACAATTATAAAATTGTACTTATTCAATATTTATATTTTTCGAAACAAAAATAAAAAAAAAAAACAAAAAAAAGTTTTGCAACCACCAAGTTTTGAACGCGGGCCCGCGGACCCGTCGGGTAAGCCAAAGTTCAAATTGCAACTACCCTACAACCTGAGCTAATGGGTCTTATGTCAGATGCATTTTTAGTTCGATTTTAAGTTTAGACAGAATAAAAAGCCAAAATAATGAGATGTATGTAGTTATTTTAAAATTATTTTAATAATTGTTAAAATGTAGAACGAGGTTTATATTATAATAAATAAAATGAATTTAAAAAAACAGTCAATAATAATCGTATTTATTCAATTTTCATATTTTCTAAACAAAAAAAACTAAAAAACTAAAAATCAAAAAAAATTCTGCCCCCGCAAGGATTTGAACGCGGTCGCTAGCCAGGTCTCAGTTAGCAAAGTTTGTTACTCTATCTTCTGAGCCAATACGCCTTGCGTTAATTGAATGATCTAATCGGTTATGTGTTTAACCAGAATAAAAAGTAAACATACCTTAGTTATTTTAAAATTATTTTAATAATAATTGTTAAAGATAAATATCTAGGATCTAATTTACAACAATTTCAATAATTTAACAAACATATCGATTTTAGTATTAATATTGACATTACTTAGATCAACATAGAAATGATGCGCTTGACATTTTGTTACAGCTGATTCGGAAAGTAGCATATTCGCACACGGGTGGAAAGTAAATTCTTATTCATACGCGTGTGATATAGGGCACTTTCCATAGGACTATATAGTGCGATATGTGTCACTTTCCTAAGTGGTCGTAGGAACATATATTAAATTGATAGTCACTGGTATTCAGATTATTAAGAATGTAAATATACTTTACTATTGTAATTTTGAAAGCCTATTGTGCGATTTAGAGCATTTCCATTTCCATTATTTGTGTAGCCAATTATGTAATTCACTGCTTTGTCAAACATTCCATGAAAAGTCGAAAAAATGGGTGAAAAGAAAACCGAGTATGTATCTTAGAATCTAGTTTTAGAAATGGCAACTTTGAATATTTGATTAATGTTACTTTGGTCTGTGGCCATCTTACCCTGCAGAAGCAGTCATATGAATAGAAAACATTTCGAAATGTAGGCAAGATTCCTAGCTCATCAAGTATAAATATGTGTCGAGAATGAAGACAGGCTAGGGAGATGCTAGAGTAAGATCAGAAGACCAATGGGTATATGGAAGGAAAAACAACAGATGTTTGGAGTAAAAAAAGCACAAAGTTTGTGCAACTTTATACAGTGCAAAACCTAGTGGTTTAAGTGACTTCGAATAAAATTGTTTATACTTTAGAAAACTCCGATCGCCTATTTTTTTTTACAATACGAATGTCAGTTTACTTTTGACATCAGTGTTAAAATAAATCACTTTTAAAACTAGTTTAAGTAAACTTTGCTCGTTCGTCTAGAATAATCAGTTAATAATAGTATTTGTAGAAACATTTATCTCAATTTTTTTTATACAGGATGCCTTTTTACATGTTTACTATACTTAGATGCAACCTTCAAAACGAGAAAGAAAATGTATTGTTTTCTTGTTAAATAATTTTCACACTATTTACTTTTTTAGAAATTAAACTATTTTTCTTGGAATTCAATTAATGAAGCGCCATCGACCATGTTTATGTGAAATACTCTCTAACCCGTTATATGAAACATTTTCGTTGTTTTTCCCATAGATAAAGCCTATTAATCGGATCATTAGATGTGAAAGTAAATTATCACCGCATCACACTTTGTATAATAATCTTAGTTTCCACAAATAAAAATTAAATCCGTTTAATGCATGGAAAGTTATTTTTTTAATATTTCTATGTTCTGCAACAGTTGTTGAACACTTTCCATTTTATGTTATGATTTTATTTTGTACCTAGCAGTTTGGTTTATTTCGTCGCATCAAATTTTATTTTTATTATTATTTATGGTCAACAGATAGATTGATAGATACTTGATTAGTCAGATGTTGAACAAATAAAATTGTGAATAAGATAGTTAATCGTATCGTTCTGATTACAATGTCATATGAAAGCTTAATGATATATTAAGAAAGATTATTTAAAAATTTCCTATTTAGTTTATACCTATTTAATAAACCTACTGAAATAATCAAAGAGCAACAAATTAAGTGTAAGGGGTTGAAGAAAAGGTCCTTTATTTCTCACAAGTCAATTTAATTGGCGACCGGTTTCGAAGCTGTCACTTCATCAACAGGCACACCTTGACTATGATGATGAAGTGACAGTTCCTGATGATGAAGTGACAGCTTCGAAACCGGTCGCCAATTAAATTGACTTGTGAGAAATAAAGGACCTTTTCTTTAACCCCTTACACTTAATCCCTACTACTCACATATGGCTACCCTCACTCCAAAAAAAGCAACAAATTAACCTATCAAAGATAAAATATTTCTAAATTTAATTAAGGACACTAAAATGATACTGTATTTTTTGAAGCAGAAGCTACAGTAAGTTATTATTATTATTTACAGATTCTATTGAACTAGGTTGGGTTTATCTTAGATTAACAAATATAAGTGGTGCAATAGGAGGACTCTTTGCTCTTCTTGATATTTTTTGAGGCTACTTAGTTTACTAAGGCTACTACCCATAACCGTAAGTGAGACTGAAGACAGTCTAAAACTAGAATGAAGATATATAATGCTTAGCATTCTATATGATACTCCTCATAGTTAAACAAACCCCACTTTTAACCCCACATTTTTAATCAGATTTTTTAAAAATGAATATATAACTTGATTTTTCTAAAAAAATTAAATTGATATTGTTTTTCGTTTTTAATTTATGACTTTTTTAAATTTTAACCCCTCCTTAAACCCTCATTTTAATCAGATTTTTTTAAAAAATCAATAGGCTTCGTCCCATTGTAGAGCTGGAATTTTCTTAAAAATTTCGAGTTGATATTGTTTTATGATTTTTTAATTAACTTTCACCCGGGGGGAGTTAAGGGGGGGGGCCCTTAACTCCTTCATTTTTGATAAGATTTTTCTAAATCAATAAGCTTTGTCCCCTTATAGAGATTGTTAATAAAAATGTCATGTTGATAACGCTTTTCGTTGTCGAAGTAATAATAAAAAAAATATCGAATAAAATAGTAAAGCCTTTGGCACATATAATAAACAAATCGTTTGAGAGCGGAGTATTTACAACACCATTTAAAATAGCTATAATTAAACATTTATTCAAATAAAGCGAGAAAGATAATATGACGAATTATAGACCCATATACCTTATAACAAATTTTGCAAAAATTTTAGAAAAACTTTTAAAAATAACAATCATCAATTTCCTGATTCCTAATGATTAATTTGGTTTTAAGGAGAGGAGGTCTACGCAACATGCTACAGCTAAACTCACAAAGAATATTGATCAGAAAAAAGCATCGCTCTGCATCTTCGTAGACCTTGCTAAAGCATTTGATACAGTTAGCTACTCAAAACTGATTGAAAACCTGGAAAATATAGGTTTTAGAGGGAGAAGCTATGATTTGTTATTCTCATATTTAACAGATAGAAAGCAAGCCGCGAAAATTGAAGATACAGTTAGTGAAACAAAGAATGTGGTGTATGGCGTTCCGCAAGGGACCGTACTAGGGCCAATTTTATTCAATATATACCTTAATAACTTATTTTCTGTTAATTCTAATGGCACCATTATCAGTTTTGCTGACGATACCGCAATTATTTATGAAAGCACTGACTGGGTATCTTTAAAACTATTAGTTATAAGTGACTTACCACATATATTTCATTGGTTTCAACAAAACTTACTTACGGTAAATCTCACTAAGACATTCTTTGTTCCATTTTCAAGATATTCCAATGCTTTACCAAACTACAACAAAAACGAAATTGAAGTCAACAATATTGGAATAGAAATTAAAGCAGTTTCTAATATTAAATACTTTGGAGTCTATATTGACAATCACTTAAAATGGGATATTCATATCAACTTTGTGACTAAAATATTGAAGATGCTATTGCATAAATTCAATTTTTTCTCTCAAATATTAAAATGGAATGACCTAAGAATACTATATTACGCTCTTGTTGAAACCCATATTACTTATTCAATTATTGCTTGGGGAGGCGCACTTGATTGTCACATAAATATATTAAATGTTACACAAAAATGGCTCACAAAAATTTTAATAAAAAAACCGTATACTTACCCAAACCGAACATCTCTTCGAAGAGAGTAAATTCTTTGATGCTGTTCTGTCAAAATCTTCTCATACGCCAGCATCACAAGAAAGAACTAAAAAAAGGAATACGATTATAATACTCGTTCAAGGACATACTTTTATCTTACCAAAAGTAGATAAATCAAATACGCAGAGAAGTTTTTGGTACATGAGTCCAAAATTATACAATAGGCTTCTTGAAGAAATAAAAATTATTAATTCTAAAACACTTTATAAAAAAAGATTAAGCAGTGGATATTTCAACACTCTCGACTACCTATACATGCAATGATAGAAAATTACTTTATTAAAAAAATATTTTATATTATCTACTTTGTCAAAAAAAAAAAAAGATTATATATTCACCTTCATTTTCTAAGTTAAAAAAATATTAAATCATATTTATTGGTTTTATACTAACAGACAGGTTTTCCTTGTGGAATGTACAATACATCCAATAAATAAATGGTAAAAAACAAAAATTTTAAAAAATAACCAAAAATATATTTATTTAGATACAAATTTATTCCGATAATGGAACATATATTTTAAAAAATATTTTACATATATTTTTATTTTTGTTTTTTATTTCTATTTAAATATTATATCACATACAAGTGGTCTAACACTACTTCTGTGATTATGTATGTTTGTATTTTATATTATATTTCTGTTCTCCATTGTAAAGCTTGTTTTTCCTGAAAATTTCAAGTTGATATTGTTTTTAGTTTTTGTTACATGATTTTTTTAAAGTTTCAACCCCTCCAATTTTAATCGGATTTTTTTTTAATCAATAGGCTTCGTTCCATTGTAGAGCTTAATTTTTCCTAAAAACTTCGTTTTTGTTTTATAATTTTTTTTAGTTTTAATTCTCCTTAACTCCTCGATTTTTAATAAGATTTTTCAAAATCAATAAGCTTTGTACCCTCATAGATCTTGATTTTTAATAAAAATGTTATGTTGATATTGCTTTTCATTGTCGATTTTATGATTTTTAATTTCAACTCCCCTATTTTTAAGAAGATTTTTTAAAAATCAATAAACTTCGTTCTATTGTAAAGCTTGATTTTTCCTGAAAATTTCAAGTTGATATTGTTTTTAGTTTTTGTTTTATGATTTTTTTAAAGTTTCAACCCCTTCAATTTTAATCAATTTTCTTTTTAAATCAATAGGCTTAGTTCCATAGTAGAGCTTAATTTTTCCTAAAAATTTCGTTTCTGCTTTATGATTTTTTTTAAGGTTTCAATTCTCCCTCTTAACTCCTTTATATTTAACAAGATTTTTTAAAATCAATAAGCTTATCCCCTCATAGAGCTTGATTTTTAATAAAAATGTCATGTTGATATCGCTTCTCATTATTGATATATGATTTTTCATTTCAACTCCCCTATTTTGAATCAGATTTTTTTAAAAATCAATAAGCTTCGTCTCATTGCAGATATTTATTTTTCCTAAAAATTTCAAGTTTGATTTTTGATTTTTTTAATATTAATCGCTCTTAATCCCCATTTTTAATCAGATTTTTTTTTAAATCAATAGGCTTCGTCCCATTGCAGAGCTTAATTGTTCCTGAAAATTTCAGATTGTTTTTCGTTTTTATTTTATGATTTTTTTTTTAAATTTCAATTCCTTCTTAACCCCTCCATTATTAATTAGATATTTTTTAAAATCAATAGGCTTCGTTCCTTTATAGAGATTGATATGTCCTAAAAATTTCATGTTGATATTGTTTTTCGTTTTTAATTTATGATTTGTTCTTTTAATTTTAACCATTCTTAACTCCGTATTTTTAATCAGACTTTTTATCAAATAAATAGGCTTCGTTCTATTGTAGAGCTTGATTTTTTCTGAAACTTTTAAGTTGATATTGTTTTTCGTTTTTGTTTTGTTTTTTCTTTTAATATTAACCCCCTTTAACCCCTCCATTTTTAATCAGATTTTTTCAAAATCAATACGCTTCGTATCCTTATAGAGATTAATTTTTAAGTTCATATCATTTTTCGTTCTTGACTTATCGTGCGGACCAAAAACGTAACATCGGACGGACAGACTGACGGACGGACGGACGAACGGACGGACGATAGGACGGACATTTTTAAAAGTTGTTTAAAATTTGATGAGAAGGATTTTGTACAAAAATTTTTAAATTTGGACGAGTATTAAAAATTTTGGTTTCTTGAAAGTAAACTTATAATACTCTTCTCAGACTACTGTGTGAAGAGTATAATAATATTGCCAATGGACAATCAGCTAGCTATTTAGACATGGATCTAAATTTTAAACTAGTTTTTTATTAACATGGCTGGGACCTTTAAAGAAAGTGTCTGGGATATCTTAGAGATGGATCAGGTCGATAGCATGGGTATTAGAAGACGATTACAAGAACTGACAATTTTATTATGTTATCATAAAATTTATTAAAACAGGGCCATTTCCATCATTTTTTTGTTTCAGGACACGTGCGATATGAGTATTGTCGAAGACTTTTTATAGAAATATTTTCAATAAGATATTTATTCAAATTGATAGTCCCCAGTCTCAAGATAATGAATCCAAAAAACTACATTTTTTAAAATTTAGTGTTTTAATTTTTACTATTTAATATGTTAATATCGTGTATATAATAAATAATAAAGACGTTCTATTAAAATATTAAGAATCTATTTATTAGTGGCTTGGATACCACATGTTTGTAACATTCTCTTTATTTGTAAATCTGAAATTAACATAGATGTTTTCTTCATTACTTTCTCACTCAGATGAACATTTTGATTAATTACATTTTCAAGTACATTAACTAAGTAAGTAAATTATAACTGTAGAATATGGAATAATAATAAATGATTAAACAAGTACTGATGAAGTCGTTAATAAGATAATTTAAAAATAGAGCAGTACTAACTCACTTAATCAATTTCTCCAGGACAGATAACATACTTTTGAATAACGTACTAACGAATCCAAATAAATAGATTTTCTGCAAGAGCAGGTAACGATAATAAACCTTTTTTGGCAGATTTAAAACGTTTAACCAAATCTTTAGCTCCAAATCTGAAAGACCCCAAGATGATACGATTGTACCTCTTGTTGGTATTTTGTGAAGTAGTAGACGGGACCATCAGGAAGTGTCATATTGCAAAGATTTAGTTTAAAACCCCTGCAGACGACTCAGTTATAATTTTTTTGTTAAAATTTACAATACATATATTTCATTAGAAAACTTTTTTGACTTGACTCGTTAGCTCAGTTTGTAAAGCACTGAACTAGAACACGCAGTGGAATGTGCATTTTGCTAGGCGGTTCAATTCACGAAAAATTAAATCTTTATTTTAATTTCTTTTTAAAATGAAAATTAAAAAATAATTATTATTGTTATGATAAATAAAATGTATTTAAAATAAATAAACAACAATAGTACGTATTTTTTCCAATTTTCATATTTTTTCCAAAATAAAAAAAATAGACAAATGCATTAATCCTGAAGTGAATCACTAGTCTAGAAAATTGCGCTTACATTAAAAAGTTTTGTTAACTGTCTGACTCGTGATATTTGAGCTCTATAGTAAATATGAAAAAAAAAAAATTCTTTCATACTATATGCGTGGCGTTCGGCCGTTTCGGGGCTAGGGGAGGGGGGAAAATCGAATTAAAAATTTCGTGTTAACTGCCTGGAGTTAATGGTAATCATTAGTATGTGTATCTAAATAATAGACGAACCATCGTCATCAGACAAATTCCATTGGCGGTTCGCGAACCGGGATTTTTTTTAAAAAATAAAAAAAAATATTTGATGTAACCGGTCCAAACTTTGTTTATATTGATTTTTTTCGTCAGAAATGGTAGTTTGGCCATTTTTTAATAATTTGATCTCAAAATTTCGGAAGTATGGTAAAAAATTTAAAAAAATGCCAAAAATAGGTTAAAATTATTAAATTTTTCTGACCACCTATTTTGGGGTCCATTTATTTCCAAATAATGATAAAATGTTGCCGTCAAACAAATTCATATTATTTAACCCCCCGTCGCCCCTCCCAAGAGGTTAAAAATTAAAACACTGTTTTTTGCGTGGTAAAGATTCATAAAGATTCGATAGACAAATTCGGTCCCAGTGGCTATTGACCTTTTGTAGGAAATCATTAATAATTCCAAATTCCAAGTATCTATTGTGATATTTTCGCCAAATTACGATTAATTGTCACCAAATCCAATAAAATTTAACAAAGTTGTGAAGTTTATCTCATTTTATATATAATTTTTTATTTTTTCCATAATAAATTCTAATTTAGAACTGCTCCCTTTTTCTGCACATATTATGAAGTGTTGAATATACAGGGTGTCCTTTAAAATGTGTCCCAAAATTCTCAGGCAGATTCCTTAACCAAAAAATGGAAAAAAAGTTCCTATAGACCTATGTCCTTAAGTGCCCCCTAAGCGAGCAACAGCCTCTCGAAATCATTTTTTTTATTTTGATTTTTCGAATTTTCTTAAAAATGGAAACAAATAAAAGAACCAAATTTTGGCTGTTAAATATGATCAATAATAGTGACCTTTTGACACCTTCAAAAAGAAATTATTTCGTCAGGGGTGTACTTGGGAATTTTTTGAAAATTTTGATTATTCATAACTTTTTTGTGTTTTTGGTAATGACTTATCCATATTTTTTTTTTTTACATTCTACATTGAAAACTACGTCAAAAAGGAATACTTGTTTGATCTCGATTGGAGCAGCCGTTTCCAAGAAAACATCATCCAAAGATATTCGTGCAGTTTAGGTTAATTTTCAATTTTGGCTGTTGTAGCCAAAAAGTTGGAAATCGAGGAACACGGCTTACATGTCCCTATCCTTACTTTTGAAGGTCTATTCAGTGGCAAAAAATATTAGTTGATACAAGGTGATCAAAAATCGGATGTGATTTTGGATTTTTGATCACCCTGTATCAAATAATATGTATTTTATGTCACTGAATAGACCTTAAAAAGTTAGGATAGGGACTGTAAGCCGTTTTCCTCGATTTCCAACTGTTTGGCTACAACAGCCACCTGAATTTGAAAAAATGTGATTTTTGAGTAGCTGTAGATCCTTTACTATTCATATTAGATAACAAGTGTGATATATCATTGAAATCAGATTATCGAGCAGATTCTAAAAATATAAAAATATACAGGGTGTTCCATTTAAAAAACATAACTTTGATTTGGCACGGCCTTATGAAACACCCTGTCACATCGTAACTAATTTTAAAATGTGAAGCTTACAGCTGCCTACTTTTATTATAACAGATCTACAGAGCTTCCTCACATTTAATCAATCACCCTGTATACTATTTTTAGCTCTCTAAATAAAATTTAAAAATTTAGTTCCCATTTATTTATTATGGAGACCATAAGGTTTGTATTTAGCTGTTTAGAATAAAAAAGTAAAAATATGTATTTTTTTGGCGTTTTTGTGTTTCATGGATAATTTTTTTCGCTCACTGATAAAAATGTTTCTTCAGTTAAACATTATTTCTAAAAGTGTTCTGGTGCGATTCGTTGTATTGTTATTATTTTGTTTAAAATGGCTCACAATAACTACAATAATGATTACACATTCGGCGAAATGACGGACATGCACTTATGTTTTGGACTCGCTTCTGGAAATGCCAATGAAGCTCGCAGACTTTATCAGGAGCGCTTTCCAAATAGGCATCTTCCATGCGCTAAGACGTTTTCTAGAATTGACGATAGACTTCGGGAAACTGGTACATTTAAGAAAAACTCTAGTAACAGTGGAAGACAAAATTATGTGAGAACTCCTGCTTTGGAAGAAGCAATTTTGGATAGGGTAGCTGAAACCCCATCGACAAGTACCAGAAAAATAGCAAATGGTAAGTAATTACTTATTTATTATTTTAGCTACCCCGTACCTTATCGTATAAAACTAGTTTTTTTACTTGTTATTGCTTCTCTTACATTTCACGACTTTTCGTATCGAAAAGAGTTGCGTTATGCAGAAAAAATCTGATTTCCCAAATCAATGGATTCTCTTTCTTAACTATTCACTACACAGATACTCTCATTTAATTTCAGAAGTGGGAGTCGGACGTAACACGGTATGGAAAGTTTTGCGTGAACAACAATTGTACCCTTACCACATTCAAAAAGTTCAGGCACTTAAAGCTACTGATTATGAGCCGCGAGTTATCTTTTCTGAATGGTTTCTTGGAAGATGCAATGTTTCTTAATAAAGTGCTATTTACCGATGAAGCTGGTTTCACTAGAGATGGTATAATAAATTTTCGAAATATGCATGAATGGGCTGAAGATAACCCTCACGCGGTTGTTGAACGTCACCACCAGGATAAATTTTCAATAAACGTCTGGGCTGGAGTTATTGATAATTACCTTATTGGACCATTTGTTTTGCCGAATAGGTTAAATGGAGCAGCATACAGGCTTTTTTTTGGAAAATAACTTACATGAGCTTCTTGATAATATTCCGATTCAAATCAGACATAACATGTGGTTTATGCATGATGGAGCTCCACCACATTACAGCCTTGAAGCTAGACAGCCCCTTAACGAAAGATTTGAGGGTAGAGTAATTGGCAGAGGTTGTCCTGTTAACTGGCCACCTCGTTCACCAGATCTAAATCCAATGGATTTTTTTGTTTGGGGTTATTTAAAATCATTGGTTTATTCCAGTCCTGTTGAAACAGTTGAAGAATTGGAAGAACGAGTTTTTCATCATTGCGAAGTTCTTAGGAATAATCCTGAAGTATTTTTTCGTGTAAGACAGTCTATGATGCGACGGTTGCGCTTGTGTGTGGAAACCAATGGTCGCCACATTGAGCATCTGCTTTAATTTTTTTTGATTTGTTTTTTTTAGAATAAATATTTTTTTAAACCGTTTCTTATTATTAAATAAAAATAGTCCCACCACGACATTTGAACTACAATTATTTAGAGAGAGCTAAAAAAGTTATTTTTATTTACGAGATTCACCGAGGTAATTTAGGAAAATTGAAAATTAAGCTAAAGTGGACGAATATCTTTGGATGATGTTTTCTCGTAAACGGCTGCTCCAATCGAGATCAAACAAGTATTCCTTTTTGACGTAGTTTTCAATGTAGAATGTAAAAAAAAATATGGATAAGTCATTACCAAAAACACAAAAAAGTTATGAATAATCAAAATTTTCAAAAAATTCCCAAGTACACCCCTGACGAAATAATTTCTTTCTGAAGGTGTCAAAAGGTCACTATTATTGATCATATTTAACAGCCAAAATTTGGTTCTTTTATTTGTTTCCATTTTTAAGAAAATTCAAAAAATCAAAATAAAAAAAATGATTTCGAGAGGCTGTTGCTCGCTTAGGGGGCACTTTAGGACATAGGTCTATAGGAACTTTTTTTCCATTTTTTGGTTAAGGAATCTGCCTGAGAATTTTGGTACACATTTTAAAGGACACCCTGTATATCCATTCAAAGTGGATTTAAAAATTTAAAAAATGCTTCAATCACTATTGTTCTTCGTTTAAATTTGTTTTTCCAGAGGTTCGCCAAGACCGAAATTTATACAGGGTGGGGCATAATGGAGGGGTGTTTTTAAATCGGTTAGTAAACGCGAACGTGTGGGGGTAGAGAGCGGTTGACATCTTTGGATTCAGGAAAGCTTACCGTTTGTTATTCACAATGGTTATCTGGACAAGAGAGCATCGCATGTTCGCAGTTGAGGAGTATTTAAAATCGGGTAAGTCCGTTATTGTTGTGCAGCGACAACGCTTCAATATCGGTCGTAACGGTTCAGTTCCTAAACGTGACAAAATCAACAGGTGGGTACATAATTTTAGGACGACGGCATCAGCAATTAATCCACAACCTAAAGGCCGTCCCCGAAGTGTAAGGACCTTTACTTTCACCCCTATAAGCTCATGGTAGGAACTGAACCGTTACGACCGATAATAGGTCTGTTCGGGTTCTTTAAAATACATTGAAAACTATCAGAGGACTAGTTGACCAGTGGACAGTTTAATAGTTGTGTGCGACGTATACTTTAGAAATGAACTGTTCCACTAGTTCTCGGACGGTTTGCATCGAGTTTTAAGGAAACCCGAACAAACCTATTGAAGCGTTGTCGCTGCACAACAATAACGGAATCGCCCGATTTTAAATACTCAACTGCGAACACGCGATGCTCTCTTGTCCAGATACACATCCCCTCCATTATGCCCCACCCTGTATATGCGCTATTAGGCAAGACATAAATTACAGGACCAAATTTACATGTTATTTTTGTACATTTGTTCGGGACCTAATTTACATGTACCCTACATAATAACTTGCTTGTCTGCTTGTCTTTTCGTCATCATTTTGTGGCTCTGCATTGTCAAATAATTTTAAAATTCTGGAGATGAACGCTTTTTTTAGGAACAAACCCAGAAAAAATTAGAAGAATTTATAGAAATAATAATTTTTTGAAGAGATAAAATTAAAATAAAACATGAAGCCCAACAAAGAAATGTAGCTAATCGATAATGTAAAAATGTTGCTAATAAAATGTTTCAATAATAAGTTAATTCAGCAAACGCCGATGTAGAATAATTATTAAAATGAAATAAATAAATCCAGAAGATGTGAAAAAGTCAGAAATAGAGGAAATAAGTGCAAAGAAATCAGTAACTGCACAGCTCAAGTACAGCGTGGTGCAAAATTAATGTTATGGCTTTATAACCTTTTTATTTAATATTGCATTTTTTGTTTTGTTTTAAAATTGTGTATAGAAAGCTTGGTAAATTTAAAGAGAAATAGTACACATTAGAACAACGAACAAAAATCATTGAATTTCTTTAAATGAAAACTGGGTTATTCTGAGGCAGCGTGAATATCGTCAATGAAAAATTTTTTGAGGCTACATGTGGCAAATAACCCTCAAAATTAAATGTGGTTTTAACAAGATGACACCACGGCTCATACTGCATCGCTCCCACAATAGATCTGAAAAGGTCGCTGTGGACAAGGACAAATAACGTCCAACTCCCAATCTAATCTACTCTAATCTACTGCATAGAACAGTTCTCTTACGAAAGATCTTCGGCGAACACATTTTTCGCATAGAAGCGATTTCAATTGGCCGTCGCGTTCGCCAGATTTGACCGCTCCAGACTTTTTTCTTCGGATCATACCTAAACTAGAAAACAATATTCGCAATGAAATCCGTGCCATAACCCCTGAAGTTTTGCAAAGAGCACAACTCTGTAAAGCGGAAAATGAGCAACACCTTGAGACATAATTTTTCACGTTTTAAATAACAATATTCTCCATTTATATGCTGTATTTTGACAAAATAATGTTCACAATTTATTTAATAATAAAAAAGTTATAAAGCATTTTAACCATAATGTTCATTTTTCACCACCCTGTATTTCAATACATTAACTTCAAATATTAAAACCACATATGGGGAAAAAATTTACCTCTCTAACTTTACCTTAGCTTTAAGATCAATATTTTTTTTATCTTGACGGTTGTTTACAGTTTTACCGAATTATATACTATGCGCTATGTACTATTAGCTTATCCGCTTATTCCCGACTACCAAATGTCACGGTTGAGTACTCAGAGTACCGTTCTCAACACTTTGCTACCTTTATATAAATAAATTCGTATCAGTAATTGAAATCTGAAAATACAACTTTTTTGTGAATTTTAATGCAAATGTGCGAATAAAAGTATTATGTACCGATTTGCTATCCTTTTATTTACTTCTAGCTTGCTTTATATAGCGTGATTCAGATTTAAAGAGATACACTTAAAAAGGAAGATGTACAGGATGTCCTCGGATGGACTGAAAAAGAAGAATAACTATTTTTTCATTTTTTCGAAAAAATGTTAATTTTTATAAAAGGTTCTGCTTGTTTCAAAACTAATAATAATTCAAACAGAAGTTAGTTTATTAGTTAGTTAGTGAAATAATGCCAAAAATTAGTTTTGAAACAAGCAAAAACCTTTATGACAAATAACATTTTTTCTAAAAGTTGAAAATAAAAGAGTTTATCCTCTTTTTCAGTCCATTTGGGGACACCATATTATATATCATTTTATGAGTAATAATAAGAAAGGCAACCGTGTCCAAAAAATGTATGCCGGCTCATGGGAAAATATTTTTTTTACACGCACTTATATATTATCTATTTTCTGCTCAAAATGGAGAATTAATAAAAATTGATATGAATATGTTTAGTATCGGGGTAATTTTTTTTTAATTTCAAATTAGTGACAATCTGCCATTTTAAAAAGAGTAATCTAGAAAAAATGTTTCTAAAGTAGGCCATGACCGACAAAGACAGAGATATGAGTCATATCCGTGATTAGTATGGGCGGCTCTGAAATAAATCTAGACTGACATTTAAAAAGAAGAATAAGACCTACTTTAGAAACATTTATATTAAAAAAAGCGGTTCTCTTGAAAAATCGGTAAATAATTAGCCTAGACATTTTTGAGTTTGACTAAAAAAAAATATGTAATTTTAAAATATGGTAGAAATATTGTATTTAATGTACTGAACAACATACCAAAGATCCTAAGCCATCCTATGTAGGTCTCTTGACGAAAAATTTTATAGGCGGGTATTTTAGGTTTTATACAGCTATATATACAGAGTTGCGCGAAACTCCGGAATTAAATTATTATATGTTCAACCAGAAACTTAAAAAGAAAACCCTGAAACACGTGAAATGGATGTATTTGTTGCAAATAGAATAAAAATTTTTTATTCAACCCCTTAGCTGCAACTCTACCCAACTTTTTTTTCAAACGCAAAGGTATGTCGTGTGTAGGGTCATTGAAAAGCTCGTAAAAAATGGAATCTCCCTATACCTTTTTTTTCTTTTACTTATGTAGTTATTGGGAAATGAGAAAAAATTCTTTTGAAAACAAAAAAGTTACAAATACCTTTTTAGTGCTATCGACGGGTGAATTAACATAGCAGATGTTGAAAATGTCCCCCACCCTCTACTTGGCAAGCTCCAGGCGATGGTGAAACCCGTCTATGAAATTCCGAATAGCCTCAGACGGTATGATATTTGATTCCACTCGTATTCTATTTTTTAGATCTTCAATATTAGCTAACCTATTTTGATAAACCTAGCCTTTTAAATATCCCCAAAAAAGTAATCTTGGTGGCTATTCAATTGTATCACGTCGTCTAGCTTCCTGCAAATATTTCATCGAGATATTCTCTAATATCAAAATCTGGGGGAGCGCCGTCCTGTTGAAACCATAGTGTTTCACTGGGGATATATGAATTTACTTCGTTTGCAAATATAACAACTAGAGCAGGTACCAATTCAAATATTAAAAAGTCTAAGCAGCGTTCAGCTGTAAGGTTTTTCTCAAAAAAGTATGGACCTCTAATATTCTGTTGTTGATGATATCTGCCCATACATTTACTTTCTGAGGACACTTCGTATGAGCTTCACATATCCAGTTTGGGTTTTTCTGACTCCAGAAACGATAATTGTGCCTGTTAACTACTCTATTTAAATAAAAAGTAGCTTCACGCGAAAAGAGTACATTCAATGAAAACTCATTATTCTCGTCACATCGCCTCATTACTTCCTCACAAAATTGAATATGCCTGTTATATTCATCTTCCAAAAGCTCTTGGACAAGATAAACCTCGTATGGGTGGTATTTTTCTGTTTTCAAAATCCTCCCAATCTTTCGTCTAGACGCAGAATGATTTTGGGCCAATGAAACCATTAACAAATGTGGATCTTCCTGCAGAGGTAAGGAATTTTTTGTCTCCGTTTAAAACATGTGGCCGGCCACTTCTGGGCAAGTCCTTCACTGTATCATGTTCTTCAAATTTGTGAAATATCTTATCAACAGTACCTACCCTGTGAAATTTGATTTATTCCGGATATTTTTCATTAAATCAAGTACACACTTCACTTTAACTTCGCATTCTATTCCCACATCCCAACAATATCAAGAGTTCGATACGCTGTTTCTCTGATAGTAGGATAATACCCTATTCGTTTAATGAATTAAAAGAAAACACTTTTAAGATACACAAGTTAATAAACTTTTTAATTCAATTGTACACAGAAATGCTAAGAGTTGAGCCAAAATATTTAACAAGGCCAAAAACTTGGTACAAAAAATTCAACAACTTGTTTCTTTTTAAACTTATTTTTTGTTTTTTCTGAATACATAAATTCCAATAAATGTTAATGCTACGTTGCGTTATCAGTTCTAAACATGATAAATCAATAAAATTTGGTGGTATGATAAAAACTCATACACCAGTCGATAGCACTAAAAAGGTATTCGTAACTTTTTGGTTTTTAAAAGATTTTTTTCTCATTTCCCAATAACCACAAGTAAAAAAAACAAAAAAAAAAAAAGGTATGAAGAGATTCCATTTTTCTCGAGGTTTTCAATGATCCTACACACGACATATCTTTGCATTTAAAAACAAATTTGGTAGGGATGCAGCTAAGGGGT
Source organism: Psylliodes chrysocephalus (assembly GCA_927349885.1). Taxonomy (NCBI): domain Eukaryota; kingdom Metazoa; phylum Arthropoda; class Insecta; order Coleoptera; family Chrysomelidae; genus Psylliodes; species Psylliodes chrysocephalus. Next base: position 77,310,362 of record OV651814.1, on the reverse strand, counting down.
TGAAGAAAAATATTTCATTTTATTGGCAACAAATACGTTCAATGTAAAATCAGTTCACGTTTTTTAGCGTTTTTTTTAAGTTACGGGTTGAACAGATAATAATATAATTTTGGCCTTTCCGCAACTCTGTATGTCGTGTATTGCTGTCAATATAAAACTTAATAGATCTCGCATTCAGATTTACACTCAGAGCATATACCATGTGCAGCAGTTCGCCTGGCGCTGAAAGTAAGAGAATTGTAATAGGCACTAATGTTTCACCACCTTTCTTCCAATCCCATTCCTCCGAGGGAAGTAAATTTCATATCCATTCTTGAACCTAAAACAAATTTTTAGCATTGAAATAAATTACACCCTAATTTTTATAAAAAAAAACATCGCCCATCTACAAATATATGGGCAGCCACTAGCGTAGCCAATTCAAAGTTTGAAGTGACGCTTTCCTGGCAAGAGTCGAGCTCATTTATACTGGAGTGAGTCTTACAACTGTAAAGCATTATGATAAATTTCTCTCCGGCAATTACAATGTCACATTTTAAATCTGATGTGGTAACATAGCCTGTAATCGCATGAACAACCATTAGGTCATTTTTCATAAAGCCTATTTGATCTTGAATTTCCTTGATATTGTATATTTTATTCTTGGATCCAACAGGACTCACAGCCTGAATATTTGTACTATTGCCGGCTCTATTTATATTATTATATAAGTGCCTGTTGTCACAACCGTTACTTGCTGATCGTTATTAACTTTCTACAGAGCTGCATCGACGATAATGGTGTCCGCATCTGCTGCTGCCTCTCTTATTTCTAGTCTTTTAGCCTAAAAAGTGTTAGTCAACAAACTAGTTAGCCTAAATTTGTTTTTTTCCATTTTCAAAGAAATTAGCTTGTGAAAAAAAGTCTGTAGTATTGCTATCGAAAACCATATCTGTGGATAAGTTTCGAAATGCTCGATCTTTGCTCTTATATTTTTTTTAGTGAGTCTTAAAAAAATATACTATAACACTTGAAACGATTGTCCGTAACAGAGTGAATATGGCATTGTTGCACAAACTACTATTTTTATATTACACAGAGTTCGCAGAAGTCAAAATATTTAATCAAATTCACAACCCTGTCTCAGGCTGTTATATGCTCCTTTCAGTCCTTTCAATATTTCTCTTATATTAACTTAGCATTGGTCTGTCATTGATAATTAAATTAAAATGCCTTCTATAAATGAATTATGAATTATGAATTATCCTGTATATCAACTAATATTTAAATTGATTACTTCTACTTAATCTTTATAAGATACTAAACTATTAAAGAAAAGATAGTTGGTGTTTCTGAAGTCCATTTCTATTATGATTGAGCTTATAATAAAAAACTTTTGTTATGCTAAGCTTTTAATTAGTATCTGTAGAATTAAATCTGAATAATTAAATCCAAGGTAACGTTAATTAATTGCTAAAAATAAGAAAATTTCACATTATCCTTTTTTGTGTTTCTGTTTTATATAACTAAATATTATATAAAACATCCACTCAACAATAAGTATCAATTAATATTTTAAAATAAAATAATTGGTTCATTTTAAAAATCTACATACACTAAGGCAAAACCTATGTCGTGGACGGTCTTAACGGAAACATATCTTCTTTAATAAGGGAGTAAAAAAGGAAGCCTAAAGCCTAAACGAACGCTATAATAGCTATAGGTTAGTTAACTAACGGCAAATTAACGGCCAGGGACAAGATGCTTTTCTATTAATTATGCGGATAGTCCTCTTTTTTTTTACCAAATGTTACCCCGTATACAAGATATCCTTTGCAGAATATTTGGTATCTAGTTCTTAAACAGGTTGGTAACAATTAGCATCAAAAGAAACAAAAGGGACGATATCGTAATCAGTTGTTAAGTTCCTCAAGGATCTACCCTAGGATCCACGCTTTGGAATCTCTTATGTGATAATAAATGTCCGAATTCCTCGACTAACCAACTGAATAAGCTTTGCCAAAGATCTAGCGCTGATTTTAATGTCTAAGTAAGCAGATGCACTAGAGTTAAGTGCTGATTCAACCCTATATATAGTCAAACAATGGACGAATAACAAAATGTGACTAGCTCCAGAGAAATCAGATGAAATCCTATTGATCGCAGAGGAAGATACTTCTTCGTAAGAATTAGTATTGGTAACACAGATATAAAACAGGTCGAGATTCTCAGATAGGTACGTAAAAGTTGTTTTGGACAAAGGTCGAATAGGTATTTAAACGGCTGATTAAAACAACGTCTGAGAAACTGATTTCTGCACTGACAAAATTTCGAATGGTGTAGGGAAGTGTGCTCTGCTCCATAGCACACTTCATAAAAATATATTTAGTTCTGGTATGGTGAAGTGAAATGGTAAAGGATAAATAGTATTAAATGTGTGCTAAGATAGGATTGCACTAAGGCTATAAAATTTATATGAAATGGAAAAGCAGCTGGAATAATCTAATTAGACACATGCTGGAAAGTAGGAAAATGGGACATGATACACAACTTTATTAAAGAAGGAAAGTAAACGAGATGGAATACGTAACCAACTGAATAATATAGCTGAACGAACAGTTAACTTAAGAGATTTACCCCTCTAAAGTAATGTAATTGGTATTGGTCATTGTTATATGCATTTCAGTAGGTCCGAACCCTACATATTTCAAAGATGGTTATTTTGAAAGACGCTGGAGAATCTAGAAAAATTTTCCTCTCCTTAAATTTAAAAATATTCAAGATTTGAGATTGTGTTAAGTAAAAAGATATTATGGGTTTCGTCCCCCTTGGGTTAAGTGAATTGAATAGTTAGCTGCCTGTTAGTAATATGTGCCTGAGAGCTTTCGCTAACTACTAAGTATGACGATGACTCGTTAAGTGCACATGTAAAGAGAAGGTCAGATAAAAGTTACTATCAACCAATTTCTCATAACTCACAAGGAAAAGAAAACGAGAGGAGGTAAGCTTTTACAGAAGTAAATATTTAGGTATTTCTCTGAATAAGGAGAGTAAATTTGCAGGTGACATTAGAAAAACTGTCTGGAAAGCAGTATACCGATTATGACAACTGCAAAAACTGGTGTCTCACCTGAGGGAACACTCAAGAGAAAAATAAAACTACTTATGGGAGTAGTACAGTCAATCCTACTATGCGGAACAAATTTGTAGGCAGATGCAATGTACTAGCAACTTCTGAAAAGGATACAACAAAAAGGGACAATGAGGGTAGTTTTGGCTTACAAGACAGCATATAAAGAATATGTTGAAGGTGTGGCAGGAATCATCCCTATTCATTTGTTGGTGGATAAGTGTAAACGGCTATATGGAGTGGCATAAGAACAGGTCGAAAATCGCAAATAAGCAACATTGGCATAGAACGCTAGAAATGTTGCAGCAGGAGTGGTCCGAAAGGGAGGACGTCGCACAAGACATAAGAGCTTGGGTACAGTGTAAGTACCGATATATTGACTACTTTCTAACTCAGTCAGTAACGGGGCATGGGTGCTTTATGGCCTACCTCAAGCGGTTTAAAAAACGCGCTGGCGGTACCTGCATGAAAATGGAAAAGATCCGCGATACATGCTATTTGCTTGTCAGAATGACACGTTAAAGGATGGAGGTAGATATCAGGCTTGGGGAGATATTGAGCTGGAATAATCTAATTAGACACATGCTGGAAAGTAGGAAAATGGGACATGATACACAACTTTATTAAAGAAATATAGAGCAAAAAAGAGAAGAAACGCAAAGCAAGACAAGCAGACAATTAGATCGCTGCCGTTCTTAATGATGTATAGGTGGTTTCTAATGGGTACTAGAGAAACCTGAGCCCCACACGACTCCAGAACCTCACACATAGGGGCGTGCGTAAGCATTTTCCACCTTCGGTACGAGTGGTCTTTGTACCACACCCAGAGGGATAAATATTCAGATAAACTCTAAAAATAAGAATATTTCTTTCCCATTTGTCAATAATCATTTTTACTCAACAAAAACAATATTAAAAAAATTATATCAAAGAAATATGATATTTATTTCTGGCAGCTCAGAGCTTTATTTTTAAAATATTTTAAATAGGTACCTATTAAACTAAAATCTACAATGGCAAAACCAAGGGAATAAGAAGTAAAAACAGAGAAGTAACACTGGAAGATGATGATGTAGAATATAGGCAGGTGTGGATAGATTACTTTAAAGATTTATTAATTGATCTGGAGATTGAGAAATATGAGATAATAGAGGAAGAGGAAATAGAGAAGAGATAGCCCATTTGGAAAAATGCAAATAAAAATCTCAAGAGAAGATGGAATTAACATCAAAATATGGGGGTAACGAATTGAAAGAAAGACTTTTGTCTCTAATTCAGAAATTATGGAAGGGATGAAAAAATGACGAGAGAGTGGGAAATAGAAGATCTGATAAAGATCCATAAAAAATGTGACCAACGAAAAGGTCAAAATTACACAGAGGAATAACACTTCTTATTACTGCTTTCAAAATACTTTTAGGAATAAAACAAAGCGGCGCAGCGCTAACAAGAACAAAGGCGACAGGACAGTACTAAAGTGGATTTACACAGGGAACATGAACTGTAGATGCAGTAAAGCAAATAATGGAAAAGGCGTATGCACACAAAATATAATTAAAAATACTGTTTAATAACTTTAAATAAGCCTTTGTCGCAATAAAAAGAACAGAACTGGAGCTGTTCCCACAAAAATTAGGAATACCCATAAATTTAAGGCAATTTATAACGACACAAAAAACAAAAATTAACATTAAAACACAAAAAGGAGAGACGGGAGAATTAACAATAAAGGAGAATTCGCTATCAGCCAGTCTGTTCAACCTGTTTAACCAATATGTTACAAGGAAAACTAATAAAGGGACACAGATTTTGGAAAATATTTTAAAAGAAATTGTAGAACAAGAAAAAATCATCGGACTAATAAACCAAGAAAAAACAAAAATTACAAGATTAGATAATAAATCAGCATCAAAAAGTATTAAAATAGGAAAACATGAATTCGAAGAAAAAATTTAAATATTTGGGAATCACAATAGGTAGAACTAGAGACATGAAACTTGGAATAGAAGAAAAAATAGTCACTGCAAATAAAAAATTACTTAAAAGGTAATTACAAAAAAACTCGAAAATAATGAAACAATAATCAGACTGATATTACTGCTCTCCGCAGAAACAATGAGTATATCAAGAAAAGGGAAAAGATCTAAGAATAATGAAAAAAAAAAAATTTGAAAATAGTATTAGGATTAATTAAAATCGCAGAGCAATAATACATCATTAAAACAAATGAGAAAATTAAACAAGAGCTGGAAGAAGACACAATAACAAAAACAAATCCATAGTTACATAGTTGGAACACATTTGGAGAGCAGAAATTGGAACATAGGTCCATTCAATGTTACAATGAAGTCCAGAAGGGAGAAGGAGACGTGGAAGACCCAGATCAGGATGGAATGAAGGAAGTAAGAGAAGATCCCTGAATTGATAAAATTGTACTCATCTGCTGAATTAAAGAAAAAAGTTTGTTATAACAAAAGTAGAAAGAAAAACTCTTAGTGGATTACTCTATATTAACAATTTTTTTTTCCACCTTCATATAGCTTTAATCACAACGCTGGTGAACTTTTTTGCAACCCGGTGGAAATAAGTCTTTATCGAGCCCATCATCTATGTTTTCAAAACTTACTGTCCTACGTCTTCTTCGAAAGAAGACATACCCCCATTATATCTTGTACTTACTGATGATTATATATACTATCTCGTAGCTGTTGGGCATAACCTAGAGGTTATCTAGCCTTCACCAATACAAGTTTTAACCATATTTTGTAACTACTGATGTTGTTTTTACAATTTAATAGATTAAATCTCATTATTAAGGATCGCGGATGGGGCACTAGGATATAACTCAATTACCTTGAAAATAGGAAATAAAAATTCTCCAAACAGCCTATGGTACTTCTTAGATCCTCAAGACGTCAACTACTATTAACTCAGCAAATCCTTGTAGCCTTTTAGACATCAATCATTGATTGTATTTTGTATTTTGAAATGTGTTTCAGAAGGTTTAAAATCGATTAAAAAAAAATAAAAAAGAATAGTCCGTTCGACTGTTGGCGGATTTTTCCTTATGTTCTTATAACCCCGAGACCATTTGAAAACACTTTACATATTTGTAATAAATTTCTTAGCAATTCCACATAACCGAAGGACTGTTAACTTTAATTAAAGTTCAGAAATGCTGACCAGCAGGAGTACCATTGATTACGTCTACATGCAAATACATAAAACGGTACATGCCGTCTTCCGGCAATAGTACAATGTAGGATAGAAAACGGATTTTTTTAACTTTCCATAATCATGAATCAATTCACTTCAAGATCCCGTTTATAGAGAGAATTTTATTTAGGTATACCATGTTGGAACGAAAGTGGATAGGAAAGTTTCGGAGAAAATAAGTACAACTATCGGTTTTATATTGTTTAAGTATTTAATTTTAGTCTTGGTAAAGTGATAAATCAATAATCACTACATATAAAAGTTTCTAATTTTCTATTTGTCTATCTTCGTTGTATTTTGTTTTAATTAGTAATAATATCAAAATCGCCTATGGTTCTTACAAATAAATTAATCCTACATGATTTTTTAATGAGGGTAAAAAAGGAAACAAATCAACAAATCACTTATTTTACGAATTGCCTTTGTTCCATAACTGCATACTTCATATTTGTAAAACTATAATACAATTCTTAATACTTGTAGAGTAGAAAAGCTTAAAGGATTTTTATGGAAAAATTAAAAAAGAACTCAAAATGTTTGGATAATAGAGAAAATATAAATTTTTTCAACCTTTACAATTAGTTATATTGTTGATTAAATGCATTTCTAACAAACAAATACAAAAACAAAAAACTGAAGACTGAAAACTTTATTTATTTGGAAAATATTTGGAAAATATATATCATTGCACGTATACATTTCTTCTTGTTCTCATTTAAGGGATGTAGACCCGGTAAGCAAATAAGTTCATCTGACATGATATTTACGATGCTGATTCATAAATTGCATTAAATTTTATTTCCAAATGTGTATATGGCAACATTGACAAATCGCTTTGCACTCTTTTTTTTAGCTTTTATCTTTTATCTTTATCGATTGTAAGCCGGTAGGGTTAGGTTTGGCCCAGAACACTGCGGCCTCTTGGGTCTATTCTATTCCCCTGCTTTCCCCTGTATTTAGGTACTATCTTTGGAATAGTCCTGTGTCTTTGGTTAGTTTTAATAGGTTCCCTACCCAGTGTTCCTGGGGCGTTCTTTCCGGTTCTAGGCCGAAAAGTAAGAAACGTCGCCCAGTAAGAGCTTCGCATTCGAAGATCACATGGTATGAGGTTTCTTCCTCTTCCATGCAAAGTCTACACGTAGTGGGATCATTGTGTAATTCCATTACATGAAGGTGTTTTAGCAAGCAGTGCCCCGTTAGTAATCCCACAATGGTGGATATCTGAGGCCTTGCGAGTTGTAGTTCCTTAGTAGCCATGCATGGGTTTGGTCTCCTTACTGATTCTGTGCCCTCTTTGCTTATCCCAAATACAGGTTCGGGTCCTGTAAATTGTAGATCTGATCCCTCTTTGGCGAGTTCATCAGCCTTTTAATTTCCCTGGATACCTTTGTGCCCTGGTACCCACGCTAGTTTTACCTTGTTGTGGGTTGCCAGATCATTTTGTATTCCAAGGAAGTTCCAGACAAGCTTTGACTTGATTCTGTTTGAATTAAGAGCCTTTAAAGCTGCTTGGCTATATGAGAGAATTAGGATGGTTTGTTTTTTGTACTTCCCTCTTAAATTCTCTCGTACACACAATTCGATTGCATGTATTTCAGCCTGAAATACAGTGGCATGTTTTCCCAGTGAGACGATAATGTCGCATTTGGGTTTAACTTCATGTACGCCAGAGCCTGTTCCCTTGTTAATTTTAGATCCATCCGTATACCATACGAGACCGCTAAGCAAGTATTTATCTCCTTATTTACCTCGTTCCAGTTACAGTTGACCTGGAAGAGTCTGTAAAAGGTTAGGAGGGGTGTCATGTGATCTGATCCCATATTTAATATAGAATCATTTACTTCATGTGTTATTCTGGTATGTTTTATATGTCCCAGTGGGTTCCAGTTGTTGGAGATTTCCAGTCTGTATGCACTCATTCTGGCCTCCCCCTTTATGACTAGGTCAAGGGGTGGGAGGTTTAGAATGATTTCCATAGAGGCTGTCGGTGTACTTACTCTTTCTCTGAATTTGTGACTACATCGTAGGAAAATTATTTGTACAAATGGACAAAATAAATTCATGAATTCCGTTTCAATTGATTTTAATTTGAAGTGTTTCTTGTAAAAATTATAAAAATCTCAATCTATAAAACGAAGTAATTCTCTAAAATTTGTTTATTTATTATTTAGCTAATAAACCTAAAATGGCCTGCATATTTAGACATTTTTAGATCGGTTATAAACGTTTTATAAAAGAGTAGAGGCATATTGGATATGCCAAAAGAAACTTATAATAAATAGTATATTATTAAACGAGCAATTTATGGTAGCCATTAGTAACGCAAGTCACCCGAGTGAAAAATGGCCATAAATTACGAGTAAAATACTATACTTTGGCCACGACCATTATGATTTTTTTATTAAATAAAAGTTAAGTGTAAAACGGAAAGTTTTTTTAAACATAGGTAACTAACTGTTGTTTAACAAAGGAATGCTTCAAATTCAAAATTAATAAATTTTAGAACAGGAGTATGTTAAAGTCAAATAATCCATGACTCCTATAGAGATGGGGGATACTGTGTAAAGTATTGATTCACCGTATATATAATATTTAAAGAACAATATTAAGTGCACTTCAGATTATGTGATTTATCGTATGATTTTATCACATAAAAATGGTATGATTTTAAATCTACATATGACTAAAATATTTATGACAAAATCATGTGATAACTCATGTGATAAATCACAAAATCTAGAAAATATCGTTATGAAAAGTATCGCCCATCTCTAGTCACCTACCGGAATGTACCAGAATAACAAAAGCATGAATTATCATAATTCACTCTAGTGATATATGGGTACCATATACTCTTAGGAGGTAGAATATTGATTTATTATTAAGTGGTCCTGGCAAAATTCATAAAACCTCTGCCTTGCCTCTGTGTTCTACAACAAAATCAATCTAGTAAAGGCTCAGATTTAACCATAATACTATCCTTATTACATATTATCCATATACTTACAGTTATTTTCTACTCTTATAGCTTTTCAGATGGCATGCCATTGAGTTGACCATCCTAAGACATCTTTTTTCCTCTGATAAGGACACAAAAAATTATTCAAATCAAATTCTACAAAAATACAGTAGTGGGTTCTCTGAAACAAGAAACATGCTAACTAGTATCCTGTGTGTTTAAACAATCGAGTTTTGCCCGATGAAAATTTTTTAAGACTAATCATTATCTCCCAAGTCATAATTTAGCTTAATCATAATTATTAGACCTAGGAATATATGCACCCAAAAAGTAGTTAAATATGCGCATATATATGCCGCAAAATACTTAATATATGCGTAAAAAATTGAAAAATATGCAGAGCATATGCAATAAGAGTAATTTGTTATTTGATCGAAATAGTTTATTAATATTTATTATTTGTTTTGTTTTACAATACCTAATATAATACTTAATAATTATTTAATTATTAACTAATTTTATTTACAAATCAACATTATTATAAAACGAATGAACAATTAGATGTTTTTCTAAATTATCTGTATAAAATGAGTGTCTCCTATCAGTAAGTATGTACTTGTACAAAGAAAACTCCTTTCGACATCTACAGAAGTAATAGGTGCAAACTTAAATTTTCCTGAAATATCTGGATGAATAGTATTAATATCTTCAAAGTTACCAGAATAAATATTAGCAAGGTTTCTTAAAACAATAAATCCTTCATTTTTTAAAATTACATTTGAAAATTTATGAAAAATCGTCTTTCCAATATCGCCCTGGACATTTTTACACTCTGATTCAAACGTCTTAATTAAATTTACGGAAGTCACCAAAGGTGTAAATTTTTTTGTTCTAAATCTAATATAATTTTGGGTACAAATGCATAATTTTTTAAAAACACTAATTGCTTTGGTAATATGTGATTTTGAAACAACTTCTTTGTATTAGATATTCCCTTAGATGAATCATCAAAATCAAATATGATTTCTTTAATTTTTTCATAATTATTTGCGTAAAAAAAAGCAGCTTTAAGCCAGGTACCCCACTGAGTAATCACAGGTTCCGGTGGCATCTGTAATTCAGGAAATTTTTCTTTGTACAATTGAGTTCTTTAAGTTCTTTAAGAAATATTTTTTTACATTACTAATTAAATCATTTATTAAAGGAAAGTTAGACCTAATTTCTTCTGCAACTCTGTTAGGGCCATGAGCCAAACATGTAACATGGAGTAAGTTTTCATAAAACATTTTTAAATTTTGTGCGGCTTTTACCATGTACGGGGCAGCATCGGATAATAGCAATAAACATTTTTCTATTGGAACGGCTTCCGGAAGAAAAAAGGAAGACAATTCTGTCTCGATAAAACGAGTTATTGTCAAGTTATTTGTTTTATCTAATTGCTTTGAAGCGATTAGATATGGACCAATTTGCATTTGTTCGCGTAATGAACCTATCATTAAATGGGCTATATATCGACCACAAGAGTCTGTTGTTTCATTCACGATAATGTAGAAATGGTTTCCAACGGTAATCTCACGATTTTTTTCACTAGTCTCAATGTACAAACTGTCAACACCACGTTTGCGTAGTATACTTTGCTCTGGAATATTAAATTTACAGTATTTTTGCAAAAATGATCGAAGATTTGGATTATTTAATCGTATTAAAGGGATATTCGAAGTCACTAAAGCTTTGCATAAATCTTCATTAAAAATAGCTTGTTCACTTCTAGACGATCCAGATTCTAAATATTGTTTCAAGGGAAGTTGACTTTGTCTGCGAGTGTCTTTAGATTTCTGCTTTGCTATATATGAGGGTGTTTTCGCGTGTTGGTCGATTTGAAACTTTTTTTCACATGGAATCTAAAACAAATAAATTCCTGTAGATGTTAAAGTTTTAATTAAATTAAATAAATGCGTACGTTGTAAAGTTGCCCTACTTTTTTTTTAACTGTGAGTTGAAATAATATTTGACTGTCATTTGATTTACCATTGTGAAAGGTCAAAATAAAATATAAAATAAAAAAGTACTTACAATTTTAGAACATGTTTTACAAAACACCTGGTTATCACCTTCTACAACAAAATCTGAATAAGATTTTACCCACGACTCAATTAATTTTGCCATTTTTTCCACTGGTTAACACAACACAACAATAAAGACTGAAATGAAGTTGAAAGTAAACTGAGTCATTTAGAAATTTGAAGATATTAACACAACTACCTGAAAGGATATTTAGCAAAATTTGTTGGTTTAAGGAGGGTGTTTATAATTTAATCCTCTCAAGTACCTACACCATTAACCGTAATTTACTACAGGGAAAAGTTAATCCTTCAAAATTTTAGGAAATCGACCTGTAAAGGCATTTCACAAAATATTATTTTGGTCTAAAACTCATAATTTTAATATGTCCAGCCAATTAGTACGTCAGATATATGCCAAAAAATTAACAAAATGTCAATATATGCATTCAAAATAAAAAAATGTGCAACATATGCAAAATATGGCGTTTTCATATATTCCTAGCTCTAACAATTACAATTCATGATGACTAATCTGAAAAATTAATGCTTTCCTTTCTCTATACTGTTTTTACATTTTTTTTACTTATGAATAAATATAGTAATATACGTACTAGATCAGGGATTCCAAAACTATTTTGGACAAGAGACCCCTTTTCCAAAATTATCCGATACCTCAGACCTTCATAGTCAAATTACTTTAAAAATCCTAACTCTAGTTTTTTCCTATTGATACAAAGTACTTACCAATTTAAAAACTTTGCGGGTATTTAAGTGAGTAAACTTGACATCATTTTCTCATCTAAATTTAACAAAATAAATAGACATAAAATTCAGTAAATATCAAGTGTAATTAATAATTATTAATACAAATTACGTAAAAAATACTTAAGTAGGTAATTATAAACATTGAAAACGCAAAGCAAAGATAAAAAATTTCTACCAATCTAGCTAAATCTGGTTCAATATTGGTGAGTTCCAGCTTTAAATCTCCGCGTTAGTTGATTTTTAAACGGTTTCTCTATTTTGTAAAAATGTTTGTAACCTTTTCGACTAGATATGATGATGGAAAAGCGATAAGGTATTTGTCAGCAATGTTCCACAATGCAGGATACTGTGTTTCAATGTTGCGCTACAACCAGAACTTCTGATAGCCTTGGTTGCTTAGAATCTTAATAAATTACGAGATTTTAGGATACAGTTAAATTTGTTTAGTGTTTTAAAATGATTTTCAATTAAAATATATATTACCTAATATGCTTAGTAACGATAATATACACCGTGTCCCACGTAAGGCGGGCATTACAACTTTATGGAGAATAAATTAATTTTAGATTCAGAGGTAGTAGATGGGATGTACTTCTTGAGAATATTTAGTTATTCATTATTTGTTGTACGGGGTGTTTGCAAATTATTTTTAAAAATGAAATTTTTTAAACATAAAAAACTTTTTTATTTTAAATTGAACACCCTATATATTTTTTAAATTTTAGATTCAGCATGAAATTCTGTAAACAATGATACCCCATTCGCCTATTCTAATTATAGTGTATTTGGCGTTATTCAGTTTTTTATTTATTTATTTATTTATTTGTCTTAAGTACACTACAGAAATATGAATTCCAAATGGCACAGTCTTAAAGCTAAAACAACAATTAAAGTATAATTATATATACATAAAAAAAAACCGAATATATAAATATCAAAACTCTTCAGAAATTTTAAAATACATTTAACGTCTAAAAAACAAAGTCTAACACCATACAAGACAAGAAAACAACCTAAAATTTTAAAATTCGAGCATCCTCTTAACAGATAATAACGTACAATTAAAAATATCACAGTGAGAATAGTGCTTATTATAGTTGCACAAAAGCCTATTCATGAAAGCTCTTTGTCCATAGTTTGTACGATGGGTTTTCTCAAAGAATAGTTGTGACTGTCGAGTATGCCTTAACGGAACAACAAAATTTACTTGGCATAACAATTTTTCACAAATAATGTCTCCATTAATTATTTTGTAGAGCAAAAGTAACATTGCATCCCTGCGTCTCCGTTCAAGAGTTTGCATACCACAGAGTAGCAGTCTCGTTTCATCCGATAAATCCCGATATGGAAAGCGAAATTTAAATAGCAGATATTTACAAAATTTGTTTTGAACTCGTTCAATTCGGTTGACATACATAGCTTGTGACGGAGACCAAACAGTACTGCAATACTCTAAAATACTTCGGATCAAACCACTGTACAAACATGTTATTGCTTTAGTGTCTTGTATATGCTTTGTGCTTCTTTTTATAAATCCTAATAGCCTAAACGCCCTCAGAATGATAGTATCAACATGTAAAGAAAAGGATAATTCCCTGTCGAATATTACCCCTAAATCATTAAATGTGGAGACGCTCTCCAGCGTAGTATTATTAATAATGTATGAGTTTTCGACGGGGTTAGAACGTCTGTAAAATGATATAACTTTACATTTTGATATGTTTAGTTCTAAATAGTTAGAACTGCACCAAGAGACAAATTGATCTAAATCAGACTGTAGGGCGTTATAATTAGGTTCCACAATATTAAAAATTTTTAAATCGTCAGCATATAAGAGACAATGAGAATTTTTAAAACAGGACACTACATCATTAATAAATAACAAAAATAAAATAGGGCCAATATGTGAACCCTGGGGTACACCCGAAGACACTGTCACTTCCCGATAAACTTTTATATGCCGGCGGACATTTGCTTTTTTAAATTTACTTGTACATCGTTTGTTCGACTGTGTGTTTGGAAATTATTTTAAAAAATAAATATTTTAAACATGAAATTTTTTTTTTATTTTAAATGGAAAATCCTGTATATTTTTATTTCATTTTGTTCAGAAAATTATTCTTCATTGATCTTCATTTGCACTATTAATTCCCTATAATTATCTCTCGCCAATTTTAAGAAAATTTAAATTTAAATTTTACGCATGCACCTACATAATATAGTATAGTTTTACATTTTAATTTTTTATCTTAGTATGCCGTGGAAATATGCTAAACAACAATCTGTCAACAAACTGAATTGTCATATTTCTATGTATTTTTTGCGTTCAAAATATGGATAATATTGAAGAATATACCAACCAAGATATTCTTAATTTATTTTACATTCATGGAGAATGTAATCGAATCAAAAGTAGAACCTGCCGCATGTTTAATGAACGATACCCTCATTTACCACCAATGAACAGGCAGAAATTTGATAGAATCGAAGCTAACTTTTTGAATAATTTTAAACAAAACCCGGGAAGAAACCGTCAACATTATGTCCGAGATGAAGAAGTTCATCTAATTAACGTATTAGGGTATTTTACTGCGTATCCTCACGCCTCCATTAGAATGGCTCAAGATAATTTAAATATTAGTCGAGGGTCAATACAACGAATTTTAGCACTAAATAAATGGCATCCCTATGCACAAAGAAAAGTTCATGAGTTGCGAGATGGTGATCAAATAAGACGAACTGAATTATGCGAATGGTTATTGGTACGAATTCAAGAAGATCCCGAGATTTTAAACAAAATTTTGTGGTCAGACGAGTCGAAATTTACACGTAAAGGGATCATCAATCGCAAGCAATGTCATTTCTGGGCAAACGAAAATCCACATTTTTATCGTGAAGCACAATTTCAGTACGAATTTAGTTTTAATGTGTTTGCAGTAATCGGTTTTGGAAGAGCTTTTTATTACATTTATAATGAAAGACTGACCTCAGAAAGATACATTAGAATTCTTAGAGAAGTAGTTGCCGACATTTTAAACCAGCTACCAAATAATAATTTTTGGTACCAGTTGGATGGTGCCCCAGCACATTCAACATACTATGTAAATCAAGAAATTACAGCACTCTTTGAAGACCGATGAATAGGTCCAAATGGTCCTTGGCTTTGGCCTGCAAGATCGCCAGATCTAACTCCTGTTGATTTTTTTATGGGGTCATATTAAAAATTTAGTATACTCTACCCAAATTAATACTAAAGAAGAATTAGAGCAGAGTTCGGAATGCCTTTAACGAGTTAGATGGTGAAATGATTCGTAAAGCAACAACTAATCATGTTGAAAAAAGATTGTTAAAATGTTTAGAAGCTAACGGGGGACATTTTGAACATTTGATAAAATGATTTTTTTAAACCATGTGCTTTTAATAAAAATTGTTTTTAGTTAGTATGTACCTTATCATTAAAAAAATTTAAACTTTTTAAACGACATATTTTGTTGCAGAAAACTGTGAATGTTTTTAAAAGTACATCCCATCTACTACTTCTGGCTACAATTTCAAGTATCCAACAGAAATAGTACCTGAGACAGTCGACTTTAAGAAAATGCCTACCGGCGCGACGACTAAAAATTAAAAAAAAATGAATAACGCCAAATCCGCTATAATTAGAATATGCAAATATGGTATCATTGTTTACAGAATTTCATGCTGAATCCTAAATTTAAAAAATATATAGGGTGTTCCCTTTAAAATAAAAAAGTTTTTTATGTTTAAAAAATTTCATTTTTAAAAATAATTTGCAAACACCCCGTACAACAAATAATGAATAACTAAATATTCTCAAGAAGTACATCCCATCTACTACCTCTGGTTAAAATTTTAAGTATCTGATAGATACAGTACCTGAGATAGACGACTTTAAGAAAATGTCTACCGGCGACTAAAAATGTAGAAAAAAATTGAATAACGCCAAATCCGCTATAACTAGAATAGGCAAATGGGGTATCGTTGTTTACAGAATTTCATGCTGAATCTAAAATTAAAAAAAAATGGGGTATTCCCTTTAAAATAACGAAGTTATTGGTCACTTCCGGTATAACCGGAAGTTGCACAGAGATCATTTTATTTTAATTCAAAAGAGCATATTCGATTATGTATACTCAGAAAATGGCGAAAATACAAATTAATTTATTCTCCATAAAGTTGTAATGCCCGCCTTACGTGGGACACGGTGTATAATATTAAGACACGGGAATTCTTATAACTTCGCAAATTATTTATTTATTAACGTTTTCTATAATCTTGTTTTTACAGCTAATATAGGTACTTTTACTTTCATCTTGCAAAATACAGTAATTTAGAATTAATTTGTAATACAATATCGTACAGATGGTGTACATATAGATATTCTATAACGTTATTTTTAACTATCGATTCCGTAACTCACCTATATATTCTCAACTGAAATACGGGAAATACTAAGAAAATTACATCTAAAGTAATGAAGTTACGTCACGGCAGCCGGAATATGTGTTAATAGTATTTGTATGGCAGAGACTGTTATTAGGTTAAGTAATATAATTAGTGATAATTAGAGATGAATAAGATATAGACTAAAAGTATTGTTTCTATTTAAAACTTATTTTAAAATATTACTACTGATTGATAATAATTACGGGGAAAGCAATATTCACTTTATAGACCTTATACTAATGGTTACATAAAGGATAATATAAGCGGGGTCGCTTCTATCTCTTAATTTTGTCGCCGTGTTTCTTTGGCCCTTACGGGGAAATTTATAAATTTGAAAATTTAGCCATATACTTTTTGATACTATTTTTCTTACATATTACAAGTATTATTATATTATACAGGGTGTAACTAAATAAGTGTAAAACATTTAAGGGGGTGATTCCTCATCGAAAAAGAGATATAATCTTTTATATAAAGAAACTTCATTGGAGCATCCCTTGTTAAGATACAGCCCCTTAAAGGGGGTACATAAAATTTGTTTAACAATTTTTTTCACAAGCACTAAACAAGTTACAATATTGAAATTAACCTGACATTTTCTACTACCAAAAAGACACTTAGCCAGTAATTTATTTGGTTTATTCCATGGTTGTAAGGGGTGGAAAACGCAACCCCTAAAATTTCGTTCCAACGTAACTTTTTGTCTTATTATTTGTTTACCATTTAAAAATTTATTTCCGATAGCCTGCTTCATTCTAAACAAAAAATGTCTCCTGAATTTTTTGCCCAAAATAAACCAGTTCGCAGCAAAAAATTATTTTACGAACAAGATAGATATCGCCATAAAACGAAAATACGAAACTAATTTATCTAGTAGGCCGCTATTAGCGATACTGACAATTACATTGAAATCAAGCTGTCAGTTTGTAAATTTTTGAAATTGAAGTAATACTAATTGTGTATTGTTGTTCTGTTCGTAATTTGTTACTTTAATAATTCACTTGTTATTAAAATGGCATACACAAATGAGGAAATGGCTGATATGCATTACATTTACGGTCTGTCGCAGGGAAATGGGTTAGAAGCTTCTAAAAGATATGCTGAAATGTATCCTCAACGGCAGCATCCTTCACATAGAATATTTGCCCGACTTCATCAGCGATTACGAGAATATGGTTCATTCAACAAAAGAACACACGATTGTGGTCGCCATCGAGAAGTAAAAACACCACAGCTTGAGGAAGCACTACTTAATTTTATTGAAGAACAACCTACTACCAGTACTAAAGAGATTGCTTTCCAGCTAAATGTTGATCATATGACGGTATTTCAAATTTTAAAGGAACATCTCTTATACCCTTACCATCTGCAACGAGTACAGGCATTGTTACCGCGAGACTTTCCAAACCGTCTTGAATTTTGCAATTGGATGCTGGAAATGATTAGAAGAAATCGTGACTTTCTGAAGACGATCGAATTCACAGACGAATGTAGTTTTTCTCGGGACAAGATTATTATTTTCATAATTACCACATATGGGCTGATGAAAACCCTCACGCTATTGTCGAAACTCACCATAAGAACACTTTTCTCATAACGTGTAGGGCAGAGTTATTGGTGATTATTTAATTGGACCTTATTTTCTACCTCCTCCATTAAATGGTGAGGCATACGTTCAATTTTTAAGAGAAGTGCATCCCGTACTGCTGGAGGAAGTTCATTTGGGCGTCAGAAGGGATATGTTTTTTATGCATTTTAGTCAAGTAGCACGTCAGAATTTAACAGAAACATATGCAAATCAGTGGATAGGTCGAGGAGGACCACAGAATTGGCCCGCTCGATCCTGGTATCTCAATCCTCTCGATTTCTGTACTTGGGGCCATTTGCAGCATTTGGTTTATCGTACTCCTTTTCACGATGTAGAGGACTTAAGAAACCGCATCATCGATGCGTGCAGGGTAATTAGAGAGACTCCAGGATTATTTGAGCGAATACGTGGCTCAATGCGCCGACATCTAGACGCATGCGTAATGTCTGAAGGTAGACATATTGAACATTTACTATGATTTCTACATGTATGTTTTGTTATTAATAAATTAGTTTTGATTATTCCCCTTTTTAATCATTTAATGCAGATAGTAACTACAAAATAACAATAAATCCAGTTCGCATTTATGACAATGTATCTCTGTAGTTCGTAAAAGAATTTTTTGCTGGGAACTGGTTTATTTTGGGCAAAAAATTTAAGAGACATTTTTTGCTTAGAATGAAACAGGCTATCGGAAATAAAATTTTAAATGATAAACAAATAATAAGACAAAAAGTTACGTTGGAACGAAATTTTAGGGGTTGCGTTTTCCACCCCTTACAACCATGGGGTAAACCAAATAAATTACTGGCTAAGTGTCTTTTTGGTAGTACAAAATAATAATAATAATAATACATTTATTGTCCAACTTTAAAGTTTACACAAAGAGAGCAGTTACATAATTTGTAAAATATTTACAATATTTAGTACACCTAAGAGGACAAATGGTTACAACCGGTTCAGTTGTGAATCGCTTCACTCCTGATCTTCCACCAGTGCCAGAGTGATAAAAATAATTTACATTAAGATGACCGACAGAACAGGAGAAAGAAAAAGGAAGAAAAGAAAAGAGGAAAAAAGAAGGAGGAAGGAACATTTTGGAAGCGAGAATTTATTTATTATTGTTGGTGTAACAGAATAGTCTTGTATTGTTTTTTAAAAGTGTTTGCTTTAAGTCGTAATAATAACTGATTATTTCTGTATAAATCATTGATGCAGATTGTTGCGTTATAGGTAAATGACTTTTTGAAACCAGCTTTATAAAATCTTGGTAACCTAAGGATACTCTTGAGTCGAATATTAAGATTATGTATATCTGTTCTGTAAGTTAGTTTATCGTGCAGATATGCAGGCATATTTGTATTGAAAAGCTTATGACATACACAGGCAAGATGTAGAAGTCTTCTATTATACATATTTAACCAATTTGATTGCTTAAAACTAGTTGAAATATGATCATATTTCCGAATTCCATATATTAATCTTATACAACAGTTTTGTAATTTTTGAATTCTTCTAGACTCAAAACTATTTAAACAAGGGCCGTACACAATATCGCAGTGGTTGAAATTTGATAATACCAATGAATCGAACAACAGCTTTTTCACCTCTTGAGACAAAAAATATCTTTGTCCATATATTAGTTTCAAACTTGCGTAAGATGTCTTTAATTTAACAGTAATGTGTTTTTGAAATTTTAACTTAGAATCTAAAATGAGACCCAAATTTTTACATTCGCTAACGATAGGAATATTCATATTATTTATTTTGATTGATGCTGCAGATGTAACTTCTTGTCTAATTAATTCATCACAGCTTTTGATTTACTTGGATTTATTTTTAATGAATGCCTTTCAGATATATTAAATATATTAGTCAAATCTGAATTAATTCTTAAGATGGAATCATTTAGTGTAGAATGTTTAAAAGAGTTATATAATTGTGTATCGTCCGCGTATAAATGACTATTACAGTATTTCAAAACCGTAGGAAATTGTGAGGTATATAGACTAAAACACAATGGGCCTAATATACTTCCCTGACGTACTCCAGAAGTGACCTTCATCGAAGAAGAAAAAATATTATCTATTTGCACTATTTGGTTTCTTTGATGAAAGTATGATTTTAAAAGTGAGACAGACTGATTATTAAATTTAAAATACTTTAGCTTGGCTAGAAATATTTCATGGTTTATAGTGTCAAAAGCTATTGAAAAATCTAACAGTATTAAAAAAGTAATGTTATCATTATCAATAACCCTAAGAATATCATCTGTTACATCAGATAAGGCTGTTGCACAGCTGTATCCTGCCCTAAAGCCTGACTGTTTATTAGGCAATATGTTATTGTTTTTTAAAAAAATACTTATTTGCATTTCCATTATTCTTTCTAAAATTTTTGAACAAACAGGTAGAATACTAATTGATCGCAATTCACTAAAATCTTTAGGCACACTTACTTTTGGTAACGGCATAACTTTAGCAAATTTCCAGGCAGAAGAAAAATACTTTTTGCTAAACATTCATTAATGATGTATGTTATAAATGGAGTAATAAATGGACAGCAGAGTTGTAAAATTGTACTATTAATATCATCCACACCGTAAGCTTTAGATTTAATATTAAATATAATATTATTTATAGCATCCTCGGCAACTTCCTGAAATAGAAAGTGTTCCGTGATATTCTCCTTAGTATTAGTTGAATAAAAATGTATTAAGTCATCATCCATAGCCACATTATTACATCTAGAAGTAAAAAAACTATTTATGGCATTGGCATCTTTCAAATTGTTGGGAATATCTGTTTTTTTTATTTTTAGATATGTTAAGTTTTTTTAGTTCAGACCATTTTTCTTTTATATTACAATTTTGGAATTTAAAATTTAAGTATGCTCTTTTTTCAGCCTTTATAGCATTATTTGTGAAATTTCTTAATTGTTTATAATATGACCAATGTTGTGGTAATTGAGTTCTGCGAAATTTTTGCAAAGCTTTATGTCGGAGTTTTTGCATAAGAATAATATTCTCAGTAATCCACGGAGTATATTTAATTCGTTTTCTGATAATTGTTTTCTTAGGAGCATGCAATTCTAAAACTGTCATTATATAAGTGTTCAATAAATTTACCATTTCGTCAATATCATTTACAGTATAAATGTTATGCCAAGGCATGGAACTAAGATCTCTTTGAAAATGTTCATAATTGATTTTTGTCAGACATCGATATGTAATTTTTATTTGTTCCTGAGGTTTGATATAAAAATTGTTAAATTTACAGTTAATTGCTGAATGATCAGCAACTAGATTGTGATCAACAGAATCATTGCAGAAGTTGGAATCTATATTTGTGATGATTAAGTTTAGCAAGGAACTATCTCTTGTAGGCTCCTTGATTATTTGTGTTAAGTTAAATGCCTCAAGAATGTCACAAAAACGTATTGTACTGGAGTTATCAATATCGAGCATATTTATATTAAAATCGCCTACACATATAAGATAATCAAAATTTGAAAAAATGTTCGAAAACATATTTTCGACTTCATCTAAAAATTGTAAATAATTACTCTTTGGTTGCCTATACAATGTTCCAATTGCTACAGTCGTGTTTCCAACCCACAGTTTAATCCATAGATATTCTATATTTTCATTGCACTCAGATAAAATTAACTCATATTTAAATTTTTCTTTAATATACATGCCCACACCTCCGCCTCTGGTTGGTCTATCCAGACGAATAAATTTATAAGCCTCTAAATGTATTAAATTGATATCAATTTCTGGATTTAGCCAGGTTTCTGTTACACCAACAACATCGCAATCTGTATCGAGAACGTAATTTCGAAAATCAACAAAATGTGGAATCAGTGATCGGACATTTAAATGAGATACGTTAAACATCACACAATTCAAAAATAATGTTTATATTTTAATAGATAAGCACTTCCTACAAGAAAAAGAAATATAAAGGAAAAAAAGGAAAGATAAAGAAGTTTGGTAAAGGAAGAGAGAGAAAAGAATGTGTAAAAATAAGAAAAAATTTACTAAAATTCGCAAAAACGATACCTTGCTCGCGACATATCCCCCTGCTCATTGAAACAGAATAAATAAGAAATGACAGGTTAATTTCAATATTGTAACTTGTTTAGTGCTTGTGAAAAAAATTGTTAAACAAATTTTATGTACCCCCTTTAAAGGGCTGTATCTTAACAAGGGATGCTCCAATGAAGTTTCTTTATATAAGAGATCCTATCTTTTTTTCGATGAAGAATCACCCCCTTAAATGTTTTACACTTATTTAGTTACACCCTGTATATTATAAACAAATACATTAGCAATAAGATGAAGATTTTTCAGATGTTTTTAATTTTAGAAGAGCGATATTCGAGTGTAGTCCTTATTTGGGCCTTCCAAAACATCAGGAAGTGAAATCTAAAAATAAATTCCTGTGCTAAATAGGTATCCTAAATTCTTATCAGAGGTATACGTATTTAAAAAATAACTGGATTTGTGGATGTGATCAAATGTGGTTTTTGTTTTTCGTGTGTTTTGTTTGGGGGCGATCAAAATTTGGGCGTGGCAACCAAACATTTTTTGATAGACTGTTCTGGTACCATCTGTGTTTTAAAGTATGAGCCGCCACTGCTTTCAACAACTTCAATGAGACAAGAGGAGAAAGCCCTATAGGGTTGACACAAAAGCTTCGAAATCCCAATATCAGCTAGCTATCCAGGTTTATAGAAATTTGTTGTCACCATCAAAATAGAACATGTCTAAATGATTTATTGATGGAGCAGTATATAGTATACCAAAGGAGAACCTCCATTGACCACAAAATCATAAGTATTTCATACACTTAACTAAGCCATTATTGTAAAATTTCTTAGAGGAATTACGCGAAATTTAGGTTGTTAGTATTTTTGTGAACCAATATTTACTATTGACAAACATTTTTACCAAAATATATAACTTCTAAAATCTTCAAGTATTGTTTTATTTGGTTTTTTAACACTATTGCAATTCACAAAAATTGTTTCTAAAGTAGGTAATTATGTACGAGGGTTATTCAATACGTAAAGAGACAAATTCTATAATTTTAAAACTATTCAATGAATGTGTACAATCTTTTCAGGGGTGTTATTTAGCCACCTTGGGATATGCTCTGATTAGCGGTTTCATTATTTTATGTTAACATAACCTCAACATTTTCAATTCGCCATGGCAAGTCCACTAGAAGGTTGCACCTTAGAAGAGCAGCGCTCAGTCATTAGATTTTTAGTCGCAGAAGGTGTAAAACCCCAGTATATATACCAATCAGTATTGGCACTCTGAGGCGGCACGTTTGATCTTTAAAAGTAGAAATTTTAGTTGACACTTGACGCTTTCGGGATATGAAAAGTTTTCTTTACACGGACTTGGTATACCTGGTTAGTTGAATTTTTGTTCTACTGCTTTTCAAATTCGTGTGTATGAGGGAGATGTGAGATACCTTTATAGACAACGGTTGAACAACTTAATTACTTTGAAGAAGAAAATAGATTAGATATCAGGGCAGTCTTCGCAAATGTAAGAATGACAGAACCGTTTTAAATTTTTTTTTATATGTGAAATATTACTTTTTGGTGAAAAGTTTAATTACTTTTAGTTCAAAATATAACGTTGTCAAGAGAAATATATAACACACAAGGTTAGAGTAACAAAATAGAGGTATTGCTTTATTTCTTAAGAATTACTCTAATCTAAAACTTTTCTAGTATATTGTAAAAATTTATTCTATACGTTATTTAGGTACTGCAAAATCTATAGGAAAGTATGTAGTTTTAAATTTAAAAATTTGTAACGGAGACATCATTAGTGTAGTTTTTTTACAAATATATACTCAGTGACTTGTTTTTGTGAATGAGTTCAAGTATGGCAGACTAAATTCGTTATTTTTTATTATGAATTAATTTGAATTTATTTTAAAATGGGAACTATATGTATATGGTTTTCGTAGTTTTTACTCTTGTGATAAAAATATCAAAGTTATGTATATTGGCCATTTACTACCCACAGCAAATTCATAGACACAATACATATTACTATTTGACATTCTTGTAAAACTACTAATTTAAAATTGACTTTAAACTAAGTGACTACACACAGAATTGTTTGAAAGCAGCCATAAGGTACAATTTATTTATTGGATACTATAAAAAAATTAATAGTAGTTACATGTAGAGTTAAGTAACAAGAAATTTAAGACCAAAAACAAAACAAACCTTTATATCTAGTGAACTTAATTTAGTACAGTCCTCAACTTTCTTAGGCTAACATTAAAGATATCTATATGGATCTTGCTAAGAAACTCATTGGTAACAGCCATCATCTTGTTAAGATATACTACTTGGATCTAAATAAAATAATTTTTTGTTACTTGGGTTTCTTAGATTAATCTTAGGTATAAGGGTACAAGTATTTTTTATGACATAAAGGTACCGTAAAAATATTTTTTGTACTTTTTCAATATGATCAATTTGTGTGGCTTCCAAGGGCATTCATATTTGTGAAACATACTCAAGATGGAGTCTTACTAAGGCATTATATAATCTGATTTTGGTGGTAATCCTAATTTTTTTTGTATTTCTGATTTAAAAACCTAATGCTTTTATAGTTATGTGTAAAAAATGGTTATTGAACTTCAAATTAGACTGAAAGACAACTCCCAAATCCTTTACCTCATATTCACGATTTAATGTGACATCACAGGTCTTATTTCTAATGTAAAACATTAAGAGGCTATGGATCCTTACAACTTAAAATATGCATACGTTTGTAAGTATTAAATAGACGGATAAAAAGTGTTGATTTTTATTTACAACTATAATAAGAACCCATTAAAAAGATTAAGAGCAATAGAACATTTCAACAAATTTCTATAGGTACATATATTTTTGATACCTGATAATCAATAAATAATATATTTTTTGGAGTAGCAACAGGTTTATTAATACACAACTATTATTTTGTTACAAATACTTATAATATTTATAATTAACATAATAGTTGATATAAGTCCTTTAAAAATAATATATTTTGATTTAATTGTTGAATTTATACATGAGCAATTTTCCTTGTAGCATTGTTTACATTTTGCAGAGAAATATTGTATTCTGCTTTTAGCTGATAAATCATGTACATGTAAATGGGTTGAATGTAGACAATGTTAATGTTTTTGCTACAACTGCTGGCTAGGAATGCTGGGCTGGGACACCAACAAAAAAAAGGAAGCGCAAAGCACTAGATGTTTTTATCACTTATACACGTACAATTTACAACCATTCAAGTAACTAGCATGTTAGAAATACTTCACGAAAACATATTAAACATAAATCAGTCGAAGGAAATGTATTTTCTTTTTATAACACACCTTTTTAGCTTGATTATTTTTAGCACTCTATTTATTCCAATGTCCTCAAATAAAACGAGCAATAATAAGGATAAAACACACACTGAAGTGTATTTGGGGTATTTTTGATCTAAATCCACTATCAAAATAACAAATTTTCCGTTTTTAAGCTGTGAATGTATTACGAAAACTTCTTCGATAAAATGTAAACAAAAGTTTACATTTGTGTACGAAATATGGGTTGCCTGCGCATGGTAGCGAGTTTTTAACCGGATTTATGACAAGTGATAGGTTATATCCCGAAAACGTCAGCGCAGTAAAAGCTGCGCGTCTTTTTCCCGCCCAGGGAGTGTCATGGGCCTGGTAAAACTAAGTGAAACTTTTTTTAGAATGTTGATACAGTACGGTAAAAGTTGTATAAACCGTGCGAATTTTTACAAGTGGGTCGATCGGTTTAAAAGTGGCCGAACAAGTGTAGGTGAGGAACCCCGATGTGGACGTCCAGTTTCTGGTCCCTCGTTGGAATCGAGGATTGACGGACTATTCGTGATAATAGAAGAATTACTGTTAAAATGATAGCTGAGGAAGTTTAAGTAAGTGTTGGAACTGTTCACAATGTCATTTGAAACAATTTAAAGTACAGAAAAACGTGTGCCAGATGGGTTTCCAGACAGATGACCCATGATAAGCTTCAAGAATTGGGTTGGGAGGTCTTACCTCATCCTGCCTACAGTCCCGACCTCGCCCCATCTGATTTTTACCTGTTTGGACCACTCAAAGAAGCCCTACGTGGAACAATGACAAAGTTAAGGAAGCGGTGCAAAAGTGGCTTCGGGGCAAATCGAAAGAATTCTTCGCCAAGGGAATTAGGAAGCTGCAAGAAAGATAGAATAAGTGTATAACTGTGGGGGGTGATTATGTTGAAAGCTAGCCTTAATTTTGAAAGATTGAAATAAACCTGTTTTGAGCTATAGCCATTTGTCTCTTTACTTATTAAATGACCCTCGTATATTGGAGCCCACAATTATTTTTTTTAAATGATAGTTTGGATTAATCTAGAGACCTTCGTAGTTATAACAAACGTGACCCGTAGTCCTTTTCAGTCATGGCCTACCTTTGTGGATCAATTGTTAATTTAAGATAATTTAAATGGGTAGTTTTAAAAATTTCTATTTGAATAATTGACATTTTTTAATAATTGAATTCGATCAATTGATATGTTCGAACAATTAATTTCGAACAATTAACATCCTACTAATATTTTTTATTTCTAATATGGTTTAACAATTCTACCTACCTTTCTTATGTGATATTCCTCTTCCCTCTTCGCGGAAGTGAGTACCTATTATTTTATTAAATTCAAATTATCTATCATCAATAGAATCATAATTAGTTATTTAAATCAATGATTGTAATGTGAAATAACAATTCACTTTATCGAACAATGGAAAAATTATATAATTTATATGCGGCTTTTAAATGTAATTAAGCTTCAATCTGGATTAATGGTACATGGAAAAAAGTTTTTTTGTTGCAATGTACGTGAAGCAAAATTGGTTTGAAATAATCAAAAGTAATAGTAATATTACAGACGGTAATAAAACCGAAATACGAAAATCATAATTATGTAGAGGACCGTCTTTTTTTAAGTCATGGTCCATTTTGTATAAATACTCAAAATCTTTATATTACCACCAACAAATTGCATCATGCAACACACAAATTAATATCTTATTTATTTGAGTAATTTCACAACTTTATTTGTAAAACATGCAATATTATTATGTCAAGTGTGCCCCGCATCGGGGTAGGGAGACTGGGGCACGTATGGCCCCATAATCGATTTTTCATTGCCAAAATGTACCAGATAATTTTAGGCTTTAATAAAGGATCACTGACAATTGACACGCCCTGTACATAGCTAATGTTTCAATAATGTTTTATAAAAAATATTATTTAGTTATAACAACATATCTGCATATTGGCCGATTGTGTCCCCTATAGGGGCACAATCAGCCAGTTATGGGGTTAGTTTCGGCACATTGATATTTTTGGTTAAAATTGTTAAAATATGCAACAACTCTTAAAAGAAACTTGCTTTTATTGTATTAAACATTTGTAATTGTGTCTTAACAAAATGCAAGTACATTCAAGTTATCAAAACTACAACAAAACACAAATCATTAAACTTAAATCTTAACAAAACAAGTAAATCCTAAATTCTAAAATAACTTCAAAAAATAGTGGCTTCCTATTTTTAACCGACTTCAAAAAAGGAGGAGGTTATCAATTCGTCGCGATATTTTTTTTTTTTTTATGTATGTTCAGCGATTATTCTTTAACACGGTGTCCGATTTCAATGATTCTTTTTTTGTTAGAAAGGGGGTACTTCAGGGGTGGTCCCATGTAAATTTATTCAAAATCTAATAATTGGGTCCATGAGAAAATCCTCAAATTCTTCATTTTTGATGTATGTTTAGCGATAATGCTTTACCACCTTGTCCGATTTATATGATTCTTTTTTTGTTAGAAAGGGGGTTCTTCAGTGGTGGTCCCATATAAATTTAGTCAAAATCTAATAATTGGGTCCATGAGAAAATCCTCAAACTCTTCATTTTTTATGAATGTTTAGCGATAATGCTTTACCACCTTGTCCGATTTATATGATTCTTTTTTTGTTAGTAAGGGGGTACCTCAGGGGTGGTCCCATATAAATTTGGTTAAGATGTGGTGATGGCATCTGCACGTTTTTGAAGTCGGTTTTTTTAAATTTTTAATTTCTAATACTTGTATATTGAAGTTATCAAAATTATAACAAAACGTTAAACTTGAATCTCTTCTGGACTTAATGGGATTTGACAATATAGCATACACATCATTTCGTGTACACATTTCTATTTCATTTACCTGGGGAAAATGTAATTTATTGGTGTTCGATATGTATTATTTGAAATAATATCTTGAAAATTTTACTAGAATAAAGTTACCCTATTCTATTTTGTCCTCCTCTTGTGGTGACCCAAAACTTAGATTTTCATCTGTATCACTATCATGGTCATAATCAGATCCCGATGATTCGCTACTAGAGCTTGCAAATACTTTCTTTTTAAACTGTTTTATTGTTTTATTTTTGACTGAATCAATATTTGTGCAGGGTCTCTTCGAAACTCCCTTTCCTTTTTCAATCTCAATTTTTTGCTTTGTTTTCTTGTTTGCTTCTATTTCCTCAATTCTGATTTTTTTTTCAGAAGTTTCAGTGTAAAATCTTGATTTTCCTTGATTAGCTTTAGGCTTTTTAACACAGTTTTGGGTCTAACAATTTTTGGCAGAGGTCCAACAGACTCTGGAGATAACACTTCGACTGGTGTATTAGTTTTTGCTATGTTTCTAGAATTATTGCCAAATACGGCACTTAATGCAGGTACACCTTCCAGATACTCTTCTATATTTCTTACTCTCGGAAAAATGTATACGGGAGGAAGTGCAGTCGCTATTGTGTTGATAATTCCTACAAACGTTACTAATTCTCCTCTCTCGGCCGAATCTATAAGACCAATTTGTTTCTCACCTTTGGCGGGTTCAGGACCGTTGTCACCCCGGTCTCATCTAGGTTAAAAATCCTTTCTGGTGTAAATCTGTTTTTTCTAACTCGCTTTTGTAGTTATTAAAAAATCCACTCACTCTGGTCCTATTAAAATTCAGTCCTCTTGCTAAACTAGTGCTCTCGAGTTTCCTCAATTAAAACGTACGATTTAGTTTCATAAATCCATACAGCAAGTCAACTCGTGTATTCCAGTTTTCTGGGTATTTGCAGCTTGGCAGAATTTTTGCGTAGTCATAAACTATGTGGGGCACTTTCGGCCATCGGCCGCATCTGATCCCAACCGGCTTTCTATTATTAAAATATATTTAGCACTCATAAGGGATAAATTATAAGTAATGTTAATATAAATAGTAAAACTACACATACCAGAGCTAATTGAACTCGATTAAAAAAAAAAACCGTAATGACTACGAGCAGGTGACATGCCAGATATAGGAATATTAACAAAACTTTTTCTTGCCAAAAACACCTTTTTCAGGAAAAAACCTCTGAGTGGGAACTAAACACGCGAAGCGAATATGGTAACTGGCGGGGGTATGTTGCCAACTTTTAAGAATAAAATCGGCGCAAAAACTTCAATATTCAAATTTTTATAACCGACGGCCGATTGTGCCCCATGGCCGAACTTGCCCCAGTTTCCCTACAGCGAACACATATTATTATGTAGTCATCTGCAATGAGACAAATTATGGAATAGATTTCGGTGGGACAGATTTCGAGTTTTATTTGTCTCACTTATACAGGGTGAGGCACCGAAAACGAAACAGATCGCATATCTTGAAGACACATTTTTTTTGGAGAAAATTCAAAAAGAGGTCGATTTTAATTTCAAAGAAAACATCTTTCGATCATATCCTCAACTATCTTACATCCCTCCCTCCCCACCCCTCTGTCACTATTACCAATGAAATTGAAATAGGGAAAGTATTAAGTGTGACACATCATTGAAAAGGTAATTTATAAGGAATTTGACTGTGTGACATGTGACAGTTCAAATAAGCGTATTGTCATGTGAAAGCCAAATTTAAAAATTTAATGCATAATTACCTTTGGAATAAAATTGAACTTACTACGCCTATGTTTTCGTAAAATAAAAATAAAGATAGAAATTGTTGAATATTATTTAAAAATAACGAATGTGCTAACACTGCCTGTACAATTTTCAATGAGCGACACCCAAACAAACAGGTACGTTTTGAAACTTATTTCAAAATTTCGACAAACAGGATCTGTTCAAAATAAAAAACGGCAGATTCAAAATCCAGTAAAAACCGAAGCCGTAGAGGTAGCCGTTTTATGACAAGTTGTTGCAAATCCAACTCTTGGTACAAAAAAAGCTTGCAGAATTATCTGGAGTAAGTGACTGTACAGGAGAATTTTGAAAGCCAACAAATTCCATCCCTATAAAATTCATTTAGTTAAGGAACTTAACGAAGACGATTTTGATCGCCGCTAGCAATTTTGTGAAATCATGAGCGAGCATGCTATACAAGATCCATATTTTCATTATAACATTTGTTTTTCAGATGAATGCAGTTTTTATGTTAACGGGACTGTTAATCGACATAATTGTCGATACTGGTCAGATTCCAATCCAAGAGTATTTCATGAAACGCATACTCAACACCCAGAAAAGTTAAACGTTTGGGCTGGAATATTTGTGATCGTATTGTTGGTCCATTATTTTTACCAGGTACTTTAACTGGGGATATGTATTTGGAATTACTCGAAAACACTGTTGATCCACTGTTAACAGACATAATAGAAAACGATAACCGATACCTTGAAGATCACCTAATATTTCAACAGGACGGGGCTCCTCCACATTTTGCTGCAGCGGTTCGTCAGTACTTAAATGAAAACTTTCCTAGACATTGGATTGGACGAAGAGGATTTATTGAATGGTCCCCACGATATCCTGATTTGTCCCACTTGGATTACTTTTTATGGGGATATCTGAAAAGTAAAATATACGCCACTCAGCCAGGTTCCTTAGAAGAGTTACGTGAACGTATTATTACCAAATGTCGTCAAATAACTCCAGAAATGCTCCAAAACGTCAGACAAAGATTTGAGAATAATTTATATTCGTGTATGGAAGTTAATGGACAACACTTTGAGCATTTACTTTGAAGTAATTTAATTTTTAATTATGGGAGTTGTCCTACATTTTTCAATTTAATTTTTATGTTCACTTTTCTATTATTTTTTTATTTTTATTATGAATTGTCTATTAAATGAGTTTTACTTTCAAATGAAGTATCATTATTTAAAATACTGAAACTTTTCCCGCAAGATGGCGCCAAAATCAAAAGTTACGTAATAAACTGTCACACAGTCAAATTCCTTATAAAATTACCTTTTTAATGATGTGTCACACTTAGTACTTTCCCTATTTCAATTTCATTGGTAATAGTGACGGAGGGGTGGGGAGGGATGTAGGATAGTTGAGGATATTATCGAAAGATATCTCCTTTGAAATAAAAATCGACGTCATTTTTCATTTTCTCCAAAAAAATGTGTCTTCAAGATATGCGATCTGTTTCGTTTTCGGTGCCTCACCCTGTATGTATATTAACTAGACTATATCAAAATAAATAATCCACCAAAGGTATTTACGCTTATTATTTCTGTATTGGAAAATAAAGGCTATTCTTCATATCTCCGTTGGACACTAGAATATTAATACATGCAACAATCAACTACACAAGGAAAATAAATAAATAAATAAATATTTCAATTTCAAATATTTCAATTATTATGCAAAACATTTGTTACTTGATATAAATTTGAAGTTAGGCGTTTCCTCAGAAATCTGCCTTATTCGCTGGCTTGTATTGTAAACTCTATCACTTGGACGTATACATTTTGGCTTTCTCTACTAGGTGGGCCTGGTAGTAACACATTTAATTCAAGATATATTTAAAAGTTACCAATATGACCCTATGTCCACTGTAACCCGGTCTCCCCTATATAATAAATACAGGGTGTTTCATAGTGAAATGTACATGCTTTACTCATCGGTGTGGGATTCTTGGATCATTTGAAATTAATGACTTTATCGCTAATTACCTATTAGGCATTTCGCCGGAATTTTTTATTCGGGCCAAATTCAATAACCACTCGATATCAAAATGTAAAATGTGGCATATAGATTTTTCTCAATATAACAAAAAAAAGCTGTAGAAATTAACATCATAATTAAAATCCAGGTCTGGCTTAATAGAATTTAGCCAATTTTTTTTGGTATCAAAAATGAGACTCTGATAAGATATTTCAAAAGTGTCGAAAAAATTGATTTAGATTAGACCCTTAGACTTAATTAGTTTTTACAATTTACCTTATTTTAAAAATTATAGGAAAATACGAAAAATGTTTTTTTTAATAGGTACTTTTTAAATATTTCAATTTTGCACTATTTGAGAACTTATATTAAAAATGTTATACAGGTCCGCAGTTAGCTAATAAAACATTAATTTTTTTTAAATTAATTGTTAAATACTATGTATAATGAAAATAAAAGAAATTTAATATTCAAAAAGATTATCACGAATTAATACGTTACCCGCGGGAACAGTTTTTTAAGAATTATCCAGAATTATTTAGAAACTCCTGAGAGTCACTGTCGTGGATGGTCTGATGGAAGGGGCACTTGTCTAGCATACAAGGATGTCTGGGTTCGATCCCCGGCTGTGTCAGACTTTTTTTTCACCTTTGGGGTTCGGGCAGGGTCTTAACAATGCATAGGGGGATTTTTTAAAATTTATTTCCGATTTATTCAGCAACTTATTTCAGATATTTCTGATTTTTTTTACTTGCTAAGATTATAAATTCTTTATATTTTTTACTGTTTTAAATGTTATTAGTAGCGTTCAAATCCTTCTAGAGTACCCTAATCAAATCTTCAACGAAAAATATACCGCCGTAAAATATGATTTGATGAAGCCGTGTAAGAATCGTATTTTCAAGGCAAAAAATACCAAAGCATATACACAATCTTGTGCAAAATGGTCCCAAGAACAAGAAAATGCAAAGGATATCAACAACTACTTTAATAGCAAGGATGCAGGTACAAAAGTAAAGAAAATAATTATGTTATGTTATGTTGGAAATGGGGTGTTAATACACTGCGACCTAAAAGATCTATTGTGCTCCCTTATGTCGCTAATGCACCAAGGAAATGTCTCAATGCCCTTCCCATCCTATCTTCTCAAGGAAGTGTAGGATTTGGAGTGGCTTCAAGTTAAGTATATCTCTCTCTTCTATTTGATATCCTCCTAGGTATAGTGCCCTTGGATTCTGGAGTGCTACACGTTCAGTTATAATGTAAATGAAGGTTTCGTCATCCTCCTCACAGAATCTGCACTCATTATCCTCTACTACTTTCAGTTTACTAAGGTGTTTTTTTACTCGGCAATGCCCGGAAAGGAACACTGTTACAATACGTAGCCTGTTCTTGCTCAAGCAGATACAGGCTTCCGATCTTTTCTGGTTATATTCACCCAGAAGTATCTTAACCTGTCTTAGCCCAAGAGATTGTTACAATTATCGGTTCTTCTACTGCCCAATTCTTTTTTAATCTCTTCTAATATTATGTTACTACTGATACCGCAGAACGGCTCAGGTCCTACAAAGGATGTTTGATTCCCTTTCCTTGCAAGACTATCTGCAATCTCGTTACCTCGTTATGTCCCGGGACCCAAGTGAGAGTAACTCTAAGAAAATAATTAAGTTATGCGAAAAATCTGAAGAAAAACCACTCTCAAGGGCGGCTTCAAGCTGAATTTCACGAGGGGCCATGCTATTAAAGTTTTTGTAAGCATATTTGTTTTGATGCTGAACATGAAGATCAAAATTTTTATTAGCGACGACCTTTTTTGATTTATAGGTAATATTTTTTTTCTTATTTAATAAATACGTGGTTGTTTAACAAATCTTAGTAGGTATTCGTTTATATCATTTCTACGAAACTGTCACTAACCTCTTTTTCTCATGCCCTCCAACATAAAAATTTAAATAGGAAATATACTAGGGTGACTGTATTTATTTTAACTCAATGCTGAACGCTGAACACGAATACAATATTGATTAGAGGTGATGACTTTTTTTAGCTCCCCAAAGATCAAATATATACAAAAAGAGAGAAGCCATCACGTTTTTGCCTGTTTTAATTGTTATGTTTCAGTAAACACTAAATTATGTATTACATTGCGAGACAAATACAGCGTTTTGCTGGAAAAATACGGCGTTTTGCTGTACGTTTACTGTACAAAATGTAACGCTGGAGAGACTATGAAAATGCTGTACAATACACCGAAATACTGTACCTATGGTCCCTAGAATATATGTTATTATTCATGATAGAAACCTCAAAAAATGTTACGTTTTACAACCACTAAACGAAAAAGTATGCTATTGCTTTCAACTGAACGAATTTCATATCCATTCTAGGTAGTGCCAAAAAAATGAAATCCATCAATCACAGTTCATACTTTGGACACCAAACTACTATTATTTTTAAAATTTTAAATAAGTGACAATTCTGTTAAACTAATTGTCAGTATATTTTTTAGTTATTCAGATTAAATATACATTAAAATGAGTTATTTTTGTGTAGAATCGATATCGAAAAAACAAAAAAAAAATAATCAAACTAAATGAAACTAATTTAATTATGAGTATTAAAACCAAAATCCTAAAAGTAGCGGTGGCTGTGAGGACAAAGCATCTGCCTTCCACGCAAAAACCCGGGTTTGTATCTGGGCTGGAGACTAATTACTAATTTATTTAATGTTTATTTTATTTTAAAAATTAATAAAATACATAAATTGTTTTAAAATTAGTTATTTTGTAAATTTTCGCTAGTAGGTCGTAGAAAAAATATACTGTACGACTCGAGTAGATTGTCCATATCGCACTCAGACGATTAAGTACTCCGTCAATGGCGTGGTGCTCAAATTTCGTCTTCGTGCAATATGGCCATCATATATCCAGTCTTGTTGCACAAACTACTATTTTAAGTTCGTACGTTTTCCTTAATGGTTGAATGAGTGCAGTTAGTTTAATAGGTACGTATTTTCGAAATTGCATTTTAATTTTGCCATTTCCTCTTTGACTTGGAAAAAACCTGGTAACAAGTCACATATTATCGCAAGTTATTTGGGGTTAATCTTTTAAAGTGGGACACCCTGTATGTATCCAACTTAATATTAATTTCTAATTATATTACATTTTCTTTAATTAGATTCATATTCAATTAAAATAATAAATTGGTCTCTCATCATTATCCATTTTATTATAGTTTAGCTGTAGGCAACTTACATCACAATATTGGTGTATTGAATGTTGCATGTATATTTCAAACGATTTGAAACAACTAAGATTTGAAAGTATACTTACATACGGTAGTTTACGAACCATGACTATTCTGCAAAGCCGGTTTTACATTTTACACCTAATTAATAGTATAGTATATAAAAATTGGTATTGTATTTAAAAACATGGATCACGAGAAAAGAATATATACTTGTTATAATGTTAAAGGAAAGGTTTTTTTGTAATTTTGAATTTTAAAATATACTTTTTATAAATAACGAAATATGGTGTTTAAGAGATTTTTTAAATCGAACTTTATAAGTTCTTTTATTTATTTAGTTATGAAGAACAACACAATTACTTTTTTAGATACCAAATAGGGAACAAAATAGAAATTTACGTTACAAGACCGGAAAGTAATGTTCTGCAGGTCGAGACAAGCAGATTCCAGGGCGAGATCTAGATGATTGGAAAGACCTGTTTAAGACTAATTTTCTGGCGCCTGACGTACAATATTTTTTTAAGACTTCGTTTTTAAAGAAAAAATAAAAACCACTTTTATTAAAATTAACAATAAGATCAAGTTAACTTTGATCGTTAAACTTGTCTACTTGGTTCAAGCATGCGCCCTTGGAATTACGGCCTATCATTAAGTAATACCCTGTATATATAGGGTATAAATAATGATGTTTTCTGTTGTTTTATTGTAAAGCGTTTATTTTGTTATTCTAATAAAGAATATTTTGTTCTTTGTCCTCATTTTTAAGTTTTGGTTTAATTCCTAACAAAATTAAGCGTGGCTCTAAAAAATTTGTGGCCCTTTCGCTGAAACGACAGTGTCCCGATTTTTCATTACAAAGATCTGGCAACCCTGTAATTACTCTTGTTAAGTTCTCCTAATAAAAAATTTGTAATAATCTACGCATTAATCTACGATATACAGAAAGTTATTATATCCAACAAAGGGGTCTATTCTGTAACAATTCCTTTATATTTAACGGCCTTTAAAAATATTTTCTTCTTTACTTCTGTCATTATTTAAATGGATCTTTAAAATACATTAAAGAACTATCTTTTAAAGGCCGCCAATATTTTTAAAGGCCGTTAAATATAAAGGAATTGTTACAGAATAGACCCCATTCACCTCTATTATAAATTCGATACCACTGTATATGCTTCCATGCTTTCTTTGTATAATGTGTTGCATACCCACGTAATCTGATTCTTGCAGCGAATAAATTTAATAATGGTACCGGTGAAAGTGCTCCAATCTGTAGTACAAGTTGCATAATATTTGTTTGCCGATTTTTTACACGTTGTATTTTGGGTTGCAGATACGGTAGGCTCAACGTTCTACGCTGGCTTCTCTGGGAGGCGGAATCACGCGAAGACATGCCGGCCTTGGAGAAAGTAGCGGCCAACAATACTACTCTTGCGCTGCACTATGCGGCGGCTAGAGGATGTCTCGATTGTGTCAGACTATTGGTTGACTCGTCGCCAGAATTAAGGTAGGTTGGAGTTATGCAATAATTATTATTATAGTAACAGTTACAATTGTTTTGATTTGGTACGAATTACAGCCTAATTTGACTAGGCTATATCTTCTAGACCGTTGGAGGTATTCGTGCAGGTTAAAATTATTTCCAACGTTCTTTAATGAGGCCATAAAATGTTTCCAAAAATAATTAATTACGCTATGGTATTCGTTTTCACTTTTTCTATCTATTTTAAATTTAAATTGATCCGAAAATCCTTGAAAAATAGTGTAAATGACATTTTTGGTCTAGTACTCATTTATCGATTTAGAAAATATGAGCCAAGTTACCAATGATAACCAAAAAGACCGGTAATTACCATTAGAGTTACAACGTCTTCGGTCTTTATTAGTTTATTAGAAGTAAAGTTATAAATAGGCCCTTCGTTACGGCATACTAATAATGACAGCTAAATTCTAAAGACCAACCTCAAGAGTTGTTTTCTAAAAGTCATTTGTCATAATACCTAAATGTTGATACTTATGTGTTAACGTTTACTATATTTATTATGGAAAATTGGCGTCATTGAATGTTCTTACAGACACTTAAGAAGAAATAATAAAATATTGACCCCTCAAATAAATTTGAGAATAATTAATTTAATAAAAACTTCCTCGTTGAATGTATAGTCCACTATAAGGACATACTTATTAACATTTAGTCCATTTTAATACGGAAAACTCTACTACTAAAACTATTATTAAATTGACATCTAAAATTGCATTCTGAAAAAGATTAAATAATAACAACAAGCACATCAGTTAATCAACACCTTTGTAGTTAATAAACAAAATTAAATATTAGAAGGTCTGTTTTTTTATCCATCGGTGACCCCACCATCGGGAACATTCCACCAAATGCGTTCTTAAATTCTCTGATGGATTTAAAATTTGTTAGATATCGCTTTCATTTATTACCATTGTGTTCACAAGAAATGCAGATTTATCCACCGATGTTTTGAGGTGGTGGGCAAATATCGATGGATTGTGAAAAATAACAGCTTCACGTCCACATTAATTTATTTCACCTACTTAAACTTGTTGATTAAATAAGTACGCCAGCATTTTTAATTAAATCATCGCCTACTTTTTTATAAAATGGAAAAACTCACAAAGCCAAAATTGACTCGAATAATAAACAATAAAAAAAGAACAGCCCTGCCAAAAATAAAAAATTATACGAATTTTAACGTTTTTTTCTTAGCATAAATCATTCCATCGGTGTTTAATATATGACGTCATGTGAGGCATCAATGATCAATTTCAGCTTAAAAAAAACTCGCCTAAATTGGTAACAAATTATGAGAAATTAGTTTGACATTTGGCATAAAAGATTAAAACCAAAAATCATCAAAGACCTTACAACGGTTAAAACCAGTTTATCGCTTTAAATTGGCTATCATAGTCCAATCAAATTAGTCCAAAACAGTCATATTACAATATTGCTATTGATGCAAGCGACAGCGACAAGCAGTATGGCAACAAACACTGCCGTATTAAAAGTGCTGTCGCGTCTCTTGCATCGGTCGCGCTATCCCAAATGTACTTTATTTAATTACACGTAATTTAGACGTAAGAGACATTTCGGTCGCCTTACGTGATCGCTTGCCTCTGTCTCTTGTTCCGTTCTTGCGATCCCAAATGGTACCTTAAGACTCATTAGGTTGGTTCCAACACGCGCGAAAACCGTAATATTACCGTACAAATCTTGCGCTCTACCCAAAAATTGTATACAGCGCATGATTTGTACGATAATATAACGGTTTTCGCGCGTGTTGGGATTGACCTATTATCTGTTGTAATTCGAGCCATTTTTGACCTGACCAGCAATGTTCCAATCCCTTAAGTCCCTCTCTGCCTTATTTCGACCTTGTTTCAACTACTACCTGTCCGATTATCTAAAATATTCAAAGAAATAAGTTAATGCCGAAACTGACCCTAAAGCAACGACCTAAAAAATTGGACGACTCTGGCCACTGTCGATGATCAGTCTGTAGAACCATGTTAAGGCATTTAAGAAGATTCGAATAAAGTTAAAAAAATGACGAATGCACGTCAGCAAAGTTGGCGAATGTATGTAAGGAAAGTTTGCAAATGCACCAGAATATCCAATCGTACCTGCTCATGTGTATATTGAGGACTTTGGTGCAACTTTCTTGCGAGTCACTATTTTTCAAAATTGACGTATGTGTTGCATAAGCTTCTAAAAAGCATAATCCTTTATTTGGTGCCCGGATATAATGAGTATTTTCATAAATAACGAAGTCATAAATGTAATAATTGGCATTATTATTAATTGAAAAAATCTAAAGAATTTACCAAAAATTCTAAACAAGTATTTAATGTTTAACTTAAATAATTAAAAAGACACTTATGACAATGAAACAAACCTTCATTTTATTAATTTACATTGAACGTGACATTGTAAAATACAATCAACAGTCACATAAATTTTGGTTTATATAGAAAGGATCACTTGGGGGAAACGCTCAGTCGGGTTCGGACTAAGGTCCAGAACTTTCGCCCCTCGGGCGAAACCCTGGTTTTTTTATTGTAAAGTAATGTGTAAAGT
The DNA here is from genome assembly GCA_927349885.1 of Psylliodes chrysocephalus. Classification (NCBI taxonomy): domain Eukaryota; kingdom Metazoa; phylum Arthropoda; class Insecta; order Coleoptera; family Chrysomelidae; genus Psylliodes; species Psylliodes chrysocephalus. The sequence goes on along the minus strand of OV651814.1, from coordinate 77,270,785 downwards.
TTTTGTGTACGATGTGAATTATGGGTAAATATTTTAACTTAATTTTGTTTAATAATAATTGATTAATTGATTTACATATAAATGCCAATTTTACATTTTCGTCCCGAAATATATTTTATGCTTATCTTTATTACTATTAGTTATAGTGCATTATTCTCAAAATGGAATTTTATTCATTTTTTCTGAAGACTATTTGTCAAGTTTTTTATTTATTGTTAATATACATTTGTTAATGTTTTAATACTTATTATTAATCTCTCCTCCTTTCCCAAACCAGCAAAATACTCCGAGCATTTGAGAAGCCTCGGCGTTTCTATTCCCTTAGGACTAAAAGAGTCTAAAACTAGTTGCCAAGAACCGCTCGACATATGCTATTAAGGGATGTTTTTTTGTAATTTTATTATTTTCTTTTATTATTTTATTTTGCCACTGGCGAATGGATGTTCCTTAAGGACTCCAGGACCCTTTGGCTGGTGACAGGCGCTGCCTTTATCCCTTAATAGTATAGTAACAGTAGCTAAAGACCTATCAGTAGTTGCAAATGGTCTTTAGGCAAACTGGTTGTTACATTTGGTGACAAGCGGTGTTATTTGATAGTATTTGACTGGTTGGAAGGAAAAGGGAAAATTTGTTATTAAAGATAAGGATAAGGAGATATATCAATTTTTTTACAGACATTTTTTTTAAATTTTGTAATTTTTTTGGAGAGGACAAGTGCCTTTTAATAAACTAAATTGAGTAGATACAGAAATCAAGTGATAAATGCAAATTTCATTTTATTAAATAAATTAGCGAACCTGAATTGATAAAAAACAAAGATAAATAAATAGATGATAATTTAATATAATGTTTTAACTAAGTAGTTGTTTAAACAAAACATTGACATTGAAAATAATTGTAACAATAAACATTAGGGTCAAGTCGAAAATAGTATACAATTTTATTTATAATATTATATTTCTTTGTGTACAAAAAGTCATCATTTCAATAAAGAGAAAATTATTCAAAAGGAGAATTTTAATTTATTTTAAAATAACTATGATGTTAAATAAGAATTGCGAAGGGAAAATATTTAAATAGGTTGATGATGTATAAGTATATCTAGTTTAGATGATAAAGAATTTAAAGGTAAATATTGTCACTATTTACAAAAAAATCGACATTGAACTATAATGAACTATAAATATGATATTACATTTTCGCAAAGAATTTATTTCAAAGTGCATTGCTATCAGTTGTGGTAGGTCAGTAATATAGGTAAAGTTAGTTCAGCGACGTACAGCGTTAATGAAAAATTGGTATTTTTAAATAATTTTTTTTTTCAGAAGTATATGGGATTTTAAGGTTTAAATTTTGTGAATTAAAAATAATAATATAGATATACAGTGTTTTAGATTAAAGATGTTTACCAGGCCATCAGCAATAGAGTTTGAGGAGGAAGAGGACGTGTTGTATACGCACGAAAAAGAAGAAAAGGCGTACAAGTGCGAGATGTGCGAATAAGCACATCTTAGGATGATTTAAAGAGGTTTGGACTGCCCAAAAGAGGCAGAGCAAAAATTGATATGTAAAGTGAATATGTAGTAATATGTGAATATTGTGTTATAGATATTCGACGAGGAATTCAAAAAACAGGAAGAAAAGAAAAAAGTTTGGGGACATTCGATCGAGGTACAATTCCGATCAACCCCCAAGCAGTGTCCACGACAGGACAAAAACTAGAGGAGAGGTTGTCACGTCACGGTGTAAAGGGATAAGCTCTAAGGACCTTTTCCCTAGACTGTGATGGTGAAAAATTCAGGTAAATAGATTGGAGGGAGTTTGGGGTCACATGGATCGACGTAGTTTCCGACCAGCCCTAAACAACGCCCTTTGATACCAGGACAAGATGTACACGAGGGAAAAATAGGATTCAGACCGCTCTATCAGGGAGCAATGCCGTATATTAGAAGAAGCCTCTCTATCAGGGAGCAACGCCGTATATTAGAAGAAGCCTCTCTATCAGGGAGCAACGCCGTATATTAGAAGAAGCCTCTCTGTCAGGGAGCAACGCCATACATTAGGAGAACGCCGCTCTATCAAGGAGCAATGCCGTATATTAGGAGCCATTCCGCTCTACCAAGAAGCAACGCCGCTTTGCCAGGAAGCAACGCCGCTTTGCCAGGAAGCAACGCCGATTTGCCAGGAAGCAACGCCGATTTGCCAGGAAGCAACGCCGCTTTGCTAAGGAGCAATGCCGTATATTAGAAGAAGCCTCTCTATCAGGGAGCAACGCCGTATATTAGAAGAAGCCTCTCTGTCAGGGAGCAACGCCGATTTTAGGAGCCATTCCGCTCTACCAAGAAGCAACGCCGCTTTGCCAGGAAGCAACGCCGCTTTGCCAGGAAGCAACGCCACTTTGCCAGGAAGCAACGCCGATTTGCCAGGAAGCAACGCCGCTTTGCCAGGGAGCAACGCCGCTTTGCCAGGGAGCAACGCCGCTTTGCAAGGCAGCAACGCCAATTTTATAGGAGAATGCCGCTCTACCAGGGAGCAACGCCGCCAAGTAATTAGGAGAACGCCGCTCTACCAGGGAGCAATAACGATTTTTTAGGAGCCAGATCGCTCAACCAAGAAGTAACGCCGCTCTACCAGAGAGCTACGCCGCTATGCCAGGCGCCACGACGCGCCACCAGATGAGAAAATCGCGATAGAAACAGGAAAGTTTCAAAGTATGGAGATGCAGAATTTCAAGCGAAATCGAGAGAAGAGTAAGAAGAAAAGAAAACATATATATCAACAGGTGGTAAAAAATATATATGAAGTAAATAGGTAAAGTAAAGTAAAAATTATTTTAAAATGGTATTTTATTGGAATTAGTAGAATTAATGACATAAGAATTATTTTAGAAAGGTATTTTATTGGGTTTTATTAGGTGTAGACAACTATTTAATCTACGCTTATGTGCATTTAACAAATGTATGTTTTATTCTTAGAGATATATGTTGTTTATTTTTAATGGCCAGGAAATAAATAATAGTATTGTTTCTGTAATAAAACATACTAGCTTTGATTATTAATTCGTTCGAAAACAAAAATGGTGAGAAGTACTAATTATAAGATCTTAGTAGATTATTAAAATGCATGATTCCACAAGAATTTTGGAAATTTGATGACATAAAATAAAAAGTGCATAAATTGGTTATTCTCGGATTAAACAATCCACACATAATTATTCTAGTTACAATTTATGGAATTTAATACTCATAGTAAATTACAATTTAAAAATAAATAAAGAATATTTTTTCTAGTTCATTAATAATAAATTATTTCGAGATAATAAAAACATATTTGTTTTCGTAACTATAAATGTGCTTTTAATTTGGGTAATTAAGGAAATTATTATAAATTTTTTTTGTAAACCTGAAATGTAAATAATAATTTTGTCATAGGGGTAATCAAAAGACGTTGCCACTGCACAAGAAGAAGAAAAAGAAAAAAGAAGAAGGAAAAGAAGAAAAAAGAAGAGGTCAACACCGTACTACCTTTGCCAGAGTCACCCTCAGCACCGTTCCAGGACTATCACGAAGTCCAAATCGTGATAGTTATCAAAATCCAGGACCATACCAAGGGACCCCAGAGTTCCACGATTTCACGATCAACAGCATAGAATGGGCCTACTTCCAGAACTCCAGAATCCAAGGCTACAAAGAGACTGTTCCATCCAAATCCAGAAACAAGGGCCAACCAGTACCACCAAGCTCTCAGAGGGCATGAGTTATACCGCCAAGGGAGCTTGACATGATGTCGGGTCCATTTTGAGTCTGTAGGAGCCAAATCCACAGCAGGAAGAAGATGGAGTAAAATGCAAACAAGGGGACCAAAGAATTCATATGGAATGGACTAAGGTTCTATGAAAGAGGCCATTCCCAGTAATGAGTCAATAGGGACCTACCAGTAGCAGCCGTGTACAGCAGCCATGTACAGTAGCAGTCTCAGAGTAACAAGCGAGAGAAGCAGTCCAGAGCAAATAGTCAACCGGAGAGTCCAAAGCCAGAGTCTATTGGAAAATGGATAGACTACCGCAGCAGAAAGAACCCGTAACCTCAGCCAAAAGGGTTACCAGGTTCAGCAGCCCAAGGACCAAACCAGATCGGAAAGGGACCATTCCAGGAAGGTCAAGGATCAGGGGATGATGAGAGGTGACAGCCAGAGAGCAAAGGGTAGTTACGGCCAGCCAATTAAGAAGACCAAAGAAGACACAACTTGTGCAGTGAAGCAAGCGTGAGGTTATCATATTATTGTAGAGTGTTTTAAAAATTTTTGTAAATTATTTACATTAAGGGTTTTAAAAAGAATTGAACAAGTAGTCCAATTTTTTTTTCTGTCGGGGGAATAATGTAATAATTGGCATTATTATTAATTGAAAAAATCTAAAGAATTTACCAAAAATTCTAAACAAGTATTTAATGTTTAACTTAAATAATTAAAAAGACACTTATGACAATGAAACAAACCTTCATTTTATTAATTTACATTGAACGTGACATTGTAAAATACAATCAACAGTCACATAAATTTTGGTTTATATAGAAAGGATCACTTGGGGGAAACGCTCAGTCGGGTTCGGACTAAGGTCCAGAACTTTCGCCCCTCGGGCGAAACCCTGGTTTTTTTATTGTAAAGTAATGTGTAAAGTTTTTGTGTACGATGTGAATTATGGGTAAATATTTTAACTTAATTTTGTTTAATAATAATTGATTAATTGATTTACATATAAATGCCAATTTTACATTTTCGTCCCGAAATATATTTTATGCTTATCTTTATTACTATTAGTTATAGTGCATTATTCTCAAAATGGAATTTTATTCATTTTTTCTGAAGACTATTTGTCAAGTTTTTTATTTATTGTTAATATACATTTGTTAATGTTTTAATACTTATTATTAATCTCTCCTCCTTTCCCAAACCAGCAAAATACTCCGAGCATTTGAGAAGCCTCGGCGTTTCTATTCCCTTAGGACTAAAAGAGTCTAAAACTAGTTGCCAAGAACCGCTCGACATATGCTATTAAGGGATGTTTTTTTGTAATTTTATTATTTTCTTTTATTATTTTATTTTGCCACTGGCGAATGGATGTTCCTTAAGGACTCCAGGACCCTTTGGCTGGTGACAGGCGCTGCCTTTATCCCTTAATAGTATAGTAACAGTAGCTAAAGACCTATCAGTAGTTGCAAATGGTCTTTAGGCAAACTGGTTGTTACATAAACACTTTTGACTCGTTCCCTTCACAAATTTGGTGCAAGAACGGGATAAGTCACGTTGACCTATCCCATTATTGCGCCAATATAACTTTAAAATAGGCGGGTCTATGCATGTTCATTCACGCTCTACAACTACAATTGCAAGCAAAAAACAGGACTTGCTATTTTTAGTAGCAGGGTCGGTGGTGTAGCAGTCTAACGCGCTTATACAGTGTGTCCGTAAAGTATGGAACAAATTCATTTTTAGCTAAACAGACCATTTTAAGAAATAATCCTGAAACACGTCGATTTTTGATTTTAATTTACCGTATTTTAAAATAATAATCTAATATACAGGGTGAATTACTTTCGAGTAATGACGTCACCGTCATTTTGTCTCAATTTTCGGATTACTCTAGCTGACCCTACTTTATCGATGGTAATTTAAATGGGGCAACGTACCATGAGTTTTTAAGGGGGTATCTCGTACCTACTTTACGTAATTTGTTTCCCAGCAGACGTAATCCTGGAGGTTGTGATGAAAGTTTATGGTTTCAACAGGATGGTGCACCTCCACATTATGCTGTAGAAGGTACCTAGATGAAATTTTTCCGAACAGGTGGATTGGTAGACGCGGACCTATCGAATGGCCAGTGAGGTCACCAGATTTCAATCCTTTGGATTATGAATGTTGTGTATCAAACGAAACCAGCAAATATTCAAGAATTAAAAGAGATAATTCGGACAACAATAAACAATATTTCTCAAGACACAATAATCAAGGTTCAACAAGAATTTGTACACCGTTTGGGTTACTGTCAAATACAGCAAGGGCTGCAGTTCGAACATTTATAAAGTCATGTATTTCATCATATTCTGTCCGCTAGACAATAAGTATTTTTGATAATATTGTTAATTTAACTAATAAAGAATGTTACGCGTTACTTTATGAGCACACACAAAACTATTGTATTTTTGCCCACCCTGTAATAATTCGAATCAACATGTGATACATTTTTGGAATCAGCTCAGCTAGAGTAATCCGAAAATTGAGACAAAATGGGGGTGTTCCATTAAAAAAAAAAATGACGGCGACGTCATTACTCGAAAGTAATTCACCCTGTATATTAGATTATTATTTTAAAATACGGTAAATTAAAATCAAAAATCGACGTGTTTCAGGATTATTTCTTAAAATGGTCTGTTTAGCTAAAAACGAATTTGTTCCATACTTTACGGACACACTGTATTCATTTATAGGCAAGTTTATGGTCCGAGACTGACGGGCTTCGAATCTCAAACCAGACCATGGCTTTTGGGGTTAAAATTCACTCGTAAGGGGGTGAATTAGGGAGAGTATTATTATTATTATTATTATTATTAATATTATTTTTATTATTATAGTAGTCAGAATAAGTTAGCCTAGGTGTTATTTTTATGCAAAAATTTTTGGCCTCTTTTGTAAAATTTTAAAAAGTGGTTTGCATTTGAGAAGTCAGTTGAAGTCGGGACATAGCTGTGAACCGATATAATAATTTTCCACATAAATTAGTATGTCTATATAAATTAATATTAAGTACAAATAAATTAGTTATTTATAAATTATCGTATGTGTGTATAAATGAAATATCGTAAAAGTGTACAAATAAATTAAAATAAATAAACGTCACTTTATAAACGTAATTTGTAGTTGCGTTAACCAATATTTAACATTAAAGGTATTTTTTTTGTAAATTGTTGAATTATGAGATTTTTCAAGTTAGGAGTTAGAAAGTGACGTTGATGCTTATGGGATTTTATTTAAAAATAACTGAGAACACTGGCGGAATAGAGTAAAACTAGTGAGGGTTCCAGGTTATCAAAGGATCGAGGAAAATGAAAAGGATGACGAACTTGCAACAAAAGGGTCAGACATAAATATCGGAGTACCAAAATGCACAGTTCGATTTCACAAAAGACTCGGTTTAGAGAAAACATCACAACTGTTGGGAGAAATGTCAAACAAGCACATGGGAAAATCTTCATAGGAAAACTATGTTTAAAACGAATAGGAAAACTACTCTCTATGAACAGGAACCACCAGTTGAAAATGATAACAGGACTCATGACTAGGTATTTCCCAGTAAAAAGACATTTGAAAAAATGACCGTGTATATTAACGCCCGTATGCACCGTACACGTTTAATCCAGATCAAGGGTTTAATCGCGTTTAGTACCATAGCTTAAAATGGTACTAAACGCGATTAAACCCTTGATCTGGATTAAACGTGTACGGTGCATACGGGCGTTAATATCTATTATGTCGACTTTGTCACAAGGAACCAGAAACAGCCGAACACGAAACTGCGAAACACTTTGTCAAAGACCGATACAAACTTGTACAAGGGGCAAAGCTGACAAAGTCATCGTACATCGGTTAGAGATGGCACTGCAATATAGTTCTCTATGAAAATTATTCTATGAATTGTATCAATAAGGTTATAAAAATGTCTTCGACTTTTATTATAAACATAGGTGGCAAGAGAACTTTCTCAAAAAGGGAGACGAGGAAAGTTTATGCATAATATTGAAACAGCTATATTAGTTTAAGAATAGCTTACCTTTTCTGTGTATTTTACAGTTATTTAATTATCAAAATTAATAAATTGTGCATTAGTAAGCTGTAAGGGTATAAGATTATGAGACTATTATTTAGAGCGCATCAATATTTATATGCTGGGCATTCATAACATAATAAATAATAATAAGTGTATATGTATAAGACACATGTACACATTGTACATTTTGATATTATTTGCTCTAGAAGCAGATGGAGATACAGATGTAGACGAGGTTCCCGAGAAAGTAAATATAGTAGACAGTGATAATATATATTTACTTGGTCCTGGACTGCTAAGCGAGTGTGCTAAAATTTAAATACCAGTAAACAATAAAAGAGAACCAAAAAATAATAAATCAAAGCTTGAACCGTCAAAACGTTCTTGGGAACCTATTTATTTTCAAGAAGAAAAGGAAGAACATGCTCATTTTTAACAATTAAAAATAAAATTAAAGCTCTGCCTAATATAGTAGAAGAGATGGTAGCATCAGGAGGTAGCACTATTGACTTTTTCACATTATTCTGGCCGATAGTTTGTGAAAGTAATATGTATCAAATAAAAAAAAAAATATATTACAAAGACGAAAATGAGGCTTTTTGAGTAACTCCTGAATAATTTTATGTTTTTGAAGTAAATGTAATATTGAACTGTTTTAGGCCTTATCATACAAGCCATAAATACTCTTCATCATTACCAGTTTGTAGTTATTTTCTATAAATCTTTATGTACGGTACTCAATAAATATTGTTTCACTAAAGCCTACCGTATGAATATTTAGACATCCCCTAATTTGACTATATATAAACATAAACATATGTTTGAAAGTTTTATATTTTTGTGTTCTTCTATCCTATGATTATTAGGATAACTGAGTAAAAACATTTTTCAATCAATATACAGGGGGTCAGGCTCACATGGGGTTAAACACAATAAGCCATTGGCTGCAGCGTTATCGAAGAATAAGTTGAACAAGCCCAGGAAAAAAGATAAGAGTAAAATTTAAAATCTTTCTCTATTTTTAAAAAACAATATTTTCCGCACACGCTAACGTAACGTATCAATTAAAATTAACCTATTATTAATTAATAAATACCTAGGTGTAACAATATTTCACTCTGAAAATTATATGAAATTAAGCAAGAAGTAATTTTGTAAGAACATTCTTTATTGAAAAGGAAAAGTATACCTAGTTGCGATATAAATTTGAAAGCTCTTTTTATCAGATATTTTGATTAGACAAAATATACATTAAATTTAGGCCAAATATAATACTTACCTTTGAGTCTTTTAAAATTATTTTTCTCAATTCCCATATACATTTTGAAATATTTTTCCATTTAATCTATAAAAGCATATATCTAGTAACTGGAGAAATTATCAATGATTTAATTTTATGAAACAACAATTTAAAAAGCTTATTCAGGAGTAAAGGTCCATGAGGTAGCCATGGGCGTCGTTTGGGGAGGGGTGGGGGCAAGGAGGGGCAGTTGCCCCCCTGGCTTTTACGACTTTACAACACGTAATGGCTGTATGTCACAATACTAAATTAAGTACTAAAATTTAGCCCTAAATTCAGTTACTAATTTAGTACTAAATTTAGAACTAAAAATATTTTTTTCCTTTTGCAACGATACCAATTTTTAGTACTAAATTAAGTATAGGCGCACGGGCATTGATGTAATATTACGTGAAATTAGCACAGAAATAAAACGTTCTGTGTAAATGAGACAAGTGAATTAAAAGATGTTTTTATTATGACTTTGACACTAGTTGACTTAACAGCAATGCTACTAAAAACCACGAAAAAACACAATCAAACATACAAAATCAAACACAAGGGAAATTTGTCCGAGGCTATAATGCAAAGTTGTCGCTAACCAAAATCAAAATGGTGCAGAAAAGTCCTTTTGTCAACTTTTTCTGAGAAAAACTTCTGCGAAACATTTCAACGCATTTTTAATACTAAATTTAGTATAAAATAGAACAAGTTCCAATTAATTAATTTTTTTAGTACCAAATTTACCTAATACTAAATTTACTGCTTGCATCGTGAATTTTTTTAGTACTTAAAAAATGCATTAATTTAGTTCTAAATTTGGTATCGTAACATACAGCCTTAACATATGAATTACTGATATTTCGTAAGGTAGGTACTGTGCCACAATTTGACAATGCTGTATACAGTAAAATTACGTAACTAACACAATTACACAACTGGCACTGGCTCATATGGTCGATTGTCGCCGAGCACACATAACAATAAACACAAGGCATAATATGTTAGGGAGCCTTTAAATTGATTGAATTGTTTAAGGAAATAGAAGAAATTGGTAAACATGACAGCAATCTCATAAAAATAATATTCAGGCTAATACAGTTGACGAATATAATATATTTATTCTATATCCATATCTTACACGTACCTATACATTTTACTTTTTTTTTAATTAGGTAATGTTAAAATACCCGTATCTATTATAGTTGGCAACCCTGTCTGAATTATTTATTTTTGTTTTATAAAGATGACTACTTGTATTGTCGTCTGCCAATGACACTGTCAATGTAAGTACTTCCGGTAAATTAGCCAACGAATGTGCGCACCACGAGTGCGCACCTAAGTTGCTATTTTAATTTTAGTATTATTTGTTCAAATAGTTATTCGTTAATAAAAACCTTTGACCAAACTATTTTCACATAATTTTCTCTAACAGATAAAAACAAAACAAAGAGCAATAGCAGTTCCTGTGTTGTAAATTATATAAATTTTCAGTAGAAGAATGGAAATTAAATCAAAGAAATAAATGAATAGCTGTACAATAAGAATAAAAACCTTTATTTTTGTAATAATAACAGTAATACTAGAAATAGTAGACATCAGAAAATTGAAAGGTTTTAAATAAACAAATTATTATTTTACAATGTTCAACATCCCTTAACTCTTAAATGTTCAGCAATGATTAGATTTCTGCCTTTGATTATTGTATATGGCTGAAATGCAATCTTGTGACTTATTGATAGGAAACCAATTTTAATAATTAATTTCTATGGGTTCTTTCGAATTAAAAATGAAGAAAATAAAAATTACAATCGCAAATTTATCAATTATTTTTGTTAATACGTTTTGATACTACGTTATTATATAATGGTAATGTTTTTATTTTCGAAATTATTTAACCTATTCTTCAATGATAACTTATTAGGCTTAGGCAACATATCATACATTTTTTAGCTGAAGAAATAAAAATATATAATAATAATTAATTTTTTCCCTTGTTTTACAAATCCATATACTTTTATTAACATCAACATATATATTTTGTAATTGGGAATTCCATTAAAAATTGTATTGTCAGTATACACAAATATCGTCCGTTAGTTCATAAATTAGTTGGCGCTGCTGTCACGCATAGAGCGAATAATGAATGAAAATAGGCTGACTGCGTTTTGCATGATGAGCGTACATCGAAAAATATTTGCAAAAGGTTAAAAAGAAATCATGTTGTCTGTTATCGATTATTTTAGGTAGAGGAAGAAGAAATTAAAAATTTGCCTTTTCCTAGTGTTCGTCGACGTGTTTGAGTGAGTCTTTTTGTTTTTGTTTGTTTTTTAAAAATATGTGTTTTAAGTTTCTTGTTTTTTTTATTTTAGTTTTTGTCTTTTTTCTTAGGTTATTTAATTTATTAGAAACTTTTGTTAATTTGTATTGCTATTTTATTTTTCATTTTCTTTGTTTTCCAACAAATAAAAATTCTAAATTTTTTCAAAATATTGCCCCTCAACTCAATTCGAAAGGATGGTACAAGAATAGCCCAGTCGGTAAAAATAGTGTATCTTCATGGTTTAAATCAGTAGCCTCTGATATAGGAATTAACACTAAAATAGTTAAAATAACCAATCATTCTACAAGAGCAATAGCTGTTTCGAATTTGGCCAAGGAAGGAGTTGGCCCGTTGTTCGCCAACTCCTTCCTTGGCGAACAACGGCTCATTAAAATTACTGAACACAGTAATTGTCAGTCAATCAAACCTTACTTACAATTGGACGTTGAACATCATCATCATCATCAGATGATTGAATCCATGAGGAGAATTTCATCAAGTACTAGCAAGTTTAATCATGATCAGAGCACAATGCAAAATAAAACAGAAAGTACCCAGATTCAAACCACCAATTCAAGCCAGCCCACAAACATTTATAATAATTGTGTTTTTAATATTAATAAAACCTATAATAATTAAATGTATTTCGTTATTATTTTGCTTATTAGTCGATATCATTAGAGATTTGTCAATGACGATATTAGTTTAACATGAAATAAATTCTAAAAAAAAACATATAGGTATATCCACCATATTTCGTTAAATAAAAAAAAATACCAACTTTAGTTAAACCAAATGCTAAAATTCAGATGGGTACTAGCACAATATATCGCCCTTTGGTAATTTTAGTTAACTAAAGGTGGTAGAAATATATTTTTTACAAGTAACATGACGCAATTTCGAAGAAATTCATATGTAGATATATCTACCATATTTCGTTAAATAAAATTAACATGGTTTGTTGCAGTAGGTGACCGTGATAAATAGGCGGCCATACGTTTAACAGATGAGGTTTATATTGGTAAACTACATTGAGTTACTATATAGTAAATCAGCAAACAGAGATATTCTTATGTAAAACATTTCTTGTAAGCATTTGCGTTAAACAATTTGAGAAAAATGGAATGCTTTGAAAAGTACAATTTATGAACGAGTAAATACTGCAAAGAGTTGAGTGCAAATATGTCTTTCAAAATTAATATGTTTTCCGAGGAAGCGTTAGAGTCGAATGTTTACGAAAATCCAAGAAAGTCTGGTGAAGATGTCAAGTAAATCTGGCCTTTTGCCTAAAAGAGATTTGACCAAAATTATTTTAAAATATATTATATGTCTTTAAACACAGACATTTAATTAATTTGTCAACTTCCTATTCACCATTAAGAAGAGTAGATGGGTTAGAACTCAAGCAACATTTAAATCTTACTATATTTGTACATACTACGTTTTTTGAAATATAAATTGTTAATGCATAATAATTAAACAAATTTGTGTTTTCTGTTTAAAGAAACTTTATAGCGAATATTAAATAATAATCTTAATTCTTATAGAAATTTTGCATTATTCACAGGTATATCTACATTATTTAATGGTTGTAAACATATCCTTTTCAACTGTCAAAAAATTTCCATTAAATATCGTGGCGCCTCGAAAAAATTTCCGGAAATTTGTTTAATTGCCATGGTAACTAGTCAAAATTAAGGCATCTTATTGGTTGGAAAGTAGAGGTGTGAAATTTTCAATAAAATAATTTCATTATCTTATTTGACAATATTTGAGCAGTTGAATAACATTTTTGGTCGATGAAAGATTGGATAAAAACAAATAATATACAAGTGGAAAATAAAGTAATTTAGAATTATCAGTGGTAAACACGACCAGAAATGTCTGTCTACAGATGCAACACTGATGATTTACAATCCGTTTTATTTCACATCCTATAAAAAAAGCGTCAACCTTTCTCGCATACTCTACTTATTACATTCGATAATAATTGTTACATCCGCCCAAATAAAAACATAATATATTTAACTGCTATTATTAAGTCAGTTTATAAATGTAAAAAGGAAATTGAAGACAGCACAGTTGCTAATTAGGAGAAATTTACGCTTCTCACTTTCGGACTGTATAGAATGGGCAACTCTAAATAAAAAGTCTAGGTTTCTGGTTCGTGAATACAATATTCTACAGTAATTAACTTTTGGAGGCAGCCAAATATGTAATATCTATGCAAATCGAAAGTGGTTTGGTATGTTATTCATTTTCATTCAACAATTTATTTTTATTTACAATATATTAATGATACAGTAAAGTTGGCCTCCATAAAAATTAGTTTTAACAATCAATTAAATAATGCATTGTGCGGTTTATGTTATGAGCTTAAATGCATTAATAACTAAAAAATATCAGTAAAATTTGTCATATGGGAACCCTTTGCAATAGTAGTATAAAAAATTTTAAACAGTAGAAATAGTAGGACATTTTAAAATCAAATTGCCAACTATAGTTAAAGAATTTATATCAAATCTAAGTTAAATTTTTGTTTTGTTTTTGTTACTAAAACTCGCTGACATTAGAAGAATAGAGTTATCGAAATACTGTGGTCATTTCAGAAGTCATGTAAATGAGTCTGAAGAAGCGAGGTTATTTTTTTTAAATTCAGGAAAAGAGATAAAGTTAAATATCTCTGACATTAGTAGCAATATAAAAAAAATATTTACAGAATGGCAACGGTAGACATGAAACTATATTTAAATTATTTTCAATAACATCTTTCTGGAACAAACTTAGTATATTTTATACTTGAATTACACTAGCTTTTCTTATTATAACAATACCAAATATAACCAGTTTTATATGAAAATCTTATTGATTTCAATGACTGGTACCCATTTTATTCAAAAACACAATTGAAAATCAATTTTGTCACGTTATCAGTTTTTCGATATTAGTCAAATTTTATGCACACGCACTATTTTTTCGAATTTATCACTTTCTCATTTTTTGTTTAAATGCATCTTGATTTTTATGTCGCCCTTCAAAAGTGTAATTATTATACTATCATTTGTTTTAAGAATTCCCTCTTATACCCAAAGTTAACAGTTTTGAGTTCAGTAACAGTTTGAAACACTTTTATTATTTACGTCTAAAATTCATATCAAAAATTAATTAGTCTTTAATAACAAATATAGCCAATGACATTATTAATAAAGAAATGGGGCAAAACTACGGAATAAAAATGCTTATTTGAGATTCATACAAACATTTTGAGAACAATTAAACCACTTTTCGACTTTTGGTTCCTACTCTTAAATTAAAGAGACCAGAGATGTAACATATAACGCTGTTTAACCTACGCGAATGTTGCCAATTTCTAAAGAAAGATTAACGGAGTGGGGCAACTGGGAGGAGACCCGAACTCTGTGGCAGGGATGAGATAAAACGATTTTTCTAAAAGAAACATCCATTATCTAAAATAATCGATTATTTTTAATTAATCAATTTATTTTTTCGTATTTCTTCTAAAACCGATTATTCGATTATATTTGCACAGAATAAAAATAACCGATTAATCAAAAATAATCGAATAATTACAAAAAATCGATAAATTGATTTTTCTAAAAAAAATTACCGAATTATCGATTATTAAAAAAAAAAAACGATTATTTTAGATCAATTGATTGTTTTTAAATAAGTAATCGATTTTCTTTTCGTATTTCTTTTAAAATCGATTATTCGATTTTATTTGAAAAATAAAAAATAATCGATTAATTAAAAAACCGATAAATCGATTTTTCTAAAACATTAATTATTTTAAATAATCGATTATTTTTGTTCAATCAATTATTTTCAAATAATCGATTTTCTTTTCGAATTTCTTTAAAAATCGATTATTAATTTTGAAAAATAAAAAATCGATCAACTGAAAATAACCGATTAACCAACGAATAAATTTTCTAAAAAATAAGCAAATAATCGATTATTCGTTTATTTTTGCAACCCCTATCGGTTGCTTCAGGGTATTTATCTCAAATATTCAGAGATTCAGATTTTTTTAATTCCGTTATCTTTAAACCGCATTTGATTGCATTAAAAATTTTGCAAGAATATAGTTTTTTAATGAATACATTGTTTACGAGTTGTTAGCGTTTTATAATGTAATATTTTATTAACAATATTACTAGCTCCCGTAACATTAGCATATCTTTTTGCTTATAGATACTAAATCATCTTGAATATACAATAAACCTTGAAATTTTAAGTAGGTCATCCTGTATTTTATCTATCATTCTTATAATATTTCTTATAATATTAACGCACCAAAAAGGGCCAAAAACTACCATTAGTAAATATTCTTATAAAACTACTTTTCAAAAACAAAATTTCGTTAGCAATAATGCCTATTTACTTCTTAGTCACATAAGACTAAAATAAATGTTCAAAATTCTGTCCTTTCGTAAATTTATGTTAGGATTATGAAATCTGTTTTAAAGAATTATGGCGGCTTTATGTCAAAACATTAATAAATATTTACAGGTGAAAACGAATATATTTTTTATACTGGCACTTGTATTATAAGTATTATACAATTTTTCACGTTACACCGTGACATTTTGAACTTGAAATTAAATAACTAAAACACTTTAATTTGCTAAAACACCAACAAATAAATCAGGCGAAGATGAGCGTTGAATAGAAATATCGGAGCAATTCGGGTGGAGTTGTGGAAACAATGATGTTCAATTGGTGGGTTACTTGGGGTTAAAGAGACAACATACGTGGTGTGTAATTGTTACATCTCCGGTCTCCTTAATCTAAGTTCCTACTTTACATCTGTTTAGAAAAACAGGTCACTTTTTATCGGGTTGCAAACTGTCAGTAGGTATCGGCGTATTTCATAGCCAACTTTAAAAAATATAACAAACCTGGAATAAGTAAGTGGGTATTGTATAAGGTTTGTCGCATTAGGCCTTGTCAAAACTTTTTCAGTCTATAATAAATTAAAACTTGTTAAATTCTAATTACTAATTAACAAACACAGTGCCTATATAAAATTAAATTATTTTTGACATTTAAATTTAAAAATCTCCCAAAACTTTTAACTTTGAGTTAGATAATATATTATGCTTATTGTCTAAATTAAAATAATTATTGACAGACAAAATGTAGTGTTACAACAATCAAAATAAATAATAGTGGCAGCATAATTAGAGGCAAATACATTCAATGCAAAATTTAACTTATTGCAAATGTGCAGTTTTGACATTGAGAGTCCATTTTAAAAACTTTAAATTATAGTTAATTTTTGTTGTTGTCCATAATAGTTCATAATATGGAAAAGGCATCAGAAATGGCCATTTTAGGGGATTTAGATAACGATGATATTAAATATCGAACTGATACGAATATTGGCGAGCGCACTCGAAAGCTAATAAAGTCGCCACTATTTGCTATTTGCACACAATTAAGACTTTAATTAAGTCAGTCCCAGAACTTAAACCATATTCGCATACTCAGTCAAAATAAGAGCAGCACTACCGAGATATATCTTCCATAAGCCATATAAATTTATAACAGAACATATGGGAGAGCCAGATTTGTCAGATACGATCCATATCTACACCGACGGTTCCAAAACAAAACAAAACAAGGCTTAGGATGTGGAATATACTCCAGATCCTTAAACCTAAACATAAAATGAGCTGTGAGCAGTATTGCCAGTGTAATTCAAACCGACCTCACAGGGATTTTCATACAAGCAGAAGAAATCATCAGAAATAATACCACTGGAAGAAACATGCTTATCTATACAGCTAGCAGATAAGCACTTCTTACCCTGGACAGACCACAAATTTACTCAGCGTTAGTACTAGAATGTCACGAAGCTTTGGCCGATGTATCCGTCAACAATGTGGTCAACTTAAGATGGATCAACGGGGACGCCACATTGAAAGGTAACTGTCTTGTTGATTTACTAGTCAAGAAAGCAGGCAATCGAATACTTTTTGGATCTGGGCCTTCTATTGGACTCATAACATCTGTAGTATAAAATCTAATTAAAGCATTCCCTAGTAACATTCAAGGAAGATGTTTTGAAGCAAGAAGATGCTAATAGAAGAGAGGCAGCTCTTGGCGACGTTGTCAACTACATTAAATCTGTGGGCAGGCTCACGAGTTAGGAAGTGCCTATCTACTTAGGAGAATACAAAATGGACCTAGTGAGGCTTAAGTGCTGTGGGTTAACTCACCCTCCACACGTTACAGATACAGAGAAGAGCGGCGCTAATAGTGAACTTGCAATAGCTCTCTATTAAATTTAGGTTCATTAAAATATACATTATTCTAAAGTAACATAAACACATGATAGTTATCTAAAATAAAATAAAACACAATTTTACATTGTTTCGTCTTTATAAAATTCTGTAAGTTTATAATAAGGCCCAATTAACAGAAATCTCCTGAGCAACTTTCTAAAACCATCAGCATATCTACTTTTAGCAACCTTTACAACATTCTTCTTTTTCAGCATTTATCTATCTCCTAATTATTTTCCTCTCTCGTTTGTTGCTGTAACAAGTTCATTAAAACATTTGTTTTTTAACTATCGTGCACCTATTTGAGTTAATATATATGTGGCGAGAAGATAAACTCTCGTGGTCACACCAAAATACTCGTATGTTGAAATTTAGTTGAGACTCGGGCAAGAAAAAACAATAAATAATAGTGAGCGATTGCTGATTATCAGTGACAATCCTTACGATAGTTCAAGTGATAAACGGTTAGATTAACTTATGGAACATGACTATTTCTTGAAAATGAAAACAGTAGATATGATAATTTTTAGAGCAATAAGCATGTGAGAAACCGCTACATTGAGAGTATGAAACAACGAGTAGATAATGAAATCCAAAATATAAAACAACAAAAAGTTGCTACGGAAAGATAAAGCTAGGCTAAAAAGCATCACATGATGTAAGGAGAATGAAAGACATCGTGTGGAATTTGTTACTTTCTGCACTTGTTGCACAATATGCTATTCTAGTTTTATTAAATATTGTTCTCAGATCATGAAAACGTAGTTTAGACGTAAGTAACAAAATGGTTTTTAATGTTTAAATGTATACAATCTTAAAAATAATAGAAACAATAGTAGTTTGTGCAACAAGAGTGAATATGATGGCCATATCGCACGAAGAGGAAATTTGAGCACGACGCCATATGTGGAGTGCTCAATCGTCTGAGTGCGATGTCGGCAATCCATTCGAGTTGTACAGTATATTTTTTCTACGATCCACTAACGAAAATATACAAATAAAAAAAATATTTTAGGTTATTAAGACAAAATAACTAATTTAAAAATAATTTATGACTTTTACTAATGTTTAAAATAAAATAAATTAAAAAAAAATAAAAAAGGTTCATTTCATTTTTTTCCATCCGAGAATCGAACTCTTAGACCTTCAGATAGTACCCGATTTAGGGTCCCATTTTCGCATACAAGCCTCGAAGAGGATTGAAAAGTATATCGATGTTGAGCAGAATAAAAGAAAATTTACGAGTGGCTCTTGGGGATGGTAGATGGAAAATTCGAGATTTCCCTTATCAGAAAAATTTTCCGACCCCAAAATGCACTTATACATTCAGGTAATTCAAGAAAATATATTTTTCGGACTAGTGACGATGTACGTTTTCATACATTCGATGGGCTTGTGTGGAAAAATCTGGTAAAATCTCGATTTTTCCTTAGAAGAATATGCCCTTATTTCAACCCTTTAGCCACTTGCAACATTAAAGCCTTTGGTTTTCCGAAGCTTAGTTCTATTAATTAATTATATAGTGAAAACGGCTTGCGTGGAATTATGGGCAACAAATAACCTTTCAGTTTTGTTGGGGAAAATCGAATTTTCCATGTATTATCCCCAGGAGAGTAAATTTACTTAAATTTTACTTAAAATCTATGTACTTTTTAACCCTCTTCGAGGCTTGTATGCGAAAATGGGGCACCTAAACCTGTCACTATCTGACGGTCTATCTTCTATTCCTTTATTTTTGTTGATTTAATACTCGTAATTAAATTGACTTCATATAGTTTTATTTAAATTAACAAATTGTTTATAATTATAGACGAAATAAAAACAGAAATGCAATTATTTATCGATTCTACACTATATCAACCCATTTTAATGTCTGTTTAATCTCAATAACTAAAAAATATACTGACACTTAGTTTGACAGAATTGTCACTTATTTAAAATTTTAAAAATAATAGCAGTCGGTTGATCAAAATATGAACGGTGATTGGTGGGTTTAATTTTTTTGCAGTGTTCTCACTACCTAGAATGGATATGAAATATATTCGTTCAGTTGAAGGCAATAGCATACTTTTTCGTTTTGTAATCTGGACGTAGATAAGCTTATATCCATGTGGGTGTAAAAAAAAATTAATGAATGCCTTTCTTAAGCTGGCAGAACCAACTGGGCAGAATCGATTCAGATCTATAGCTATTACATTATTTAGTACTTTTTACTAATTTGTACAACCAATAAAAATTTTGTACCATGTGCCGCTTTCTATTAAAAAAGGATAAAAAAATAAAACAGAACTAAAAAGGACTGAATTTGTACTAATCTTTTGTACTATGTGCCGTTTTTAAAAACATAGCGCTCAGAGCTTAGTATTAAGCTGTCGGAACCACATTACAAAATAATGAAACAAAGGTATAATTAAAAAGGACTGAATTTGTACCAATTTATACCACCAATAATTTTTTTGTAGTATGTGTCATTAAAAAAAAAAACAATTAATGAAATTTTCAGCTTATTATAATGGACCACATCAATAAAAAATAGTAATAAAACCCCAGTCCAATTAAAAAGGACTGAATTTGTACCAATTTGTATCATTAAAAAAACAATATACAGTGTCTGTCATAAAATTGGATCCATATAGGATTTTTTTTTAATATTATGAGTGGAAAACACGTTGCAGGGCAATTACCTCTGCTTATTTAAAAGCCTATAATAGCCCATGTCAAAGCTGGCTCCTAACATTGAAGGATTTTTCAAAAAAATACCGAATTGAACATTTAAATAATGCAGTTTCCATCCAACTTTATTATGGGTCATTTTAAGTATTTAAAAAAGAACAGGTAAATACCCTATGACGTATTTTTTCAATCGTAATATCAACAAAATTTTCTATATAGATCCAACTTTATGAAACACACTGTATTTAACCGAACTGTATGAAACAACTTCAAATCTGTTATAAAGAGTAGAGCGACTTTTTGCACGAACAGATCAATCGTTATTTTTACATAAGAAACAACATTATAATATAAAGTTTGAGATGTTATACCCTTCCCAACAAACAATAAATTGCCGGGATATTGCTAGCCTTTTGCTGTAATTAAAGGACAAATAAATGCGACGATTAACAGATAAAAGCCTACTTTTGGCCTTTCGATAGTGGCCCAGCATTATGTTGCTTGAGTACGGCCTTATGAAGGGTAAGTAACTGTCTTGAGTAAAAGCATGGTAAAAGTCAAAAGGCTTTTAATTGCCGTAGACTACTCAACTCCAATAGTCCAGGAGGATTCCGTCCCGCGTTCATAGATGGAGACGCCGATGATCACTTGTTACATACTCTACGAGTGGACATGTACTACGAGGTCAGTCTCGAATTGCTGGTATTCACTATTTAGTATTCATTGTAATTTTTTACTTTTACATGTTAATTTAGAATATTTTATGAATAATTTTTTTGAAGAAGACATTTTTTCTTTATTATTTTGTTATACAGCTGAATTAAATAAAATGTCTACAATATTCTATATTGAAATGCCGTCAAACGGTACTATCGAATATCCTGTCTGTGCCTGACACATGGCCGTCATTCAGCAGTCAGTAATAATATGGTAAAACGCCAGCAATTTCCCGTTAATTTCCCATCAATAGGCCATTAATTGCCAATATGTTTATTTCTAGACATTAAAAGGAAAACAGAGGCCTATTAAATGGATTTAATGGCTAAGTGACTTCGGCCCGACTGTCGGCCGTAGTGACCTATATATGCCGGCCTTTTAATTATAAAAGTATCCTTTTCCATGAGTAGAATCAATCGTTTCTTCTACATTAAAAGCCAACATGCTTTGTACTGATAAAATAGTAAGTTTCAGATTTTCTACCCTTGCCGTACCTTTGAAAAATATTCCGAAATCCTTAGCCTCACAAATAAAGTTCCTTTTGCACGAGCAGAATCAATTGTCCCGCCTACATTAAAAGCAACATAATTTACACCGTTAAAATATAAAGTTCCATCATTTGTACCCTCGCAGTTTCTTCAGAAATTATCACGAACTCCTATTAGCCTCAAGAGTAAAGTATCCTTTTGCTTGAGCAGAATCAATCGTTACTCCTGCATTAAAAGCAACATAATGTGGTCCTGCTGGCTTAATATTGAGCTAGCAGTGTCACATTTTTTTTCAAAATAGATTTGAATAGATTCTGGCCCGTTGATCCTGCTAGCTTATATCCTTTACTTCTGTTCATTGTCTTTGTAACTATTATCAGTGGAACACAAATATCGTCATCACTAATATATCATATTGTAGTTTGCTGTCACACCAGCAGATTACATACACCCATGTAGAGCAAGTCACTTTATTATTCATATCCTATTAATAATTGTTTCCTAAAACTTTAACTATGACTAAGTAACGCATGAATTGCCTTTTAAATTACAATTTTTAACAAACTTCCTTACAGTAATGCAAATAATTACTATATAACATTTCTTTTCTACCTCTTCGACAAATTATATTTTTTTACAATAAGGAACAATAATCCTTGTATACTTAAATATAATTAAACTGTCCGTGAAGCTTACGTAAACCGATTGTATCTGCTCTTTATACATAAAAATAACAGACATTTATAAATTATACCTGCTATTATGGTCATAACTGGAAAGTTTAGACAAAAAGATTTATGCTTTCTACGTAACGTTATAGATCTATTTTGAAGATATTTTCGGTACATCCAAATTAAGTGCCTATGAGACAATATAGAAACGGGTTTACTAAAATGTATTAGGATTATTAATTGTTGTTACTAGAGTAGTTGACATTAATTAATAATTTTTTAAAGAGCATTTATGTACAGATGCAACATTAAAGAATAAGATTTAAGAGTATAGGTACGGTATTTTTAGCTATTGTTGATGTTTTTATAAAATAAAAGACGAGCATTATTTAGTAAGCCCATCTAAAAACGATTTCATTGGCTAACTTCAACAATGTTTTAGAAACATTGCAAAGGTTTAGTCGGAGCAATGTGTATAAAAAATGTTTTTTTCCAAATGTTATTTCATCTCTTTTATTAATGAAAACCTAAATGTTCCTAATGACATAAACAATCACTTTTTATTGGCAACTGGTAACTGTGCCGATGCTGACCAAGATTTACTTCTTTTCTATACTAATAATTTTAAAGACAACTTCCGTAACTTGCTAAGTTTTACAACAGTTAATCAAAATACTATCTATAAGTATTTAAACGAAATTAAAACGCAGGCTATAGGAATTGATGGATTGCAAATTAATATGCTCCTTATGTGTTGTCCGTATATTTTAATTTTCATTACGAATATTGTTAATTCCTGTATAAAGGAATCTTTTTTTCCAGGCCTTTGGAAAGTCACAAAAGTTTTCCCATTGCCTAAAAAGAACAATATTAGTAGCTTTAGTGAATTACGACCCATTTCAATCTTATCAGTGTTATCAAAAGTTCTGGAAAAAGTAATTAAATATCAGATAGAGTCTCACATCAACAATTACAATATTTTACCAATCAGCCAATCTGGTTTCAGACGTGGCTACAGCTGTACTTCAGCATTATTAGAGGTCACTGATGATATCTTTAGGGATATAGACAAAGGGTATACAAACGTTTTAATACTTCTAGATTATACAAAAGCCTTTGATACAATTAACCATCAGCTTCTGTTCAGTATTCTTCACTATGTTGGTTTTTCGGTTAAAGCAACTGAATTTATTAAATACCATCTTTCCGATCGTTCACAGTTTGTTGAAACAAGTGCCGGTAGATCTGATATTAAAAATATTGCCTGCGGTGTGCCACAGGGCTCTATTTTGGGACCAATTTTGTTTTGCATTTACTCTACTAATATTAGTTCGGCTCTTACCAATGGCAGAGTTTATATATATGCTGATGATACGCAAATAAGGTTTTCTTTGTCTGATTTTAATGTTGCTCTTACTAATGAACTGATTAACTCAGAATTAATTAAAATCGTAAATTTTTCTAACAGACATCAGCTAACTATCAATCCCGC
The DNA here is from genome assembly GCA_927349885.1 of Psylliodes chrysocephalus. Taxonomy (NCBI): domain Eukaryota; kingdom Metazoa; phylum Arthropoda; class Insecta; order Coleoptera; family Chrysomelidae; genus Psylliodes; species Psylliodes chrysocephalus. The sequence continues at coordinate 77,247,009 of OV651814.1, read as the reverse complement.
AAAAACTCAAATACTCGTCTTTGGAAAAAATAAAAAAGAACTAGCAGAACATTTATCTGTGAGTATTGATGGTGTCTTGGTGGCTTGTGTAGATGTTGCCAAAAATCTGGGTCTTCATCTTGATACTGACTTAAAATTTAAAAGCCATGTAAATAATTGTATAAAAAGGGCTTACGCTAATTTGAAAATGCTTTACCCGCATCGCCATGTTTTAGATCAAAATATAAAAATACTTCTTTGTGATACTATGGTTCTCAGTCATTTTAATTACTGCGATGTCGTCTACGGGCCTTGTATTGACTATGTGGATATTAATCGTATTCAAAGAGTACAAAATTCTTGTCTTCGCTACATATATGGTATAAAAAAATACGAAAGGATAAGTCACAAACTAATTGAAACTAACTGGTTAAATATGGAAACTAGAAGGAATTTACACATGGTAACATTGTATAATAAGATCATTTCATTAAAGTCGCCTCCTTATCTCTATAATAAAATTACATTTCGAAGTGATGTGCATAATGTGCATACAAGGTTTAGAGGGCATATATCTCCACCTCTCCATCGTACCTCCAAATTTCAAGGTTCATTCTCTTATATGATATTTAAACTATATAACCTGGTTCCTCCTAAACTCAAACATCTTTCGACAAATATGTTTAAGCAAAAGTATAAACATCTCTTGATGTCAGAAAATATCTAGTCAAAACAACCATTAGATATTATAATAAAATGTAATATTACATTTATAAAATGTGTATTTATATTTTTGTCTCGATTGTGCCACACTTTATTCGTTGTATTTTATTATTTTATTATTTTAATATTTTTCTTTTCTTTATTAGGGATAGCAATTAATATCAGCTATGCTGTCTGCTATTTCCTTTTTGTAGTATTATATTATTTTGTTCGATAAAATTTATGTATTTAATGCAAATTTACCTGTAATACTGCAAATAAATTATTATTATTATTATTATTATTAATGGTGAAAAGTCCAGTGTTTGAAGGTTTTTATTTTAACTCCAAAAGTGTGTAATTTTTATTTTCAGTTTCAATTATTTCTATATTTAATTTATATTTGGGTGATTCTCGCATAACTCTGATTTTTTTATGTCCAATGTTTTATTTATCGTTTAGCATAAGTTTTCCTCATCAAAAAGTTATTAATATTATAAATTTAGAGGTATTTTACAACAGACATTATGAATTAGATCATAAACCTTTGTAATTTTTTTTAAGCTGCATATAAAATATACTCGAAATGTCAAAATTAATTTTTTAATATAAAATTTACCTCTTATAACTACAATCTAATGCATACTGCATTGAATTTTATTGCAATTTTGTACCAATCTTTCGATTGGTAAAAAAAATAATCTTTTATATGTCAGTACCGTGGAAATAATGTCAGTACCGTGGCATTAAAATTTTTAAATTTTGTCACACTTTTCGTTGTGTCGTAGCTGTAGTAAAACCACTTTACAGGCTTATTTGTGTGCATTAATAGAAAACAAAAACGCGTAAAACATACGTGTTAAAACATTTTTAATTTTAGAAAAATGTAAGTTGTAAAAATCGCAGTTACACGAGAATCACTCATTTATATTTCTATTTTTGAATTTTTTTTATTCTTTTAAAAAGCTGTCGAATTTTAAATTCGTTACTATTTTTACTATTTGTATGTTAATTATCTGTAGACATAATAGTCTAGCATTGTCATTTGTGACAAGTTTAGTCAATTTATGCCTTTAGTTGCCTTTGGCTTACCTAATAAAATGTAGTATGTTACATTACGAGTGTGGAAAATCACTTTTTACGCAAGAACAATATTTTTCCTATGACAACAAAATAATTTCGTCAAAAATTCTAAAACCAGGTTATTATTATAATAATTAAAATATATTTAAAAAATAAACAACAAATAATAATCATATTTATTCAATTTTGATATTTTCTAAACAAAAAAAAACTAAAAAAAACTAAAAAACAAAAAAAACTAAAAAACAAAAAAAAAATAAAAAAAAACAAAAAAAAATCAGCCCATGCAAGGATTTGAACGCGGCGCTTGCCAGGTCTCAAATGGCAAAGTTGATAAAGTTTGATACTCTACCACCTGAGCTAATAGGCCTTGCGTCAATTGAATTATCTAATCGATTATGTGTTTGACCAGAATAAAAAGCAAACATAACTTACTTATTTTAAAATTAAAATTATTTTAATAATAATTGTTAAAGATAAATATCTAGGATCTAATTTACAACAATTTCAATAATTTAACAATTATATCGATTTTAGTATTAATATGGACAATAAATAGGTCAAAATAGAAATGATGCGTTTAACATTTTGTGACAGCTGATGCGGAAAGTAGCATATTCGCACAAGGGTGGAAAGTAAATTCTTATTCATACGCGTGTGATATAGGGCACTTTCCATAGGATACCTATTAGCTTATCTACGCACAGATTACAAAACGAAGAAGTATGCTATTGCCTTCAACAAAACGAAAATATTTCATATCCATTCTAGGTAGTGAGAATACTGCAAATAAATGAAAGCCACCAATCACCGTTCATGTTTTGATCAACCGACTGCTATTATTTTTAAAATTTTAAATATGTGACAATCCTCTCAAACTAATTGTCAGTATATTTTTTAGTTATTGAGAATAAACATACATTAAAATGGGTTATTCTTGTGTAGAATCGATAAATACTAGCATTTCTGTTTTTATTTCGGATCTATAATTGTAAATAATTTGTTAATTTAAATAAAGCTATATGAAGTCAATTTAATTACGAGTATTAAAGCGACAAAAATAAAAGAATATGTAGTCTTGTGGTTAGCGTTCTTGCCTTTCACACGGAAGACTGGAGTTCGATTCTCGGATGGGGAAAAATGAAATGAACTTTTTTTCGTTTATTTTATTTTAAATATTATTAAAACTCAAATTATTTTAAAATTAGTTATTTTGTATTAATAACCTAAAATATCTTGTTTAATTTGTAGATTTTTGTTAGTGGATCGTAGAAAAAATATACTGTACAATTCGAGTGGATTGTCTACATCGCACTTATACAATTAAGCACTCCGCCTACGCCGTCGTGCTCAAATTTCGTCTTCGTGTGATATGGCCATCATATCCACTCTTGTTGCACAAACTACTATTCTATGTCACTATCCAAAAGCACTTTCATATCTAATTGGAAAGTTGAGGTTTTTCGCTATTTGTCATAATTTGACATTACTGACATACGTGTGCTCCACAGTAACTTTAGGGCACACTTGTGTATTTTCATTTTTAGTAAAGAAAAGAAAGCTAATCGGTATTTTAAAACAAAATGTAGACTAATCTGAATATTTTAGTTAAGCATTTAATATTCGAACCCATTTTCCTTAATATTTAAACGATAATTGAAATATTTAAAATATATTACGCCGTTTTACGATTTGCACGCAAGTAGGCAACACAACTTACGCAACACACGCTTCGTTAGCGGTGTCTGTTAATGAAACATTGTAGAAACATTTAAATTTGGTAATATCGTGTACCTAATCGTAGAAAAAAATCTTGTGTGTAATTCGAACGGAAAGGTATTTGCCACTTGCGATAAATTGCACTTTGCGCTCCTAATATACAAATAGCTATTTCTTAATATTTAACAATATCTGCAAACTGTCATTTTTGAACAATTTTTACATGACCAGAAAGTTTAATATCTATATCTAATATCTACAAGCTGTGATATGCTACTACGCTGCAGTTGATTGGAATTATAGGTTAATGGTCACTCACACAAGTGTACTAGGTGCAGTCTTTCGCTTACTTTACTAATAAAGTAATTTATTTAATATTTCTAGTATCGTTGTTTTTATTTTGGCTGTGCTAATTTTTTTCCATAAATAAAACTAGAAAGTATGTGGTATTTATTTATAGATTCAGTGTATTTTTCTAAAATCTTTGCAACAAACAGTTTTCAAACAGAAATACATGAGAACATTAATTTTATTAAGGGTGAGATTATAGACTAAACTTTTGCAAGTTGCAGTTTCAAATGAGAAAAAAAAACATTCCGGAAATGTTTTTAATTTGTGGTTGGAACGTCTCGCAAGAAGATCAAAACCTAACCTATAAAAGTTAGAATTTGTGTTGTTGATTAGGTACAGTTATTGATGTCAGGTCCATTGGTTCATCTGGTATTTAAAAGATTGTCATGGATTTGGATTATTTATTTTTGTTGCGAACTGGAGACGAAAAATGCAGTGAGCATTTCAGAGAATTTTGGTTTTAAAATAAAGTGACATAAAACCTCAATGATGAATAAAGGTAATATTAAAAATAGTAATACAAACAAAAACATTATCTCCATAACGTCTTATTTTAGGTATATGATTAACAACGACGAACAACTACTAAAACAATTTTGTTTGCAAAAGGCAAATTGTAAGCATTTATGTTGTTGTTTAACATAGTTGCCAAATTATTAGAAGGATTTTTGTGGTTACAATTAGAAATCTAAAAAAAGGCTTCTAGAATAACATTAAGGAAGTATATTTGCATACTTAATGCAAATTATGGCCAGTTTAATATTATTTTCTAGTTGTAACTATTATAGTTTCAAGGTGATTGTCAGGAAAGTGCGTCATTTATTCTGCAGTGTGACAGCAATGTAAAGCAAACGTCGTAGACGTAAGTGCTGAAGTCTGCAGTCCTATTCTTGATTATTCGCAGTTATTTTTAAGATCACATGTATAGTCTAACATTACGAAAGAATATAAAATTGTGTAAACGTTCAAGTACTGGCATCTATCTCTGTATCTGTAACGTGTGGAGGGTGGGTTAACCCACGGTACTTAGACCTTACTAGGTCAATTGTGCATCCTCCTAAGTAGATAGGTACCTCCTAGCTCGTGACCCAGTCTACAGATTTAATGTAGTTGTTCGCTATAGTGTGGCAGGATAATTTAAAAGGTCCCTGGAAAGTCTACAGCTTCTTGCTTCATCCCATATCTCCTTCAAATGTCCCTTAATTAAGCCTCTCACTACCGATATTGTCAGTCCAATATAAGGGCCAGGTCCAAAAAGTATTTGGTAGGCTGCCTTCTTGGCAAGTGAATCAGCAAGATGGTTACCTTTCGATGTAGCGTGACCTTTAATCCATCTTAAGTTGACCACATTGTACTAACCCTGAATAAATTCGTGGTCTGTGTAGGGCGAGTAGTGCTTATCTGCTATCTTTATAGATGAGCATGTTTCTTCCAATGATATTTTTGGTGATTTCTTTTGCTGCTATGAGAATCCCCGTGAGTTCAGTTTGAACTATATAGGCACTACTACATTTTATGTTAAGGTTTAAGGATCTAAAGTATATTCCACATCCTGAGCTTTGTTTTGTTTTAGAATCATCGGTGTATATATGAATCGTACCTGCCAATTCCCGCCCTTCTATTTGTTCTGTTATAACTTTATATGGCTTATGGAAGATATATCTCGGTGAGATGAAGTCCGTTCGCTTGAACCAGTGGGAGCGTATCGAGCGCCTCCTGCCAAAAGCAACATCTCGCCTCACCAGATCCTACATCAAGATCTATTCCAACCAGAGATAATGAAGAGATGTACTACTAATAAATATCGTGCGGTCCTGAATAACACATGTTCTAAGGGACACAGGCGGGTGTACTATCTGCTGTTGTTATATGCCTATTTTAATATTTTTGTTTTGTTTACAAAATTATTTACATATATTAAAAAATCTAAAATAATTCAAGCTATTTTATTCCAAACTGAACCCAAAAAATTAAGAATCATTAGTTATATTAAATTTAACTAAATTAGACGTAATTTCACTAAATTAGGTGTAATAATTTTCAATAAATTCCAAAAACCTACACATGTTAGGTTGAAAGTGGCAACAGGGCTTACATCGGCATGGATATTTACGTTGTTTATTATAAGCGCACAGCGGCTTTTTTTAGTTTTATACCCTTCAGACCTCCCGCGCTACGCCCTAATCCATCTATAGTCTGGCAGCACTGCACCCTGCGGCTTATTATACCACCATTTAAAGGTCCCATTACTTTCTTATTCACACCCTTATTCATTCTCATTCATTCCACGACTTTGTCGATGGTTAAACGCTAGTCGAAATGTCCCTTAAAATGTATAAAATTAAGATGAATGGCGCTTCTGTACCAAAAGGGAAAAATGCCATGACATAGTTACATATATTTGATACCTAACACGATTTGATGTGAAAAATTCTCCATTTTGATTACACCTAGCAAGAAGAAATTTCAATATACAATTATATACATTTCAATATACAAGTAAAAACTGCAATATTAAAAATAAAAAAACTAATAAAAAAACTATAAACAAAACTTTTTTTTTGTGATGGAAAGTAATTCTGCTCTATTTTACTATTTTGCCAACTTTGACGCATCCTTGACAGAACCATTCGCAAAACTTTGTTACTGATTGCCTGCGTGTAATAATGCCTTTTAGCAAAGAATACCTACCCAAGAAGCGAAACCGAATGAGTTTTCGTATGTGCCAATGCATGAGAACTTAATACACTGGAAAACGTATGAAAATTAATAATTTTTTGTAGTTTGGTTCATAAGTATTAAACACATACTAAAGTAACAATGGGTTCGTTCACCGTCATCAAACAGTTTCGTACTATTACGAATCGGTAAAAGGTAAACGAGCAAATTCGAAACAGCTTTTTTGAAACTGTTTGTTAAAACGTAAAAGTGCAATTTAAAGTCGCTTCTACGTTTAACAATCAAAAGTATGCCAAATGGGAACTAAAGAAAGGGTTCTGTGGCAGTTTTGTTTTCGCAAGTTGAAGTAAAATGCGTTTTAACATATTTTCCCGTAAAATAATTTCAATACCTGACTCAAATTGTTTGGAATAATAAATGATCCTAGGTTAATTTAAAGTACAAACTCTATAAAGATATGTCAAATTATTTCAAATTTCAACCCGTCCTTTGTTCGTTCACCGTCATCTAAAGTGACCATATTTTGAAAATTAGAAAGTGGGATAAATCAAAAACATTGAGATTAGGAGATTTTTTGTCAAAGAATTCTATTTTTTGAAGTAGTGAGGGTTCATTGGAGAGCAAAAAAAACGTCACCATAATGGCTTTAAAGCGGGATAAAATTGGGACACATGTTAAATCGGGACTAGATTTAAAATCGGGACTGTCCGAACTAAAACGGGACGGATGGTCACTTTACCATCATCGCAACTGTTTAGACGAAGCATAGAAACGTATGATTCCCAAACAAATCATTAATCAAATGACAGTGAGCACGGCCAATGAAACAGAAAATTCTTACCTATGTACAATAGATTATTTTATAACGAAATAAGTACTGCAGGTACAATGACAGTCACTACACAATAGCGTAAGCAGAAAACCTGGTCATTATGCAAATAAGGCATTTGAGAACATACTCTGCGAAAGAATGCAAGTATGTCTTAAAATTATAGGACAATGGTGCAAGGATCGTTACTGTATATCAATCCCAAGAAAATGAAAATGGAAATGATCCTTTTCACAAGGAAAAGGATGAAAATGAAATTGAAACCTCCCGAGCTCCTAAACACAAAACAAAACTTTGCAACCATCAAGACAGAATGAAGTAGAGACGACATAAACATAAACACTTCTAGTGACGAAAAAGTGTAATGAAAATGACGACTTTAGTCGTACTTTGATTTATTTGAAGTCAATCATTCTATATTTGAAGTCTGACGGAATGACAATGATTTAATATCATTTAAATGCAGCTATTTAAAAAAAATGGCATTTATTCTCACTCGAATTTGACATACGACGTAAAAATATAATGCAAAAGTGCGGACACTTTAGCATCGTCATAGCATCTCTTCTCTTTATTCTTAGGGAAGCACAATGGACATAGTGAGGCATAAGTGCCGTGGGGTAACCCACTCTCTACACGTCACATATATAGAAGAACTGCAGATAGCTGTAAATGCATTTCCTCGGAGTGAATTTGTCATATATATTAATTATTGTTTTGTATTATTTTTTATTTACTGTTTTAATCCGAATTAATTGAAAAACAGAAAAAAAAAAACAAATTTTAAATAAAAGACTATGAATTTAAACGATGCATAATACATAGGCGTAAAACATCATTAAGGTTATACTGATTTAGAAATTTGAAATATAAAACATTTACAGCCAGATGCAAGAACGGTCATTAAAATTTACGAATAATGCAATGTATTTTTTTCAAATAACAAATATCTTAAAACTATCTAATTTCTAATTAATAGTTAGTTAAATACAATTACGTACTTTATTGCAATTTTCATAAAACGCTAATAATAATATACCAAACGTTGCTCTACATAAATGGACAGCTATGTTTGACGTTAAAACACCTCTAAAACACTGAGAAAACTTGGCAGTTTTTTGTCCACGAATTGTCCATTTAGTTTCGCTTCTTGGGTAGGTATTCTTTGCTTTTAGTGATGCCTCGCTTCTCGTCATCTGTAAATAAGCAATCTATATGACTATATATCACTAGATTTTTCCCTTCTAATACACAAGGGCCATCTTAATTTTATAAATTTTTGTGGATACTTTTTGATATAAACAACCATGTAAGATTATCCTCTTTTCCTCTTTCTAAGACAAAAATTGAATGCTTGTAATTGAACAAGTGTATATTTATGAATCAAACCGTTAGTCCAGTAGTTGTTTGTCGTTGATACCTAATCTCTATTAGTCTAAGATCCGAAGTAAGGTCGACCTTCACCCATCTGTTTAATGGATGAAAGATTCTTTTTATTAAATAAAATGTTTTTATAAATATAGTGCAAAAGGTTTGCTTAAGAAAATTCGGTCCAGACTATTTATTTTCCTAAAATAAAAAAAACGACACCCTGTAAAGTATTCCCCAGATGCTTTGACAATACCTAAACTTTAATCAGCTTACTGCAAGATAGATTAAAGCTTAAGTTTAAAATTTGGTGTTTTTCTCTTTATCCGTTTTTGGGTTGTCTTCAAAATTCGAAATTTGCAGTTTTCCTCAAATATCTCGAATTAGGTCCATTTTAGAGAAATTATGTATAGGGTCAAAATAATAGAGAATGGCATCATAAGTAACTTTTATTATGATTCCTATACTTTCCTAATCTGTACACAGAAAGAAAAGCCAAAAATGGCCCTGACCGTATTTTTTCAAGCAACCCATTTTCGGTATATTTAAAAACATATTTTATTTAATAAAAAAAAACTTGTATCCATTAAACAGATGGGTGAAGGTCGACCTTACTTACGGATCCTGGACTATATCCGATTTAAACCTCTATCCTCTACACATATTCTCTAGATCAGCCTTACTCAACCTTTTTTTCCTTCGGGCCACATTCGTATATATGTGCTATGTTACACGGGTCGAAATATTTTTGGATGATGACCTTTTTTTTAGGACATCTATCTAAAATTAGTTAGTGGGGACCTCTAATAAATAAAACATAAATACATCCCGTTGTGTTACTGTAAAAACAAGATAACTCACATTTCTAAAGTTTCGATAAAACACTATTCAAATGTTTAAAACTTAATAAAAATCAGTAAAAGCTTCAAACCGTTTGGTACCTTCAATGAAGAAGGTTTACAAAGTATAAACTAATAATCTATCAATAATTGGTAAAAAAAAAACAGAAAAAACGTCACTTAGCTTATTCTAGCTCTACATACAAATCATAATTCAATATATGTGTCACTATCTTCAGTCGAAGTTTCAGTAACATTATTGTATACAGGTAGATTGTGATAAAAATGGTGAAATTCATCAGGTGTATCTGATTTTGCAAAATTTTAGTCGTAGTAAATCTTTCTTCTTGCACTTTTTGTAAGTATTTTCAAAACTGTGTTTCATCCTTTCATGCATCCTCTGAATAAATACTGTGCGAGTTTGGCATATAAAGCTGAATTCCCCACCCTCGCCCAATGATAAATTAAATCTGGTGGAATGTATTTAGCTGAATCTTTCGATACGTTGTCTCTTAGAAAGTGTGGTTAAAATTCATATTCGCCTGTTACCGCTAATACTTTCATTTACGAATTTTTACATAAAGATTCGCTCGTTACGGCTTGACGAATCACTCGTTACAGCTTAACCAATTACCCGTTACATCTTGACCAATCACTCGTTCACCACGGAGATTCGAACATCACGTGTTATTATCTAGTGATTGTTTAAGGTTAGCTGTACCGCGGAAAGAAAGGGTGACGTAATCATTTCGTGGATTTTGGAACAATCGAGAAAGGCTAGTCATAAAAAAACAAATGGCGTGGGCACAATGTTGTAATATTTCAACAAAAATAAGAGGGCAAACCACTACCGAAATATTGGTACGTTTCCACTGGAAATCACCGAAAGCACTACAAATTTTCTCGAAAATTCCAAAACCATCATCTAAAATCGTGGTCGAAATCAATTCGTCGCTCAAAACCCGAAATAGCGAGAAAAAAAGATCATCGTATAAAATTAAGGTGGATTTTCAGTAAAATCACCTAAATTACATAAAACATTTTTAAGTGATTTCCGAAATACAGGTACGTTTTGACCTTATTGGTTCCCCTCGGTTCTGACCTTTATCTTGTTTTGGCAGGAACACTATTAAGAATCGGACTAAATATATTTAGCAAAAATAAGTTATATGTCTGTTATCTGGTTTTGGTAGACACATTTATCAATTGAACACAATGTTATGATTATGTTTTGGTATAAATGCCACTCCATCTTATTTGTCCATATTGTTAATGTATTAACATGGAGCTAGTTCTTTCACACTTGTAGAAAGTGTACTTACTTAACTCGAAAATTCCAAAAGTGGAGCTATCTTGTTTTTGCAGTAACCCCAGAAAATTCCAAAAATTAGCATGTTATTTAGCGCTGCGACCAATTATAGTATTGCTGGCCACAAAAAAAGCTTGGAGGGCTACATGCGGCCCGCGGGCCGCAGGTTGAGTATGGCTGCTCTAGATGAATGTGCTGTTGCCAAGGGGCTATTTTGTTTAAGTGGAACTTGCGTTTAAGTTAAATAGAGAGTGTATAAGTAAAACAAGAAATTGTTACAGCTGTGGAAAATAGGGTACTAATGGTCACTTTTTTAGAAAAATCAATTCACTTGAAATGAAATACTTATTTATATGCCTTTTCCTATTGTGAAATTCAGCTATCGAGCTTTTTATTTTCTTTTTATTTACAGAATATAGCATAATCATAATATTATTATTTTGTTCGATGTTAAATGTAAATTTAAAATTCGAAAGTAACAAATATCCTTGTCTACAAGCCGAAGTTGCAGAAGGTTTTTCGTCGGCCTGATAAGAAAAGTGCCTAAATCCACTTTTTTGCGAAAATGGGATTTAGATGTTATCATCTATTAGAATAACGTCTAAGCCGCCTTCTGACAAAATTTTGTCTACTTAACCGGTTGTAAATTGAAATAATAGAAATTTGCCTATTTCCGGTTTGTCAATTTGCCTAGCTCCACATTTTTGTTTAAAAGAGTAACGCGTGATAATGACTTTCTTGTGTTACATTCAAAGTTATAAGTGTTAGATGTGAAGAGGAACAGTAATAATGTATTTGTTAAAAAATAACGTTTTTCTTCTCTCCTGTAAAATTTTTCAAAACGGAGATAGGTATTTTTCTTATTAGGGCGACGTTTTGGAATATTCAAAATAAACACAAGATTATCGCATAAGTTCGCTATATTTGCATATCTGCAGTCGTGTATTTTCTGTAAACTCGCCCTTCGCTAATACTTAATATTTTGCAATTCTACGCCTAGAACAGTACTTTTACATAGGACAATATTACTATCACTATCACAGACATGATAATTAGTAAAAAATGTTCTGTATGTTCTCTATGAACCATCGAGATAGAATAAAGTAGAGACGATACCCAACTAACAAAGTAGCTTTATAATTTTTAGTTTACAAGACTTTTATATTTTATTGATATTATATTGCTGTTTATGGAATGTTAATTTGTTGTATTAAAAATGCAGCAGAAACCACAATTTTGTTCTCTGAAACTAAATTGTTATATAAATTAGTTTCTACAATATTCTTATAGCAAAATTATAAAAAAGTTTTCACGATAACTATAAAATTGTTACATAAACATGTATACAACTATTTTACACAACATTTCAACTAATAACATTAAATTGCTTTATAGTGATTGTATGGTTGCTTTGGATCACCTTTACAACTTTTTGGATATACAAATACAACTGTTCCTCAAGCTCATAATAACGCTTTAAAAAATAGCTATATAACTATTAGTGTGAGATAATTCTGTGTCAATAGCAATTTTCTTCTGATGAAAACTCAGACATTTCTTGATCAACCGTTGGCATGACAATATTACATGAAAAGTAGTAAAATGTTCTGTTTGTTCTCTATAAACGCAGATGCAGACATTTCCAAAATAACAGTTGGCATGACAAATAGACTGTTTAAAGTTGCCATGACAGCATTTATGAAATCAAGAATGGCAGAAATAAAATTTTGTGTGTAAGAACTTGTTGATTTTACCATAAAATGCAGGGAATATAAGTATTTATGATTTATATTCAAGATTCTTTAGAATCTTCAATTATAGTAAATCCTTCAGTAAAATACACATGTCTTATTTTAGAGTTAATATAGTCTGTTGACAGTGATAATACTTTCCTATGTAAAATCCATGTTACCAAAAAAGGTTTAAAATTAAAACTTAGTCTTAAAAATGGGAGGATAAAAAAATACTCAAACTTAGTTTATTTTAATCAAAAAACATATTACATTAGATTTGTCGCAATTGCATTTGTGCCATACTGGGGTTAAGTTTTTCTAACCAGTAATAATTATACTACCTATATTTGCTTTTTTGAAAATTGGTTTACATTAATAAAATTGCAATTAAAACCAAATAATATACAGTGTCAATTTGGTGTAGTATAAATTTTTGAATACTTTATAAGTCAACAAATACGAGGCTAGGATAATAAGAAATCTGAACTGATAGATCGCAACAAAAAAATGTAAGACATAACGCTCGATTTTATGTAGTTTTGACATATTATTTGTTAATTTTTATTCTAATCTGAGAGTCAGTGTGTTATTGCGGTATTGTTAAAGTAAAGTCGGCAACGTTTTTTGCTAAATGGAAAATTCTGACAACCTTTGACTATTATTTCTTTCCAATCTCAAAAGGGATCTTGAAGACAAATACTTTAAAGAAGGTCTTCAGAAGCTGCTGCATCGCCACAGACCAACTTGAGTTAATAAATAAAATAAATATATTAAAAAAAGCTATTTTCTTATTAGTAGTCGCAGAATTTATGATCCCAGCTTCGTAACATTTTTATTTTAGGATCTATATCTATTACAACGAAGAAAACTTAAATTGCAAAATGATGATCAAATACGTTGAAAGATTTGAAAAGAAAGTTGGGAGAATCCTTTGATTAATATCAAAAAATCCTGCTGCTGAAAATTTCGGCTTCAGCTCCTTCGCCAAATTTGCTAGTATTAATGCGTTCTCATCTCCAGTCTGAGCTTGAATATAAACGCAGGTTCGGATTAGGTTGTCTGCTGCTTTTTCCACTCTGTCGCAGGATAGGATAACCACCACGGAGAAAACCTAAAATATATAAAAATATGTGTAATACTTATGATAATACACATAGTATAACAAGGAATATATTTATTGACTAAAAACGAAGATTTTTATATTAATTTAACGAAGTCGGTTTGATGAGACCATAAAAAATAAATAATTTGTTTATTTTTCTACACAAAATACGATTTAATATAATACCTTCCAGTTTATTATATAAGGTGTCCCGTATCGTTATGTTCAAATTTTAGGATCATAAAGTACACTCCTTTTCACGTAAAAAAAAAACCGCAAAAATTGCATATCAATTTTTATTAAGCTAAACGAAAATAAACCTAACACCCTCGAAAAATCGTAAAATCGAAAAATCGAAAAATCGAAAAATCGAAAAATCGAAAAATCGAAAAATCGAAAAATCGAAAAATCGAAAAATCGAAAAATCGAAAAATCGAAAAATCGAAAAATCGAAAAATCGAAAAATCGAAAAATCGAAAAATCGAAAAATCGAAAAATCGAAAAATCGAAAAATCGAAAAATCGAAAAATCGAAAAATCGAAAAATCGAAAAATCGAAAAATCGAAAAATCGAAAAATCGAAAAATCGAAAAATCGAAAAATCGAAAAATCGAAAAATCGAAAAATCGAAAAATCGAAAAATCGAAAAATCGAAAAATCGAAAAATCGAAAAATCGAAAAATCGAAAAATCGAAAAATCGAAAAATCGAAAAATCGAAAAATCGAAAAATCGAAAAATCGAAAAATCGAAAACTCGAAAAATCGAAAAATCGAAAAATCGAAAAATCGAAAAATCGAAAAATCGAGAAATCGAAAAATCGAAAAATCGAAAAATCGAAAAATCGAAAAATCGAAAAATCGAAAAATCGAAAAATCGAAAAATCGAAAAATCGAAAAATCGAAAAATCGAAAAATCGAAAAATCGAAAAATCGAAAAATCGAAAAATCGAAAAATCGAAAAATCGAAAAATCGAAAAATCGAAAAATCGAAAAATCGAAAAATCGAAAAATCGAAAAATCGAAAAATCGAAAAATCGAAAAATCGAAAAATCGAAAAATCGAAAAATCGAAAAATCGAAAAATTGAAAAATTGAAAAATCGAAATATCGAAAAATCAAAAAATCGAAAAAGAAGTTCCGTAACGAAAATAAACCTAACACCCCCCACTCCGACCGGCACAGCGGTGCGGCGTTAAAAGCCGTGCATCGTCTAACGTCGTTTTAGTTCGACAGACTTCGGCACGGTGTTTGTGTGCATGCGACTAGACGTATGCGTGTAGACTAGCTGTTAACTGCTCATAACTGATTCTATCTCTTTTAGACACAATTTCGGAAAAATTGAATTTGAAAATGAATAATGATCCACAAGAATCCACAACAAAATATGAGACCACCATTGACGCCGTATTTTCCAGATATTTAGAGAATATCAAGTCTCAAACTTATTTTTCTTATTTCAGTTACCATAAACCTATACTTTCAATAATAAAAATTTCTGAACAACCTACATGTATTGTAAGATAATAAAAATATTTTAGACAATATTAACTTCTCATTTATTCAATAAAAGAAAAAAATTTGTTTTTTTATCGGTCACCACGCTCAAAAAGTGTAACTTGAATTAATATCAAAGAAAAAACTTGAATTAATATCAGAGAAAAAAAGTACTGCATAAATAAAATAAACAAATAATTATAATTGCATAAGTTGATAAAAAATGCTATGCAATAGCTTTACCGCGGCAGTCCTCGAGTGCCACACGTATTTTTATTTCAAAGTTACATACTTTATCGACAGACATTCCTAATGTTAATAAAATATGATAGAACTACTATGAAATTTTTCTGTTGATCTTAACTTAAACCACTGAATATTTGTTCATTATATTTTTTTACTATTTTACTACTGAACTTAATGAAGTTGTCAAATCAATTGAAAAATTTCCTTGTGTTTTTTACTATGACCTTCCTTTTTGGGCCTATAACTCAGTAATTAAGGCTTACACAAAAAAAAAACTAAAAGACAAAAAAATAAACTAGATGTAGTATTTCAGAGGCTGTCTGTTTTTAACTGAAATTTATTGTTTATTGATCACTGTATAATACTATCTTACGTACATTTTCATAAAAATATGTTAAACCATTTTAGAGCCGAAAATCCAAAAATTAACAGCTATCCGTAAACTAGAACAAATTCAAAGAACAGCATGTCTCAACATAACAGGAGTCATGAAAACAACACCGACCAGAGCCATGGAAGTCATTCTTAGTCTCACTCCCCTTGATATTTACATCAAGGAGGTTGCTCTGACGACAATGACACGCCTCCGCACGGTTGGAATAGAACCTGATGATCTGGTGAGGCAAGACGTCGCTTTTCGCAGGAGGCGCTCGATACGCCCCCACTGCTTAAAGCGAACATGGACTCCACCTCACCGATATATATCTTCCATAAGCCATATAAAGTGCGATTCATATACACACAGATGGTTCTAAAACAAAACAAGGCTCAGGATGTGGAATATACTCCAGATTGTTAAACCTAAACAAAAAATAGGCTGTGAGCAATAGTGCCAGTGTAGTTCAAACAGAGCTAACAGGGATTCCCCTAACAGCAAAAGAAATAACCAGAAACAATATCACTAGAAGGAACATGCTCATCTATAGAGATAGCAGACAAGCACTGTTCACCCTGAACATACCACGAATTTACTGGTCACCTTAAGATGGATCAAAGGTCCAGGTCACATCGAAACGTAACCGTCTTTCTGATTCACTAGCCAAGAAAGCAGCTAACCAAATACTTTTTGGACCTGGCCCTTCTATTAGCCTGACAAAATCGGTAGTGACAGACCTAATCAAAAAACATTCCCTTGTGAAATTCAAGGAAAGATGGAATGAAACAAGAAACTGCAGAGTTGCCAGGGAGCTCTTAGGTTATCCTTACAACACTGGTCACTGGTCACTGACTGGTCATTGCCAAGTACGAAAGCATCTTCGTATCATGGGGCTGTCATTATCCGCAGTCTGCAAAGGGTGTGAACAAGAAGATATGACCATCGAGCGTATCCTTTACGATTGCTCGATGCTCTCATTTATTAGAAGATTTGTGATCGGCGAGTGTCGGCTAACACCGGCCGATATAAGAGAAGCACCTCTTGGCGACGTTGTCAACATTAAATCTGTAGGCTGGCTCACGAGCTAGGGGGTGCCTATCATCTCAGGAGGATGCACAATGGGCCTGAGGCCTAAGTGCCGTGGGGGTAACCCACCCTCCACACGTTATAGATACAGATACAGAGTCCGAGCACAGGAGTTACTTGTAAAATTTCTACTTTATCAACACTATAACTTTTTCACTATCAATGGGGTCTATTCTGTAACAATTCCTTTATATTTAACGGCCTTTAAAAATATTTTCGTCTTTACTTCTGTCATTATTTAAACGGATCTTTAAAATACATTAAAGAACTATCTTAAAGAAATCTGTTTAAGTAATGACAGAAGTAAATTAACGAATACGAAAATATTTTAAAGGCCGCCAATATTTTTAAAGGCCGTTAAATATAAAGGAATTGTTACAGAATACACCCCAATATGTTATATAAATACGCAAGTTAGCTTATATCAACTTATTTTCGATTGCAGAAACTATGATTAAATTTACTGTACATCTTTTTATTACACCTTGTAGACTGTTAACGATCTAACTAGTGAAATCAGACTTTATCAATATTCTCGTTGATAAAAAAGTAAATAAAGGGCAAACAATAATTTGTGAAAACGGTATCGACATGTGTCGTTTTTGCAGAAGCCTTTTAGATGGAAAGTATGGCTTTTGACAACTAAACAGTATGTCTAGCTTATTTTCTACATTAGGAAATCAGTATAAGTTATATTAGATTGATCCGCATCATCTTGATTTATTTTCCTACCGATTACTAAATTAACTTACAAAATTAATATTACAATTTTACTGCTCACAGAATATAATTTCTTTCCTTCTGACTAGAAAACAAACAGCCGAATCTTAGTAGGATAAGGAAGCAATATTTCTTAATAAAAATGCATTTATTATTTTGATATTCTAATCTGTGAGAAATGAATTTCCTAATTTCCAT
This sequence comes from Psylliodes chrysocephalus, assembly GCA_927349885.1. Lineage (NCBI taxonomy): Eukaryota > Metazoa > Arthropoda > Insecta > Coleoptera > Chrysomelidae > Psylliodes > Psylliodes chrysocephalus. Next base: position 77,229,198 of record OV651814.1, on the reverse strand, counting down.
CATAAGGTAAAACTTAAATTAAAATTATCTATATTTTTATAACTTTTTAATACATAATATAAAAACACTGGTTAGAATATACGACGTACTCCAAGAGTTATTGACCATTGGCCATAGTCCATCTCTGACTTCCCAGGGGCAATCTCTATTAAAAAGAGACAAAAAGAGTATATGCGTAAACATATAATCAACTATAATTATTTTATTAAAACAGAATAGTTAGTTTACCAAATTTTAAACAAAAACCAATTTAAATTTATCATCTTTAACATAACTTTCGTATTTCAAAGTTAATTAAAGATTTTTCCTCATTGATGATACCTAACAAATTTTGTTCGAAACAATAATTATAAGAATGTACAACTAGGTAATGTTGCACGGTTACTCAGGATTTGTTGGATTTATCCCTAACACCATTAAGTACTCATTCTACAGAATTGGGGAGTAGTTGATAAAACAAATAGATCAATCTAAAGTAGTATTCCTCGCGCTTTATGAATAAACGAAGTTATTAAGGATTCCCAAAAATCTTGTAATATTGTTCATAAAAAAATTTAATTTACAAGAAAAAATTAAGGTTGGGAAGATTACAAAAGTAAAAGAAATCAAGTTAAGAATATAACGAGAAAAGAAATTATTCTATGAAAGATCAATAAAGAACTCAAAAAAATATAGTAAAAAAATGTGGAAAACTGTTAAAGAACTAATAAGTCAAAAAACAAAAATTAAGATGTCAAAAAAATATATTTTGATATTATGATGGAAGCCACGTTGAAAATTTTAACAACTAGAGCATTAGAGATATAGCAAATAGCATAGAAGATGAGCAGTGTCCTGATTTGCCAAATATTATCCAGCCTACCGTTAAGGTTATGTCGAATTAAGTTAATTAAGATTGTGCTCTCTCTAAAAAATAAAAGTTCTGGTGATGAGTTTCTCAGTGTTATGTTATTAAAAGATTTGTTTTGTGTGATTGGATAGCTACTGTTAAATTTAGTTAACAATGTCTTAGAAATAGGTCAAATGCCAGTGGATTTAAAAATTGGTGTTATATAAACCTATAGCAAAAGTTCCATTATTAACGCGTTCTGAAGTGAGTCGGCCGATAAACTTGTTATCCGTAATTAATAAAATCATTGAAACTATTTTGAGAAACCACCTGCAAAATTAAAAAACATAATCTACTGTATACAGAACAATCCGGGTTTAAAAAGCAACACTCTTGTTAGATTGCTATTCAATTCGTTTGTGCAAGGTGGATAAAAGAGATTAATGAAGCTAACGTGGTCCTGAACGTGTTCCTCGATTTAAAACGTGCTTTTGAGACTATCAACCGTAGGTTATTAATTACAAAATTGAAATCATACGGGTTTCGACAGGCATTACTTGAAAATTATTTAAAAGATCGGTATTGCGTGACCTAGTTAGGAAATATTTAATCTAAAAAAAATAATGGGTGAATATGGTGTACCTTAAGGAAGTGTTCTGGACCTCTTACTGTTCATATTCTATATGAATGACATCCATTATATAAGCAAAACAGCTTTTGTAAATCTTTCTGCAGATGATACGGCAAAAATTTTGAGGAAATAACATAACATTCTCAACAATGAACTGAAAATTTAGTATGATTGGCTTTGTGACAATAAATTAAAACTAAATTCTATTTAAACTAAGTACATGATATTGGGAACTAGGGCAAACTGTCTGAAGTGTAAAAATTAATTATTCTCTTAATATAAATAGTAAAGTCATTATTAATCTAAGGGGGACTGGAGTATAATGATCCCCTCAAGGCTAATTTTGTTATATTTTTGCAAGTACAGGGATATACGAGGTGTGACAATTTGCTACCTACTTTCTGTGCCTAAGCACCTGAGGTGGGATTTATGTCAATCCAAAGTTGGATGCCGACTAACTACAGTGAAGAAGGGGTGAGTCGTAGAAAAAGTGATGTTTGTGAGTGGGCGCCAGGAGTTTAACCTCACATCCAACAATCCATGTGACAGTTCACTACCAAACTCCAAATAGGAAACTATAGCATCTCCTCTACAAGGCCATCAAGCGGCTACAAATCGAGTATGCTCCTAATATATTAAAAGTGTACTTTACCATAAAAATAAATGTTGACAGTTAGCAAGTGGGGATAAATAATAAGTAAAGTTCAATATATACCCAAGTTTTAATAATATAAATATAAATCGCGTTAACATCAGGGGGTCAACTTCGTTACCACTATGAAATATACTAATATTTACCAAATTAATAACAATTAAATCACTTAGTACATTACTAACAGATTCCCCAACTATTAACAGTACTCCAGTATCACTGGGAGTAATATTTACAACTAAACGTTATATTAAACTTAAAAATCATTAAATGGGATTAGGGGTAATCGTAAAAATGTAACACATGAGGTGTGTACTGTATTTAGCAAATAAACAAATAATATTGTACTATTTACGGACGCTAGGGGTAAAAACAAGTAAAACCTGTTACTTATTAAAAATATTAGTTACCCATCAGTAATATAACCCACGAAGAGCTCTTGGTGAAGTGTTTCGGGTTTAATAAAAATGTACTGTGAACCATACACCCCTAAACCTCGTTTACACGAGGTTTAGATAAAATTATATACTAATAACACCTCCCAATAAAATAGATTAAATAGTAATAAGTGATATAAAAAAAAATTAGATGGCAAAACTTGCGGTACACTGTGACTTCTTCCCAGCAGACGTTGATGTCTCTGCTTCGTTAACAGCATACGAATCAATCAGCTGGTCACAAGATGTGCTAGTAAACCCGTCACAAGAATACTGACCCGTCACGAGAAGTGTTGGCCCTTCACAAGGACTACTGGCCCGTACCAAGAAGTGTTGGCTTTCACAAGAGTTGATAGCCCGTCACAAGAAGTATCAGCCCGTCACAAGAAGTGTGTGCCCGTCACAAGAACCCCTTTTTTTTAATCCGCAAAGGAGGAACAAACTATGCACCAGATCAGCTTAAACGGCAAATTCGTGAACGACTTATTCAGAAAGACTACATATATATATATATATATATATATATATATATATATATATATATATATATATATATATATATATATATATATATATATATATATATATATATATATATATGGACACAAAGAGATTCAACACGTGGTTAAATATATCCTCCTAAGAGCTCCTACATGTGTTCACCAAAAAATACTACCAAATCCACACTGTTTTAACTTAAAACAAAAAGGTTGCTTCGCAATATTCCAAATGGATTGAAACGACTTCCAATAAATTTCGAAACAGTACCTTTAAAACAAAATCCACATGTGTCGAATATCAATCTCGAAATACCCAACAGGAAGGACCAACGTCACTTAAAATTCCAAAAAAAAAACAGTAATACCAACATACCTCAGTGACAGATAGGTGTCCCATCAGCGCCCACTATTACGAAATAAATTCTTGACAGAGAGGGCTAAAATTAGCAAAGAAAGCCTCTAAAATGAAATAAATAGCCTAACTAAATCCAAATAGAGGTCCTATCTACCCCAAACTAATCATGTACTCACAATTAACGACAGGACGGAAACGCTAGACCGACATCTTGAATACAGGGCAGCCACATGCTCACCCAGAGTGTCACAGAAGGACCGCTCTGTTCGAATATCGAACCAAAAGCACAGTGGTTAAAAATGTGGGTATAGAAGGACCCATTAAATAATTATTGAACACGGATAAAAACTAGTGTATTCTTATTTTTATGAAAAACCGCTATAAGGCCAAATTTAAACGTTCCAAATTCAGTAATGAGACCGATTTTATTGCCGCGCTTGTGGTAAACCTGCGACCTTAAAACTACCTTTCCCCTCCCCCGACATCCTTTCCCTTTCCCTTGATATTTTTACCATCTCTCTAGTTTGTTTAGTTCGCCGGCTGTGTCGTGTTTAGTAGACGATTTAGGGATGAAAAAGTTGTGTGCTAAGATGGTTCCAAAGAAACTTTCTAAAGATTAAAAGTGGCATCGAATGACCGTCGCGGAAGACTGTTTGGAACAAGTGGAAAACGATCCCATGCTGCTTGATCGAGTTATTACAGGCGATGAGAGCTGGTTTTTCCAATACGACCCGGAAACCAAACGCCAAAGCTCACAATGGTTGTCTGCGCACTCCCCCCGTCCGAAAAAAGCTCGCATGAGCAAGTCGAATGTAAAAACGATGATCATTACCTTTTTTGATAGCCGTGGAATTCTCCATAAAGAATTTGTTCCACCAGGGCAAACCGTAAATCAAGTCTACTACCACGAAGTGCTCGAAAGATTGCGAAAACAAGTCAACAGGGTGCTCCCAGACATCGCAAACAACTGGATCCTTCATCACGACAACGCGCCGTGCCACACCGCCCTCAGCGTGTCCCAATATTTGGTCTCTAAAAGGATCACCGTGTTTCCACAACCACCTTATTCGCCTGACATGACTTTTTTCTGTTCCCTAGAGTAAAATCGATGATCAAAGGAACCCATTTTGAGTTGGTTACGGACATCCAAAAGATCGTGACGAGGGTACTCGCGGACATCCCAGTCAAAGCGTTCCAGAAATGTTACGAAGCGTGGAAATCGCGTTGGAATCGTTGTATAGCTGCCCAAGGGGACTACTTTAAAGGGGATAGCAGAGTTGTAGAATAATTTTTAAATATACAGGTTTTATGAAATCAGTTTTTTAATATCTGCAAAAGGATCATTTTACCCAAATGCTAGAAGTAAAACGATCCCCTACATGGGGCAAAATGATCCTATTTTCAAAACATTATTTTATTACTACACTTTCGATAAATAATATAACAATAAATGAAAAACATTAGTTTATTTATAAAAAAAGCATAAAACATAATATACAAAGCATTAAAATATTTTTAATACTCTTAAGGGAGTAAATTGAAACTTGCTCAACATTGTTTAACAAAATTAACTCAAGCAAGCTTTAATACCTTAACTAATTTAAAACTTGATATTTTTCCTAACTTGATAGGTTTGGGTTTGATGCAAACAGAAATCACACTCAAAATCGCAATCGTTCTCATCGACCCCGGCACACTGATCATGAGCCCATTTTAGACATTTACTGCACCTGATCCATCCTTCGCCAGTCAAAGAAGCAGCGTATTTTTCGCAGCAGAAGATGCACTTTCCTCTACTATTTTTTTGTCTTCTTGTTTAATTTAACTTTTTTCGTGCAGTCTGATTTTGACTTGTTTTTCTTAGCCTCTAGTTAAATTTTTTTCCTATTCTCTTCTTCAAGCATGATTTTGTATGGGGTACTCGGGAGCAAAACGGACTTTCGTTTTTGATCTGCTCTCTTTCCCTTAATTTTTGGAAGAGGATTGAAATCAGCAGGGGTTACGGTAGAGGAACTTTCTACTTCGACTTGATGGAGGGATATCCGGTCGTGTACTTGGCTCAGGAATTCGAGAACTACGTAGAAGTGGGTTGATTGCAGAGGTTTCTTCATTATTCTCTGTTTTCTTGATTATTTTGAGCAGCTTCGAGGATCTCTTCCGTAACTTCTGCTGCTGCGAAATTAGCGTCAGAAAACGTGTTAGGATTAAAGGGCATAATACCAATTTTTTTAAAAGCAGTTATTGCATTATTCGGTACGCATGCTTTCAGGTAGGCTTCTAAAAAGATTCTGCTTATCTGAAACGTTGTTACTCTTCGGCCTGGATTATTGGTCATTCATTTTTCCAATGAATGGTCCATGTACGTGCTTAATGGATAGATTACCACTACATCCAACGGTTGCAACTTATGTGTTGTATGGGGGGGCAAGCATAATATTACAACAATTTTCTTTTGCCTTAGTCACGACGTTCAGATTTTTAGTGTGGATCAAATGTCCATCTAAAATTAGCAAGACGGGATTCTCTTTAGTTTGCTTCGTAAAATTCAAAAAGTGATTAAACCATTGGCCAAATATTTTTAATTTCATCTAGCTGGAATCTTTGCAACCGAAAATAGTTCCAGGTGGAGTGCCATCCATCAGTTTCGCTTTCATTCGTTTCCTACCAAAAATTAGCATAGGAGGAACAAAAGCCCCACTACCAGAAGCTCAAATTACAGCAGTTGTTGCAACTCATCTTTCGGCTGATGTTACACTTCCTTTCGGCCTCTTTTTGCAAAAGTTTTGGAGTTTCTGCCAGGAACTGTTGACACAGAGGTCTCGTCGACATTAAAAACTCTGTGGGCAGGAAACTTGTGCTGCTGCAAAACACTTTTAAGAAGTTCATAAAACTTTGTAACAACAATTTTATTAAATCCTCTTGCGCGGGCTGCTGAAGTTGCTTCTGGAGCTATTAACGTTATTTCTGGGTGTCTTTTTCGGAATCCGGAAAGCCAGTCATATCCAGCTATCTGTTTTTTACGGGAAACATTATGGGGAATTTTGTTTTTTTCAGCCAACTGAAACGCCAAACAATGCTGCGAAAAGCCCCGAAATAACATCGAAAATCAGAAAAACAATAATGCACGTGTAAATGGCGCTAAAATGAGCCTAACTGTTCACAGATTGTTGTCGGTCACTGCATTTAGTCTTTCGATTATACTTCATTTATTACTCAACAGATGGCACGCTAGTTTTGTTTATATTCGTAGGGGTCATTTAACCTCGAGGGATCATTATACCACAATCTCCCCTACAATTATTATTTACAAAACATGCAAAATATTTGTGTAAAAAGCTTGGCAAAAAACTGGCTTTTTGTAAAAGAATATCCAAGAATTTGACACAATAGGCAAGGATGCTCGTATATAACATAATAATTATGTATCCGCACTTCGACTACTGCACTTCACTTCTTCTATCGAGCCTAAAGGAGCAAATAGCAAGGCTACAGATTTTACAAAATATATGCATGAGGATATTTATTGAGTTGCAATATACTTGTATATACACCTATAAACACAATGCTTAAATATTTAAACTGGATGTCGGTAGAACAGGGCATCAAGAGATCAAATCGGATTTTTGTGTATAAAATGGTAGAAAAGAAAGTGCCAAAATATTTGTTCTTATGATCTGGTTAAAATTTAAATGTATATTATACGGCAAAAGCACTTTTGGCAGGATCGGCATTTTGTGAAGCTATTCGTCTTTTTAATGCCTTGCCAAGCAACATATTATTATAATTTTTATTAAACAAATATTTGTACTTGAAATATAACTAATCAATTATTGACAATTAACAATTAACTTTATTTTCTAAACTTTAATAATTGTATAAATGTATTTATTAGCTTAAGCTAACTAAAGTGTAAGATAAGTAGCTGTTAGAGGCCACCTCAGTTGGTAACATTGCATAAGTTGGTATCACTGCTTAGACATTCTGACAATGTCATTATTTTATGTCATTTAGTTTTAGTTGTTGATTTGATTATGTTGGTTCGCCCACGTTATGTGTTAATGTATAATGAGTTAGGAAATAAAGCGTTTAAGAAGAAATCCCTATACTTTTATTTAAAATTAGAGCCATTCTTACAAAAGATTTGAATCGCTGATTGCAGAAAGGATATGTCACTGAACTTAACTTCTGAGATAAATGCAAATAACTGTTTTTTGAACTGGAGCATAATTTATAAAAAAAATGAATGTGCATGTAAAAAATATATCAAAACACTATCTCTTTTAGTAGTAATTGAAAATATTTGCTTTAAGCAGTAAAAAGTTATAGACCTTTTAAATTTGCCCTTTCTGTTATCAATTGGAAGAATAAAAAAGAAAGAGAAAATAATTGACGAAAAACACTTTATTAAAACAGACTGTAAGAAAAAATTGGATTAACAAAACACAGATTTTTAATTTATAATAGGCCAACTAAAAATATTATCCCAAAATTCTTTTGTTCCTTCAACGTCGTTCACATATTTAGCCAATTTCTTTATGTGATCCATTTTATCTGATTTTATGGGAATTTTTCCTGTTAGGTAACAAAATACTTTAGGTTCAGCTACAATATTGGAAAGTTCTAGACAAAATGTATGTTTCTCGAATCCATTAATGTAGTCTTTTGCAAGTAATACACCTTTCCCATCATTCTTGCAGAAGGAAAACTGATGAAAGTTGCTGATGTTAAACGTACCTCTTTGAGAAGTTTCAATAGAAATAGCTATTTTTTTATAAAATCCAGGCTACCAGTCTTTAAAATTCACTATATCCTTTCCATCCACAAGATGGATTAGAAATTTATGTTTTTTACTGGAAGATGCTATAATTTCTATATACTGACGTATGGTATAAACACGATCGACTTTTTTTTTTACTTTCTTTTAATGTTACCAAAGTCTCTATCGCAAGGCAGAAACGAGTGTCCTTGAATGGGAAAGTATTGCTGAATATCATCAAATCTGCCGGAATTTTATAGGAACAGGCACATTCGAATCAGGGTGTTATTTTTGTTTTGACCAGGACAGTTGTCGCTAAAGATATGCAGTTCCCTCACACTATCAGCTATATATTCCTTTATATACTGGTAAAGGAAGGAACATACTTTATTAGGGCCTTTCTTGCCACAACCTTCATGATAAATGAAGTAAACAACTTGGTCAGTTTTCATGTTGTGGATGCAAAAAACGCTTACTGTTAATTGTCTTAAATAGAATAAATCGTGTACTGGTATTTTTGGAAGCTGTAAGTTTTGCTTATAGTCAAACGCAAGAGCAACTACATTATTAAACTCTTTGCTCTTCTTTGTTGACTCCTGCAGTGCCGTGTAAAACTTTTTACTTCGTCTTTTATGCACGAGAATTTCAGCAATAGCAACTCTTTTAGCATTCTCATTTAGATCTTTACTCTTAATTTTGATTGAAAGATTCTCACAAAAAATTCTGTTGTAGTATTCGTACTTAATCTTTGAGTTTGTCAATTCTGAGCTAAGATAATGATATTCTCTTGAAGAATAATGGGACGTTTTTACAGGAAACGAATTTATGTGCTCATGAATACGAATATTCTCTTCGGCGGGGATAACATTAGCACTGACTTGTTTTCCTCTTTTATCTGTAGGCGAAACTCCTGCTTGTAACAACTGATGAATACGTTGCAATCAGTACATAATATTTAAAAGGTTTGTTGTTCTCCCTAAGTTGTTGTACTCGTGAGCGGCGAGTTTTGATACTAGAAACATGAACAAGTCCCTGTAAATACAAGTCCTGTTCGTCCTTTGTAGCTAAATTATAAAATCTTTCAAATGCCTCTAGCTGCTGCTCATTAGTATTCTTTTCCAAGCATTTGAACCTGCAGTTACTTGGGTCTCCAACAGATTTAGCAGGAACAACATTACCTTTATAATTTACGTACTCTTGGCCTTTAACACTAAAAAAAATTAAAAAATTCAATAGATTATGTTTTATTATAACGACTAAAACTTACCGGCACTTTTTAATAATATTCCTTTTATATCCATCGCAGTTAACTACCCCTTTTTTACGTTTTAATTTATTTACGTCCTCCATGGCTGGACAAGATAATCTAACTTACAGAAAATTAAAATAACAACTACCGATATTTCACTAGCAGCGCCACCTTGCGATCCAATTGACTGCATAAAGGGTACAAGTCAATTGACTTAGACTTTTTCTGCCCTCAACGTTATTGAAATGAATTATTATTTTACATGGTGTTTATCAGAATATAAATCCTTTATGCGCACAACGATGAGGTTCGTGTTGAACTGTCGATTCATGTAAAAATCTCAAAATATGCGAAAACATGACTTGTACCCTTTCTGCAATCAGCGATTCATTTATTTATATTTATTAACATTCTGCCCACATAATGTTTAAATACTTACTAGTAATTCCAATTGAAATATAACACCTATTATCGAAACTCCAAACAGGTCATAAATTTTGTTTGACTGGACGAGAAATATTATAAAGTCAAAGAACGATAATAGGTTTGAAAATGTTAGTGCCAATACTATAAAAAACAATTTTCCCATGAGATTATTAATCTGATTTACAATTTGATGTAATAAACATATATTTCCTTGAATATTCAATAATTTTCCAGCAAAAATTGAGCAATCAACTCGTCTAAGATAAAATGTTACCTGTACGAACTTACACAATTTTAAATAATTTGCAGTTAATATGTTTGAACTTATCCATATAATCAGAGTTACACCTAGGATTTGTATATAAGTAGAAACCCAAATATAATTTGTCATTATATAAATAAATGTTGCTTCATGTACTTGTTTCTTCCAAAGCACATACATATTGACAAAAATCGTTATTAATGTAACACTATACAGTACAAATTTGTAGTGTACTAATTTTACATTAGTTAGAAATTCTGTATTTAGGTTATCTATAGTTTTAAAAAATATTCTCCAAGATTTCTGCTTCATAATCAATCCATACGTGCATATAATTATAAATAAATTAAGCAATACTGGAGACACCGAAAACATTAGAATTTCTTGAAGTTTCATTTTAAATATTCCTGTTAAATTTATAATGTGAAATGGAAAACAAATTATTCCAGTCGAATTCAAAAGAAGATAAAAAAATAAATGTATATATCTAGCCAGCGGATTAACCTCCAAAGGAAAAATTCCAAAAAATGAACATATTCCAAAAATATTTTTTAAAGAATACACTTCTCCATTAGAAGCACTCAAATAATTGTTCATTTCGAAATTTATTCTTGGATTATGAAGTATTTTAATAACAATGTTGTCTCGGTAATAGCGTCGATCTAATTCCATTTAATTCCAGTTGATTGTTGACTCAGTCATCAGATGGAATTCTATTTGCTTTTATGATTAATTTTACGTGTTATTGATAACCAATATATTATAGTCCTAGAGCCAACGTGCAGATTTCTGACTTATTTATGGCTTAATTTATTATTTAAAATGTGCTATATGATACGTGTCCAACGAAATCACAAATGCGCGAAGGTTCAGACCGGGGCGCCTAGGTAGCCATAGGTATTACAAGTGGTACGTGCCTCCCAATATATTGAATTATTTTTTAACATTTTGATAATGCTCATTCGACGATAAGAGCTCACCTACAAGAAATATTAAACCTCCCATAGACACCGGAACTCAAAAATTGCTTTGGGTGCCCGACATCTATGCGGGAAATGGTAGCTTCTTCCCCCCCCTCCACACAATACTTAGGGTCACCACCGGTTTTTAAAAGCACTTTAAAAGCCATTTTAAAGCGTTGACTTTATGATAATTTTCTTGAAAAAAAAAGTATGGTCCATTGTCGAATTGCTGGAGTTTTGAGAATGGAAGCGACAGACGGGAGTATCAACAATCGGTATGCTTGAGGCTCCCCCCTAAATCGGGATATCTGGCCTCTGACAACCCTATATGCTCGGTGCAGCCATTACTGGTATTTAGTGGTGCTGCGGTGCTAGAGTACCAATGAAATAAGTAGAAACACAATATAAAACATTTACTATCATGAATTTAGAAGATTTTTGATGATTTATTAATATACACATAACGGAGTATTGTATATATACAGGGTAACCATTTGAAAAAGAAACAGAGCCAGTTTTTGACACCTCAGGATACCTATTCTCTAACTCATGGGAGCACTCCCACACTCCCATGCTCCCATACTCCCATGCCAACGTTGCCAAGTCGACAGAATAACTTTGATCTACTATTTAAGGACCGATCCACCGTTGTGTTAAACGAAGTTTAAAATGACATTTTTACATTAAAAATGTCATTTTAATCTCCGTTTAACTCAACGGTGGAATCGGCCCTTAGTAGTTCAAATTTGCTTTGTGATAAATACGGACCTAATCTGGCAAGCCCGCAATTCTCCCTCCCATAGTATAAAATCTGACCTTACTACGCATGTACCTGGGCTAAAAATGAGTAAGCACGATATACCCACCTAAGAGTAAGAGAGAAAAATATATGGGAGCACTCCCATGGGAGCGCTCCCATGACTTAGTGAATAGCTATCCAGGTCGTTTACGAAAATAGGCTCGAACCCGACAATTTTTGATTTTACGGGGAAATATTTGTTTGTCAGTTTCACCCCTTGAACGGAAAACCCATTAGCGGAGGTGAAACTTCCTCCTAAAATCCTATTTTTACCTAGATTATAACTCTCGAGTTTTAAATCGTTAGTGTCATCAATTATCCTCTTCATCCGATCCATTGACCTGGGAACGTTTGATTCAAATACTAACGAACAGTCAGTGCAAAATGGGGTGGCGCACTGTCTTGCTGGACTATTAAGTTGTTTGCTATATACTGATCGTCATTCTCAATCAACTCTAGTAATGCTGGATCAATGTCGTTTTCTAATAATTTCAGATAGATTTTCGCGGTTAGAGTTCCAGGTAAAAAAAGGGGCTAATTATACGGTTCCCAAAAATTCCAGTTCAAATATTCAGTTTTTCCGGATATTGCGTATGCAGTTCATGAAATATTCTGGGATTTGAATCGGACCAATAACAACAGTTGTCACGATTTACCGTACTATTTAAGAAAATAGTGTATTCGTCAGAAAAACACACGTTGAAAAGAAATTGCTAATCATTTATTGCTTGTTCAGTCATAATTTCACAAAATTGTAATCGCCTATCAAAATAGTCTTAGTTAAGTTCTTGTACCAGATGTATTTTGTAGGGATGACACTTGTGTTTTTTTAATATCTTCTGAGTGCTACTTCTCTTAATACCAGAAGTTATCGCCAACTGTCTTGTGCTCAATGTGGGTTCTTGAACAACATGCCCTAAAATCGCCATCTCTGCACCATTTACTACAGCACTTTCTAATTGACGTTATTTGTTAGTTACTGATCTGGTTTTCTAAAATATACTTGCGATGGACATGTCGATTTTGATTGTTAAACAGTTGGGCAATTCTATTAGCACATCCATTGTTCGCAAAAAAAGTGAAATTATGTTTGCACCCTCTCAGCAATTGAGTAAACCATTATCACTGATATGCCACTTTTATGCTGACTCTATAACGAAATAAACTACATCTAAAACAATAAAACTAGAATTGTTACAAAAAATTAATTTTTTTAACAACAATGTAAAGATTATGTTAAACCGGTTTTGTACTTTTGGTTAGCCACTGTATGGGCTACATAGATAGTAGCGATGTAAAACTCGGGGGTTATAATCTAGGTAAAAATACCTTTAAAATAAGATATCATTCGACCCCTCTTTGAATTTAAAATTTTAGGGTTGAGTCTCATCCCCGCTAGAGGGTTTCCGTTCTGGGGGTAAAACTGACAAAAAATGTTACTCGTGAGCACTACTAGAGAGATGTTTCTGACTCTAAATGAACGTTCCTTTTTAACGGTGCTTAATCTGGAGCAACTTCCAAATGTTCTCCGTTCTCCCCTCAAGCATTTGCTCGATAGCATATGTATAGAGCTCTTGTCTTGGTAATTGTAGACCGTTATTAGTCGTTCTTTTTTGAAGTCATAGGGTTTTATACAACAAGAATAATATTCCTTTAAGTCCAAGTTTAACGCGCTGTCAATGACAACTGACGGCGACATTTTTATAACAAAAAATACACTTCGAACAATAATAATTTCAGAAATTGTTTTTAAAATGAGTTCAGAGTACGGTAAAGAATTGGTGGACAGTCTATAGTTTGTTTTACTTTTAATGCATAATGTTTTAATAAGTGATATCTAACAAATATTTAAAAGTTATGAACTTTTTATCATTTTTTGTTTCCTAATTATTTAAGAAAACTTTTGTTAATATTTAAAAATGTATTGTCGATGATGCCAATTTGCAACACCGTGCTAATTCGAAATATACGATTTATTAAACACATCGTGTTACGTATTTGTTAAAATTAAGAGAGAGAAATTTAAAGTGACGTCTTGTATTACTTCGAATGAAAAATCGACTTCTAACCTAAGAAAAAAATTGAGTTGGGTCTTAAGAAGGAAGGTTTAATATTTTGCATTAGGATTATCGCAACGTGCAACGTCTCAGTACACAACTCTGACAGCCAATGAAAAACTAATGCCGCATTGAGGCATCCTGTCGCTCTACGAACTTGGGCCACGATAGCTTCTTTATTTCACTTATAGAGAGAGAAATTTAAAGTGACGTCTTGTATTACTTCGAATGAAAAATCGACTTCTAACCTAAGAAAAAAATTGAGTTGGGTTTTAAGAAGGAAGCTTTAATATTTTGCATTAGGATTATCGCAACGTGCAACATCTCAGTACACAACTCTGACAGCCAATGAAAAACTAATGCCGCAGTGAGGCATCCTGTCGCTCTACGAACTTGGGCCACGATAGCTTCTTTATTTCACTTATTGGTACTTTTTGTCCACATTCTGCTATGAGTGCTCCGCACCCAGTTTAAAACTGCTCAGGGGACCTATTTTCAAACCGTGTGAGTACTCATTTCTCTCAAGATTCTCATCAGAAATGTCATACGTCAATGTGGAAACGCTGTTTTTAAAGGCCTCGAGGATTAAAATTCTTAGGAGGATATTAATTATCTCTAAATAAACCGTGAGAAACAATCAGTGAGTTTACACTGGCCCTTAGGACCCTAAAAATACTGATTTACGTTGACGTATGACATTTCTCTCGAGAGAAATGAATTCTCTCGACTTTGAAAATAGGTCCCCTGGGTGCTTGCGCACCCAGAGACCCGGGGATTCGGCGCCTATGACACCTCCCACTAATTTTAGTGGGCCATTTTTCCTCTCCAACGTTTAAAATTAGTGTGTGAGGAGGCATGCGCGTGACTTATTTTTTTATGGCTGGTTTTTGATGTTTTTTTTTTACAAAATTCACTTCCTCCACCGTTTTTGCTGGACTATTTTTTTTCTCCAATATTTTAAAGTGGTGCGTGATTTTAAATAAATGGTTTGAACATAAAAACGCAATAACAACTACATTTTTAATCAGGTGTTTTTGAAATCGCTGAAACCGAATTTTAATATTTACCAATTGAAGGGCACATGAAAAGAACCGGCTAAGTCCAAAATTTGGCGATTGTGAGATATTCTGCCAGGTTATAGCAAGGAGACCGTAATTTTTATTAACATATCCACACAGGAAAAGAAACGGCTGAGTAACGATCTAGGAGTCATTTAATAATCATATATAGGGAAAAAAACGGCTGAGTCCGCGCGCAAATAGGAAAGAAACGGTCAAGTCCGCTGTGCCGCTCGATTCACTAAGCATTATTTACCTTTATTGTTTTCGAAAGCAGCAGTACTGCGATATCGATCAACAAGTGTATACATGTTTAATTGATTAGTCTTTTTTTTTTCGTTTGGTTTTTTAAAAATAATACGATATGATGTGTAGTAGTGATAGTAGTTCTAGCACCTTAGAATCTCCAACTACTTCGAAATCTACTAAAAAGCGTAAGGTTTATAGTCGAATGACTGCAGCCAGGAAAAAAATTAACCTACAAAGTCATACTATGGGAAAAGACTGTAACTGCCGTTTAAAATATTTCGAAAGGGTTTCGCTTGACAATAGGCATAAAGTCTTAAGAAAATTTAATCTGATGGAATCACATCATGAACAAAATACTTACTTATCCGGATTAATTAATGTTATTCCTGTACAGAGAAGAAGACCACGCAAGTCTGAAAGAGATGCTTAGTTTCGTGAAGCTACTTATAAATACAGAGTACGTATTGTTAATGAAAATAATGTAGTTGAAGATATTGAAGTGTGTAGAAATGCTATTATTTCGACTCATGGGATAACAAAAAGTAAGATTGAATTTTTAGTAAAACAGTTAAAAGAGGATGGAACTGTGGCAAAGGACAAACGAGGTTTACATAAGAATCGACCTTGGAAACTTAAAGAAACTAATCTTGATTCTATTCGTGAACATATTCGATCATCTCCAGGATGCCAAAGTCATTACAGTCTAAGTGACTCATCAAAAATTTACCTCTCCGAAGAGCTCAGTATACGAAAAATGTACAAGATGTATTGTCAACTACAAAATTCAAAAAATGTATCATATGAGACCTACCGATCATTATTTAATAAAGAGTTTAATATTTCGTTTGGCTATCCGCGTACTGACACATGCAGTACATGTGATGAATTTTTAGCAAAAATAAGATGCTTGGAGACAGAGAAACGAGAACAGAAAAAAGCCGAAGATGTTATAAAAATTGAGAAGAAAATTAAAGATTTAAGAACTGAAAATAAAGTACACAAAATAAAAGCGGCCACTTTTTATGAAAGAAAAAGAAAAGCAAAAAGAAAAGCTGCAAAATCAAAAAGTTTGAAGCAATTTGTCTAGATTTTGGTAAGAACCTTCCTCTTCCAAACATACCGACTAACGATGTCTACTATAAAAGGCAACTTTCGATGTACATTTTTAATATCCATGTGCTGTCATCAGCTGAAAGTACTTTTTACATATACCCAGAAACCATTGCTAAAAAGGGAAGTGATGATGTTTGTTCCATGTTACATGACTTTGTATACAACTACCTGAGCCCGGACGTTCAAGAGCTAAACATATTTTGCGATTCTTGCAGCGGCCAAAACAAAAATTTCACGTTTTTTAGATTTGTACACAGTTTGGTCCATGAAGAGAAACGGCTCCAGACAGTTGCAGTAACTTTGCCTATTCGGGGGCACTCGTATCTGGAGTGCGACCAAAACATGGGGTTGATAAATCAAAAAATTAGAACAGATTTGATAGAGGTGTTTAAAGAGGCTCGAGTAAAACCGTCACCTTTTCGTGTATTGGAATGCAATCAAAGCATGTTTAGAAAATGGACGGAGCGTCTTGGGACTTTCTACAAAAAGAAGGCATTATTTCAAACCCGACCAATTAGAGAGTACAGAAGTAGTCGTGAACACCCTCGTCTTGTTTCCTATCGAACGTCATTTAATGGAGCCTGGGAAACTGCTGAAATTAGAGGTCCATCATACAAGTATCGTCGGGGTCTAACTGTATTCTCCTGCACTCTCATATAAAGGTAACTAAAATATGTTTATCTCAATAATAGAACCTAAAAAATTCATGAAAACTAGATTAAAATATTAATTCTGGAAATTCTTTACAGGGTTGCTTCCAATATCTCTTGCAAAGTATAAAAACCTGCAGGAATTAAAAAAATTTTGTGGTGCTGAAGCTCAAACATTTTTTTCAACATTGCCTTATGGGAAGCAATAATTTTTTTAACTGTACTCAATACTAAACAATGTTTGATTTAAATATTTTTAGTTTGTTTGTAACGTGTTATTGTGGTTTGTAATAATAAAGCATTATTTTCATTCTTCTTTCTTTGAAATAGGAAAAGAAACAGCTAAGTCCTGGACTTAAACAATATAATTTACCAATCAACATTAAAACCTTGCTAGGAAAAGAATGCAATGTGGATAATATTTATAATTATCTTCTTAAAAAACTGTAAATCAATTATCACTTATCAATATGGTTGATGCAATAAATAAAAAAAGCGTTATAATAATACTTAAATCTATAATATTATTTCTGTTAGCTTTTATTAAAATTTTATTTTATTTGTTAGCTTATTTAAATTTTATAAGATTGACACAATTTTGTGTTCTATTATTCTTCGTAATATTTTTTTCGTCATACTGTACTATTATCTTACCATAATAAGAGCGAAATTGATATCGAAAAGGTGCATTTAACGGCCGCCGGCCGTTAAATAAAATAACGGCCGCGCACCACCTACAACAATCACAACAATCTAAAGTTGCCTAGCAACCACATCAATATACTATACAAACATTGTAAGTTTGACAGTACTGTTTCTTGTTGAGTGATTATAGAGCGGAAAAGATCAAAGATGGAAGAAATTTTCGAAAACGATATTCCCTCCGATGTACTGGAAGAAGCAGCTGCGGCAACCAAAAATTTATTTCCGAGTACAACCCAACAAAGATATCAGCAGGAATACGACAACTACGTGAAGTGGCGTCAGAATAAAAACATACATAGTGTAACTGAAGAAGTACTGCTAGCTTATGTACAAGGAATGTCTGAAACGTATTCTCCTACATCACTGTGGACAAAAATATCAATGCTGAAACTTGCGTTAAGAATACATGAAAACATTGACATATCAAGGTAAATTACTATACTATCCGCCAACATTGAACTAACTATATACTCATCGAAATTATGTTTGTTTGTAGATTCGGTAAACTATTCTTGTTCCTGAGGCGCAAAAATGAAGGTTATACCCCAAAGAAAGCCAAGGTTCTATCGGAAAATGATATACTTAAATTTTTGCTGGACGCGGATGATCATACCTGGCTACTGGAAAAGGTTGTGTTAGTGCTCGGTATTCTAGGAGCTTGCAGGAGAAGTGAACTTACGTCTCTCACCATTAACAGTTTCGAAGATACAGAGAAAAACATCCTCGTATCACTAAAAAATACTAAGAATAAAAAAGACAGAAATTTTCTTATCCCAAAAACAGGACTTCCATTTGATGCATATGGTTTATACAAGAAATACAGTAATCTGCGTCCTCCTAGTTTCAAAAATCAGATATTTTTCGTTGGTTATAGGAATGGCAAATGTGTGCAGCAAGTCGTCGGCATACATACCATCGGAAGCGTTCCTAAGAAAATTGCCACCTTTTTAAAACTTGAAAATCCCGAACTTTATACAGGACATTCATTTCGTAGAACATCAGCAACTATGCTCGTAGAAAATGGTGGTGACTTACTGTCATTAAAAGAACTGGGAGGATGGGAATCATCAACGATGGCGGAAACTTACATAGAAAAATCGGTTTCTAAAAGAATGAAAATAACAAAACAACTTTTTCCAAATAATTCGGAGAATATTGCATCTTCAAGTACTGCAAATAGTTCACATTCTTCAGAAACATCTTCCTCTGTAAAATCTAAATATCCTTGGGACGGGTTGCAGATTTCAAATAACACCAATTGCGAATTCAATTTCCCTATCCATTACAATAAGGAATAAATTGTTTTATTCCGTACCTATTTTTTAAGAGTTACGTTTAATAAAATTTGTTCTTAAATTAGGTGTTTTGTTTTTGTAGCAGTATGACGAAAAATCTTGAACGAAACACGGCCGATAACAGCAAATAACGGCCGGGCTGAAGTTTGTGATCCGAGGCGATAGCCTTATAACGTTAATAACTATAAAATCATCTGCTAACAATGTAAAGCGAATATAAAAATGAATGCTTCTACTTACTAGCAATTCCACGGCCATCAGTACACTTGTAATAGAAAGTCCAAATAATTCAGAAAATTTGTATGATTGGACAATAAATAATAGGAAGTTAACAAATGATAAGATGTTTAGGAATGTAAATGTCAATATTATAAAAAGCATCTTTCCTATGAGATTATTAATTTGAGTCATAACTTTATGTAATAAAACTATATTTCCTTGAATCTTTAGCAATTTTTGAGAAAAATATGGTTTACTGAATAGTTTGACATAAAATGTTGATTGTACATGATCACATAAATGTAAATAGTATGTAGAAAGTATGTGTGACGTAGACCATGTAGTGATAGTTACACCAAGGATTTGTATGTAAGTAGCAACATAAATATAATTTGCCATTATGGAAGTAAATGTTGCTTCTTGTTCTTGTTGCTGCCAAAACACATACAAATTGACAAACATCGGAATCGCTACTAATGGAACACTACACAGTACAAATTTGTAGCGTACTAATTTTACGTGAGTTAAAAGTTCTGTATTTAGGTTATCCATGGTTTTAAAAAATAATATCCAAGATTCCTGCTTCTTAAACAATCCATACATGCATATAATTGTAAGTAAAATAGGTAATACTTGAGATAACGCAAACATTACAATTTCTTGAAATTCCATTTCAAATAGAGCTGTTGAACTTATAAATTGAAACGGCGTACAAATTATTCCAGTCGAATTCAAAAAAAGATAAAATAAATGTATATATCTGGCAAGCGGATTAACCTCCAAAGGAAAAATTCCAAAAAATGAACATATTCTGAAAATAATTTTTAAAGAATACACTTCCCCTTTAGAAGCACTTAAATATTTATTCATTTTTAAGTTTGTTCTTGGCTAAATTAATCTCACAACTGGATAATGAAAGTATTGTATTAATCATGTTGTCCCTTTGATGACGTCTATCCAATTGCATTTAATTCCATTACGTTAATGATTAGTTTTAAGTGTTATTGATATCCAGTATAATACCTCTTTATTGGAATTTTAGCTATTTCATCATAGAGAAGAAAAACTGAATTTAGAAAAAAAAATTATAAAGATTTAGTTCCATAGCTTGCTAGTCTTATTTTATTCTTCTTATTTTATATCTTTTTGCAAATATTTTTCGATCCTTAGTTTTTGCTGTTACGTGCTTATTTCCGCTCTTTAAGGTCGTTTGTCAGACTTCGCCATAACCTCTTTCTACCTCTTCTTTTTTGCAATTTGCTTCCTTTTCATACTAAATATGTTTTTTTTTACTTATTTCCAGCAACTCTATTTTTCCCTTTAGTATTATTTTTATAACTATGCTTTCCCTAGCTTTCTCTATCAATAATTAATAATTTATTATTAATTTATACTTTTCGTTTTCTGCGTTGTTTCCATTACTTGTCCTAGTATCGTTCTTAGCATTTTTATTTCTACAATTCGTAGATAACTCCTTATTGTATTTTGTCATAGATGGTCATTGTTTCCGCGGCATAATACATTATTTTAATCGTTTTGCTAATTGTTTTATATTTTAAACATTTTTTGTTTGGAACTAGGAGAAAAAATACAGTTTCTCTTATATGGGTTTCAGAAAATAGCAGTATATCCTTTTTGTAAGTTAAAGGAAACACTCACAAAGCTCTAAAACAGACATATTTTACATTCACTCACATTTTTATGACGGGTCGTTCTGTTTTTATTTTAAACGGGATTGTTAATGAAAGTTTGACATATTTTGTATAATATTAATATGCCAATTTAGATATAAATTGATTTTAAATAGGTCAAAATGTAGAATGGCGTTGCGCTCAATAATTTTTTTCAATGGGAGGATCTTTCTTGTGTAGCGTATCTTGTAAAAATGCATTTTTGCGCAGATTTTCTTCTATGTACTAATTCGATAAATCTAGCCTTTTTAATATACAGAGTGGGTCACTCAAACCAGTTTCATCCTATTTTTCGGCAATAATCATTGGATTTTAAGAAAATGCTAAAACAGATCGATTTTTATTCCAAATTGAACACATTTTTACAATATAGACATCTGTCATGTGTCAACCCCCTCCCTTGCACTTCTCCAACAGCCTTAATTTTAAATAGTTACCTAATGTATAATGTATGGTACATCATTAAAAAGGTAATTTAATGGGGATTCAGAAATATGTCTGTACATTGCGTTACTTTAATTTTAGCGCCCTCTAGCGGAATAAAAAACTATTACGTGTTATAAAGTGTGACACTACCATGTGTAGTACATCATTAAAAAGGTAATTTTATGGGGAATTCAAAAATATGACGGTTTATTGTGATACTTTTAATTGTCCTCTACCGGGATAAAAAACTGTAACGTATTATAAAATGTGACACCTTATTTGAAAGCAAATTTCATTATAATTCAATGCACCACATAACATCAATATAAATATCCTTAATATTGCACTTTCAATAGTTTGAAAATTAGTTATGCATTATTTTATTTTTGTTTTTTTTTTTTGTTTTTTTTTTTTTTTTTTTTTTTTTTTTTAATTTTGAATTTGGTGTCAGCGGCGTCGACTACTACGGCCATTAGCCTCGTGTTATGTGTAGGCTTTGTTACTGCTTCCCAGCGCCACTTTAGAAACAGCACTGTTAATTAGAACCCAACAGTGAATGGTCGAGTGGGGAATCCTACCTATGCATTAGAATTAATATTTAATTTTTTTTTAATTAAATAAAAATCCCTGACACCGGTGGGATTCGATCCTGAGACCTTTCGATCTCAAAGTCATGACTAACCACTGAGCCAACCCACCCCCAATTTTTTGAGTTTTTTCTTTCTTTTAAAAATACAATAACTCCAATTAATATTTAATTCGAGAAAACATAAAAGTAAAAAAAAAATATGAATAGGTAGGTAATACACAACATTTAATAAGATCATATTTATATCTATAACAATATTTTGGTTGGCTTCTGCTAAAATGTTATTTATATTTTATAAGAATGTACACTATTTCATGTTTTATTATGCATGCTTGTACTTACTAGTAGTTCTACTGCCAATAGTACACTTGTAATAGATAGTCCAAATAATCCAGAAAATTTGCCTGACTGGATAAGAAATAACATAAAGTTAACAAACGATAAGATGTTTACGAATGCAAGTGCCAAAATTATAAAAAGCATTTTTCCTATGAGGTTATTAATTTGAGTTATAACTATATGTAATAAAACCATATTTCCTTGAGTATTTAGCAATTTTTGAGAAAAATATGCTTTGTTGGAACGTTTGAAACGAAATATTGACTGCACATGGTCACATAAATGTAGGTAGTATGTAGTAAATATGTTTGAACTTGTCCATAAAGTGATAGTTACACCAAGCAATTGTATATATGATGAAATCCAAATAAAAATAGCCATTAAAGCAGAAAACGTTATTTTTTGCAAGCTTAGGTGAAATAATTGAAATATATGGATAGAAATTGTTAATAATGCAATAATACCCAGTTTGGATAAATGATTTTTTGATTTTACTTTAATAGAAAATTCTGAATTTAAGTTGTCTATGATATTAAAAAATTGTTTCCAAGATTCCTGATTCTGTAACAAACCATACGTGCAAATTATAATAGATAAAATAAGTAATGCTTGAATCACTGAAAATATTAACATTTCTTGAAATTCCAGTTCCAGAAATCCTATCGAACTTATAAATTCAAAGGGAGTACAAATTATTCCAATTAAATTAAATAGGAAAAATATTGTAAAATGAATATAGGTCGCAAATGAATTAGCTTCTACAGGAAATACTCCAAAGAATCCAAATATTCTAAAAACTATTTTTAAATAATAAATATCTTCTTTAGAACTACATAAAAAATGGTTCATATTTGAGTTTATGCTTGTATAATTTGCAATAGGATAACTAAGGATATTTTACTGGAAATATTGGGTTTCTACTAGCATATCAGCCAATTTCATTTAATTTCAGTAATTGATTGTTGACTTAATACATCATTCAATTTAATTTGATAGTATTAATAAAATTATTTGTTTTAAAAATACAGTAGAGCGTCGATAATCCGGATTGTGACCTGTACGGTTTATTAAAATGTCAGAATTTTGGAAAAGCACCAAAAAAAGTTCATAATAAAACCGTTAATAATTCACTCTTGTGGTTAAATAATTGAACAAATAAATAAAACCATTAATTAATATGAACTTATTATGTCAATCAAATAAATAAACCAATGGAGAAACCGCCCCTGCTGTCGCATCAATGCTTCTGTTTGACAAATATGTATGTATTTCACATACTTTGATTACTATACGAGGCAAGAGAGAGGTCCGACACGCCCAACATAGGGCGCGGCCATTTTGAACCCTGTGACACAGTTTACAGCTAAAGAATCAGATCGCTCACTCTGCGTCGGCACTTTGGATCTCAATGTCTCAGTTTATACACTGTGCAACTCGGATAATACAATATATGACAACCGCCTATAATAAAACAACACTCTTCTGCGTATCCTGAATTTTTATCCCTGGAGTGGATGTTATTTTGGAACTTTCAACTGGTTCGAGTGAGCTAACTGATTCTTTAGCAATAAACTGTGACTTCAAAAATAATATTCACTGACACTGACAGCAGCAAGCAAAATATCAGGTGCGTTTTAATCATCCGCTTCTTCCTCCGCAATTGTCGGTTTAGTCGTTTTAACCTGTCAGATTAAAACAAGAAAACTGACAATTCCGAAGCAGAAGCGGATGATTAAAACGCACCTATTAAAAATATTGCGCCAAGATGTAGGCAACACGTAATAAGGGTTCAAAATGGCGGAGTTTTCTATCTCCTTTTAAAAGACACTCAGAAAGCTGCGCAGTGCGACCATTCTCCGTATAGTAAAAGAAAATCAAAGTATGTGATGTATTTACTTTTTTCGCCAGTATTGAATCCGGATTTTGACGTTCTGATTATTAGGGTTTCCGATCTCGATTCGATCTTATCGAGAATCGATTTTTTGTTTTACGTTTTCGATATTTTAGGATTGATTTTCGAAAGAGATATTGATCTATATATCGGTGGAAAGTACTGAGATCGTAGATCGATTCTAGCCTACCTCTTACACTATGTCCATGTATTTTTTGGGTATTTTGTGGTTACCATAAACGTCTATAGAATAAATTTACTGATTGACATCGCCGTTTTGAGTAATGTGAGAGTGTTTTCTGGATATTTGTTTATTCTTAGAAAGCGAAAAAAGTTACCTGAATGAACCTCTTTCGAATTTGAAGACAACAGATCCTAATAAATAATATTGGCATACTTATAACTCTGTTTTTAAACTAGGAGGAGCGAATTCAAAAGACACATTTACACAGGGAAAAGTAACTAGATTTGTTACTAAGAGCGAGTTTCGAAATATAGTCGTGTTCAAAATTTATGAAATAGTTATCTTTATCGGCCTTAGTCGGTGAACGGCCAATGAAGGGTTAAGAAACGAATAAATGTCATAGACGTAATTTTTTTATTGGTCCGAGACGATGGTCGCAAATTTCACGATTTTGTGATCTGAAATGTGTGTCTAAAACGAAATGACACTGTCAAATAAAATCCAATATGTTTGTTGATTGATGTCAGAAATACTTTTTTCTTGCTTTTGAAATCGACTTTTTAAGAATAACTATGATCTTTTTAAAATGGATATTAAATATTTAAGAAAATTGTTAATAGAATATCCAGATGTAGCCAGGTTAGTATAAAATATAAAAATCTGGTCTGTTTACATTTTTAAGGATATATTTGTTATAGGTTTAAAAAGTAAAAGTTAATCAGTGAATGACAAGTGGATCACCTTCGAGCATATATATTTCATAGAGTCCGCATTCAACAGAGTTTGTTTGGGTTATGCGGTGAAATAGGTAGACACTATTTTCAGTGTCGCATCATATTTACGGGGTTTGTAATTAATATAATTATTAAAGTTGATACATACCTTTAAAATACTTTAAATTATGCACATATTTTATAAACTTGCTTTATTTAAGTAGGTATCTAGTAATAGTAAACTATTATTAATTATTAATATTATTTGTGTTAGATATATCAGATTTTTTTTTAAACGTCAGAAAGTGTATAACGGAAAAATGAAGGTTGAAATAATAGGCAATAAAAAAAATAAAGATCTTATATTTAAAAATAAAAAATAGAATACTAAATAATATACTATAAATAGAACTCAAGCTAATACTTAGGTACTTAGGTACATTTGAACTGCCAGTCGTTAACAAATAAAGTGAAGTGAAGCTTAATTTTTATTGGAAAACTGTATTATGCTTCGATTATTTCTTAAAGAGAAGCTTAAAATGACTTTTTTTATTGAAAAACTCACATTAGGCTTTGCTTATTCCTTAACAATTAGCAGTCTAGTTAATTAAAAAACATTGGTATATTTAATAAAAAATAATTATTGTCAATTTTTGTGGTTTATAAAAAATGTAGGTAGTAATAGGTAAGTATTTGAAAATAAAATGTATGTTGTATTAAAAAGTAATTAGTTACTTATATGTTTTCTTATTCTGCATTTTCTTTTTCTGCAACAGAGACTTCATGGTTCAGGTCATCACTGAAAAATTAAAAATTTTGAACAACTAACCCACAAGAAAAGTGCAGGGTTCTTTATCTTTTACATTCATCTTCTTCTGGGGCCTTAGTAAATCATAATGGCAATGCACCTGGAATTAATCTAGTTCTTCCTCCGCATCCAGTTTTTGACATAAATATATATCCAGAAAAATGATTGGAACATAAAACATCACTATTTGAAATGTTTTCTAGTTTCAATATGTTTCAATAAATGCGTTTTTCGGCAGGATTAGTTGGAAACCTACAAAAAACAAAAATTATTGATTTAACATCTTTAAAAATTATGATTAATTTTTTTTTTAACTTTTAAGTAGAGTCCAAAATCTAAAACAATATTCTTCATACATAATACAAGTTCTTTAAATTTAATTTACTAAATTTACCATTTATTTTAAATTCATGTTTAACGGCCTTTTTCATTTTATGAAAAAGGCCGTTAAACATGAACTGTATGAATGAATGTATGAAGAATATTGTTTTAGATTTTGGACTCTACTTAAAAGTTAAAAAAAAAATTAATCATAATTTTTCAATATAAACAAGCTTTTCGTTTTTAAGTCATTTTATCATGATAATGTTAAAGATGTTAAATCAATAATTTTTGTTTTTTTTTGTAGGTTTCCAACTAATCCTGTCAAAAAACGCATTTAGTGAAACATATTGAAACTAGAAAACATTTCAAATAGTGATGTTTTATGTTCCAATCATTTTTCTGGATATATATTTATGTCAAAAACTAGATGCGGAGGAAGAACTAGATTAATTCCAGGTGCATTGCCATTAAGATTTACTAAGGCCCCAGAAGAAGATGAATGTAAAAGATAAAGAACCGTGCACTTTTCTTGTGGGTTAGTTGTTCAAAATTTTTCAGTGATGATCTGAACCATGAAGCCTCTGTTGCAGAAAAAGAAAATGCAGAATAAGAAAACATATAAATAACTAAGTACTTTTTAATACAACATACATTTTATTTTCAAATAACTATTACTTCCTACATTTTTCATAAACCACAAAAATTGACAATAATATTTTTTTATTAAATAAACCTATGTTTTTTAATTAACTAGACTGCTAATTGTTAAGGAATAAGCAAAGCCTAATGTGAGTTTTTCAATAAAAAAGTCATTTTAAGCTTCTCTTATTCGTACTCCTAGTCATTAAGAAATAATCGAAGCATAATACAGTTTTCCAATAAAAATTAAGCTTCACTTCACTTCATTTGTTAACGACTGGCAGTTCAAATGTATCTAAGTTTAGCTTAACATTACAGTATATTTAGTAATCTATTTTTTATTTTTAAATATAAGCTCTTTATCTTTTTTATTGCCTATTATTTCAACCTTCATTATCCGTTATACACTTTCTGATGTTTAAAAAAAATCTGATATATCCAACACAAATATTATTAATAAATAATAATAGTTTACTATTACTAGATACCTACTTAAATAAAGCAAGTTTATAAAATATGTGCATAATTTAAAATATTTTAAAGGTATGTATCAAATTTAATAATTATATTAATTACAAACCCCGTAAAAATGATGCGACACTGAAAATAGTGTCTACCTATTTCCCCGCATAACCCAAACAAACTCTGTTGAATGCGGACTCTATGAAATATATATGCTCGAAGTATATGCACGAAGTGGATCACACAGTAACTGGTATCTCTCCTATGAGTAATGTGGATATTATGGCTTATTTAGTGTTAACCCATGGTTAATACGCTAAAGGACAAATAAAGGCATTCAAAAGTTTACAGGCCTATGAGTCAGAATTTGTTTTAAAAACTGGAACCAACATTTTCATAACACTACATTTCAACATATATTTTTTAATTTAAAGTGAACTATTCATACATACCTATGTATTAAGTATTTTTAAAATATTTTTTTTGAAAGTAATGTGTCATTGTGCTAAATTAAGATTATCTCTAAAGTAGTAGATGGTGTTTTAAATGTTATAACAATTTTGTAAATGGTTTTATTCTATTCTAATAAATAAAATTAACTTAAATATTTAGTTACATTTTAATCATTTTGGTTAGAAATTCATCAATTTTTAGTTTTAAAAAATCACTAATAAAGTAATTAATTTTTTCTAAAATACTTCGGAATTCATCTCTTCATAGTAATCTCCTATCTTTTTACCTTAAAAAACTAATAATGCATTTTCTACAAAACCTTCTTCAGAATCGGCATGTAAAATAATGTGTCTTCCCTTTCTTGTAGGGCTTTTCTGGAATTGCTATCCTTAATAGTACTCAGGTAGAAGGATCCATAATTGTAGATTTTCAATACAATTGCTTACTGAAGAACTATTATTTATGAAATAAAGTAAAAAACTTAAGTAATGATGAGATATCGAATTATAAAATGTCAGAACTGTCAAAAATATCAATTATTAGCTGATTTTCATGCTAAAAAGTAATGTGTGAAACTGACTGCAATCTGACCAATCAGAAGTCTACAGAATTGCCAACTTAAATTCAAATCGCTCCTCTTAGTTTAAAAACAGAGTATAGTCAAATTTCTTTCAAAAATTTAATAGCGGATTCGACTCAAATGCTCTTGCTGGATGACAAAGCGCTTTCAGTTCTGAATTGATTTTGGGCAGCATTTTTATCATTTATTCATATCTATACTCTGTTTTTAAACTAAGAGGAGCGAATTGAAAAGTCCTATTTACACAGGGAAAAATAACTAAAAAAGTAACTAGATATCATTTTAGCGGTAAATTTGAATTTGTCTTGTATCATTTCAAGAAAAACATTTCAAAACTTTGTTATGAATTCATTGAAGTAAAAGTTTTAGATAACCAACGAATAAAGATGACACTAAATTGTGCTCATTCCGTTTTTGATTTATAATTATTGTATTTTAGTTGTACTTTTATTTTTTCCTTACTTCGTCTCATATCGCAGCTCGGACCAGTATGTTGAGAAGAGAATCGCCCAAGCAGCGACTAAATTTCAGTAAATTGAGTAAAATGTCTCCCAACAAAATACAAAATAATTTACATTTTGAGTTTAATATAGTTTTAATTCGATATTTTATTCATTGTTTTATAAGTAACTGTGATTAGAAAATTATATATCTATTATAATAACAGAAAAGAAAGTAAATAGTAGGTTTTTCAATTTGATGGAAAAATTAGAAAAATACGTATGCCAGTTCTATTTGTTGAAATGAAATTAAGCACCTATTATTACCTACCTATTACAAAACATATTTAGGAAGGACTGAAAAATATGTAGTTGAAGAAAAGCTTATTTAAAATGAAGAATTTTGGCAGGTACAAAAAAATAAAGTTTATTTTTATATTTCTTTATAGGTATAGTTTAATTTGTAATATTTTTCTTAAAATTAAACTACAAGATTACCATTAGTTGTATGGATTTCCTAATTAAATAAGGGTACTTTATTCAGGTAAAATGTAGCAAAGTTCTGACGTACGATACGATATGTTTGCAGATAAGTGTTTTGAAATGAAATAAATCAAATCTATACGAATTTTGTCTCCACTAACAAGATGTTATATTCAACAGTCGAAAGTGTAAACTTGTGGGCAACAGCTTATTAAATGTATGTAGAAATCCAAGAAAGTGCAATGGTACCAGCTTTTACTATAATAATAATGGTTTCTATCATTCTCCTGTTTTTTTGTAGATAGGATTTATAATTGTTGCTTAAATTCCACATTGTGTATCTGAATGTCTTTGGTCTTCTTGAAAACATATTTTTATACAATATAAAGCAGATGGTATATTTTTTTGAGACATCCTTCAAGCCTATCGAAAACTAAATGTTTATTTGCAGGTAAGATAATATGTATCTTAATTTTGTATGATCATTTATTGTATAGATAAATAATTAAATAAACATTTATTAAGGCATAAAAAAAGGTAATTTGTAACTTTGTGTCAGCAGAAGGATTTCCTATACCCAATTTAATATATTTTTTACAAACAAATAAAATATCTTTAGTATGATCGGTAGATATTTTCAATAATTCAGCACTACATATGTTTCGAAATCTTCTGGTGCAGTCACAGCTTTTTAAAATTTAAAAAAACATTTAGGAACATAAACACTTTAAAATGATCATGAACGAAACCCATATTTTGTGATAGTGTGTAGGTAGCTTACAATTATTATTGATTAAATTAAAATACACCTTTTACACATTCGCAGAGTTTAATATGTGTAAGTGTAGTTAGTTATAATCTTTGCAGTCTATATTATAAACTACCTACAGTTAGTTGAGTTGCTTTCTTGAGTTTGGGTTTAAAATTTAAAAATAAGGTTTTGATTATGAGCAATTTTTACATTATATCTAGAGAATATTTTTGACACTTGTTTGGAAAGTCCTTTTACATATAGCAATTTAATGTTTAAAAAAGGGTGCCACACCAAATGTTACAGTGATAACACTTTATGCTTTTGACTATATAAGTACCAAGCTATTTATTTAAAATAATAAAACAAGTTATTTGTTTTAGGTTAAATAATGAAAGTTTTGGAGGCCACAAATTATGGACATATTCAGATGGCAATAGCACTTTTAAATATATCCAAAATATTTTGTAGTTTTAAATGTTCATTAACAATTTTGTATATGGTTTATTTTTAAATAAATAAAATTTACTTTAATATTTAGTTATATTTTAATCATTTTGATTAGAAATTCATTAATTTTTTGTTAAAAAAAAATAGTAATAAAGTTGTATTTTTTTTTTAAGTAGAACACCAAAAAAGCAATATTTACCAATTTATATTATTCCGGAAAAAATGCTACCATTCCTGAGGCTTAAATATAACGATTTAACCCAACTTATATCAGTCCAAAAGTGGATGATTTCAGAAATACAGAGTGTTAAAAGTTCAATTTAGTTTTTCATAAATAATTTTTTTAATAATTAATGTATTTTTAAAATATTTGGTTAGGAGGTCTTTGTGGTGTAAAATATTTAAAGCTGCTCCCATTTTTATTGTAAAATTTAAGGGACGCCTTTTTTATAAATCCAGATTTCTCAAAAACGGCTGCTCATATCTACTCTTACCACTTATACCTTGCAGAACAAGAATTTTTAAGTTAAATACAGACTGGCGCTTAAATGTGTGTAAGATACAACAATTTTACAATAAAAATGAGAGTAGTTGTAATTTTTGTATACTACACTGTAATTTTGTAATTTTTTTTTTTTAATATGGGTTAGAAAAACAACATATGAATAGTACTCTCTTTATTTTGTAAATTTGTTATAATATTTTAATTAATAATAAAAGTTTGAAAAATAAAACAAAAATACATAAGAGGTGCCTATACAACATAATAAGTGAAAAGACAAAGTACATCTTGACATTTACATTGAATCAGAAACAAAAAACACTAAGTACTCAATATGTTAATCTACATCAGAAGATTTGTTGTGTTTTTAGCTGCCACCTGATTTATTTGTGCCTCTATCAATTCTATGGGATTTAACTCGCAGTGATATGGGGCAGCCACTACACAACTTTATTGGTTTCATTAGCCTTTACATCGACAACATTCAAATTATGTGCATCTTTATGTTGCCAAATTAGGTGTAAAAGTTGATATCACTTCATATTTAAATAAATTTAATATTTTTAGTTTTGTAACCATTCCTGTCAGATTTTCTTGATGACAAAGGAATTTTTTCAACTTTTCGACTATGATATGATACATTTTCCATGACAATCATAGCATAATTAGAAAATTTTGTAAAAAATGTAGAAAACCAATTCTAAAATACTTCGGATTTCGTCTCATCAAGGTAAATGCATTTTCTACAAAACCTTCAGAATTAGCACGTATATTAAGGCACCTGTTTTTGGCTTTTCAGGCCTGTTGATAAACCTTATTATGATCTTCATCAAAGTAGAAGCTTGGTCTGTTTTATTTTCTATATTGTTTGATAGATTTTAAATCTACGTATATAGTGTTCTTTCTATCAATACACTTTGACAATTTCTTTTCAAATATCTAAAAAAATATAGACATAATAAATAAACAGTACATTTGACTGGTCAAAGTTTCAAACTTACTTAGTTATTATATCTGAAGAAAGTATATAAAGATGAATTAATATATTTGTGGCAAATCTAAATATTTCAATTCTTGCAAAATTTTATTCAATCTAGATAACTCATTTTTGAAAAAGAAATCGTGTACTAATCTTCGAATAGCATTTATCATCATCATAATCAAATGTTTTTAGAACTCCTCGTCTTCCATAAATACTTTTTAGACTAGATATTGTTCCATTATTGCGGTATTATTTCAATAATCGGTAAGTAGTTGACTTTGACCTGTAAGAAAAATATTGAGTATTTAATATTATTTTTAATTTGAAAGTAATGAGTAAAACTTACTGGTAGCTTGAGAAATTTTGGATATAACATCAACAATTTTGGTTTTCGTATTATTATCCAATACCTATTTGTACATATTTATTATTTACTGCTTTTCTGAGAGACGAATAGCCTAAACTCATTCGTTTTCGTTGTTTTGATGGACTCCGCGAGGAACTGTTATAATAGTATTCGATGTAGAAGGATCCATAATCGTAGAAATTCAATACAATTGCTTATTAAAGTTTTGAAAAGAACTGTTATTAAAGAAACAAAATGAAAAACTAAATAATAATGATGAGATATCAAAGCAATAACAAAACTTAAATTATAAAATGTCAGAATCGAAAATAGAACTGTCAACCCCTGTCAACAGTAGCTAAAAAGTGATGTGTGAAACTGACTTCAATCTGACCAATTACAAGTCTACAGAATTGCCAACTTAAATTCAAATCGCTCCTCTTAGTTTAAAAACAGAGTATAGTAGTGCACACACCAAGCACGAGCTAGAGTTCGACAATGGTGTAGCGCATCTTTATCCTTATTCGACTGGCACAGTTAGCACTTGACATTTCAGGTTTCTAACAAACTTTTAACGATATTTATTTATAGTTGCCAAACCAAAAATTAAATCTCTATTAATTTCAAAGATTTTCCATTCTCACTAATAATAGAGACAAATATGGTAATATATTTAAAGATATTAAATAAATCCTAACCTCCAAAATGGCACTGATACTGAAAAAAAGTACAGTTCCAAAAAGTTCGAACTTTGAGCAAGAGCGCCTGCCAGTCGAACAAAAATTTCACTATGCTTTGGTCACATACTTTGATTACTATACGAGGCAAGAGAGAGGTCCGACACGCCCAATATAGGGCGCGGCCATTTTGAACCCTGTGACACAGTTTACAGCTAAAGAATCAGATCGCTCACTCTGCGTCGGCACTTTTGATCTCAATGTTTCAGTTTATACACTGTGCAATTCGGATAATACAATATATGACAACCGCCTATAATAAAACAGCAGTCTTCTGCGTATCCTGAATTTGTATCCCTGGAGTGGATGTTATTTTGGAACTTTCAACTGGTCCGAATGAGCTAACTGAGGCTTTAGCAATAAACTGTGACTTCAAAAATAATATTCACTGACACTGACAGCAGCAAGCAAAATATCAGGTGCGTTTTAATCATCCGCTTCTGCTTCCGGAATTTTCGGTTTAGTCGTTTTAACATGTCAGATTAAAACAAGAAAACCGACAATTCCGAAGCAGAAGCGGATGATTAAAACGCACCTATTAAAAATATTGCGCCAAGATGTAGGCAACACGTAATAAGGGTTCAAAATGGCGGAGTTTTCTATCTCCTTTTAAAAGGCACTCAGAAAGCCGCGCAGTGCGTCCATTCTCCGTATAGTAAAATAAAATCAAAGTATGTGGCTTTGGTACTGAGCAATTTCAGTCGAATGCAATAATTGACTTTTAATTAATTAGGTTCTGTCAGTCGAACAAACATCACTTAAAAAATCCGAACTAAATGCGCATTAATGCAGCCAGTCGATTCCGCTATAAGCAAAGTTGCTCAAAAGTCTTTATGTGTGTTGGGAATATTAATTCCATTTGAGAGACTATTTTCTCGAACACGAAATCTTATAGTAAAAGTGGAAAAATGTCAAACAAATTCGTATTTTTAAATAGTTTGAATCTCAGAACTTGAATATTAACAATTTCTAATTTTTAAATTCCAAACTTTAAAGAATATGTCAATTTTTAAAATAAATATTAAATATTCTATTTTTTTTATTGTGTTTAAATTTAATTTTTCTTGTATCGATCTTTGAATCGATACTAAGAATCGATCTCTCTTTCCGAGATCGAAAACCGTATTATCGACACTCTACTGCATATTCAAGTTAATTAAGAATTGACTTTTAAAATATTTCCTAAAAAAACAGAAAAAATTAAGTCAAAATGTAAAGTAATTTATTTTAACCAAAAATAAAGAGTAAGACAAAAACAATTTGGAATACTTTTTATTATTGACACCTTTTATGAATGTATTTTTAAGGCCAATGTCAATGACAGCAAGTGACGGCAGCTTTTTTTATCACAAAAAATATAGCTCTGAACATAATATTTTCAAAATTACTGAGGCCCTTCCTATGGGGCTTCAGTATTGCATTCGTGCAGACGAAAAAATTTTCTTACCCCCATTTTTTAAAACTTTTTTTATGTTTACGAAGTCCGAAAATGCAACAAAAAATTTAGTCTTGTCGTCTGTGTGTATGTATGTCGGCACGATAACTCTCAAACGAAAGTTTTAATTGACTTGCGGTTTTGATTTTCTTGAATAATTACTTCTAACTTAGAAACCTATTGATTTTCAGAATTTTCGATTCGTCCTAACTACTTTAATATCAATTTTCTTAAAATCCACCTATGCAATTCTTATGTAACAATTTTAAGAATTCCAATTATTTCTAACGTTAACATTCCTAACATTCCATAAATTGCATTCTCTAACGACCTGTCAAACAACAGCTGTTGATAGTAAAGGTGAAATTTCTAAGGCGGGTTGCGACCTTCATACTTGAAACCCTAGCCATTTTAGAGGATATTTGTATTCGAAATTAGTCGCCAAGCCTGCCAAATTATGAAAAATATATAAGCAGTTTCTTAAAAATGCGTTTTTTTATAATGGTGCTAACTTAAGCGTACTACTATTTCGCCCCTAGCCACAAAAACACCATCAAATTCACTGGCTCTCTGTCGCAACCCCATAGACTAATTAACCGGCCATTTTATTTGTCAAAAATCAGAATAATACTTGGCTGTGCCTGTCAAGTATCAAGATGTCAACTGTGATGTGTGAATGGCTCTTAAATGTCAAATTATTTAAAAATGTATACTTCTTTCGATATTTATTGCAAATAATTTGTAGTGTATCTCAATTCAGGCTTTCCATAAATAAAGGTACAGCAAGACAGATAATATAATGTTCTTGTACAAAGCACTTTTTTATTATATATAAGAGAGGTAGGATATAATGCTGTTTTTTTTAGATAATTTTAATTATACGATTTTGGATTACATATTCAACCAGCGAATTGTAAATAATAATTAGTAAACTTTTAGTCATAAATTTCCTTAATTCACAAAATTTAAAAATGAATCTTCTTATCTTGGGATTTTAAAGACGTAATGTGATCAACCCATTTCAAATTTTGATCAATTATGATACCGAGGTATTTTGTTATGTTTTTCATTTTAATTATAAAGTTGTCATTTATTTGTATGTTGAAAGCAGGCCTTTGTAAATTCCATTGCTCTCTTGGATCTACTTTAACACAAAAATAGTTTTGTGGCTATAAGTTGCAATAACCTATCGTCGCAAAACTATTAATAATTTAAACATAGTAAGTAGTATTAATATAACATCAAGTACTTTTTTAAAATAAAGTACATGATCTCAAAACAAATAATTTATAATAAATGCGGGTAAAACAAGGGGTAAAATAACAATAAATTAAGGGAAACACTTAAAAAGGGCAGGTTTAAAGAGTATTATCACAAGAAAGTATATCCGTTCTGTTTCTTTATCAAGTATTGTTTGAGGTTATTTTTGAAAACATTTATTGTTGTTTTCTTTTTAATTTCTGTACAGTAATATTAAATTTTTTAAACCTTTAATAAAAATTGTATTTGGGAACTTCTTTTAGTGATGGCTTGCCGTACATGAAAGTCAGATTGGCTTCTTGTATTATAGTTGTGATATTGCGAATTATATTGAATTTTTTCTAATAGATCTGAGGCGATGGTACTGTGTCATTTTTGTTTCATAAATAAATATCAGTAACGTACTGAACATAATTCTGAACTGAAAGTCAATTTATTTCTTTTAACATAGTTGCAATACTCATCCTTCTGTCCTTTATTAATAGAATATAAATAGGCGAAGTAAGGAGCCCAAATATTTTACATGAGCAGGCTTAAGAGGTAAAGGGGCCAATTATTATTGGATAAATTGCTCAAACAAGTTTTTAAACCCTAATCAAAAGGCGATATAGAATAGTTATTGAAAATCATCACATGGTTTAACCTAAGTAATGCCAATGCTTCACAAACCAAAAAATTCATCGTCCTAATACTACTATCGGCTTTCGGTCTTTTGCTCCAAGTTAAATCATTTCTCGTTTTTGTTACGCTACGAGGTTACCCTTGTGGGCCTCAGTCTCGATAAGGTGGGAACCACCATTTTAGCGTTTCTTGAATTTATTTTTAAAAATGGGTTCAAATGATGGTAAAGAATGGTAGAATAGCTATTTATGAAACCATTTGCAAAATTCCTTATTTCATGTAACAAGTGAATATTTACGGGAAGAGCAGAGCGAGGTACCGCAACGAACGAGTTACATAAAACGGCAATTGTTTGGATTGCCTAATAATGAGTTTGTACAGACTCATAACTTTTGGGACATACATTATTTGGAACAAAATATAAGGATGGAACTAAACATACTGTATTACAATGTGGAATTTGGAATCTTTGTCCCTGCATATACGGAATTACCTTTCTTTCATCGTATGCAAATATTGAACTATATATTAAAAAAATTGTAGAATGTATGAGTTTCCTTAAGGCCCTGCTTAACACTTATTGAGAGTATTTGAACAAAAGAAGTTGTTCGGTTGCTGGTCGGAGAGTATCTCTCAGTTTGTTTGTTTGTCGAGTGTGAAGAAGTTTGTGAAGAAGTTTGTGTCTGTGTATTTTGATGTGATTGATCTAGGAGACGGTCCCATATGTGAAGTATGGTTTTTTGATTGGTTCTAAAAATGTGGCATGATATTTGCGCTTGTTTTGACGCTACTAAATGCTCCCATGTTTTTATTTTAACGATTATTTTAACTATGCTCATACCGGGGCAAAAGAGATAAAGTTTAGAGTTAGTGAGAGTAGAAAAAAAGGGAGGAATAGGTAGGTAATAAACCTAAATACGATCCTATCTATATCTCTAACAATATTTTGGTTGGCTTCCGCTAAAATTTTATTTAATTTGTCCACTATTTTATGTTCTTAATATTATTTTGAGTAATTTGCTAACAATGTAAGGCAGCTCTAAAAATGCATGCTTGTACTTACTAGTAGTTCTACTGCCAATAGTACACTTGTAATGGATAATCCAAATAATCCAGAAAATTTGCCTGACTGGATAAGAAATAACATAAAGTTAACAAACGATAAGATGTTTAAGAATGTATGTGCCAAAATTATAAAAAGCATTTTTCCTATGAGATTATTAATTTGAGTTATCACCCTATGTAATAAAACTATATTTCCTTGAGTATTTAGTAATTTTTGAGAAAAATATGCTCCACTGGAACGTTTGAAATAAAATATTGAATGTACATGGTCACATAAATGTAGATAGTATGTAGTAAATATGTTTGAACTTGTCCATAAAGTGATGGTTACACCAAGCGTTTGTATATATGATAAAATCCAAATAAAAATAGTCATTATAGCAGAAAAGCTTATTTTTTGCCATTTTAGATGAAATAATTGATACAATTGGCTAAAAATTGTTAATAATGCAACAATACCCAGTTTGAATAAATGATTTTTTGATTTTATATTAATCGAAAATTCTGAATTTAATTTGTCTATGATATTAAAAAATTGTTTCCAAGATTCCTGTTTCTTAAACAAACCATACGTGCAAATTATGATAATTAAAATAAGTAATGCTTGTGTCAAGGAAAATATTAAAATTTCTTGAAATTCCAGTTCCAATACTCCTGCCGATCTTATAAATTCAAAGGGAGTACAAATTATTCCAATTAAATTAAGTAGGAAAAATAATGTAAAATGAATATATATCGCAAACGAATTAGCTTCTACAGGAAATACTCCAAGGAATCCAAATATTCTAAAAATTATTTTTAAATAATAAATATCTCCTTTATAACTACGTAAGACATTGTTCATATTTCGGTTTATGCTTGTATAATTTACAACAGGATAACTACGGATATTTTACTGGCAATGTCGTATTTCTACTGACATATCACCCAATTTAATTTCAGTAATCAATTGTTGACTAAATACATCTTTCAATTTAATTTGATGGTATTAATAAAATTGTTGTTTTTAAGAATATACTCAAATTAATTAAAAATTATTTTAAATATTTCCTAAAAAACAGACAAAATATAAAGTAATCAATTTTATCCAAAAATATAGAGTAAGACAAAAACAATTTGGGATATTTTTAATATTGATATCTCTTAGAAATGTATTTTTTGGGTAAAAATATAGTAAATCGGCAAGGGCAGAGGTAAACGGCGAGTTAAGCGGGCGTTTCATATAACAAAGCGACAACTCGTATACGTATCAATTTAAAATATAGTACGATATATTTGATCTAAAGGACGTCAGCTTATCTCGCTGCGTGCCTCTACTCTCGCCCCTTCACTATATTTGTGCCTCTAAAGAGAGTTGTTGGGGGCAAACCGCTGGTGTAATATGGTGTACACGCAATCAGTATTATGTATACTATGTGTACTCTTTGTGTACTATTTGTGTATTATTTGTATACGATTTGTGTGCTATTTGTGTACGATTTGTGTATGATTTGTGTACGATTTGTGTACGATTTGTGTACTATTTGTGTATATGTATACAATGTTTACTATGTGCACTATGTGAACTATGTGAACTATGTGAATTATGTGAACTATGTGAACTATGTGTACTATGTGTACTATGTGTACTATGTGTACTATGTGTACTATGTGTACTATGTGTACTATGTGTACTATGTGTACTATGTGTACTATGTGTACTATGTGTACTATGTGTACTATGTGTACTATGTGTACTATGTGTACTATGTGTACTATGTGTACTATGTGTACTATGTGTACTATGTGTACTATGTGTACTATGTGTACTATGTGTACTATGTGTACTATGTGTACTATGTGTACTATGTGTACTATGTGTACTATGTGTACTATGTGTACTATGTGTACTATGTATACTATGTGTACTATGTGTACTATGTGTACTATGTGTACTATGTGTACTATGTGTACTATGTGTACTATGTGTACTATGTGTACTATGTGTACTATGTGTACTATGTGTACTATGTGTACTATTTTGTACTATTTTGTACTATGTGTACTATTTGTGTATATTGTATACTATTTTGTATATTGTGTACTATGTATACCATTTGTGTACTATGTGTATACTATTTTGTACTATTTTGTACTATTTTGTACTATTTTGTACTATTTTGTACTATTTTGTACTATTTTGTACTATTTTGTACTATTTTGTACTATTTTGTACTATTTTGTACTATTTTGTACTATTTTGTACTATTTTGTACTATTTTGTACTATTTTGTACTATTTTGTACTATTTTGTACTATTTTGTACTATTTTGTACTATTTTGTACTATTTTGTACTATTTTGTACTATTTTGTACTATTTTGTACTATTTTGTACTATTTTGTACTATTTTGTACTATTTTGTACTATTTTGTACTATTTTGTACTATTTTGTACTATTTTGTACTATTTTGTACTATTTTGTACTATTTTGTACTATTTTGTACTATTTTGTACTATTTTGTAATATTTTGTACTATTTTGTACTATTTTGTACTATTTTGTACTATTTTGTACTATTTTGTACTATTTTGTACTATTTTGTACTATTTTGTACTATTTTGTACTATTTTGTACTATTTTGTACTATTTTGTACTATTTTGTACTATTTTGTACTATTTTGTACTATTTTGTACTATTTTGTACTATTTTGTACTATTTTGTACTATTTTGTACTATTTTATACTATTTTATACTATTTTGTACTATTTTGTACTATTTTGTACTATTTTGTACTATTTTGTACTATTATGTACTATTTTGTACTATTATGTACTATTTTGTACTATTTTGTACTATTTTGTACTATTTTAATCTAGGGTTCCGTAGGGTACATTAGTGTACAAGACCCATTTTGTTTTTCAGTTATGATGCTGGAACAGACACAACTTAAAATATAATTAGACCTTATTGTGTAGGGAATCTTAATTTTACAGTATATTTTGACCCAAACCATAATAAAATAAAATTAATATTAATAACTAGGTATATTTTATTTACGCGGCTCCAAATTAAATAAAACTGACACCTAAAAAAAATAACTGTACTGTACGCTCGAAGTACGTGAATTTTTGGAAGGACTAATTTCAAAAAAAAATTGTGCATTGCATTTAAAACATCTATTCACCTTTTTAAAAATTAAAAATGTTTACAACATATACATAAAACACATTTCCCGAGGGTCTTGTGCCGTCCTCGCAGTTTAATTCTGGACCTCCAGCGATATCTTCACCTGTTATACGCGCAGTTGCTTCTAATAAGATTTGGCTAAACACAGCAGCCCCCACTCCTTGCCAGAAAAGCATTATTAAGGAATTTTGATTTGTTTTGAGTCGGTAATTGTCAGAGTTTAGAGATATGTCTTTTGTTAATTTTGTAGTTGTAGCCTGAAACAGCTAGGAAAAAAACAGGGTTTTCATCGTTGGTTCGTAGTCCTGTATGTAGTCTTGGTTTATTGTCACAATTCACAGGACAAGTGACCACAAACCCCCCAGAAAAAGTTACCGTCGAGGGTGTCGTGCCCTCGACTGGTTCAGTTTTTTTAGTTGAAAATCTTTATTTATATTAATATATACATTGTACAGCTACAATAGAATAATAAAGGAAAACGTCTTCACAGCTTTCCTAGAAACAACTAGGCGGCTTTTGGGCTGATAGTCTGCCATTCTTCTACCGACGATGCTTATCATCACGGGTATAATTAATTAACTTCTTACCAGGTTGGTATTATTTGACTATTATGATTCATATTAGCGAGCGGCGAGTGTATTGGTGTGAGTATAATTTTGTCATAGTTTCCTTAAAAGGCTATTAAAAAAAAAAACAAGATTTTGAAGATGTGCGTTGAATGTCATAGATTTTGATAGAGTGGCATCTTTTCCATACTTCTTGTCCTTGTTATTGTTGTCGATATATGCTTAAGCTCTTATGAGGGCACCCGTGCTTTCTACGCACTTTGTTCCCCAGATTAATGTTCATCAGGGAGGCATCGCGCATAGAAGTTTTTAGCTGTTGAAATGATACAATCTTTCATGTTTAGCAAGGATGTCTCATATTCTAGCGTAACGATCGTGCCCTAGAGCTAGCCTTAGACATCTGTTTGAGCATTTTGTAGCTTATTATAGTGAACTTTACTTTGTTACACAGAGTAACTCTACTTCGTCGATTCAGTAGTGGGTAAAGGGTTCTCAAAATATCGTAGTCTTTCAATAAAATAAATTGGAAAAGGCATGAAAATAGGAAAATGACACGTAGAACATTTACTTTGAGTTTGTTATTTGGAATCTTATATTGTTTATTATTCGGAGTTACAAGTGTGTCTATTATTTCTCATTTGGAAGCACCTTCAGATGCATACGAAGTGTCCAAATGTGTTTTTCTCGAAAACAGTTGAAATAAACACGTTTAAACAAGCACATAAGAATGATGTTTATATCATATTTTTTAATCCAAATTACTAAAAGATAGTCAAAGAAAGGCATGATCCAATTACATTATCAGTAATCGCTCAT
Source organism: Psylliodes chrysocephalus (assembly GCA_927349885.1). Taxonomy (NCBI): domain Eukaryota; kingdom Metazoa; phylum Arthropoda; class Insecta; order Coleoptera; family Chrysomelidae; genus Psylliodes; species Psylliodes chrysocephalus. Next base: position 77,187,273 of record OV651814.1, on the reverse strand, counting down.
GTGGCACACCCTGTATCAAAATATCAAATGTAAAAATTGATGCCTAAAGTTATGCTTCTGTGTTTATTTTTTATAACGATTTATGTCACAGATTCGCGACGTAGTCTGTGTTAGGTTTTCTTTCGTCGTATCGGATAGACCTGCGAACTGTATTTAGGTGCTGAACCTTGTAGAAAGTATTGCTACTTGATTAAAAGGTGTCGAGGAATGCAGAAATTAAAGTACTTTGCTTCTAATGATAACTGGTTTCATTTTATCTTATTAAACTTTGAATTCAATAACCACACAACAAACACTTGATTGATAAAAATATTTTTACATAAAAAAACAAGCAGGTTTAAAGAAACATTTTATAAATATATGATTTTGTTGCAATGTTATATATGTGACGGTTTCGCCTGAAGGTTCAAATGGTTCTCTTTCGCTTGGAAGTTCAAATGGTTCTCTCTCTTTTGAAGGTTAAAATGGTTCTCAACTTGAAAAGTGTCTAAAAGTCTGTTCTGAGAAAAATGTGTTACAAATTGTTGAACGAGCAATTGCAGTTAATTGGCAAGTTATTTTAAACGGGCTAATGCGGATATGAGTAAGATTGGGAGCGAATATAAGCATATTTTCCACCAAGTGAGATACTATAATGCCCAAATGTTTAGTTGGTTTCGCGTGGAGCAGATAGTTTTTGGAAATACATTTAACGGCATTTACCAGGGTTTTTAGTTTATTATTTATGCAATTGGAGGGCTAGATAGAATAACCGGGCAGCATTATTTTTATAAGTATTAAAATGTATTTATTTTATTTTTGTGTATACTCTTTTCTACTTTAAAAGCATCTAAGCATGGAAGTTTTTACGTACTTTTTGTAAATATGGCCTTATAAAATAATCATAGAAAAGCTGCTAAAAATATATAATAAAAATTAAAGAAACTTAAGAAAATATTTATATTACATTATAAAAAAACAATCTAACAAAAAGAATATGTAAATACAAAAACTGCTAATATTTCTCTTAAATTACTCTATGTCTGTTTCGGATGTGTACCACATTTCAGTTTCGCCAACATACTGTTGCTGAAATAATTAAAGCATCTGTTAAAAAATGGTTGTCATTTTTGAACAATTTATGAATATGATGTGAAATTATTAGCAAAAAATTAAAAATATTTTTTCTACACCCACATGGATATTAGCTTATCTACGCATAGATTACAAAACGAAAAAATATGCTATTGCCTTCAACTGAATGAATATATTCCATATTCATTCTAGCTAGTGAGAACACTGCAAAAAAATGAAATCCACCAATCACAGTTCATATTTTGATCAACCGACCTGTTATTTTTAAAATTTTAAATAAGTGACAATTCTGTCAAACTAATTGTCAGTAAATTTTTTAGTTATTAAGATTAAACATTCATTAAAATAAGTTATTCTTGTGTAGAATCGATAAATAATAGAATTTACTTTTATATTTCGTCTATAATTATAAATAATTTGTTAATTTAAATAAAACTATATGAAGTCAATTTAATTACGAGTATAAAAGCAAAAAAAAGAAACGCGTAGATTATCCTTTGATCAGGGTTCGTTAGTGGGTCGTATAAAGAATATACTGTACATCTCTAGTGGATTGTCCACATCGCACTTAGACGATTGGCCATCATATCCACCTTTGTTGCACAAACTACTATTGTCCACAGCAATATTTTATGAAATCCAATCCTCATATTTTGGTTTTTACTCTATATGACTCACCCAGTGTAGGTATATCGCTGGCAAGAACCAACCTTCGATCTGCTTTTGTTTGTTAATGGTGTTCGCACACAGAGGAAAGAAACGACACAGAATCAATGTTGCAATTCATAGATGGTGTCACGGGGCGGTAGCGGCTATTAATCGGTAAATGGCAACGTCGTCACTACATCCTTTCCTGCCACATACTTTGATTACTATACGAGGCAAGAGAGAGGTCCGACACGCCCAACATAGGGCGCGGCCATTTTGAACCCTATTGCACAGTTTACAGCTAAAGAATCAGATCGCTCACTCTGCGTCGGCACTTTTGATCTCAATGTTTCAGTTTATACACTGTGCAACTCGGATAATACAATATATGACAACCGCCTATAATAAAACAGCAATTTTCTGCGTATCCTGAATTTGTATCCCTGGAGTGGATGTTATTTTGGAACTTTCAACTGGTCCGAGTGAGCTAACTGATTCTTTAGCAATAAACTGTGACTCCAAAAATAATATTCACTGACACTGACAGCAGCAAGCAAAATATCAGGTGCGTTTTAATCATCCGCTTCTGCTTCCGGAATTGTCGGTTTAGTCGTTTTAACCTGTCAGAATAAAACAAGAAAAGCGACAATTCCGAAGCAGAAGCGGATGATTAAAACGCACCTATTAAAAATATTGCGCCAAGATGTAGGCAACACGCAATAAGGGCTAAAAATGGCGGAGTTTTCTATCTCCTTTTAAAAGACACTCAGAAAGCTGCGCAGTGCGACCATTCTCCATATAGTAAAAGAAAATCAAAGTATGTGTTTCCTGCACATGCGAATGTCATTTACTAGTCATTTCGATATATACAAAGCGAGACAAAGAGTTTGATCACTGAAATATGCTTTTTATACATATGGCACGAATTTATAAATTTTCTGGAAAAGAGGTGTCTCTACCATATATTGTTTTTATTATTATTGTAATTATAACTAAACTTTTTAAGAAGCATGGTACGAAGGTTGTATGAAAGTGTAAAATATTTCACATGCCTGAAAATTTATAAAAATAGATATAAAATATTATGTACTTACTACTAACTCCATGCACAATATAACACTCGTAAAAGAAATTCCAAATAATTCAGAAGCGTTGTTCGATTTGGTAAGAAATATTATGAAGTTAAAAAATGATAATATGCTTAAGAATGCATATGCCAATAGTACAAATAGCATTTTTCCCATGAGACCATTAATATGAGTTACAACTTCGTGTAATAAATTTATATTTTCTTTAATATAGATCAATTTTTCACAAATGCACTTCGATTTGCAACGTTTATAGGAAAATGTTTTCAGCACGTTTATGCATAATTGTGAATAATACGCAGTAAGCATTTTTGAAATTGCCCATATAGTTATTGTTACACCAATGCTTTTTACATAACTTGAACTCCAAAAAAAGTATGTTACTATGGTAACAAATGTTATTGTTTGGCCTCTTCGAAGCACAAATTCGCAATAATACATCAAAATTGTTGTTAACAAAAAGCTACCTAGTTTCATTGGTTGACCAAATTTTATGTCAATTGAAAATTTTGTATTCAAATTGTCTATCATATCAAAAAAATGTCTCCAGGATTCCCGTTTTTTAAACAAACCATACGTACAAATTAAATTAATTGAAATACATAATAGTTGGGTTACTGGGTAGATTAAAAAATCTTGTACTTCAATTCCAAATATTCCTACTAAGGTTTTAAATTCAAACGGGATACAAATTATTCCAGTAAAAGTTGAAATAAAATAAAACATTAAATGTATATTTCTTATAACTGAATTAGATTCTAACGTTAACGGAAAAACTCCAAAGAGTCCATAGATTCTAAAAATATTTTTTAGAAAGCACATATCTCCTTCAGGAGTAGGTAATTTAATGTTTATATTAGACGTTTTTCTTGGATTATGAAGATGTATCTTCTGTCGCCGGTCGGAGGGTATCCATAACCCCTTTTAATTTAATTAACTGCTTACGTGTTGACTTACTATAGGTATAGATAGATGATATATTTCAATTTTCTTTAATGTACAATAATTTTTATTGGATTCTCAATAGCCAGGTCATCATGGAATGCACTTCAGAAACAATTAGAAAAGTTTTTTTCTACACCCACATGGATATTATCTAATCTACGCACAGACTACAAAACGAAAAAGTATGTCATTGCGTTCAACTGAACGAATATATTTCATATCCATTCTAGGTAGTGAGAACACTGCAATAATATGAAATACACCAATCACAGTTCATATTTTAAAATTTTTTAAAATTTTAAATAAGTGACAATCCTGTGAAACTAATTGACAGTATATTTTTTAGTTATTGAGAATAAATATACATTAAAATGGGTTTTTTTTTGTGTAAAATGGATAATTAATAGCATTTTTATTTTTATTTGGCCCATATTAAAAAAAAAATTAAATTTTAATTCAACTTAAGTAAAACAAATAATGATTGAGATTAGAAATAAGCCCAGTTGATGACAAATCATAGGCGTGCTTATTAATTTTTGAGAGGGTTAAGAATGAAACAAAAATGCTTAGTACAATTATTTAAAATAATCACAATTTTTTTATTTAATTCATTAAAACTTTGCAATATTGTAATTTACCTAATCGTTGTAGTAATTAGTTGGGCTCTATGAAAACGGATTGATAATTGTGGTAATTATAGTAAGTATCAAATAAATTAACAATATTAATAAAAATCACAATATATATTTAAAATTAAAAATTTGAAAGATAGGTACCTAAACATATAGACTTCTTTTTGTGTGCAAATTTTTGTCTAATCTTTAACTTTAGATTCGTTACTGCTGCTAACGCTATCATCAAAGTTAATTATGATTGGTTCAATATGGTTGTCTACGTCCCACATTTTTTGCTCTTCTTTTAAAACATGCTGAATGCATTTCTTCTAGTCTTCTGCAGAAACATTTAGAATGGCTTCTTGTAGGAATTGTTGCACATCCATTAATTTAAATTTTCTGTTTTCTCATTCCACATATCCTTTTACTTGCGCCCAGATTAATTCTATTGGGTTTAATTCGCAGTGGTACGGTGGTTACCTTAAAACTGTAATTCTACGACATAAAACGTAAAATTGAGATATGACAACGCGGTTTACTCTCAATCATTATTTGTTTAACTTTATATGATAATATTTTAACTACGAGTATTAAAACCAAAATCCTAAAGTGGCCGGAGACTCGAGGACAGACCGCTTGCCTTCCACACGAAAAGCCCGGTATCTATTCTAATAAAATAAATAGAAAAAATTGTTAGAGCTTTTTTATATATTTAATATAATAAAGTGACAATATTTTCCTTTTCTAATAGAAGTTTTTTTACAAAAATGTCGAAAGTTTTTTAAGTGATACTGATACCGATAGTGAGACTTAGCTAAAGATGCTAAAGCTAAATTCAAATTATTACCTAATAGTTTTAAGAGTAGCTAAAATTGTTAAAGTTAGTTTATATTTAATATTATAAAATGGTAAGTAATATTTTCCCTTCTAGTTTTTAAATTTATTGACCTCAAGTAGTGCATGATTCACTAAGTTGAAGTTCAGTGAAATGCGAAAAATGATATTATACCGGCCGATGTGCCACAAACAAATTCACTAAACCAATAAAGTTAAAAACAGTTAATTTAACTCAAAAAACAGTATTCACAGAACAACGCGAGAAAGTTAACATGGATAACTTAAAACGCCCACGGAAAAACCGCATAAATTTAAAAAATAAATTGTAATTGTTTCAGATTTGCTAGAACTTTCGGACTTCAGGAAAAAAGAATAATTCAGAAATCTAGCTGATAATCCAGGATTAGTACCCATAAAGATAGGAACAGATAAAATTGAAATTTATTCACATTATCTCATTCACTATTACGATTTAAATCCTATAATATTTGAGGTAAATAAATTAAAAGAACAAAGTGACAACATTAGAAAGATAATAAGTGGAGATAAAAATTATAGTAGCGATTTATTAAACTATTTTAAACTATTAAATTTTACAGAGAATAAAGTGACGGATAAATTAATAGAAATTTTTCCATCTCAAAATAGAAAAAACGAGGCATACCTAATCAATGGTTTAGGATCGATTTTTAAATTAATTACGGGTAATTTAGATGCGAGTGATGGGGGACGATTTAAAACTCTTATCAGAGAACTGCAAAATAATCAAATTAATTTAGCTACAAATATTAAGGCACATAATTCAGTGTCATTTGCATTAGTTGAAAATTTTAATAAAACTATCCAACAGATAACAAATAATGAGCTCATGTTAAATTCGCGAATTAAAATAATAGAAACTTTGATGAATGAAGAAATCACCCATTCTCATTTTAATTATATTAAAGACAGTATTGTACAAATAATACATCTTTTTGAAATTATTAATTCTATTCTACAGGATGTGGAATATTCAATTACCGTTGCTAAAATTCAAGTAATGCACCCTAGTATAATCAAAACAATCGATTTGTATAATGAATTGAAATTATTAGAAAAATATTTAAACAAAGACAAACTTCCTCTAGAAATAAATTTAAAAAATGTTTTGTTATTTGAAAAATTAATAAAAATTGACTATTTTATTTTAAATAATATAATAAAATATATTCTTAAAATGCCTGTAGCTCAATCTGATAATTTTGATTTGTATTATTTAATCGCTGCACCTATTTGGGAAAAGAGTCAGTTTAAGGTCATAATACCAAGAAAGAAATTTGTGATTAAAAATAAATTCAACTTTGCGTTTATGAGCAAACCTTGTACAAACATAATCCCTCAGAAATTTGTCTGCCCGAGAATTGATCTGCTTGAAATTGCCAAAGACCGCCCCTGTGAAATACAACTGTTGGATCGCTAATTCACCTATCAAAGCCACTATTATAGCCGATAGCCATTAGCCAAATCTAATCATTGGATATATACGGTACCTTATCAAGACACAACGTACCTTAAATGTCCAACAAACGAAGAAACTAAATATTTCACCACTGGAACTTATTTGATAGAAATTCCAGAAGGATGCCAATTTACCACACAAATAGGGACCATAAGTAACCAAAAATTATCCACAACTTTTGTCCAACCAGTGCTAGTCCTTGGTTTAGATATTAGTACAATAAAATCCACTCCAAGTAATTTTAATCATCATTTAGAAAATATTGAATTAGTAACAAATTACTTAAAATCAACCCAAGTTATCATCTGGAAATGTAGTGGGAGCCCCCAGACTATGGACCATAATAATTTACGGGACTCATTTCTCTATTAATATTCTTCTTGTACAAGAAGCTGATGCCCAAAATATGCAGATCTAAGGAGTTAACCCAGTCTCTAATAGATCCGACCACTGTTGAATCTCAGAGGAGGGAATTATGTCGACTCCTATACATGGCCTTGAAGAAGATTGCTGAATTTACGAAACTCACGGTTCTCTCATTATTTTATTCTATTCTACTGACTTTTATCTAATTTAGCTTCGTATGAAAGATGTAGTTCATTGTATTCACGAGGCTGAATTAAAATTTTCAGAAAAAAAGTTGGAAGAGTTTAAGCAACTTACAAGTGTTGATGAATCTCTTTGCAAAATAATGGACTATTGTAGAGTAGGGTGGCCTAAAAAACTAAATGAAAATGTATCAGGGGAAGTAAATCACTATTTTAAATTGAGAAATAATATAGAAATAAGTAATGGGCTACTGTATTTTGAATCACGGTTAATAGTACCTACACAAATGAGAAAATATATATTAAACTTATTACATAAGACCCACTCTGGTGTTAAGAAGATTAAGGGTATCGTAAAGAACTTATTTTATTGGCCAGGTATTATAAATGATATTAAAAACTTAGTAGAATCTTGTAGGTTATGTCAAAAATATATGAGATCTAAAACACGCGAACCTCTTCTAAATCACGAAATACCAAATATTCCATTTTATAAAGTAGCAGCAGATATTATGAATTGGGCTGGAAAGACCTACTTTGTGTTGATAGATTATTATTCCAGGTGGATAGAGTTAGCCGAATTAAAGTCAAAAACTAGTCGTTCAATTATTTCAAAATGTAAATCAATATTTAGTAGATTGGGTATTTCTAATAATTTTGTAGCTGATAATGTACCCTTTAACAGTTTGGAATTTCGACAGTTTGCTAAAAGTTGGAATTTTACAGTAACAACGTCCAGCCCACATTATCACCAATCAAATGAACTAGCTGAAAAGGCCGTTGGTATAGTAAAAAAAATGTTAAAAAAATCATGTGAAGCTGGTCAAGATATAGAATTATACTTACTAAATTATAGAAATTCACCTGTTGCTAATTTAAACTATTCGCCGTCGCAGTTGTTGTTCTCTAGAATCTTGCGGTCAAAATTGCCTATTGAATCTAGCAATTTAAAGCCTAAATTAGTTTCAAATGAAGCTTATGTGACTATGAACCAAAATCAACTTAATCAACAAAAATACTATAACAAAAAGTCTGTAGAGGAATAAAAATTCAAAGAGGGGGATGATATATTGGTGCAAAATATTAATACAAAGTTATGGGAGCCTGCAAGGAAATTAGGGGAAGCAGAGGGGCCGAGATCGTACCTTGTTCAAACTTAAAATGGACAGATTTTGCGAAGGAATTCGATACACTTAAAAAGGTTAAAGGGGAAGATGTTAGATAGTGTGCTTAGTTATTACTAGGTATTTATGTATTATGCAAATCAACATGCCATATTCGTTTGTTATAAGAAGTTTGATATTTATTTAAATTTTTGATAGACATATTTTTATGAGATTTGTCAATCACTATTAATAAAGTATTTCTAAAATAATAATTTATTGCTCTGGGGCAAGATGCTATAAAATTATACAAGTCAATAACTACGTTGACCAAGGAAAGTGAAAATGTATAGGCTATATTGGATGTTTTGGAAAACTATTGTGTTCAAAGAACTAATGAAACTATGAGTGTTTACAACTTCTTTCAAAGAAAGCAAGATCCTGGTGAGCCATTTGAAATATTTTATGCAGATTTAAGACATCTTATCAAGCAGTGCAGCTTTGGCAACCAAGAAGAAAAACTGCTCAAAGCTCAGATAATTCTGGGTATAAATTGCAGAACTAATCAGAAAAAATTATTAAGAGGAAAAAGAGCATTAAATTATATGATTAAATTTTGTAAATTAGCAGAAACTACTGAGGCTAATATGAAAGGTTTATCGCAAAAAGAATGTAAAATCAATCAAGTTAAAAACATTCAGTAAAGAAGAAACCCTCCTCAAGCAATAAAAAGTTTCAGCTGTACTAGATGCGGAAGAACCCATGTATTCAATCAATGTCCAGCTTATGGTAAAATTTGCAGTAAGTGCTCCAAATCGAACCATTTCTCCAAAATGTGCAAGTCGTGGGCGCTCCCTAGAGTCCAAGAAATAGAGACGAATTTGAAAGAGAATGAAGTTGAAGCAGGAGACTCGTCTGATTCAAGTTCTTTTTCTATTAGTGCTATTTATATTGATATTTTAGATAAAAAGAAGATTTGGTATAAAAATTTACTCATTGAAGGTATAGAAGTCGAGTTAAAGCTAGATACCGGTGCAGAAGTAAATATTTTACCCTATACATTTGTTAAGCAGGTTGATTTGCATAATACATAAATACCTAGTAATAACTAAGCACACTATCTAACATCTTCCCCTTTAACCTTTTTAAGTGTATCGAATTCCTTCGCAAAATCTGTCCATTTTAAGTTTGAACAAGGTACGATCTCGGCCCCTCTGCTTCCCCTAATTTCCTTGCAGGCTCCCATAACTTTGTTTTAATATTTTGCACCAATATATCATCCCCCTCTTTGAATTTTTATTCCTCTACAGACTTTTTGTTATAGTATTTTTGTTGATTGAGTTGATTTTGGTTCATAGTCACATAAGCTTCATTTGAAACTAATTTAGGCTTTAAATTGCTAGATTCAATAGGCAATTTTGACCGCAAGATTCTAGAGAACAACAACTGCGACGGCGAATAGTTTAAATTAGCAACAGGTGAATTTCTATAATTTAGTAAGTATAATTCTATATCTTGACCAGCTTCACATGATTCTTTTAACATTTTTTTTACTATACCAACGGCCTTTTCAGCTAGTTCATTAGATTGGTGATAATGTGGGCTGGACGTAGTTACTGTAAAATTCCAACTTTTAGCAAACTGTCGAAATTCCAAACTGTTAAAGGGTACATTATCAGCTACAAAATTATTAGGAATACCCAATCTACTAAATATTGATTTACATTTTGAAATAATTGAACGACTAGTTTTTGACTTTAATTCGGCTAACTCTATCCACCTGGAATAATAAACTATTAACACAAAGTAGGTCTTTCTAGCCCAATTCATAATATCTGCTGCTACTTTATAAAATGGAATATTTGGTATTTCGTGATTTAGAAGAGGTTCGCGTGTTTTAGATCTCATATATTTTTGACATAACCTACAAGATTCTACTAAGTTTTTAATATCATTTATAATACCTGGCCAATAAAATAAGTTCTTTGCGATACCCTTAATCTTCTTAACACCAGAGTGGGTCTCATGTAATAAGTTTAATATATATTTTCTCATTTGTGTAGGCACTATTAACCGTGATTCAAAATACAGTAGCCCATTACTTATTTCTATATTATTTCTCAATTTAAAATAGTGATTTACTTCCCCTGATATATTTTCATTTAGTTTTTTAGGCCACCCTACTCTACAATAGTCCATTATTTTGCAAAGAGATTCATCAACACTTGTAAGTTGCTTAAACTCTTCCAACTTTTTTTCTGAAAATTTTAATTCAGCCTAGAGAGGAAGTCTCTTATAAACATTTTTTACCCCGCTAAATATTTTAAAGAAAACTGATACATTAAAAGTTTTAATCTAAGCCTTCTTAAGGTATTATTCTGAACCTTATGTAAAGGTTTTGATATAATAGATATTAAAGGCATATGATCTGTAAAAATTGTAACATCAGAATGTCCATAGATATAGGAGTGAAATTTTTTACAAGAAAACGTGACAGCCAAAAGTTCATTTTCAATCTGCGCATATTCTGACTCTGATGAATTTAAACTTCTTGATGCGAAGTATACTGGCTTATCATTTTGTAATAGACATGCACCAACGGCATCTTTCGATGAATCGCACTGTATAGTTATAGGTAGTAGGGGATCAAAAATAGCAAGTACTTGATTACTACGAATAATTTTTTGAATCGTACTTAATGCTGATTCTTGTACTTTAGTCCAATTCCATATAACATTTTTTTTTTAGTAACTCTCTTAATGGCGATATAATTTCGGATAGATTTGGAATGAACTGTCTTAAAAAATTTATCATTCCTAGCATCCTTTGTAACTCTTTTTTATTTTCAGGACTTTTTAATGATTTAATTACTTCAGTTTTTGAAGGATCTGGATGCATTCCCGTTTCACTAAATATATCTCCAGCACAACCCAATGCAACACAAAAATATTGTCAACATAAAAACACAAATAGTTTGTTGTTATTTTTAAAACGTAGTTATTACGAGTTAATTCATGTGTAATATTTATTTGGATGAGTATACTTATATCGTTCGTTCTTACAATAATTATATTATAAAAAAAAATAAAGATAATTTCAAGACATTGCCTACACGCTGTATATCTATCATAGACTGGATTAAAAATATTGAGTACTTACTGTTAGTTCCGTGCACATTATTATACTTGAAATATATACTGCAAATAATTGAGAAAGTGTGTTCGACAGGATAAGATATAATATAAAGTTGACCACTGACAATATGCTAAGAAATGTAGATGCCAATACTACAAATATCATTTTTCCCATTGCAGTATTAATGTGAGTTACAGCTTGATGCAACAAAGACAAATTTTCTTGAATCTTTATCAGCTTCTTAGTTAGGCATGTTGTAGTAAGCAATTTGTCGGAAAGCGTCTTCTGTATCATAATACATAAATGTGAGTAATATGAATTAATTATGTTTGATGTTTTCCATATGATAACAGTTGTACCAAGAGTTTCCAAGTAGATTGAAATCCATCCAAAACAAGACATAGTATTAGTAAAAGTTATATTTTTTGGTCTTGTATACCACAATTCATTTATATGAATTAAAAATATTAATAATAAAATAAAACACAATTTAATTGCATGCTCTGCTAATTTTATGTCAATCGTGTGATCTGCATTTAAGTTTTCAACAATATTAAAAAATAATCTCCACGCTTTCCTTTTTTTAAACAAATCATGAGTGCAAACCAAAATTAGTAATATAAATATTCCAGAACTAGCTGCATATGTTAAAATGTCCTGTATTTCCATACCATCTTTTCTTTCTGATAGTTTTATGAATTCAAATGTGATACAAATTATTGCAGTCAAATTGAAAATAAAATGATACAGTAAGTGAACATTTCTAAGAAAAGAATTAGCTTCTAAAGGAAAAATTCCAAGGAATCCACATACTTTGAAGATAACTTTTAAAAAATATACTTCACTCTTAGAGGTGGATAAATAATCTTTCATAATGGAGTTTTAGCTTTAGACTGACAACCACACAATAATTCATTAATATAATAAGGCATCATCGGTTTGTCTGTCGTCAATCTACTTCATTTCCGTTAGGTATTAATCTTTAGGGGAGAAGGACGAATGGAAACCACTTAAGGAATTAATGTAAATAAAAAATATATGGATAGTGATAAAACTATGTGTAGACTAATAAAATTGTGGGATACTATACTCTGTTTTTAAACTAAGAGGAGCGAATTGAAAAGTCCTATTTACACAGGGAAAAATAACTATAAAAGTAACTAGATATCATTTTAGCGGTAAATTTGAATTTGTCTTGTATCATTTCAAGAAAAACATTTCAAAACTTTGTTATGAATTCATCGAAGTCAAAGTTTTAGATAACCAACGAATAAAGATGACACTAAATTTTGCTCATTCCATTTTTGATTCATAATTATTGTATTTTAGTTGTACTTTTATTTTTTCCTTACTTCGTCTCATATCGCAGCTCGAACCAGTATGTTGGGAAGAGAATCGCCCAATTTCAGTAAATTGAGTAAAATGTCTCCCAACAAAATACAAAATAATTTACATTTTGAGTTTAACATAGAGTTTTAATTCGATATTTTATTCATTGTTTTATAAGTAACTGTGATTAGAAAATTATATATCTATTATAATAACAGAAAAGAAAGTAAGTAGTAGGTTTTTCAATTTGATGGAAAAATTAGAAAAATAGGTATGCCAGTTCTATTTGTTGAAATGAAATTAAGCACCTATTATTACCTACCTATTACAAAACATATTTAGGAGGGACTGAAAAATATATAGTTAAAGAAAAGCTTATTTAAAATGAAGAATTTTGGCAGGTACAAAAAAATAAAGTTTATTTTTATATTTCTTTATAGGTATAGTTTAATTTGTAATATTTTTTCTTAAAATTAAACTACAAGATTACCATTAGTTGTATGGATTTCCTAATTAAATAAGGGTTCTTTCTTCAGGTAAAATGTAGCAAAGTTATGAAGTACGATACGATATGTTTGCAGACAAGTGTTTTGAAATGAAATAAATCAAATCTATACGAATTTTGTCTCCACTAACAAGATGTTATATTCAACAGTCGAAAGTGTAAACTTGTGGGAAACAGCTTATTAAGTCCTGTAGAATTCCAAGAAAGTGCAATGGTACCAGCTTTTACTATAATAATAATGGTTTTTATCATTCTCCTGTTTTTTCGTAGATAGGATTTATAATTGTTGCTTTAATTCCACATTGTGTATCAGAATGTCTTTGGTCTTCTTAAAAACATATTTTTATAAACTAAACTAAATGTTTATTTGCAGGTAGGATAATATCTATCTTAATTTTGTATGATCATTTATTGTATAGACAAATAATTAAATAAAAATTATTAACGCATAAGAAAGGTAATTTGTAACTTTGTGTCAGCAAAAGGATTTCCTACACCCAATTTAATATATTTTTTACAAACAAATAAAATGTCTTTAGTATGATCGGTAGATATTTTTAATAATTCAGCATTACATATGTTTCGGAATCTTCTGGTGCAGCCACAGCTTTTTAAAATTTAAAAAAATCATTTAGGAACATAAACACTTTAAAATGATCATGGACGAAACCCATATTTTGTGATAATGTGTAGGTAGCTTACAACTAGTTGATTAAATTAAATTACATGTTTGACAAATCTTTTACACATTCGCAGATTTTAATATGTGTAAGTGTAGTTATAATCTTTGCAGTCTATTTTATAAACTACATTTAGTTAAGTTCCTTTCTTGAGTTTGGGTTTAAAATTTAAAAATAAGGTTTCGTTTACGAGCAATTTTTACATTATATCTAGAGAACATTTTTGACACTTGTTTGGAAAGTCCTTTTACATATAGCAATTTAATGTTTAGAAAAGTGTGCCACACCAAATGTTACAGTGATAACACTTTATGCTTTTGACTATTTAAGTACCAAGCTATTTATTTAAAATAATATACCAAGGTATTTGTTTTAGGTTAAATAATGAAAATTTTGGAGGCCACAAATTATGGGACATATTCAGATGGCAATGCACTTTTAAATATATCCAAAATATTTTGTAGTTTTAAATGTTAATTAACAATTTTGTAAATGGTTTATTTTCAAATAAATAAAATTTACTTTAATATTTAATTATATTTTAATTATGTTGATTAGAAATTCATTAATTTTTAGTTAAAAAAAAAATAAGTAATAAAGTTGTATTTTTTTTAAGTAGAACACCAAAAAAGCAATATTTAGCAATTTATAATATTGCAGAAAAAATGCTACCATATATTCCTGAGGCTTAAATATAACGATTTAACCCAACTTATATCAGTCAAAAAGTGAATGATTTCAGAAATACAGAGTGTTAAAAGTTCAATTTAGTTTTTCATAAATAATTTTTTTAATAATTATTGTATTTTTAAAATATTTGGTTAGGAGGGGTTTGTGGGGTAAAATATTTAAAGCTGCTCCCATTTTTATTGTAAAATTTAAAGGACGCCTTTTTTATAAATCCAAATTTCTCAAAAACGGCTACTCAAATCTACTCTTACCACTTATACCTTGCAGAACAATAATTTTTATTTAAGTTAAATACAGAGTGGCGCTTAAATGTGTGTAAGGTACAACAATTTTACAATAAAAATGAGAGCAGTTGTAATTTTTGTATACTACACTGTAGTTTTGTAATTTTTTTTAATATGGGTTAAAAAAACAACATATGAATAGTAGTATCTTTATTTTGTAAATTTGTTATATTTTAATTAATAATAAAGTTTGAAAAATAAAACAAAAATACATAAGAGGTGCTTATACAACATAATTAGTGAAAAGACAAAGTACATCTTGACATTTACATTGAATCAGAAACAAAAAACACTAAGTACTCAATATGTTAATCTACATCAGAAGATTCGTTGTGTTTTTAGCTGCCACCTGATTTATTTGTGCCTCTATCAATTCTATGGGATTTAACTCGCAGTGATATGGGGCAACCACTACACAACTTTATTGGTTTCTTTAGCCTCTACATCGACAACATTCAAATTATGTGCATCTTTATGTTGCCAAATTAGGTGTAAAACTTGATATCACTTCATATTTAAATAAATTTAATATTTTTAGTTTTGTAACCATTCCTGTCAGATTTTATTGATGACAAAGGAATTTTTTCAACTTTTCGACTATGATATGATATATTTTCCATCACAATCATAGCATAATTAGAAAACTTTGTAAAAAATGTAGAAAACCAATTCGGATTTCGTCTCGTCAAGGTAAATGCATTTTCTACAAAACCTTCAGAATTAACACGTATATTAAGGCACCTGCTTTTGGCTTTTCAGGCCTGTTGATAAACCCTATTATGATCTTCATCAAAGTAGAAGCTTGGCCTGTTTTATTTTCTATATTGTTTGATGGATTTTAAATCTACGTATATAGTGTTCTATCAATACACTTTGACAATTTCTTTTCAAATATCCAAAAAAATATATACATAATAAATAAACAGTACATTTGACTGGTCAAAGTTATAAACTTATTTAGTTATTATATCTCAAGAAAGTATATAAAGATGAATAATATATTTGTGGCAAATCTAAATATTTCAATTCTTGCAAAATTTTATTCAATCTAGATAACTCATTTTTGAAAATTAAATCGTGTACTAATCTTCGAATAGCATTTATCATCATCATCATCAACAAATGTTTTTAGAACTCCTCGTTTTCCATAAATACTTTTTAGACTAGATATTGTTCCATTATTGCGGTATTATTTTAATAATCGGTAAGTAGTTGACTTTGACCTATAAGAAAAATATTGAGTAGGTATTTAATATTATTTTTAATTTGAAAGTAATGAGTAAAACTTACTGGTAGCTTGAGAAATTTTGGATATAACATCAACAATTTTGGTTTTCATATTATTATCCAATACCTATTTGTACATATTTATTATTTACTGCTTTTCTGAGAGACTTGAATAGCCTAAACTCATTCGTTTTCGTTGTTTTGATGGACTCCGCGAGGAACTGTTATAATAGTATTCGATGTAGAAGGATCCATAATCGTAGAAATTCAATACAATTGCTTACTAAAGTTTTGAAAAGAACTGTTATTAAAGAAATAAAATAAAAAACTAAGTAATAATGATGAGATATCAAAGCAATAACAAAACTTAAATTATAAAATGTCAGAATCGAAAATAGAACTGTCAACCCCTGTCAATAGTAGCTAAAAAGTGATGTGTGAAACTGACTTCAATCCGACCATTTAGAAGTCTACAGAATTGCCAACTTAAATTCAAATCGCTCCTCTTAGTTTAAAAACAGAGTATAGTAATTGTTAATATTAAATACACAGGTTTTTATGATTTGATTGTGTTAATAAAGACCACTGCATTCATTCATATAAATTAGTATAATTTTTCCCATTTTCGGGTAACAAACTATCGTATTGATATTTGACGAATGCGGTTTTATTAAGCTAAGTATGGTGTCAATGGTGTTGCAAGAAGGGGTTTGTCAAGATGGATAACAACGCACAAATCTTCTCTGGGGATTATACTTCATAAAGTGTCTGATACACTGCGACATAAAAGATCTATTGTGTCGGCTAGGAAATAGTCTATAATGACCTTTACAATCCTATTTTAAAAGGTAGAAATAGAAAAAGGTCTTTTAGATTTTTATATACTGTGAAGTGTATCACTTTATCTTTTGGCATACCTAATGGGTAAGAGAAAAGAAATTAGTGAAATAATGAAGTAATAATTAAATTTAAGAGACATTATCAATACTAATCCACTAATAATATTAATATTTATCTATTCAAACTAAAAAAATTTATTAAATTAATGTACTAAACTGAATGTAAAAATTAATAACGAATATTGAAAAAGTGTTGGAAGAGTAAAAAATTACAATACACTAGAAATTTCTAAGAAATAATGTAGGAAAAACAAACTTACCATAATCTCTTATCCACTAGGGAAAAACTACAAATTACAATTTTAGCAAAGGAAGTGAACGAACTGAACATTTTTTTTTAACATTGGTACTAGTCAAGAGTTAAAATAGTTTAAATGAGTTTAATAAAATTTGGAATCCTATTTTATCAAAGAAGTTTAGAATTTGTGGTAGCTCCAAGTTTGGTAGATATTCCCTTTTTATCTGGTAAGTTCCTATGTCCTTAACATTATGTAGTATTATACATTCCATCATATTACTCACAAAATCTGTACTCAACATCTACTATTCCAAGTTTACCATGACAGATACAGGCTTTTGGTCTTTTCTGGTTATGGTATTTTTGTCTGTATTAGCCCCACTGATCCATCCAGAGTTTAAGAGGGATCGTGTAATACAGTTTAAGTCTGGGGGGTAGTGGTACTATTTAAGATTTTATTTTTAATAATAGTACGTTTTAGTACCTATAAAAAGTTAGGTGTAAAAATTCTTAGGGTAATTACCCCATTACCCCCTCCCCCATATATGCGCCACTGTTTAGCCTTAAGATTGTTCCAATTGTTGGTTCTTTTACTTCCAAAATATTTTTTAAATTTTGCTACTGTACTATTGCTGATATCCCAGAACGGCTCACGTTCCCTTGAAATCTTGGTACCCTTAACCACACCGTGTCTTAGAACACAAGTGGGTGTAATGCTAAGTTTGTCTCCTAGCTCATTCTAGGCTTATTTCTAGACAACTGTATACCAATTTACGGCTCACGTCCCCTTAAAATCTCGTTACCCTTAACCCCACCGTGTCTTGGAACACAAATGGGAGTAATGTTAAGTTTGTCTCCTAGCTCACTCTAGGCTTATTTCTAGGTACCTCCACACCAATTTTGAGCCGATTATATAAATTATCTCTTTGATGTCTACTTGATTATCGGACAAGGTACTCATCTTTAGTCTGTGATTTTTTTTATCGATGTTGAACTGGATACATTTCCCAAAAGAAAGAATTTACGTTTGAGAGATGTTTCGGTATTTACCCAAACTTACAGAGAACTTGGTTTCAGCCCTGTACACTTATATTTCCTCCAATTTAGCTAGTTGCTCTCTATCTAGGGCATTGATAGTTTCTGTACATTGGACGTGCTCCCCTAGACTAAGTAATTCTTCCCATTTATCATGATAAGTAGATCGATCTCGAGAAGTGTTCTTTGTTACCAAATAAAAAAGATAACGCGATTTATCTCGATGTTTCAATGCTTTTCCAGGAGCTGGTTACTGATCTTAAAGTTCTGGCAATCGACCAAATTTCTTCCGGAACTCAGAGTCCAGACCGCAAGTGTCATTGATGTTAACGGAAGTACTATGGACCAGCTAGTAGTCTTTATTAATCGTCAGCAGATCCTGTTGTTGCTTGGTTGTAACACCATATCTTGCTTTCCTGGTACCTCCATATGCGTCCATAAATTCTTCAAAGACAAAAGCAGGTGATTCTTGGAACTGGTTTACTTCTTCTTCCTCGTTATGGTTACCCTCAAATGGCGCCAGCCGATTTTGTTGAATTACCTTTGGTTTACCGTTCGGGATCTTACTTAAACGGTAAATGACAATAATTTTTTTCCTAATGAGGTACGGACCTTCCCAAGACCTTCAAAGCTGCGGAAAATAACCCTTTTGTCTTCTTGGGTTATAAAGCCAGACTTTGTCGTCTTCCTTGAAACATTCTATGGCATGGGTATCGTATTGCTTCTTCATTCTGTCGCTGGCGATTTGAAGATGCGAGCAAACTAATCAATAAATGTCGTCTAGTTTCCTTCGTGGCTGGATCACATAATTTTTACCGGCTATATCTTTTACAGGTCGACATCCAAACTCAAGGTCACACGGTAGTCTCATCTTGTGCTCGAACAGGACTTTTGTTGATGTATGGCGTGTTGATTCTTTAACGGTGGATCTGTATGCCATTGCGGAGAGCGAAAGATACTCATCCCAATCTCGCTGATGGTTGAAAACTACTTTTGAAAGGTATTTACGAATGGTTTTATTCATTCGCTCTACCATTCCATCTGACTGCCTAGTCTGTCACAGATTCCTTGGAAAAGTTGGCTTTTAAACTTTCTACTTTGGTCACTGTGAATCTCCAAGGGTACCCCAAATCAACTGATAAATTATTTTATTAACATGTATGCAACAGTTGCGGCCTCTTGATTTGAAATGTCGTAGACTTCCATCCGCTTCGTGAAATAATCCATAACAACCATCATGTATTTATCACCATTCTCGGTCATAGGGAATGGTGCAGAAATATTTAAGGAAATACTCTTAAATGGGCTACCGACGCTGTACTGCTTCATGGAGGCTTTCCTTTTTCTGACTCATAGCACATGCGGTACATATTTCACACCAGTCTTTTACATAATCGGAACTGTTTATCCAATAAAACCTTTAACGAACTCTTTGAAGGGTTTTCTTAACACCGAGATGTCTTCCTGACAAACTGTCGTTTAACTGAAGAAGTGCTTCGACTACTTTAGTCTTTGGAATGACCAACGGTCTTCTGTTTTCGGAACCATCATCATTCTCTAGTACTCGCTTTAATAAACCTTCTTCCAGGATAAAGGAGTCCCACTGAGCCCAATATGATTTAACTACTAGAGAGGGTTTCTATACTTCTTGCCAAGCAGGTCAACGATTTTCCTTTTTCCATTGTCTCATCTTCTTTAAAACGGGATCGTTCTCTTGTTCTTTCCTAAGGAACCCACTCATCATTAATTATATTTGTTCTTAGTAGTCCATTTTCTTTGGATTCTGCTCTATTGCAGTGAGAACACTCTACAGGACACGGTCTTCTAGAAAGAAAACCGGCTTTTTGTGGCCTATTTTGACTCTATGTTCGATCTTAAAGTCGTACTCTTAAAGTCGTTCAATATATCTGGCGATTTGACCCTCCGGGTTTTTGAACTGCATCAACCACTTAAGGGCTGCATATCGATACAGATTAAAAATTGTCTTCCATATAGGTATTGGTAGAAGTGTTTTACGCATTTTACAACTGGTAGGAGTAGTGTTGTCGTGACGCAGTAACTCCGCTTAGGTTTCGAAAGCACTTTACTAAAATATCCCAGTACTTTTTCTTTCTCCCTTTGAATCTGTAAAAGCACTCCTCCAATTTCCACATTACTCTGGCGTCAGTATCCAAAACAAATTCTCCTTTTGGTAGTGGGTAGCCTAGTATTGGCGCTGTTGTTAAATGTTTTTTTAGTGCTTCAAAGGCAGTTCGTCCCAACAGAATTCTCCCGCTTCTTTTGTGAGGCGTGTTAATGGCTTAGAAATATCTGCGAACTTCCTTATGAACCTTCGATAGTCCAAGGAAACTTTTTATTTGATATTTGTCAGTTGGTTGTATCCATTGTTTGATGGAAGTGACTTTCTGTTTATCTACAGCGCCATGCCATCCTTGCTGACTGTATGACCCAGGTAATTAACTTTATTTTGAAATAGCTGCATTTCTTGGGGTTTATCATCAATTAGGTAGCTTGGAGTCTTTTAAACACATCTTCTTAGTCCTATAAATGTTCATCAAAGGTCTTCCCCAAGTCTATGATATCATCTAAATACACCGCATGTTTTCCAGGACAACCCTCTCAATACGTTTTCCATAAGTCTTTCAAATGTCGCGAGGGCATTACATAGTCCAAATGGCATTACTTTAAATTGCCACATTCCAGATCCGGTGGTAAAAACAGTCTTTTTTTGTCTACTGGGTCAATTTATAACTGCCAATATTTAGACTTTAAGTCTAAGGTAAAAAATAGTTTACTTTCGGCCAATGTGTCCAAGGTATCGTCTATTAGAGACAGAAG
Organism: Psylliodes chrysocephalus; assembly: GCA_927349885.1. Classification (NCBI taxonomy): domain Eukaryota; kingdom Metazoa; phylum Arthropoda; class Insecta; order Coleoptera; family Chrysomelidae; genus Psylliodes; species Psylliodes chrysocephalus. Next base: position 77,166,058 of record OV651814.1, on the reverse strand, counting down.
ATAACTATCTTTCTTGGTAACATTGTTCAACTGAGGTAATTCACACAGAACCTCGTAGTTACATCCTTTTTCTGGACCAGGAATACCGGAGAAGCTTATGGACTGGTAAAAGGCTCTAACACCTGTCTTTCTCCATTTCCTGAACAATCCTTTTAGCTTCCTCTCTCTTGGCCTTTGGTAATCTTCAATCTGATTGACGAATCTGCCGTGGCGTCACCAGGGTCAATTTTGTGTGTTACAACAGAAGTTCTTCCACTTTTTCTTCTCGTCCTATCGTCGAATAAATTTCTTTTTTTTTCTCTAATTGATTCAGAGATTGACCGGTAACTGCAATCATTTGTTCAAATTTGTCTTTAGAATTATCAGAAGTTGTTGTCTGGTCTCTTTCTTGATGGTAATTGGGTGAACATTAACGTTTATAAGACGGACAGGAATATCTTTAGCATTCTTGACCAAACTTTTTCCGATCAGAATTCCTCGTCTATTCTCTTCATCGTGATTCCAAGGTTTCATCATAACAGGTGTTTCTTCTTCCATAGTTTCTTGAAGCCGGGCTACTATAATGGTTTCACTTCTGTCAGATATCTTTGTATTCTCTTGTACAGCAACTGGCACGGTACTGTCCCCATATGGATGTAGGAATAATTCTTCGGCACCAACTTTGATCACTCTGTTCTTAAAGTCTAACTGGAAAAACCATGTCAGTTCATTTTATCCATTCCAAGTATAACATCTTCTTCGATATCAGTGATAATATCTTGTTACAGAAATGTAAATAACTAAAATAATTTACAATCTGCATAACATTTTCTGCAGATGAGAAATTTTAATCCTTTCTAAGAAAGTTGAGAGCTACTTAAATTAATCTTGAATTTTAAATATTTTCTACCTGTCGAGATAACATATTTACCCTATTTTTGTTAGTTAAAAATCTGATGAGTCCAACACATGACTTTCCTATCTAGTTATTATAGGCATTTTCCGGTTATTTTGTACAACCTATTGCAGCATCTCTATAAATGTTTAGAGGATAAACTAAATATATACATTTTCCACATACATCTACCTCGAAACATTTTTCTATAGATATTCATTGAAAACGAAAATACAGAAAAATTTAAATTTAGCACTTTTCCATTACGGTCCATTTTAGAAAAATCATATATAAACAAAAATTATAGAAATCGATATCGCAAACAACTTTTAGTTCAACAATTTTCATAAAAATCAGAATTTTGCACATTTTGTCAAATTTCTCGAATACGGACCATTTCAGGAAATTTTTACATAGAACAAAAATTATAGATAATAATATTAGAAGTAACTTTTATTTAAACAATTTTCTTCTCCAAACATAAATAACAGATATATTCCATAAAATATAAAAACGGCCTCCCATAAAGTACCCCCCCAGATGTTCCGACTTTGTCCAAAATCTAATCATTTCACGTCAGGCCGAAATAAACCTTAAGTTTAAAATTTAATGTTTTTTCCTTTATCCGTTTTTGAGTTTTCTTAAAATTTCGAAATTTACACATTTTCTCAAATATCTCGAATACGGTCCATTTTAGAGAAATTATGTATAGGACAAAAATTATAGAAAATTATATTACAAACAACTTTTATTTGAACAATTTTTATAAAAAATTATTTTTTTTACATTTTGTCAAATTTCTCGAATACGGACCATTTTAGGAAAATTTTGCATTTAACAAAAATTATAGATAATTATATTAGAAGTAACTTTTATTTGAAGAATTTTCTTCTCCAAACGTAAATAACAGATATATTCCATAAAATATAAAAATGACCACCTATAAAGTACCCCCCCAGATGTTCCGACTCTGCCCAAAATCTAATCAGCTCATTGGACGCTGAAACAAAGCTTAAGTTTAAAATTTGGTGTTTTTCTGTGTATCGGTTCATGAGTTACGCGTTATACAGACACACACACACACACACACACACACACACACACACACACACACACACACACAGACACACAGACACACACACACACACATACACACAGACATCATCGCGAAAATAGTCAAAACGGATTCAGGGGACCTCAAAACGTAAAAATCCGTCAAAAACTCGAGGTCGAAAAAAATCATGATTCCTATACTTTCCTTATATCTGTATACAGATAGGAAAGTAAAAATATAAGATAAGAATTGAAATAAATTGGTATTTTTAAAAATTTTAGGAAGAAAATGAAAGATTTTATTTTGGAACAAATATTGCTAAAAAATCATTTATTTAAAAATAAACTATAAACAGAACTAAACAGCATAATTTCAAATTATTTAAAAAATTATTAGAAGCTGCAATATACATTTTTAAAATGAAACCCAACATATGTATATCTATAAATTTTGTTTTTGGCGAATTGCGAATTATTGTAGTTAAGCGCCTTATTGAATTTTGAATGATATAATACCTCGGTAATTTCTAATAAAACCACAAAAGGATTAAAACAATATTTCACCTAATTCGTATTTTAATAATAGATGTTTTGTATTGGTTTTAGGTACCGAGTATTATCTATAAGGTCAAGATGGCTTATATGTAAAAAAACTTAAAAAATAAATTATTTGAAAATCCGTATAAGAATAAAAATAAATTAGCAGAAAGTTAATGTAGTGCGATCGCCTGAACCGACTCTGTTCTCTATTTATCGTAACCGTTCCGTATAGTCTGGCTTTGGCCAACGAGACCAAACTCATAATCGAGACATTGCTAGAATTTTATCTGTATGCGGTCCGACGCACGGAGGAAGATTTCGAGATTCTTCTAACAGCTTTGGTTCTTTCTAGGCCATTGCATTTTTACATAAATAGCGCGACACTGTCGATAGAAGTTTAGGTTTCAATATAAATGTTTTCGTATAAAGATAAATGGTTAAAAAAATTGAATTGAGTTATAATAGTGCTTAAATCTAAATAAATTAATTAGAAAATGGTGTAATTAAATTAAAAATAAACTGTTTTAAATAAATAAACTAATTTTAAATTGAACAATCGTTACATTATTTTCTCGACGACTACTATTGAATGTACATAATTTAAAAACATTTATTTATTCGTGGAAAATGAAAAAAATATAAAAAATGTCTGACTTACAGCTATCTCCGAACTAATTAGCAGGCTTATTAAAGATAGTCCAGTTTCTTCATAAAATTTGTTTGTTTTGAATAGAAATATAGAAAAGTTAACGAAAGATAATGTGTTTAAAAATGCGCTTGCTATCATGATAAATAGCATTTTTCCCATAATACTATTGACTAAAATCACAGCTCCATTCAACAAATGTAGGTATTCTTTAATTTGAAACAGTTTTGTAGAAAAATCCTTTGTATTTAACTTCTTTTCTGAAAACGCCAGCGTTATGACATTAATTATGTATGCATAACGAAGAGAAAGTATTTTTGAAATTTTCCACATTGTAACAGTTACGCCAAAGCATTGTAGATACGACCAAATCCATTGACAAAAGCAGAGTGAATCAACAAAAGTTAGTGTTTCACCTAATAATAACCACATATTAAGGAAATGTGACAAAATTATTAATTTAAAAAAAATTATAATTATAAACGTTTCCGGCCCTGTATTTGTTTTAGTCGAAACGTCTGCACTTAATTTATCCATTATATTAAAAAACTTATTCCAAGAATCTTTCTTCTTAAATATTCCATAAATGCTTAAAAAATTTAGTAGAAAAAGCAATACTTGTGATATTCCAGACATTAGACTTTCTTGTATTGTTATTTCAAATATTTCTATTATCTTTATAACTTCAAATGGTGTACGAACAAATCCAATCAAATTCAGAGTAAGAAAAAGAAATAAATGAATATTTCTAACATATGAATTTGTTTCTAATGGAACAATTCCAAGGACTCCACAAAGTTTGAAAATGATTTTAGATTTAACCAAATAAATATTATTGTCACTGTTCATAGTGAATTCGTAGACAGACAACAATACCGGAATAATTCAATGATCACCTATCGTTATTACTTTATTAGCAATCGACTAAATTAGTAATTTATTCCAGAATTTTCATTTGGTTGCGTTAATAAATGATATAACCTAATTCATAGTACTTTTATGTATTAGTTTTTATTGATTTTATAAGATTATATTCAATAGTTATATTAGTTTATAAATTCGTTTATACAATTATTTAAATATTATACAGTTAGACACTTAGGTCCGTATTTATAAACAGATGTCAGCTGAGTCGGACTTGGGTGAGTCGTACTTGAACGAAAATCAAAGTTTGTTAAAACTACTCTAAAGTTCCAGGTGGTTCCGGTGTTACACTGGAATTTAGATATGAATAGTAGCAAGTCTCCAAGTCTGTAAGTACAATAACGAATTTGTCACTACCCATCTCTAAATTCACGCGATATTACCGAACTTCGATTTTCGTTCAAGGAGTCGGACTTGGCTGAGATCTGTTTAAAAATAAGGGCCTTAAGTCAACAGCATAAGGGAAACTTTTTTATTATTAGTGTGATGAGAAAAAGTAATTTTTCATAAAAAGTTTTGCATGGTATAAAACACAAAATTAACATTGAATATATTAAATATCAAAGCTTTATCGAAAAATATAAGTAATTATGAAAGCGTGAAGCTTCTTTAATTTTAACAATATTAATTTTTTTAATAAGAAACGTTTATCAGAATTAAAAACCACGGTCATATATCCAATATTATCCATCTATAAATGAAAAATCTGATGTGTCCAACACATGACTTTCCTATCTAGTTATTATAGGCTTTTTCCGGTTATTTTGTACAACTTATTGTAGCACCTCTATAAATGTACAAACTAAATATGTACATTTTCCACATACATCTAACTCGAAACACTTTTCTATAGATATTCATTGAAAATAAAAATATACTGAAAAATTTAAATTTAGCACTTTTCCTACAATTTGTCCATTACGGTCCATTTTAGAAAAATCATGCAAAAACAAAAATTATAGAGATCGATATCCCAAACAACTTTTAATTTAACCATTTTCTTAAAAATCAGAATATTGCACATTTTCTCAAATTTCTCGAATACGGACTATTTTAGGAAAATTTAACATAAAACAAAAATTATAGGTAATAATATTAGAAGTACTTTTTATTGGAACAATTTTCTTCTCCAAACATAAATAACAGATATATTCTATAAAATATAGAAACTGTTTCCCATAAAGTACCCCCAGATGTTTCGACTCTGTACAAAATCTAATCACTTAACGTCAGGTCGAAATAAAATTTAAGTTTAAAATTTAATGGTTTTTCCTTTATCCGTTTTTGAGTTTTCTTCAAAATTCGAAATTTACACATGTTCTCAAATATCTCGAATTCGGTCCATTTTAGAGAAATTATGTACAGAATAAAAATTATAGCGAATTATATAACAAACAACTTTTATTTGAACAATTTTTATAAAAAAATATTTTTTTACATTTTGTCTTTCTCGAATACAGACCATTTTAGGAAAATTTTGTACAGAACAAAAAATATTGATAATATTGTAAGTAACTTTAATTTAAAGAATTTTTTTTCCTTATCTGTATACAGATAGGAAAGTAAAAAACGTTTCATAATTTGCAAAATTTAGTCCAAAAAGTATTAAATATCGATTTTTCAATTCTATTCAACTTTTATATTATAACTAGCTGACACGATCCTGCTTCGCTGAAATTTCTAAAATCACAATTAGTAAATAAATAAATAAATAAATAAAAGTAAATAACAGTTTTCGATACTCGAGAGAAATTTTTACATGCAGAATTTTTAATGAATTTTTTTAATTTAATTTTTAATTATTTTTATTAATTTTTATTAATTATTATTAATTTTTATTAATTTTTATTAAGTTTTATTAATTTTTATTAATTTTTATTAATTTTTATTAATTTTTATTAATTTTTATTAATTTTTATTAATTTTTATTAATTTTTATTAATTTTTATTAATTTTTATTAATTTTTATTAATTTTTATTAATTTTTATTAATTTTTATTAATTTTTATTAATTTTTATTAATTTTTATTAATTTTTATTAATTTTTATTAATTTTTATTAATTTTTATTAATTTTTATTAATTTTTATTAATTTTTATTAATTTTTATTAATTTTTATTAATTTTTATTAATTTTTATTAATTTTTATTAATTTTTATTAATTTTTATTAATTTTTATTAATTTTTATTAATTTTTATTAATTTTTATTAATTTTTATTAATTTTTATTAATTTTTATTAATTTTTATTAATTTTTATTAATTTTTATTAATTTTTATTAATTTTTATTAATTTTTATTAATTTTTATTAATTTTTATTAATTTTTATTAATTTTTATTAATTTTTATTAATTTTTATTAATTTTTATTAATTTTTATTAATTTTTATTAATTTTTATTAATTTTTAATTATTTTTATTAATTTTTATTAATTTTTATTAATTTTTATTAATTTTTATTAATTTTTATTAATTTTTATTAATTTTTATTAATTTTTATTAATTTTTATTAATTTTTATTAATTTTTATTAATTTTTATTAATTTTTATTAATTTTTATTAATTTTTATTAATTTTTATTAATTTTTATTAATTTTTATTAATTTTTATTAATTTTTATTAATTTTTATTAATTTTTATTAATTTTTATTAATTTTTATTAATTTTTATTAATTTTTATTAATTTTTATTCATTTTTATTAATTTTTATTAATTTTTATTAATTTTTATTAATTTTTATTAATTTTTATTAATTTTTATTAATTTTTATTAATTTTTATTAATTTTTATTAATTTTTATTAATTTTTATTAATTTTTATTAATTTTTATTAATTTTTATTAATTTTTATTAATTTTTATTAATTTTTATTAATTTTTATTAATTTTTATTAATTTTTATTAATTTTTATTAATTTTTATTAATTTTTATTAATTTTTATTAATTTTTATTAATTTTTATTAATTTTTATTAATTTTTATTAATTTTTATTAATTTTTATTAATTTTTATTAATTTTTATTAATTTTTATTAATTTTTATTAATTTTTATTAATTTTTATTAATTTTTATTAATTCCTATTAATTTTTATTAATTTTTCTATCTATCTATTGACGTATAATAAACTTTTAATTTGCAATAGCAAATATCAAGGGCAATAATTGAGATAAAAACTACACTATCTCTTTAAGTTAGATCAAATTACAGATAGTTTGATCAAAATTGGTTCAGTAGTTTTGAAGTCAATCCCAAACATACATAGTGGCACGGGATTTTTCGATTTTTCAATTTTTCGATAAAATAATAAAATAAACAGTGTTGCTCAGAAGAGTGACACATATCAAAGTTAGGCATTTTTAAATGGGAAACGCTGTATTTTATTTTATAATTGAATTGACGTCACTGTTTCCTTCATATCAATACTATGGGATTGCACAAGGTATTTTACACACTTTAGCTAGTTTTGTTATGAAAATTGTATTGATTACAATGTCCTGTATATTGCAAAAGATACGATTTGAAAATAGTATATTATGCAACGATCATGTAATGATGGTTATTAATACACGAGCATTAACCGGGATACGAAACGAGCCAAAGGCGAGTTTCGTATGGTTTATGCGAGTGTTTTAATAACCATTACATGAGAGTTGCATACGCTATTTTTTCTACACCCGATAAATAATCAAGACCTATAAATATTCTATTTATATTGGCATTGAACACAATAACAGTAATTACTCGTATTTCTATAAAAAATTCTACAAAATTGTAATTAATGGTATTACCTTGGGTATTGGTATTACCACAGATTTTTGGGGCAAAATATTTTGTACTGCATTTTCTCCTTTCTCCGATATGTGTGGAGAAGTCTTCTATATCGCTGATATCAGACATTTTAATATTATAATTATCGAAGTTTAGCTATCTACGAAAATTTAATACGTTTTGACAACTAAAACAATTACATAGGAATTTAGGACAAACGTCAAACATCATGCTTGATTGAAAAATTGTAGGTTTCTATTGATTAAAAATCTGTATCATAATGAAAAATCTGTATCATAATGGGTATCATTATGAAACGGATTATGGGCATATAAGTGCATTATTATAATACGGGTGTAGAAAAACAATTTTTTTATATTCAAAGTTTTTCGATGTTAGTCGACATTTATGCCAAGTCACTATTTTTATCAATTCGACACAAATTTTTTAAAAACACACATACAACATTTTCTCAATTTTTGTTCTTGAATTGGTCGACTGAAGGTCATATTAAAAAACTGACGAGACTTTTTTAAAAACAAATAATGCAACACTTATGATATTAGTAATAACAAACTGTCAGTAATAGTGTTTTTCAAAATCAACTTAAAAGTAGTTTTGTGCAACAAAAGTGGATATGGAAAATCCACTCGAGTGGTACAGTATATTTTTTCTACGACTCACTAACGAAAATCTACAAATATTAAAAATTATTTTAGGTTATTAAGATAATATAATTAATTTAAAAATATTTTATGACTTTTATTAATTTATAAAATAAAATAAACAAGAAAAAAAAGAAAACAAATTATTTTACTTTTCCTCATTTGGGATTCGTACTCAAGTCTTCCGTATGAAAGGCAAGAACGCTGACTACAGGACCATCTTCGCGTTTATTTTTTTTGCTTTAATACTATTAATTAAATTGACTTCATATAGTTTTCTTTAAATTAACAAATTATTTATAATTATAGACAAAATAAAAATAGAAATTCTATTATTTATCGATTCTACACAAGAACAACTTATTTTAATGTTTAATCTCAATAACTAAAAAATATACTGACAATTAGTCTGACAGAATTGTCAGTTATTTAATATATTAAAAATAATAGCAGTCTGTTGATCAAAATATGAACTGCTATTGGTGGATTTAAAGTCCCATTAGAAATTGTCGATAACAAATTATAGCTGGTTAAAGTATAATCACTAATAATTTAAATATTCTATTTCCTATTAATCACTGACTAGTTAAAAAGTATTTCCTGAAAATGACTCAAATGAAATTATAATTATGGTACTTTTGAATGGTGATCGAGAATACAGGATGTTTAGTTTAAAAAATAAGAAAATGATTTATTTAAGTTTTGACTCACTCTGTAAAGATTTTTTTCAAATTGAAAAAAATTGTGCATCGACATAAATGTTGACTAATATCGAAAAACTTTATAGCGTGTGAAATACCCTGTGTTATCTTATACTCTTTGGTATTGTTATAATGGAAATATCAAAGGCAATTTAAATATGAAATATAATGGTGACCCATTTAAAAAAAAATCAACTTTATTATCTCACTTTTTTGGAAAACCCTGTATAATTGAAATTATTTTTAAATTGTCTTTTCTGATATATATCTCGTTGTGAAATCAGATTTAAAAAAAATTGTCAAAAAATTGTTTGAAATTGCTTTGAGCAAAGTTGTTTTTTAAAAATCAATGGGTAAAGAAGAGAAAAGTCATGTGGATTTTTATTGATTTTTTTTTGTTAGAGTATTGTTACTATTTAATATTGACTGATCTACAATTTTAATCTAGAAATCTTATAAATTAATTACTTATCTAAGAAGTCCCCATTGGGCTGTCTTAATTGTTTCTATAGGAAAGCATGGCGTGACGATTTGTTACACTGTTTTACACTAGCACTAGCATTAACGTTCACTGTACTAGCTCAAATGGTTTCTTACTTTTGAGCCTTCTGTTGATTGTAGAGTTGTCCAGTAATTGCAGCGCTTTTTCGTTGACGTGTGAGTGGAGTCGACCATCATGTTTCGCAGCAAACCTCTTTATTTCTTCTTCGATTGTTGGCATCTTCAGGTCTCAACAATGCATCTTAGGACTTTATTTTGGAAAACTTGTATCATGTTGATGTTACTCTTGTTGGTACATCCCATAGCTGTATGCCATAAATCCAGATTGGTTTTAGGATTTGTTTATAAATCAGCAGTTTATTGTACAGTGACAATATGGATTTTCTTCATAAGAACCAATACATTTTTTTGAATTTAAGTTCTTTACATTTTTGTATGTGCTCTTTCCATTTAAGTCTTACATCTAGGTTCATCCCTTGGTATTTGGCCGAATCGTGATGCGAAATAACGTCATTGTTTATTCTTATTTGTTTTTGTTCATTTGGTCGAAGAGTAAAATCAACATGCACTGATTTAGTTTGATTTATTTTTTTGTCCATCGATTGATTCTGTTGCAGGTTTCCTCAAGATTTTCTGAGGTCTCTGTATTAGTTCCGCCAACTGCCAATATTGCAGTGTCATCCGCAAATGTTACTATTTTAATACATTGTTGTTGTGGGATATCGCTGGTGTATAATAAGTAAAGAACCGGTCCTAGCACATTGCCTTGTGGGACACCTGCTTTAAGTTCTTTCATTTCGGAGTATGCCTCGTCTTGCTTTACTCTTAAACATTCTTCCCGTTATATATGATTGTAGAATGTCGCCATATTGTCTAGGGAGCATGTTTAAAAGTTTCTGTATCAGGCCAGCGTGCCAAACTTTGTCAAATGCTTGGGCTACGTCAATAAATATAGCTGAACATATATATTTTTCTTCGTAAGCTTTTTTCGATGATATCGGTTATTCTGTGTTCTTGATCTGTTGTCGAGTGTTTGTTTCTAAAACCAAGTTGGTGCGAAGGGATCAGATTTTTATTTTCAGTTATTAGTTTTAGTCCTTTTAGTAGTAGTTTTTCAAATAACATGTACTATAAGTACTGACAGTTTAAACTGACCGCGAAGCGGGAGGATTATTCTGTCAAACTGACACGATTTGTAATTATGCAGGAAGTTTGAGATGTATAACCGTATTTATTTTGAAGTACGTATTGTATTTGATACGATTATTTTTTGAGTAAATTAAGTAAATATCAACAATTTATTAATTTAAATACATATTGGTACAATGAAAATTACAATTATTAATTATTGATAAACGTCAAAATTTGACGGTCCTGTTAGTAAGTGTATTGTTGTCGATGTGGTTACTACGGAAATGAATTATTGTAAATATTTTTGATTGGTGGAGCTACTCTATGTATAATCAGGCATTATCAAAATTATACGAGGTAACTTAACTAAATTGAACGTTCTAATTGGTTAAAAGTTATACGAAAAAAAAAATCGGTAACAATGATATAGGTCTATATAAGACACTTCATTCGAAGGTTTTCCTAGCTTAGGAATTAGGATAACTTCAGCCATTTTCCACGCATTAGGTATATTTTTAAAAGGAAATGCTGCATTTATGATGTGTGTCAATTTAACAATAGCCTTCCGTAGTAGTTTCTTTAATATTTTTCTAGTAATAAGGTCATATCCTGAGACTTTCTGTGAGTTGATGTTTGTCTGAATTTCTTTTGTAGCTTCATTGGGAGTAACTAGCCTAATTTCAAGGTTTTCCATATTATGGATCGTCTCATTAGGAGTGTTTTGATTTTCATCTAAGTGAAAATATCAGCTTCCTGTTGATTGTCTCTTGCCGATTTGTTATCTGCTATTTATCAAAATAGGAGAGCAATGTTTTCACGAATTTTTTATCTTTTTAGTTGCCTTCCATAATCAGTTTCTCTATCATCTGTTATCCCTACTAGGTATCTGTTGAAATATTCTTCTTTGTGATTTAAGATTTCTTTTCTCAGACTTTGGGTAGCCCTATTTAATATATTTTTATCTTCTGGTGATCTTGTTATCGGCCATTTATTTCTTAGTTTTCTTTTTTCTGCTACCAGTTCTCTTATCTCGACAGGATAGTTTTTTCAGCTATTAATCTTCTTAAACTTGGTGTGTTCTTTCATACAGCTTACCTTTCCAGTTCTTTATCTAGCTCATTTTTTCTTTTTACTGTTATATTCAGTTGAATAGTATTCATTATACTCTTGAAAACCTTCCCAATTAGTTTTCCGATTTGTTAGGCTCGGTTTGGTTTCTTTTTGAATAACATTATTACTTAGAGTAAGGATTACTGCAGAATGGTCTGAATCCATATCAAAGTTTTATACTACTTGTGTATAGTTTGGTGAAATTTTCCTCAGAATAAAGAAATCCAAAAGATTTGGAATCTTATTTGGGTCAGTGAGCCAATAGGTGAGTTTTTAGAAGATTGGTATATACAACCAAGTTCTAATGCAGCTCGGTGTAATTCTTTTCCTTTGACTGTGGTTAATCTTGAACCCCAGTTGGTGTTTTTCGAGTTGTAATCTTCACCGATTATAAATTTGTTACCTAGTTTTTTGAGTATATTGAGATAGTTTTCTTTTTTCTGGTTGTATCTTGGTGGGCAATAGAATGCAGCTATTGTAATTTTGTCCCCCTTAATGTTAATGGTGCTAATGTGTACCTGATTTTCTAAATCTTGTAAGCCTGGTTCCTCATAGTGGGAAATGTTATTTTTAATAATAAACGCACTTCCTCTTCTTGCTGCATTTGATGGATGGATAGTGTAATAGAAGTTGTATCCTCTGAATTTAATGTATGACTCTGTTGTAAGGTGGGTCTCGGAAATCAGACATATATTTATTTTTTTACGTCCAAGAAAACTTGGATATCAGTTTGTTTTTGGAAAATACCATTGGCATTCCAAGTGAATATTCTAATATTGTTTTGTCCATTGGTGGTTTTGTTATATATTTGGGGTTTATTTATTTAATTCTTCCATCTTCTGGAGCCTGTCAGAGAGTGAATCTATTCTGGTTATTAAGGATAATAATAATAATTCATGAGTGATACTTTCTGCTAGGCTGACTGACTATGCAGTATGCTGTGCAATTTGTGGCGTGGGATTCATGGCTGATTGTGAATTGGTTGCTCATGTGAGATTGTTACCTGAGATTATGTTATTTCATTTCTGACAGTAGGAAAAGCGTTTATGGGTATCTTCTGCCTCGTCATTATTTTAGGTGGTGTTATCGTTCCTTATCTGAAAGGTTTTAGCTACCTCACATTCTCTGTAGTTAGCAGGATGTTCAATTAGGCAGTTTATACACTTCGGTTGTTGTTATAGACTTTTTACACAATCCTTCTATTATGTTTTCCTATGCACTTTACGCATCTTGATTCTCTTTTGCAAAATTTGTGTGTATGTCCAAATGGCTGGCAGTTTTTGCATTGCGGAGCTAGTTTTGACTTTCTTATGGTTTCTACTCTGAGATTAAATATTGCTTCGATTTTGTATATTTTCTTGATATCTTCAATATTTTCGAAGGATAGCATGAATACCGGCAATGATTTTTTATTTAGTTTACGAGTGTTATCCTCGGTTAATTCTATTTCTTTTTTTATTATATTGACAGCTTCTTTACATTTAACTTTGCATGACTTTAACAATATCTTCTGGTTTAGATGTAGATAGTAGACATCTAACCATTACTTTAATGTCTCTGTTCTGTTTAATTTCATAGGAATGGCAATTTATGTCTTTGGCATTCAAAGTTGATATGACGTTTTTAAAGTCTTCTTCTTGTTTATTATTAATTTTAAGCTGGTTATGATTGTGGTTTGAAAGGAAGTATTATTTTCTGCCAGTGTATGGTGCAATTATTCATACTCATTGATGTTGCGGAAATTTTCACTGTTTTTTCCACTGTTTCTTTCACTTGTTGATTTTTGCTACCTCTAGGTTGGCCAGGAAAGGTTTCTAGAGAGGAGTTGGCTTTTCGTTTTTTTCTTCTATTGTTTTTGCCTTCCGCTGTTATCCATTCTACATGTTTATTAATTTTATCGCCGACTTATTTTGCCAATTCTTCTTCGTCAGTCTCATAATTCGTTGGACTTTTAGATGTTTCTTTGTTTAAAATATTAATTTGTTTTTGCATATTTTCCAAATTGTTTTGCATTTGTTGCAATGCACTTTCTAGTTGCTGTTTTTCAGCTTTTTCCTGTATCGGAGCATAGTACATTGCCTGTTCATTTTAGCTTGATTTTCATGAAAAAAGACCTAATATTGTTGCGCTAGGCGGTTTTCTCCTACTTCCGTTTAATTATTTGTTTGATTTACCTAAAGCAGGTTTTTTGCTCCAAAAGCACTTTGGCAGGTGTCGATTCTGTTTTATTATTTTTTGTTCTACACATTGTAAAACTATTTTTAATGTCACATTATTATTTTTATTTTTGTTCTTAAACATTACGTTTAGCAATCATTGTTGATTTTTTTAAACAATCGCGATTTAAAAAATATTTACACTTCATAAGCAAACGAAACTGACTTAGTTACGGAGTAATGTTAATAAACATACATCCTCACCTATCGACAGCCGAATATAAACTTTTATTGATGATAAGAGATATAAAGGGTTTATTTTTAACACAATGAAAGGGAGATTAGCAGTCAAAAGACTTTTAAGAACTTACTGTTTGAAATAAATAAAAAACTTTATAATAATAAAAAAAAAAAAAATGATGTTTACTTACAAACAACTCCAGGCTAAATAGCAAACTTGTAGTAGAAATAACAAATATTTCAGAACTTTTGTTTGATTCGAAAATAAATATTGTAAAGTTAATAAAAGACAAGTTACTTAAAAATGGACTTATTATCATTATAAATAGTGTTTTTCCCATGATATTGTTAACCAAAATCACAGCATTATTTAACAAATATAATGTTCGTTGAATTTGAAGTATTTTTATAGAAAAACACATAGTGTTAAACTTTTTATCTGAAAACACTTTCTTTATGAGATCATTTATACATGAATAAAATAAAGTAAGTATTTTTGAAATTTTCCAAATTGTTACTGTTAGGGTAAAGCATTTCAAATACGTCCAAATCCACAAAGAGAAAGACATTATATCAGCAAATGTTGTTGGATTTATTAAGAAATGTGTATAAATTAATTGGATAAAAAGTTGTAATACCATAAAAAAATATATTTTAAATCTTTTTTGTACTGAATTCACATTTGCAAAAATATCTGTACTCAATTTTTCCAATATATCAGATAACTGTTTCCAAGATTCTCTGTTCTTAAATATTCCATAAATGAACAATATATTAACTAAGCCAAGCACTATTTGAGTCAGTCCAAATATAAACATTTCCTGTATTTTCATTTCAAATCTTCTTGCTATATTTATGAATTCAATTGGAGTACAAATTAATCCCACCAAATTAAACGTAAGATAAAATATTAAATGTACATATTTTATAAAAGAATTGGTTTCCAAAGGAAAAGTTCCAAGACATCCACCAAGTTTGAAAATATGCTTAAAGGAATATATTTCATCATACATAGTTGACTTGCTTAACGGATAGCGAATACTTGAATAATGCAATAATCAGTACTCCATTACTTTTTCATTATCATCACGTCAATCATTCACATTGTTTGTTTCTTCTTTAATGTCATTATCTTTAATTCTTTATTGTTGTTGACTTATTGTAGGTGAAATATTTCAATATATTTTGATAAATTAATTTTTATTGATTTTTAAAGTTTATATATTTTATTTGTTAATTTTTTTTCGAAACAACTATAATAGAAAAGTGGTCTAGTATAACACAAGTTTGATACCGATGTCAGAATAATCCTCGATTACGTAACAAAAATGGAGAATGAAGAAAACCGTTTGTGTCATTTAGCGGCGTAAATTAAACCACCAATTATAAAACAGAAAGATCAAAATATGACACAATGACATTTTATTAAAATTATTATTTTTAAAGAAGCACCTATTAGTGCTAGGAAGGAAGCAAAACCCCTACACGTTACGAAGATATTGGCGTAAGATTTAATCATGAACTATTGTAGGTAAATATTCACAAAACAAAGTATATACAACTATCATAAAATATGATTTTTGTAGGAAGTAATTTAAAGATTGAATAAACCACGTATATATAATTGGACGGCAATAAATTAATGTTTGCTCAATACGCGAGAAACTTAGGTAAAAATAAAAAGCACAACACTGAATGATACTGCTATACGCGTGGTAGTTGTGGAAAAAATGGTACACTTAAGACGAGTTTAAAAGTTTAAACAGAAACAAGAGAATGTGGTAGCATTATGTCAAGAAAGAGAAGATGTCAGAGCGATCGTATTTGACTTATATGCAAAATTTCCCGCTTCCTAAAATTCCTGTATAAGAAATGTTTACCTCAGAAAACTATAACTTTTTTGTGTGCAAAATTTGATCTCGGCTGTAAAGGGAGCTCTACGTTTTTAGCATCGATTGCGGATGCCAAAATAGAAGTCATATCTTAATAAGATTCTTTCTTACGATGGTTTCCTTGGGATTTTCTGAAACGATTCATCAGTACTTTTCAGTAAATGGGCATTCGTTTTTGCTACTAAAAAAAACTATATACACCAGAAGAGAATAACATAAATCTTTACCGAAAAAAAAAAAAAAAAAAAAAAACATCAGAAAATATCCTTGATTTTAAAAACACTTGGACAAATTATTATAAAAAGATTAATGATATCTAAATATGGGAAATTACAATACATTGCGTCTCGTAAGGGTTACTTAGCAGCCTTAGAATACATTGTTGGGCTGGTGAAAATCAGATTTTTACTACAAAAAGCAAAAAGTGTGTGCAAAATTGTTCAGTATATTCTCATTGAAAAAAGTTTCTTCGAAAATATGATGATATTTCCTACTACATTGTACATACATCATCTGAAATTACTGCAGGATCACATCGTTTTTCAACATTTAACTTAACCCTTTCTAAGTACTTCTTTTATGTTGTAAATAGAGCGTTAGAAATATGTGAAAAAGACACATCAACTATGAAATGAAACACCTGACAACAGTGTTACAACAAATGGATACAACAAAAAAGACATAATCCGTGCTACACGCCCAAGAAGAATAAGTCTAGTGAAGAACAAAATCAAGGAACTGTCTATTTACCATACGTAAAAGGTGTCACTAACCGAATTGGGAAAATCCTAAACACAAAGAAAATCAACACTGTCACAAGCCGACAAAGAAAATGATGGAATATCTCAAAACAGCCAAAGATCGCAGATACATCAGCAGAAGTCTATAGAATTACATGTATTTGTGGAAAAGTATACATAGGACAAACAAAGAAAAGCATTGGTACACAAATAACAGAATACAGACGATGTTGTCGTTTAGGAGAAATCGAAAAGTCTACAGTCGCCGAGCAAACTGTGAAACCAAAGTGATGCGGTGTAATAATATTATTAATAATCATTGTATCCCTATAAAAGTTTGTGTTTGTTGGAATATGTCATATGTCGAAGAGAATTGGTGGTTCTCACAAATTTGGTAATTGTAGTACGGTAAGGAACATCGGTAGTCAAGAGCGGGGAGTGCGGGAAATTGAGGCGGTAGAAGCGGACCGTCGTCAGCGCTCCTCCAGGCAGAATGATTTGAGTCGCCTTGAGTGTCTAGGGTGATCAGCTATTGTTGCTGTTGGCATTGTGTTCTATCTGTAATCACTTGGTAACTAAATAATTATTTGACTTATTAATTAATGAAATCTAACATCAGAAGTGGGATTCACTCACTAAAAGTAGCACGGAAGTACTTGGCGACTGTCCTTTTTTTGTGTTAATTCGTTAAATTTGTCAGTTGACTAATAATTGTTTGAAATTGTTATTGGCTATATTGGTGGTATTCATTTGAAACACCGTCATCCTGTAGAGGCAAATAATTGTATGTAGCCGATAGAAATGTTATTTTCGTGTTTAACAAAAAAAAATTGCTACTAGGGAGCTTATTGTTTTAAAAAGAAACTTACCAACCATCTAGATCTCAAATAAATATATTATTTATTAAATATATTATTTATTGATTTTGATAGTTTTTTTTTTGAAAAAATTTAAAATTCAACTATCTGATAGATACAGGAGAGAAATTTAAAATTGCAAAAACTTCCAGTTGTAATTTAGAGCACTGATAACGTTAAAAGGTGTACGCAACGTAACTTTTAAAAATAGTAAAATAACATTAAGAATTGAATGCAATGGTATAGGTACCAAAATTTTTTTTTATGATGTAGACAATTTAGCAGTGGTCTACTACGCTATTTTGGACAGCTAGTGTGTTTATTTGTAGTCGTTTAATTTTGAATTTTGGTAGAAATTCGATGAGAAAAAAATGTTTTCTTCATTAAAATGAATTTATATTATCTCTGTCCATAACCGGCTGAGAAAAGTTTAGAAGACAAAACGCAGAGAAACAAACATTTATTGTTAAATTTGTTTAAGTTTAAAATTAAATATTCAACAATAAATACCACTGAGTTAAAAATAAATCTATCTGATTGTGTTGAGCCGTAGTTTAAAATAACAAATAACCACAGATGGTTTTAAACACGCTTTATTTATTGTCAATGCTTTCAATAGATATGTAATTCTATACCCTTCAAAATAGACGTTAACCAGAGCAGAAATGACTAAAACATTGGATAATTATATAACGATGTTTGGCACGTATTATAATTAATTGTAGAACAAATTTTACTGATAAAAAATCCTTATTTGTAAATATAAATATTAAGCGACATTAAATTATTACGATTAACTGTTAATTCTACCATTCGGAAAGTTAAGTACAGGTTAGGTTAATCCCTGAGGAGTATCTCTGAACTTAACGTTGAATTCATGTCACCAGAAAGTCAAGTACAGGTCAGCTTAATTCCTGAGGAGTACCTCTAAACTTTTCTACTGTTTTTATTTAGTAATAAAGTTAAGTACAGATCAGTTAAATACCTGAGGAGTACCTCTGAACTTCCAATTAAAGTTTTTACTTTTGTGAGCAAAAAAAAGTTAAGTATAGGAGAGTTAAGTATTTGAGGAGGAGTACCTCTGAATTTTAATTTAAAGCTTTTGTTCTACAATATATTAAGATCTAAGGGATTAAGGGATCACCTCGAAAAACTAAAATGAACTGAGCACCGCTCTTCTGTTGACTGTCCATAAACCCTTGGCGATTTCAGCTATATCTTTCGTACTGTAGTAATTGTCAAGACACAGATTACCCACAACAGATGCGAAAGTTGACAAAGATAAAAATAGAGATAGATGGCCATATTAATTTTAAGATTCCTCGTAATTACTCGTTTCCATTTGACCAGTTTCGGGCGCAAGTGATTTCATTATGCGAAGTTGCCGATGCTTGTAGGTTTACCGATATTATGCGACTTTGAACTTATGTACGTACAATATATTTTTACATTAATTGCCACATACGTTAGATGCACAATTAAAGCTGTTAATCATAAAATAATGTAAAACAATTTTAAAGTATGCCTAATAAAGCCAATCAATGAGATTTAAAAGGTTATCTCGCATCGTGTTCTGTATAGGCTTTGTTAATGTTTCCCAGCGCCACTTTAGGAACAGCACTCTTAATTAGAACACAAAAGAGAATGGTCGAGTAGGGAATTCTACCAAGTCATCAGAATTAATTTTAAATAATCAAATTAAATTAAAAAAATCCCGGCCAACGGTGAGATTCGAACCTGGGAGCTTTGGATCCGCAGGCAGAGACTCCCCTAATGTGAAATTTTTAATTTTTTATTGTGATAACTCTGCTTAGGAAGCTGAGAGGTGATATTTCTGTGACAATTAGCACAATCGGGACAATCAGAACCACTAGTGGCACTTTGCGTTATGTACATTTTTGGATAGAAACCCCTACAATATTAATAAGGAAAATGTCAAGGATGACACATCATTGAAATGGTAATTTATTGGAAAATTCGGCAATAAGACTATTTATTGCGTTACTTTTGATTTTAGCCTCCATTAGCTTGATAAAAAACTAATACGTATTATTAAATATGACACTTTTGAAAGCAAGTTTTAATGGTTCTTCAGTGCACCACATAACATTTATTTAAATATCTCGATATTGCAAGAAAATAAAGTTAGAAATAATGCATACAATTACTAATTTTGGGACTGTTGCAAGTGCAATATGGAGACATTTAGGTTAATGTTATGTGGTGCATTGAATAAGTAATAAAATTAGCTTTCAATTGAAGTGTCACACTTTACAATACGTAACAGTTTTTTTAAATCAACCTTGGCATCCAAAACGCATGTTCAGATGAAAGTCATAATTAGTTAGAATGATTGAAAACAATTGAAATCCCCAACACCTATGTCATATCCATTTAAAGTTTCAAGGTCATAGAAATTTCATTTTAAAATCCTTTAATCTTTTGCCGCCTTTTGCATCAATGGGCGTCGTTTGGGAGGGACAAGGGGGGGCAGTTGCCCCCCCCTGGCTTTTAAGACTTAATCAACAACGCAAAAGATATGCATTACGAACAACAATCTCATAGAAATAATAATATTCAGGCTAATATAGTTGAAGAATATTATAGGTTGAATATATTTATTGCATATCTGGATTCCCTTACTAAGTGACGTAAGGGAATCCACGCTTTTCCGAAGACTCTGTTAGTTTTTCCTTAAGCCTGTTACATCTCAAAAACATAAAAAAATACTTTTTTTTACAACCGATTAGAAAATGAAAGTAGTGGAAAAATTTGGAATTGACAATTTTGAAGCTGAATACCAAACTGGAGTACAAAAGAGCTTTCTGCAAACAATGAGCTCTCCATTAATGATATAGCGTCCAAACATTGTACATTTTATGGCTCTTCCACCAACGACAGAGTTAATCGAAAGAATGTTTAGCACGCTAAGGCATGTTAAAACATGGAAAACATGGCTACGGTCTATTCGATCAGTGCGAAGTCATAGTAGGGAAAGCAAAGCGATACTAGCGCAAGCTACGGATAATTCGAGTACTGTAGGGCAATATTTTGTAATTTTGGCGTATCTAATATATGTTTTACTAAAAAAATAGGTTAAAAACAATAAAATGAGCAACCAAAGTTGCTATGTTGCAAATTATACTAGCAAAGAAAACTGTAAATTGTATAAATTTTCAGTAACAAAATCGAAATTAAATCAAAGAAATAAATGGGCAGCTGTATAATAAGAAGAAAAAAACCTTATTATTTGTAATAATAACAGTAATACTGGAAATAAGAGGAATTAGAAAAGATTTTAAATATACAAAAAATTATTATTTTATGATATTCTTCAACATCTCTTAAATCTTAAATGTTTAGCAAATGATTAGATTTCTGTCTTTGATTATTTTATATCCCTGAAATGCAATCTTGTGACTAATTGATAGGAAACCAGTTTTAATCATTAATTTCTACAGTTCTTTTAAACTAAAAATGAAGAAAATATAAATTACAGTTACAAATAATATACCAATTATTTTTGGTAATACGTTTTCATTCTACGTTATTATATAATGGTAATGTTTTTATTTTAACTTCATTTAACATATTCTTCAATGACAACTTATAAGGCTTAGGCAAGAAAATGTATGAGACATTTTCTCGTAAATACCTACCTATGTTTTATTATTAATTTTTATTGATTGTACCTACTTTTTTAGCTGAAGTAATAAAAATATATATTAATAATAATAATTTTTACACTTGCGAATAATGAATGAAAATAGGCTGACTGAAGAATACATTATGTTTTCTGTTATCGATGTTTTTAGTAGATAAAAAAAAATTTAAAATTTGAGTTTTTCTAGCGTTTTTTTTTTGTTCATCGTCGTGTTTGAGTGAGTTTTTTATGTTTTTGTTTTTTATAAATTTTTATTTTTTATATTATGTACCGCTGTCTTCTTGTTTATATTTTTCTTTTATATCACACCTTCAGTTTGTTTTTTAAAAATGTGTTTTAAGTTTCTTGTTTTTTCTTTATTTTAGTTTTTGTCTTTTTTGTTAGGTTATTTTATTTATTAGATACTTGTTATGACAACTTAAGTATCAGTTTTGTTAAATAAGTCAGTGACATTGTTAGGGTTACTACTCACCCTTATGAAGTGAGATATCGGAATAATTTTGTTCTGTTTGAAAGACTATATCAAATACTTTCTTATGAAGGATTCAATTGTTCTGTGACATCATGATTTACTTCCGGTTTTTCCGAAAATAACAGAAAATCGCATTTTTTTTTAATTTTAAAAGGAAACCCCTTTTATTTATTGTAAATTTAAATTTTTGGAATATTTTTGTATAATAATCGTGTATATCGGATAATATTTTTTTTTAAATATGTTACTATTAATTCATTGAGACCCATTTATTGTATACAAGTGGCGTATCTAAGCATTTTTATTATTAGCAAACCGTTTAATAATTCCATCTGCTTTTATCTTCGTTGTTAATTGAGATATTGGAATAAAAATTTTTAAATAGAAACCCCTCTTTTTATTGTAAATTTGAATTTTAGGGACATTTGTGGATGAGAATCATGTATTGAAAATTTTCTGTCAGCTATCAAAATGACGATCATATTGGAAAATATTTTTTACTAACAGAAAATTTTCAATACACGCTTCTTATACAAAAATGTCCCAAAAATTCAAATTTTCAATAAAAAAAAAGGGTTTTCATTTAAAAATAAATTGCGATTTTCTGTTATTTCTGGAAAAACCGGAAGTAAGCCATAAAGTCACAGAATAATTAAATCCATCATAAGAAATTTCTCTTTTATTTTTCATTTTCTTTGTTTTCCAACAAATAAACATTCTAAATTTTTTCAACATTTTGCCCCTCCCTATAGAATTGTGTAACGACGCCCATGTTTGCATCTGTGTATTCTGTGGTCAAGATCGACTTCATACTGAATGCACTGAAAGGAGATTGCCTGGTAGTTTTTTATTGGGACTTTTAAATTTGATACTTTCTTAACGTCCAATTTTGCAGTTACAGTATAAAGGTTAATGTTTAATGAGGAAGTAAAAATAACTCGTACTTACAATTAGCTCCAGACACAATAAAACATCTATTATACTATTTCCACTAAATTCATTATTTGTTTTTAGGAAAAATAGAACAAAGTTAAAAAAGTTTATTAGTATGATGAAAGTAGCGGTTAACAGTACACAAATCATTTTTCCCATAATATTATTAATCAGAAGTACCGCTCTATGTAACAAAAATAAATTTATTTGAATTTTCAATAGTTCGGTTGAAGTTGCGGTTTTGAAACAATTTTCTGAAAACGATGCTTTTATGAGATTTCCTAAAAGGTAATAATGTGAAGTAAATATATTTGAAAGTTTCCAGATTACTACTGTTACACTAAAGCTCTCTAGAAACGTTGAAATCCAGAAAAAAGCGGTCATTAAATTACTAAACGTTAATCCACGATTTATTATATACCATATTATTTGAGTGAATTGAATAATAAATATTAATAATAGAATAAACATAAATTTGATCGTATCATGTTTGGATTTTGGTTTAGTTAAAATTCCTGTATTCAATTTATCTAATATATCAAAAAACTGTTTCCAAGATTTTTTGTTCTTAAATATTCCATACATGCATATAATATTGAGTAAAATAAACTGACTGTAAGTCAGTGCTAAAATAACGGTTTCTAGTAATTCTATTTTAAGTAGTTTTGTTGATTCTTTAAATTCATAGCAGGCAAAAATTATTCCAATTATATTAAAAATAACAATAAAAATTAAATGGGCACTTCGCATTAGAGAATTGCAGTCTAAAGGAAATATTCCGAGGAAACCACAGATTCTGAAAAATTTTTTTAAGAATAACATATCACTTTTACTACTTGAAAAGTTAGTATTCGTAATTGAGTTTAATAGTCAATAGCTCAATGATAATGAACCATAGAGTTTCTTCATGAAAATTCAACTGTAATGTTCACATTACTCTTACTAATATAAATAATAATTTCTTATAGTTGTTGACTTGTTGAAAGAGAGGTATTTCAATTCATTTTAATGAATTAGTTTTTATTGATTTTAAAGGGCAGAGACAACCCAGCGAGACGTGTAACTTTTTTGTTCGGTAAAAGTTGTTTGGCGCCACTAGTAAATAGCGGGAAAATTAAAAATGCTTTAGTGCGGGAAATTCAAATATGGATTCAGAAATAAATAGTTTTTCTATACAAATTTACAGGAGAAACAAAAACTATTTTTTCACTGTATATTAAAAAATATAAAAGCGTCCAATAACATCAAATTTTTTATCATATAAATAATCATTTTAATAAAGGAAGTTTTAATCAGTTTAATATAAGCAGTGAACATAGTTTTTATTGCTCTTGTATATTTCGCTAAAAAGCTTGAAAATTCTATTGATTATTAAATATTTAAACTTGGAAAAATAATACACCAAACTCTTTTTCTATAAATTATATTTTTGTAAGGTACAGAAATACAAACTACAATTGCTACGTTTAAAAAGTACCTCGTATCATTTTGTGACAAATTACAAAGAAAGTAACAGTTGTTATATGGTGTGTCCATGGATAGGGTCCCCAAGGGGAAAAAATCTTTATTATTCATTTTACGACCAAAAGTCATTCTGCTTGTTGAGAAAATGGAGTTGCCTTATAAAAATTTTAGATTAAATGTACAGGGTGTTAATAAATTAGGAAAATATGAAAATGTTTCAAGAGGGAAGTACCATTATTTATTATTTTTAACAAAAATTGTATAAAACAAAGTTGTCAAAAATACTGACAGATGTAAATAAAATGCTGACATAACATGAACGTATACAAAATCGGCTATCTTGATTTTTTTAGCAAAATGCAAATTATTACATGAAAGTAATAATTATTAATATTCTATTTTAAAATATTGGAATTTTTATTTAAAAATTTGTATTTAGTCTCTATGCTAGTTTATAAACAACTTTGTTTTATAAAATTTTTGTTAAAAATAATAAATAATGGTACTTTCCTCCTGAAGCATTTTCATATTTTCCTAATTTATTAACACCCTGTACATTTAATCTAAAATTTTTATAAGGCAACTCCATTTCCTCAACAAGCAGAACTTTTTATAAAGAATGACTTTTGGTCGTAAAATGAATAATAAAGATTTTTCCCCCTTGGGGACCCCATCCATGGACACACTGTATATTCATAATATATTTTAAAACTAATGTAACAAGTATTTTATAAAGTATAGAGTATATTGATACCTTTTTGCCAGACTATCATAAGTGCCATTTGAACAAATGTCGCTTACGTTAGTCTGGCAAAAAGGTATTGATATGTTATGACTGTTTAGTTTAATAGAAACCATGGAAACGAAACAAACACACACATACACTCACACAAATGTATAAGGCCCGAGTCGAGTAAGTTCCCATCATGTAAACTGGATCGAAACCTGCTAGACCCATTCCGTACACCCCCTGCTAACTCCTCTTAGGGTCATCAAGATTAATAGACTTATATGGCATGCCTTCTAAAAGGGAATGAAGGATAACATACTATCATCATTTAAACAGGACGTTGCTGAAGGCTTGCCCCTGTTATGTCGTCTGTTTGTGTATCGTGTGTCCCCAGTCATGTAAAAGTTTTCCTAGTCCTCTCATTTGGTTACTAGGTGGACCTTCCCCAACTAGTCGTCTAATCTATTCGATCTGTTCTGCAGCAGGAGGTACTTTTGAAATATAGCAAAAATATTAATAATAAACACTATTTAAAGATGAATACATTTTTGTAATTTTTTTGTTATTGCCCCTTACCTGTCTCTTACAACACCAGGATATACCTATTTTCCATATTCCCTTAATTATAGAAAAATATAATTTTGAAATTACCTCTTTTTCAATTTCATTTGAAACAATTGGTATATTACAATTTATTATCAAGGACATCTTCGAATAAAGTTATAGCAGATCCTACTTAAACTACTGGTTGTTCTGCAGGATAAATTAACTTTTCTTGACATTGATCTCTCTAAAATCCAAAACCGACCTGATGTCCCCAAATTTATTTTCCAATGCAGCCTGATTTAAAATTCTGCCCTTTTGTGATTCAATTTTTTTTCTTCGTTTAAATGACTACAATCTTCTGAGTGGCTATTAGAGGTAGGTGTATGTAAGACATAGCCAATATCTAATAATTTCAAGTCCTTTGCTAATGCTACATGTGCAGAGATTTTTTACTCAGCATACATTTAACTTCTTTTCTAGTAGGTGGGAACTTTGTGCTGCCATTAAAGCTGTAGAGACATTCATCTACCTACTTAATGAACAAAAGTAGCTGTAACAATGGATCTCTGTTTCAATTCACCTAAAATAATTATAGCCATTTTGTAATATATTATTAAATACACACATTATACAGTGGTTTTCTTAATAAATTGGAAATTACTTACCTCTAGAAAAAAACGTGTACAAAAATTCGAGTTTGGTTCCAGAAATTGCTTCATACAAAAAATAATATGCGAAAATAAACATTCCCCCCCAAAGAAAATTAATTAAACAATAAAATCAGACTCAAAAAAATTAATGAGGCCCAAATTAAATTAATTTTAATAAAATGCACATGTTCAAAACAACATTCATAACATTGTCAGTTGTCAGTTCTAATCGATACGTCGACGTCAAAAAACCAGCAACATCAGCGACCGCTTAAATTGGTGTTAGTTTTATTGGAGAGAGATAAATATATGTAAAGATCAATGTAAAAAAAAAGACAGTCATATACATATGTAATTTAAATGGATCACCGAACAAATTTTGCTATTAAGTTACACGTCTCTGTTGTCTCTGGTAAGGGTTACCTATTCGCTTCGTGCGAAGTCATGGAAAGGGAAGCAAAAGCGATACTAGCGCTAGCTGCGGATAATTCGTGCATTTTAGGGCGATATTTTGTAATTTTGGCATATCAAATACACGTATACATTTTACTTTTTTTCAAAAAAGTAGGTAAAAACAATACAATAAGCAACCGGAGTTGCTGTGTTGAAAATTGTTCAAATACTAGCACAAAAAACAGTGAAACTTATACAAAAAATTTCAGTAGCAAAGTGGAAATTAAATCAAAGAAATAAATGGATAGGTGTACAATAAGAAGACAAATTACCTTTATTTTTGTAATAATAACAGTAATGCTGGAAATAGTAGACATCAGAAACTTGAAAGGTTTTAAATAAACAATAAATTATCATTTTACGATGTTCTTTAATATCCCTTTATTCTTAAATGTTCATTCAGCAAGGACTAGATTTCACGATTTCTGCCTTTGATTATTATATATGGCTGGAATGCAATTTTCTGACTTACTGATGGGAAACCAGTTTTAATCATTCATTCTATGTTTTCTTTCGAACAAAAATTAAAATATAAATAACGATTGTTTTTTTATACATTTTAACTTCACGCTTATTAAATGGTATTTTTTTTATTTTGACAGAATAGTCTAATTCTTCAATGACAACTTATTAGACTTAGGCAACTTCTCATACATTTTCCAGTAAATACTGTTGCCTGCCAATATTTTATTATTGATTTTTATTGATTATACATAATTTTCTTTAATTTAAGCGATAAAAATATATAATAATAATAAATTAATGTTTTATTTCTTTTACAAATCCATATACTTTTATTAAAACTAACATATATACTTTTTAATTACAAATTCTATTAAAAATTGTATTTGTCAGTATACGCAGAAATAGTCCATTAGTACCAAAACGAATTGGCGCTGCTGTCGCGCACGGAGCGAATATTAGCATTGGGATTACCTGGGAAGGTGGTAGAAGTTATTTATTAGCGACTGGTTTTGAAGGCACACCATAGTATATTTATTACGAATGGGCTACATGGGATATTTTTAAACATAATAAAGAGAGACTAAAGTATAATTTATAACCACCGTGACGTAACTTAACTTAATGCCGTAGAAACTTAACATAAGATATAAAAATAAAGTCTATTTACAAATGTCCGTAACGTAGCAGTTGAGCATGCGTGTTTCATTTCAGAGAATATCAAATTATAGACAACCTTATGAAATAAACAAGTGTAAACTATGTACCTAACCTCTAAATAAAACCGATAAATTATGATTCTGCTTTATAGAAAGAATATATTTGCTACTTTAGTAGCAATAATATAAAAATATAACAAGAGTTTACTGAAGATGTTTTGAGCAATAATCAGAATTTAATCTTCTCTAGTAAAATAGTTTTTCCTACGACCACTTAGGAAAGTGACACATATCACACTATATAGTCCTATGGAAAGTGCCCTATATCACACGTGTATGAATAAGAATTTACTTTCCACCCGTGTACGAATATGCTACTTTCCGCAGTAGCTGTCACAAAATGTCAAACAAATAATTTCTATTTTGGTCTATGTAATGTCCATATTAATACTAAAATCGATATGATTGTTAAATTATTGAAATTGTTGTAAATTAGATCCTAGATATTTATCTTTAACAATTATTAATTAAATAATTTTAAAATAACTAAGATATTATGTTTCCTCTTTATTCTGGTTAAATACATAACTGATTAGATCATTCAATTGACGTAAGGGCTATTAGCTCAGTTGGTTAGAGCGTCGAACTTATCAACTTTGCCATTTGAGACCTGGCGAGCGACTGCGTTCAAATCCTGGCGCGGCCAAAACTTTTTTTTTTATTTTTTTTATTTTTTTTTTTGTTTAGAAAATATGAAAATTGAATAAATACGATTATTGTTGATTATTTTTTTAAATACATTTTAATTATTATAGTAATAATAATAACCTGGTTTTACATTTTTTGATGACATTATTTTGTGGTCGTAGGAAAAATATTGTACATCACTTGTGTGAAAAGTGGTTTTCCACACTCGTGTGATAGTCGCACTCGGCTTGTGCTTCGTGCTTCAATATTTCCCACTCGTGTGAATAATGTCACTTTCCACACTCGTAATGTAATATACTATTGTGTATGTAGAAATACTTATCTCTCATAAATATTTTATCTCCAATAACATAAACACATGTAAATATTCATGATAATGTATGTCCATAAGGCCATGTAAGGCCAACCCAAAGACATTTTTATTTAATTGTTTGTTTATTATTTTGTTTTTTGTATTAAAATAAAATATATTTTTTGTTTTGACTGTAACTCTTCTACCATTCTGATTTGTGTCAGTATTCCTGCAACCCCTTACGATTACAAAAAGTAAATTTGAAACAATGACTAGATTTTCTGTTGATGCAGACTGAGTTTGAAGTTTAGGGAGTCCAATCTCTAAAGGACTGAAGTCCAATCTCTAATGGACTTTTGTAGATTCTAATTTATTTATGGTTCATAAGTTTATTTTTTTTAACATCTTCTTGTATCAACCATTGGTATGCAAGTCATCATAGTCTGTAATAACACGTAGTTGATGTTGATATTACATAATATCATGGTATGACACTGCCAGTGATTCGAATCACTTGATTCGAATCCTTTGTTATTGCAAAAATGATTTGGACATAGGATCCATGATTCGAATCACGTCTCGCGATTGCGATTCGTGATACGAATCATTTTTTTGAGGATTCGTCCCAGCTCTGATTGTTCCTTATCACATCACAATGAAATGTGATTCTCTGTAAAAGTTCCTTCCTAGTATCAACCAGAGAGGAGTACACCAAGGTTTTGAGATGAGTCTATAGGTAAAAATCCACTGGTGTTGGGTCATGAGACCGTGGAGGCCAGCCAATTGGACCTCCTCTGCCTATCCAACGGTTTCGATAGACGTTATTCAGGTGGTCCCGTTCAGCGACGCTAAAGTGAGGTGGGGCTCCATCATGCATAAAATACATGCTTCGGCGGGTTTCAAGTGGCAAATGCTCTATTAAATCCAGAAAAGCATTCTGAAGGAATATCTTTCTTCATACAATCTTCTTGCTTCATAAGCATTGCAAGATGCAAGACCGTACATAAGATGCATATCTGCATACGCACTAAATGTGTATCCCATTATCGAAATTTACCAAGACATTCAAAATTCAATAAATTAATATCGGAGTACTAAAAGATCAACGTGTCAACAAGATTTAAAATGCACACGTCAATGCAATTATTCATTTATTTATTTCGTAGGTACCATAGTAACGTTTGTAAAAACAGTGCGTTTTTTAATACTGTTAACAGTTTTATTTCGAAGACTTTTGTATCACACTTTGCTACAGACAAAAAATTGGAAATCATGGTTAGTTTTTAACAAAAATAAAATATTAATTCTTTTATTTTTTTTGTTTTTTCGAAAACGGTCCATTTTATCGACAATGAAAAAGAGTACCTTTTCTTTAGCCTAATGTTTAAGGTATCAAAATTAATTTTTTTTAACTCCTTATCATACAGGGTGTTAAAAATGTATGCATTAAAATGTACAACCTAGTCCGCCCCTAGTAAACTAAACAAGCTAATTATGTTTTAAGGGCAGTATTTTAAGAGGTTTTTACTACTGTTTATTATATAAAATTTTCGTTAAATTATATTACGTAGTTTTAAAGTTTTTCAAGAAAAATTGATTTCCAGTGGCGTCCTCTTGGAGACCGTATCTCCGTAGGAAAGGCCGCTAGGAAAAAAAATTATGGGAACTTGTCATTTTAGTTTTTAATGTTCTATCTGAATCCGAGAAATCTCCCACATTTTCTCGGACACCCTACCCTGTATACAAAAATGAGGTGACGTAAAAAAATAGTATACATAATAATATAATAATAATAATAATAATAATAATAATAATAATACTCTCCCTAATTCACCCCCTTACGAGTGAATTTCAACCCCTGAAGTCGACTGAACGACTTGTGTAGGGGAAGGGACGGCTATTATTATTATTATTATTTGCCGTGGCGCTTCGGGGCGACTTAAAGATGATTGATGGTGCCATTTGACTTACAGGTGAGGAAAACCCGGAAAAACTTCACCCACCATCATCGAGACGGTAATGTCTGGCGAATTTTTTTAATCTGCATGTTATATCAACAGAAATTGAATTTTTATTAATACGCCACACATCAAATCCTAAACCGAACCATGCAATTTAATTAAAAATCCACATGGTCTGGTCTGGGATTCGAAACCCAGTAGTCTCAGACTCATAAACTTGCCTATAAATGAATATAAGCGCGATAGACCGCTACACCACCATCCCGATACTAAGTAATACTACATAAAAATAATATTTGTGCTTACACTGTAGAGACAGGATTGATCACCGAAAATTTTCTACCCAATTTTTTTTTCGTATTGATGCAAAAAACAAACTGGTCGATTTAGTTTGGAGGGTGCTACGTTTTTTTTTCTTATTTCAGCATCGGCACTTTAATCTCCGATCAGAGAGGTGAATAACCCCTACAATTTAAAGTATCAAGTGTGACACGTTATTAAAAAGGTAATTTGGTGGAGAAATAGGCAATAAGGCTACTCTTTGCGAAACTTTTGATTTTAGCGCGCTCAGGATTATTAAAAAACTACTACGTATTGTAAAGTGTGATACTTCATTTGAAAGCTAATTTTATTAATAATTTAACGCACCATATAATAATAATCTAATTATTGCACAGGTTTTTTACGTGCTATAGCGCGCTTAAATTAAAAATAACGCCATAATCTTATTGCCGAAGTCTTCATCAAATTACCTTTTCAATGAAGTGTGCCCTTGTAATTTTCCCTATTTATTATGTAGGGATTGTTCACTCCACTGCGCAAGAGTTGAAATACTAATGCTGCAATTAGAAAAAGTATTCCTCTCTCTCCAAACTGTTTTTGCATCAATGCGAAAAAACCTAAGTAGAAAGTTTTTTGTGGCTCACCTTTTATAATTCAAAAATACATTTTTATGGAAAAAATAACGACTTTTACTTACAAACATCTCCATGCCACATAACAAAGTTGCCACAGAACCACAAAATATTTTAGGCAATTTGTTTGTTTGGTATATAAATATAGTAAAGTTTATAAAAGACAAGTTACTTAAAAACGCACTTGTTATCATGATAAATAATGTTTTTCCCATAATGTTGTTAACCAAACTCACAGCGTATTTTAACAAATATAAGCTTCGTTGAAACTGAAGCATTTCTGTTGAAAAGTCCACATTCTTTAACTTGTTTCTTGAAAACGCAACCATTATGAGATGTGAGTTTATAGATGAATAACGAAGAGTAAGTATTTTTGAAATTTTCAAAATTGTTACAGTTATGGTAGAACATTGTAAATACGTCCAAAGCCACAGAGAAAAAGACATTATATCAGCAAACGTTACTGATATATCTATTAACAACCATAAATTACTTAGTTGAATAGAAAGCGATAATACTATAAACAAATATATTTTCAACATTTCCAGTACTGGATTCAAATTAATAAAAACGTCTGTACTAAATGTATCCACTATATCAAATAACTGTTTCCAAGATTTGTTCTTCTTAAATACTCCATGAATGAACAACATATTAATTGAGCAAAGGACTATTTGAGCCATTACCATTAAGAATATTTCCTGTATTTTCATTTCAAATTTTCTTGCCGTATTTATGATTTCAATTAGAGTACAAATGAATCCCACCAAATTAAAAGTAAGATACAATATTAGATGTACATATTTCATAAATGAAGTGGTTTCCAAACGAAAAATTCCAAGAAATCCACCAAGTTTGAAAATATGCTTTAAACAATATATTTCATGATACATGGTTGTCATAGTTCACGAATAGCGAATACCTGAATACAATAATAACCTACGTTAGTATATTACTCTAGCACAATCATCATCAATCGTCCACATTGTTTTTTTCCTCTTAAATGTCATTATCTATAATTATTTATAGTTGTTTACTCAATACAGAAAAAATAATACAATTTTGATTAATTAATTTTTGTTGATTTAGTTCTTTATAGAAGTCATATTAAAAGAAATTTCAAAAATTATAGCTAAATATGCATCATCACACATTAGATACATTTCCGGATCCAATCCCGACTTTTGACACCAATGTAACGTTTAATTATTTTAAATACTTAATTATTTCATTTATTTATAATTATATTCACATGTTTATTTACAAGTTAACAGTAATTTATCCCAAATACCTATTTTTTATATCAGCATTAATAATTTATATAGACAATTTCACTTTACACAACAAGTCTGTCTACCAATTGACTAACTAGACAAAGACGCGCTGTGAGAATTGGGTATCCAACCTATCAAATTTTGGTCAACTTCAGTGGGACAAATAAAACACTAGCCCACATAAATTCTTTATTAATTATGGTGACCGGTTCCGAAACGCGAGTAACGATCCATTTTTAAGCCTCTAAAGCATGATAATTGACAAAAATAATAAATATAAAAAAATATAATATACAAACCTAAGATCTTAGGTGGTTTTATAAAATTACAAACAATAATCTAGTGAATGCACTTGTAATGGGCAGTAACTGAAGTATTACATTTAGATTAAATAAAGAAGTTTTAACAATAGAAGACACCATCTGCTGGTGGATAGAAGACATGTTACACGGATGGCAAGTACAGGCACAAATGTTCAGTGAACAGGTTAATATCCACAGTGGGTGCCCACAGGATGGAGTCCTTTCTCCTCTACTGTGGAACCTAGTGGCAGATGGACTGCTGAAAACACCGAACAATCAAGGGCTGTACGACCAAGGATATGCCGATTACATATTTATCCTTATGCGAGGGAAACACCAAACCACAGTCTTCAAACTCATGTAAAGAGCTCTTAGGCAGACAGAAATGTGGTGCGTTAGGGAAAACCTCTTGGTAAACCCTGACAAGGCACAACTCAAATCCTTTACTAGGAAAACAAGGTCGGAGGTCTTAGAAACTCCGACTCTGTTTAGAGGAAGGCTAAACAAAACGAACCAAATAAAATATATGGGTTTAATCCTAGATAGCAAACTTACTTGGAACCAACACTTACAAAAAGTGACCAACAAATGTAAAATATCTCTCATTGTAGTAATAAGGGCATTTAGAAAATCATAGTGATTAAAACCAAAAATGGTCACTGGCTATATTTGGAAATAACAAGACCCATGATAATTTATGAAGCGGTTGTTTGGTGGCCAAAAGTAAACCGGAAAACAGCCTTCAATATTCTCTCAAGTTTAGAGTTTAGAGGCTGGTTTGCCTTTGTATTACATGAACACTGAGAAGTACACCGACAGCCTCTATGGAAATCATTCTAAACCTCCCACCCCTTGAAATAGTCATAAAGGGGGAGGCCAGAATGAGTGCATACAGACTAGAAATCTCCAACAACTGGAACCCACTGGGACATATAAAACATACTAGAATAACACATGAAGTAAATGATTCTATATTAAACATGGGACCAGATCACATGACACCCCTCCTAACCTTGAATAGACTCTTCTAGGTCGACTGCAACTGGATCGAGGTAAATAAATACTTGCTTAGCGGTCTCGTATGGTATACGGATGGATCTAAAACTAACAAGGGAACCAGGCTCTGGCGTACATGGAGTTAAACCCAATTGCGACATCATCGTCTCACTGGGAAAACATACCACTGTATTTTAGGCTGAAATATATGCAATCGAATTGTGTGTACGAGAGAATTTAAGAAGGAAGTATAAAAAATAAACCATCCTTATTCTCTGAGGTAAAGGCCCCTGATTCAAACAGAATCAAGTCAAAGCTTATCTGGAACTGCGTTGGAATACTAAATGATCTGGCAACCCACAACAAGGTAAAACTAGCGTGGGTACCAAGGCACAAATGTATCCAAGGAAATGTAAAGGCTGATGGACACGCTAAAGAGGGATCAGATCTACCATTCACAGGACCCGAACCTGTATTTAGGATAAGCAAAACCTCAGCTCGACAGGCAGTAAACAGGTGGATAACCACAAAACACCAAATTCACTGGCAACCTATAAGAGGGCACAGAATCAGTAAGCTCATGCTAAGGAGACCAAACCCACTCATGGCTACTTAGGCACTACAACTCGCAAGGCCTTAGATATCCACCATTGTTAAGATTACTAACGGAGGACTGCTTGCTGAAACACCTTCATGTGATGCGATTACACAATGATCCCACTACGTGTAGACTCTGCATGGAAGAGAAAGAAACCTCATACCATGCGATCTTCGAATACAAACTTTATCGTAATCAACCAAAATAAAAAATTTATGCTACGCATTACATTTCGAATAACATTAGCTTTCAAATAAAGTGCTGCAATTTACAATAGGTAACAGTTTTGTATCCCGCTAGCACGCGTTAAAATCAAAAGTAATACAATGAATAGTAATATTAGTCATATTGCCGAATACTCCTTATAACTATCTCTTTAACGACGGCACTTTCCCTATTTAAATTGCATTCATTAGAGTAACGAAGTGGAGAGGAATGAGGTATGACAGTTAATATGATAAAAATATGTCCTCCTTCAAACTAAAATCGATCTGTCCGAGCGTTTTTTAACATCCAGGTTATTAGTACTCTAAACCTTCATGTCAAATTTTCGTTGTGAAGTTTAAAACGAATTAATTAGTAATAAAATTGATATTTTTGTAATCGATTGTATTGTATTAAGAAATGCCAAAAACAAAAAGTACGCCTATAAAAGATCGCCTTAAAACAAAGAATTCTTCTGTAGCTCAACTTGGGCCGTCATTCTATATTTTTGCCTGAACAAAAAAAGCAACTGGAGGAGCCATTCGTTTACCTAGCAACTCCGGAGAAAACAGCTGGAAAAGAAAGAGGAAAGAAGGTTGTAGAAAAAAAGAAAGGGACAGTTCCACTGCTGGCGAAGAGAGTAAAAAAAGGTTAAGTTTGACGATGACTCCTCGAGCGCTTTCTCTTATAATGAAACTGCGATAAGCTCTGACAAATCCTGATAATGACAGTGGAATGGAAGACGAAATATGTTTTGTTTGTGGTGAATTTGAAAAATCGGAAATGTGGTATAGGTGTGGTAAGTGGGCCCATAAAGAGTGCACTGGTTTTGATACCTATAAATATTTTGTTTGCTACTTTTGTTCTTAAATAAGTATTTTTTTATAATAAAGTATATGTTTGTATCTAAATTTGTCTTTTAATTTATTCATACAAGTTATGTAAATATTAGGTACATAAAATATATTTGTGCACTTTTTTTCAATGGGCGATATTATCCTCCTAAGTGGGCGCTATTAACCGCACTGTCGGCAAATTTTGCCCAAATGCAAAGCTTCCAAATTCAATAGATATTTTATATTTAATAATTTCATTGAATAATTTGTAAATAAAATTTCGGTAGCAAAGAAAAGTACTATATACTGACATTCCCGTTTTTATTTATCATAAAAAATAAATAATTTAATATTTTGCTTAAGTGGGCGGCAATACCCGCACTTCCCCTACTGGGATAATACAACTCTATAAAGATATATTTAGTTTTAACTTACAGTTAGGAGTAGAGACTGTAGAACACTTGGGATAAAAACATCCAAAAATTCGGAACTTCTGTCCGATTTGAAAATAAATATCACATTGTTAAAAACTGTTATTAAATATGAAAACGTAGCTAGAAATACTGCAAAAAGTATTTGTCCAATGAGATTATTAAGAAGAATTATCGCTTTATGTAAGACATATAAACTTCTTTTAATTTTGACCAATTTATTAGAGAAAATTGTTGTTTCAAAGCGTTTCATTCTAAACGATGTCTCTATAAGATTACATACATGTGCATAACGTGTAGAAAGTATTTTTGAAATTAGCCAGATGACTACAGTAACTCCAAAGCTGTTTATGAACGTTGATATCCAAAGAAAAAAACCCATTACTTGAATTAAAGTTAGAGCGACTTTTACTAGTGCCTGAAATTGTAATATTAGGAAAAATATGGTTAAAAATAAAAAATAAATAATTTTAAACGTATCCTGCATTGGTTTTGACTTAGTTATAAATCCTATGCTCAATTTATCAAGTATAATAAAAAACTTTATCCAAGACTCGTTTTTCTTATATATTCCATAAAAGCACCATATATTAAGTAAAATGAATGCACCGCAAGTTGGTGCTAATAAAGCGATTTCTTGTGTTTCCATTTCAAGTTTTTCTGAAAGTTTTATTAATCCAATGGGCTTACAAATTATTCCGATCAAATTAAAAATCAAATAGAAAATTAAATGCATTTTTCTTAAAAATGATTTAGTTTCTAATGGAAAAATTCCAAAAATTCCACACGTTTTGAAAACAATTTTTAAAAAATGTACGTCTCTTTTAGAAATGGACAAATTATTGTTCATGGTTGTGTTTGTTCGTGAAAATCCAACGCTTGAATAATAAGCTTCACTGACATTATTTTTGTAATCAGCCAACTATATTATTTTATTTTTATTTGCCCTTCATTTGTTAAATCGTAAATTATTCTAGTTGTTGGTATTTCAAATTGAAAATTTTTTCAATTTAATATACTAAATAACATTTTTATCGGTTTTCTAAATTTATGTAATTATCAGAAGAATGTTTATTGATCAAATTTAAAATTGATAAAAAGAAAAGCCTCCCACTATTTCTAAGAAAGACACTTCATATTTACAAATACTAAAAACGAAATTATGTTCTCTTAAATTATTGCATACTATTTCAATTATTTCATCTTGAATTTGGTTGGCAAGATAATGATTCATTTTTTTGCTCTGTATTTTACTCTTTTAGCATGTTCATCCAAAATAGGATCGAATTTGGCAATCATTTCTACACATTTCAAAAAATTACAGTTATTTTAAAACAACTTCAAATTTTTACTGCGGAAGGCCAGATTTTGTTTAGCTAAAAATTTAACAACATATTCCACGTGCCAATATTTAATTTCAACAGTAAACAAATATTTTGGATATATTGTATTGTTTGTTTTAAATCTAGTTAAACAGTCATGTTTTAAGATTTTCTTATTGGTATTTTCCAAAACGTCTTCCCGTTTACCAAATAGGTATATATTTTTTAACTGATGCGATTTGTTCTACTACTCAAGACAAAAGCCAATGGCACTAATGAAAATTATTTTTTCATTAAAAAATCTGTTTTGTCCAATACATGACTTTCCTATCTAGTTATTACAGGCTTTTCTGGTTCTTTTGTACAACCTATTGTATTACCCTTGTAAATGTTATACATACATCTTCCACTCACATCTTACTTAAAACATTTCTTTTTTGCTAACGAAAATATTAAAAAATCGAGAAGCAAATCGCTGAGGAAGTCTGGTATACAGACTCC
Source organism: Psylliodes chrysocephalus (assembly GCA_927349885.1). Taxonomy (NCBI): domain Eukaryota; kingdom Metazoa; phylum Arthropoda; class Insecta; order Coleoptera; family Chrysomelidae; genus Psylliodes; species Psylliodes chrysocephalus. Next base: position 77,127,890 of record OV651814.1, on the reverse strand, counting down.
AGAAAGTCCCTTGGAAATAAATGGAAGTCAATGGAAGTTCTTTGAAGTCACTTGAAGTCAGTGAGAAATCATGCATGTCAAAAGGAAGTCCATAGAAGTTATAATGAAGTCCATAGAAGTCATGATAAAGTCCGTGGAAGTCAGGAAGAAGTCCATGAAAGTCAGAGTGAAGTATATAGAAGTCATGTGAAGTTTATTAAGATTTCCTGAAAGTGCGCATGCGCCTCGATCATCAGGTGACTGAAATTATGTGGTGGTATGGGCAGAATATTATCCAGAGGGGTAGGGCAACATTATTTAAATAAGATAATTTCCAGACCGTAGCAGAATTTTATATAAATAAAAATTTCCTTGGTGTATTCGGTCATAAATTTTATTTAATATCGTTTCGTTTTTTTCGTTTCAAAAATACTTTATTTACAATATGTACAAATTGCTATAATAACATTCAAAACACATAAGTGTAGCAGGATCTCTTCTTAGCGGCTCCAGGAAGTATTCCAGTGCTACTATGGCCTCTAGTGAGGCCATGACCGATGTCTTTGCCGTGTTTTCCGAAGCTATTATTTATAATAATAATAATTTTAAGTGAAATCTCCTTGTTGCTATCAGCATTATAAATCAATTTTGGTTGCTAACTAGATCGATAATGAAAAGTATGAAGTTTTTGTTGATTTTAATTCTGTCTGCCATCCTTGAAAAACTAGTTGAAAAAACAGGGTTGTCTTTGTGTGTGTGTGTGGTGTGTGTGTGGTGTGTGTGTGTGGTGTGTGTGTGGTGTGTGTGTGGTGTGTGTGTGGTGTGTGTGGTGTGTGTGTGTGTGTGTGTGTGTGTGGTGTGTGTGTGTGTGTGTGTGTGTGTGGTGTGTGTGTGTGTGTGTGGTGTGTGTGTGTGTGTGTGTGTGTGGTGTGTGTGTGTGGTGTGTGTGTGGTGTGTGTGTGGTGTGTATGTGGTGTGTGTGTGTGTGGTGTGTGTGTGTGTGTGGTGTGTGTGTGTGGTGTGTGTGGTGTGTGTGGTGTGTGGTGTGTGGTGTGTGGTGTGTGGTGTGTGGTGTGTGTGTGTGTGTGTGTGTGTGTGTGTGTGTGTGTGTGTGTGTGTGTGTGTGTGTGTGTGTGTGTGTGTGTGTGTGTGTGTGTGTGTGTATGTCTTGTGTTAGTTTACGTACATGAAATAGCCAAATCACAGGACTACACAATAGCGCCCCATCCCAGCACAGAAATCGTGGCAAGCCTCAGTTCAGTTCAGTTCAAATATCTTTATTTAATATATACATATATACAAGTTGTTAAACAAAATTCCAATATATATATATATATATATATATATATATATATATATATATATATATATATATAAATATTATACAGGGAGATTTCTTCCTATCCAAGATCCTGGAAGTGTTCCTCTGCTGTAAATGGACTAATGTCCATGGTCGATGTTGTGACCGCGCTTATCAATTATTTATTTCCATTTTGTCTAATAAAAAAATTAAATCTCCTTGATAGTTGAATTTTAATGAGTTTTTGTCTGATTTTAATTTTGTCTGTCTTCCCTGAAAAACCTATAAAAAAACAGGGTTGTCCTTGATGTGGCAAGCCTCGAATTTCTGCATTGGGCCGTGACGTCATCGTGCAGTCTTTCGTCCGACGATAGCTGGTATAGAGAAAGTAAAAGTTGGAAAGGCTTTTGGTAGGTAGAGAGGGTTAAACGTCAAACCACATCGGACGGCTTCGTGAATTTCGCAGTTATGTTTACCTGCCAGTGTCGTTTCATAGAATAAGTAATTTTAAATTGTTATCGGCGGAACCGGACAATCACATGTATTTATGGACTATAAATAATTATTAAACATGTATTATAATATTCAAATCATAATTTTACAAAATTTCAATAGCTATTTACAATTTATTAAACTATTTACTCGAAATTGTTATTAACATCTATAAAATAATTTTGTACGCCAATGTATCGCGTCCACTTCGGTGTGATCTTTGGAAAACCTGTCAATTTATGTGTATAAATTGGGAGAACTGGCAAAGGCCTCTCCAACTTTTACTTCTAACTGGTCGTCGCGAGTTTTTAGGCAGGTTTTTGTATGATGCTCTCCTGCACATTTTAAACATTTTGCTGGCCTGCCACAGTTAGACGTGGCGTGTCCCCACTGCTGGCAGTTATGACACTGAATTATTAATTTGACTGATTTGCGTAGCTCCCATGTGACTCTAGTGTACAGCACACGTCTTACATTTTTGTTTAAATAATCCAGTGCCATAACTGGATCTGTGACAATTAGATATAGCGGTCTTTCTATGGTTTTCATGGGAAATATGTCTCTAGACACAATTTCATGTTTCTCTTCCAGATTTTCTCTAATATCTTCAATTTTTGTACCCTCAGCAAGGCCCCTTAGCATGAAGGCGTGAGATTTGTCTTATCTTGCTGTGTAAGTATGAAATGGCATTTTCTCACTCTTGATATTATTTAGAACCTTTTCATGATCTGCCTTATTTTCTACGAAAATGATTATCGTATAGTTTGTGTGTTTTACTGATAATTGACCTGTTGTAATTGCTTTTATGTCTCTGATAAGCTCTGTTTGATTCTTGGTTTTGCCATCAATGACTATTGGTGGCATTGTAATTTTATTTCTATTGCCTGTCTTACTTATTTGTGTCGCTGATTTAGACGTTTGATTGGCGTTATTATTACTCTGTGTCAGTGGTGTATTTTTGGGAAGGTTTGCGCCCTTCTTGCGCTTCTTCACTATCTCATCTTCATCAGACTCCTTGTCTGATTCATCAATGAGGACTTCATATTGATTTTTGGTTGGTATGGGAGTGTTTAGCGTCTTTTTACGTACCAGTTTATGAAAATTTGAGCTGAATTTCCTTGGCTTAACGAAGACATCACAATTTTTGCTGTTCTGTGTCTCTATGTCAGTTTCCATTTCGTATCTAGCTCTGTCCTCCTTTGACCTAAATTCGAACAGACTATTTGGGGAGTGTGGAAGGTTGTCATACATGTCGGGGTGTGGCTCCTCTATTTTCTTCTTCGGAAAATAGTTAGAGTCGTAGTGCATAATTTTTCTGTTTACTTCATGTGATATATCACTCTTATTTACTTCGACTCTGATTCTCGGATCACTGTAGATTCTTGTTCTCTGTTGTTTGTGGTCTATTTTTGTGACAGGAGGTGTAGGTACATTACCCTTGCGTGTAGCGACTCAGTTCACTCGAATTGTACAGAATAATTTTTCTACGACCCACTAAAGATAAAATATTTTAGGTTATTAAGATAAAATAACTAATTTTAAAATAATTTATAAAGTTCAATAATTTTTTAAATAAAATAAACAAAAAAAAAGAAAAAGTTCATTTAATTATTCCCTATCCAAGAATCGAACTCGAGTCTTCCGTGTGGAAGGCAAGAACGCTGACCACATGACCATCTATTCTTTTATTTTTGTTGCTTTAATACTTGTAATTAAATTGACTTCATATAGTTTTATTTAAATTAACAAATTATTTATAATTATAGACGAAATAGAAACAGAAATGCTATTATTTATCGATTCTACACAAGAATAATTCATTTTAGTGTATGTTTATTCTCAATAACTAAAATATATACTGACAATTAATTTGACAGAATTGTCACTTATTTAAAATTTTAAAAATAATAGCAGTCGGTTGATCAAAATATGAACTGTTCACGTTGGATTTAATTTTTTTGCAGTGTTCTCACTAACTAGAATGAATATGAAATATATTCGTTCAGTTGAACGCAATAGCATACATTTTAATTTTGTAATGTGTGTGTAATATCCATGTGGGTGTAGAAAAAATAATATCAGTGAAACAAATCCTTAAATTTAATTGTATCATAATCCTAGGTAAAAATCAAGAAAAATTTAAAGTTGATATGGAAAAAATAATTCAAGAAGCTATTTATAATAGAATCTAAACACTTGAAAGGTATATTAGTTATGGGCCATTATAACACAAATTAATTTAGAATGTCAAAAGGCAATTTCTTTCATAGATAAATAGATAATTCAGTAGTTTCCTGCTCAGAAATGAAAAACATGATAAAATATTTACATAACATATATAATGTTGATAAAATTTCGAAATTTACAAATATATTAACATATTACCAGTTCTTTGGAACACAAGTATCAATTTCAGAATCTATATTAACTTTTGCAATTCATTTTCCTATGTTTGAAAGTAATACCTTCGAATTTTATCATTTATTTCCAATTATCCAAAACCAAAAAAATGTATACACGTTTATTCCCCTATTTGACACGAAAACATCAATACACAGTATAAACAACCCCTTGAAGAAATCTGTTATTTTCAACAGAATTTTATCTCCAGAGATAATTGTACTGTCCAACTTTTTAATGGAAAATTTTTGACAAATTGTCATATTTTAAATGTTAATTTAACAGAGTCAGTATTTGAACAAATCGCAATCGATGAATTCTTTCAAAATGTAACAGTAATCAGTTTATAGACATACGATCACCTGTATTAATCAAGATACCAAAATCTTGTGAAATTTGGACCAATGAAAGAAGATATGTCTACAACATTCAACTGAACAGAGGAAAGTCATTCATTCTACCGAAGATCGACATGAAAAAAATTCAAACTTCTAATATAACTAAATTAGATTTTAACGACTTATATGAAATTAATCAAATTTCTAACCAACTAAAGCCAATTAAATAAATTTAAACTAATTTTAAGTTTTCAAGCACTTTCGGGACAATTTTATAATTTTTATTTGCATAATTATTTTAATACTAATTAAATATAGAAGATAACTTTTAAGAAGCTATAGAAGAAAGAAAACCAAGAAATTAAATAAGAAAATCCCACAGTAACTTAATATTTTTCCAAATTTAAGAGGGAGGATAATATTGTGAATATAATAGCCTCTTTTGTGTTATAATTAGATTATCTTAGCTAAATAATCATTTTTTTTTATAAATAGGAGTAGAACCTTATTGTTGTTATTTGAGGTAATTTGTTTGTCGGCTTTAGTCCAGAGTTGTATTAAATATCCATTTAAGTGTATTTTTAACAAAATTTTTTTTAAAAAAGTTAAATTTTGGAATTTTTAAGTAAATTTTTTTTTTTGGTACTATTTCTTCCATATTGAACAAAAAACACAATAGTACAACTATAGATATTTAGTTTTACTTACAGTTAGCTGTAGAGATAGTAGAATATTTGGTATATAAACTTCAAGCCATTCGTAAATTTTGTCAGATTTGAAAATAAATATCATAATGTTAAAAGCGGCTATTAAATATGAAAACGCAGCTAAAAATACTAAAAAAAGTGTTTTTCCAATAAGTCTGTTAAGAAGAATTACTGCTTTATGTAAGAAATATACACTTCTTTTAATTTTAACCAATTTATTAGAGAAAATTGTTATTTCAAAGCGTTGCATTATAAATGTTGCCTTTATAAGATTACATAAATGTGCATAACGTGTAGAAAGTACTTTTGAAATTAGCCAGATGACTAAAGTTATTCCATAGCTGTTCATGAATGCTGACGTCCAAAGAAAAGAGCCCATTACTTCATTTAAAGTTAGTGGTGTAACTTTTTCTAGTGCCAGAAATTGTAATATTAATATAAATATGGTTAAGAAAAAAATAGAAATAATTATAATCGTGTTCTGCACTAGTTTTGTTTTAATTATAATTCCTATGCTCAATTTATCAAGTATATTAAAAAACTTTATCCAGGACTCGTTTTTTCTAAATATTCCATAAATACACAATATATTAAGTAAAATAAATGAACCGTAAGTTGGTACTACTACAACTATTTCTTGCGCTTCCATTTTAAATTTTTCGGAGAATTTTAGAAATCCAATGATCTTACAAATTATTCCGATCATATTAAAAATCAAATACAAAATTGATTGCATATTTCTAAAAGATGGATAAGTTTCTAATGGAAGAATTCCAAAGATTCCACACGCTTTAAAAATAATTTTTAAAAATTGTATATCACTTTTAGAAATGGATAAAGTATTCTTCATGGTTATGTTTGTTCGTGAAAACCCAGCGTTTGAATAATTTCAACGATATAATAAGCTTAACCAATATTTTTGTTATCAGTCAACCATATTATTTTATTCACATTAAGTTTATTGCAGTTGTGTACTTAATGTTTCAACTATGGAAATTTTTCATTTCATTATAATGAATTACATTTTTGTTGGTTTAGATTTTAAAGACATTGGAATATTTGTCCTTACCCACCGCGACCTTTTCAGATATATTGCGGATCTTCTTTTTTTGTTTTCTAAATTTATTAAATTATCAACGGCTTGCTTTCATTTCTGTTTTTTTTGTTAATATTTTTCTGGTTATTATTTCTGAAACAGTTTATATTTACAACTACTATAACAGGACAGAAATCCAAATTATTCAGTTTAACTTACAGCTAGTTGAAGGCCAGCAATACACTTTGTCCATGTATGTACAAATAAAGATCATAAGGTTAAAAAAGTTATTGTAATGCAAGCCATTTCATTATTCAGTCATGCTCTAATCTTCCAATTCACTCTCTGTAATATTTGGCCTTGAAGGTTCAACTTGTCCGATTATCATACATAATTAAACCCCTTAAGACCGAACATATGTGACGACTATGGCTAATGCGCTTTCGATTACTATTTCAGAACGAACGGGAATGTTACTAGTTTTGGCTTAAACATTCTAGACCTTTACCAGAATTTTAAATGTATATAGAAATATTGGTAGAAGAACACAGTGCAGTCAGTCGTATTCAAAGAGTTGTGAAGATAAATAGTAAACAATTTAAAAACAGTCGAAATATATATAAATTAGAATAATATTGTTTTAAAATAAATAAGTGTTCAAATAAATTATTAATAAATAAACTGTTGTTTAAAATAAATAAACGCTACATTAAATAATATGAAAATGCATATAATGTACCATAATTCTCCAAAAAAGCATTGTCACAAGACGGATAAAACGAATCATACCAGGTATAACATTTTTTCTACATTTACATGGATATTAGTTATTCTTCGCACACACTACAAAATGAAAAAGTATGTCATTGCGTTCAACTGAAAAAATATATTTCATATCCATTCTACCTAAGAACACTCCACAAATATATGCAATATCCCATCCGACGCCCAATATCTCATCTGACGCCCCACTTCCTTACTTCTCTACCTTTCTGCGTTTGGCGTTCCGCGTCACGATGTTCTCTCTACGTCACGTCATTCCAAATTCCGACGTAACGTCCCTGCCAAATATCCCGACACAAGATAACGCTTTCGTACCGAATACAACAATATAAAATGTCTGAAATAGAAACATACGATAATATACACCCAACGGTCTGCATACCCGATGGTGATTTATAGTTCTTCCATTATCAATTGCAGATCATAAAAACTCGTTCGGAACCTTTACCGACAATTTTGTTTGATCTGCCATAGGCGTAGATACCTACCTCATTTTATAAATTTATTTTATTAATACTTTTAATATATATCATATGCAAGAAAGTATTCGTTAAAAGGAAATCGAATAATTATAAATTGGACGTTATTATACGCCCTTATTTAGACAGATGCACTTAATTGTAATCTTACTTGGACTTAAAAAAAATCATGATAGCTCGTTAACTTGCTACAACTGAATATTAAATTATAAAACGTAAAAAAGCGAGTAAAGTGTACCTGCCTGTAAGGGCGTTTGGTTTAAACAGGGTACCAGACGTGAACTGAACCATTTTTGTACCCCATTCGTTCTTTTTCTGGAAAACGAAATTTCAAAGAAAAAACCATAAAGGAAAATAAATTCTTTGCAAATAAAACAAAAGAAAAAAAAACAATTCAATTCTAAAGTATCTTTATAAATAATCATGGCAGTCTGAATCCTCTGAACTAGAGTCATCATTTGGTTGAATTATGATGGGTTGTAAAGAGGGTAATACTACATACTCATCTTTTTCTTTGATAACATGTTCAACACAGTTTTTCCAAAGCTCTTGGCGGTCTGCTGCTAGAACTTTCTTTACGAGTTCTACAACTTTTTTACTCAGTTCTGGAGACTGATTACATTTTCGTAATTCTGATTTTAAGTTTGCCAATATTAACTCTATAGGGTTAAATATGCAATAGTAAGGAGGTAGTCTGAGAAGAGTTTGCACAGCTTGTCAATATATTACATTTTTTCTAACTTTATACCTTTAATAACAGTAAGCAATTCTTTGTTTGTTGGTCCTTTTTTACTATCACTGGCAGGAATAGGAATATTTTTTTCAGACATAAAAGCTAAAATTTGAGCTTTTTTACTGCTAATTTTTGGTATTTTAAGGAGTTGCCACGAGTGGTAGGATGCGTTGTTCATAACGATTACTGACTGTGGTGGAATGTAAGGTAAAAGCTGTTCATTAAACCGTTTTTCAAATAATTCTGCTGTCATATCTTCATGATAATCAGCTGCACAGTTTTTAATTTGTTTAGCAGATAATAATAAAGCATTAGGCACGAAACCGTCTTTGCTTCCAGCGTGTACTATTATAATGCGTTTCCCTTTAGAACATGGCCCATTCAAACAACAATTTTTACTATTGCCAACCCAACCAAAATTTACTACATCGTGACTGTCAAACCATGTTTCATCTAGATAAATTATGTGTCTATTAGAACTTCTGTAGCCTTTTATCTGACGCAAATAATCTTGTCGCCATTGAACTATCCTTGACGATTCGGTGATTGCCATCTGTTTATTCAATTTTTTGTGTTTATAACCACATGCTGACAAAACTTACGCAATGTTTCCAAACTGGTATAAGTGTATCCTGGAAAATCTTCCACCTTTTGCTGTATTACTTCCAATGTCGGAACCCTGTTCTCCTTATATAAACTATAAATTGTCCTTCGTATAAAATCTTGGGTAGCTCTGTCAACTGATTTCAGTTTTTCTTTACATATTTTTCGGTTTTATGAATAATCCACAGCAACCCCTTTCGTGACTACCGGATAAACGAAAAATTTATTTACTTTAGTTAATTCAACAATTGTTATTATGAACGCATTATCAGACTGCTGAATATTTTCCTTTTTTAAACATTCGAATATATTTAAAATAAGTTGTTGTGTTTGTATATCTAAATCCTTATCGTTAAAGTCATATCTGTCTTTAATCTTACTACACTGTGCAATTTCATTTTCTTCATTCGCCCATGGTCTAAAGAACGCCATATTTATATTTATTAAAAGAAATTTAAAATAAACCAACCACACATACAAAACACACCGCACGACAGTACTCCACTGATATCACAGACTGTCTTCCAGGAATATTTTCGAACACCTGCCTTCCATAAACCTTCGGCCAATACAGTGCATTTAAGTTTACTATTCGATGTTTTCATTGGTAAACAACTGATGGTTCGTTTAATATTTACTGCTTTGTATAAGGGGAGTAAACATTATTTTTCGTTTCTTAATTTGGCATGAGTACTGTGCATATATATTAAATATTGATGATTCCCCACATAACTGTGTTCTGCAATTGATAATGGAAGGACTATAATAACTTAGCAACGATATTAAATTTGTAAAATGGAAATTTATTGTTGAATAATAACGAGTATTATTGTGTAGCTCATTATTATTCAATGATGGTCAACTTTTGTATTTTTGAGGAATTTATTGCTCGCCGACATCGCATTTAGCTCGTCCAGATGTGTATGCTATGGGCCACATTGCTTTCAAATTAATATAACACTGTAAAAGACAAGAGTTTGGCTACCAAATTGTCAATGAATCTTCGCTAAATAACTAAATAACAGCTCAAGGCTCTATTCTGGGTCCTCTTCTCTTCAACATTTTTGTTAAGGATATCGTAACTAATATTGATGTAAAATATTTACCATATGCTGATGATTTAAAACTATTCCATACATTCAACATAATGGCTTTCTCCAGAAAAGAGTCAATCATGCAATTTAATTATATGTATACTTCAGGATATTACACTATCAAGGCCTGAGTTGATAAAAGATCTCGGTGTCTACTACGATCCCAAGCTAACATTCGGTGCTCATATTGATAAGACGGTATCATCTTCTTTTCGGAACTTAGGGTTTCTAACTAGGAACATGAAAGATTTTAGAGAGTTCCATACAATGAATTTAGTATTCTCAGCTCTTGTTCGATCTAAACTTAAATACGGATGCATTATTTGGAGTCCAATTTATAATAATCAGATAACTCACCTAGAAAGAGTTCAGATGAGAATTTTTAAATCTGCCACTTTTATTTTAGATAATATATTTCCCGCTAGAGGCACTCCACAAGAATATTTTGATGACCGATTCGAATCCTGCAGCCTTGTAAAACGCAGAATAATGCTATCTGTCACATTTTTACACAAAGTTATTAATGGGTCTGTTGACTATATGATGTTAATCAACATGATCAACTTCCACGTTCCTAGGCTAAACTCCAGAAACTTACATATATTTCACATTTCACCTCATAGGACAAATATATACAGTGAGCACCAAAGTCTTACCCCCTATCTAACTCGTTACTGGAGTCTTGTTAGGAAAATCGCCGAAACACGTCGATTTTTGATTTCTACAATGTACATTTTTGTATGAATAGTTTACCCTTAATTTCATCCCTTACTGGAATGGAGCAACCCTTTCGAAAAATTTAAATGGCATGGGGTGGTGAGTGACAGCTCATTTGAAAGAGGGTTTTATTCTCTATTCAACCGTGTAAAAAAATTTGAAATTCGCTTCATTAATTCCCGACTAATTTTTGTTTCAGAATAACGGAAATTAACGTAGCGCACTTATCCTTAGAATTAAAATTCGGCCCTGCATGATTTCGGTTTTGGTTCAGACGTGAAGTAAGACTTTTTGCCATTAGAAGGTCACTGTTAGTCTAGTTGCTTTCCTATTTTGTGAGGTTTTGTTATTTTTAAACACGTAATGAAGCAAATTTCAAAATTTTTTACACGGTTAAATAGAGAATGAAACCCCCTTTTAAATGAGCTATCACTCACCACCCCATGCCATTTAAATTTTTCTAAAGGGTTGCTACCCTCCAGTAAGGGATGAAATTAAGGGTAAACTAATCATGCAAAAATTTACATTGTAGAAATCAAAAATCGACCTGTCTCGGCGATTTTCCTAACAAGACCCCAGTAACGAGTTAGTTAGGAGGGGTAAGACTTATGATGCTCACTGTATAAATCATCACCTCTTAATCAAGCTGTGTCAAATTGTTGTCTCTTAGAACCGAATCTGGACATATTTCATAGTTGTAGCGGTTCAGTTAAACGTTTATGCTCATATTTCATACCTTTTGATTCGTTTTTTGCTGTTATTGTGAGTCTTTATCTCCCAATTACTTGTACGGTTTAAAAGTTTGTCTACTACAAATCGACCTCTTGTTTTTTGTTCTTCCTTTTTTGTCATTTGTGTGTTCGAGAAGACATTCTTTTAACGAACCAATTGTTATTTATTATTGTAAAATATATTTTTTGTTCTGTAATTGGGGTTAGCCCTGTGGACATTGTATAATATATAAATAAACAGCTCGGCTGATTGGGGTAAATGACACATCGGGCGACATTTTATCCGAATATGCTTGATGGTACTACAGGGTTGGACTATCTTAGATAATTATCTCTCAATCTTCGCACCGTAGGTAGATCTGAGAATAAGGGGTAGTTCGCTGGTACTGATCTGGCACTATTCTAGTAGGAATACACTACATAAAACCCTCCTAGGTGAGGCTGAAACATAAGGGATATTCGTCTATTATTGCAAAGACTGTAGGTATCTCAGTAAGCGCACTTATCTAAAAAAGAGAACGACGAAACAAAAGAATTATTAAAGATAGTGCAATTCTGAGGACGTTTGCTGTCTATTCTCAAGAATTTTTTTTATATATATTTGATGGCAAGTGGTCTGTTTGTTTGGGCGGAACACATGTGAGGGCTAGGTGAGAAATACAATTTCTCATTACCTAATATTAAACCGTACGAAACTGGTCATTTCGCATGAAAGGCAAACGCTCTCTCCTCAACTTGGCCACTACTTTTAGGATTTAGGTTTTAATACTCGTAATTAAATTAGTTCCATATAGTTTGATTAAAAGTTATTTTTGTTTAAATGTGGACCAAATAAAAATAAAAATGCCATTATTTATCGATTTTATACAAAAATGGCTTATTTTAATCTATATTTAATCTCAATAACTAAAAAATATACTGACAATTAGTTTGACAGAATTGTCACTTATTTAAAATTTTAAACATAATAGTAGTTGTGTGTCCAAAATATGAGCTGTAATTGCTGGATTTCATTTTTTTGCAGATATAACCTGTATTTATATTTTTTCAAGTCGATATTATTTTTTTGTATTTACTAATACCCGATTTAGTATAGGTCTATCACTTACGGTTTTATAAGAAATAAATAGAAATAATAGTAATCATTAATTTTAATATCCTAAATAATTATTGCAGTTTTTATGCCAAAAATTGTTTATTTATTTTGACATTAACGTCAAATAGCAATAATTTGTAATATATTTTTTATTTTACAAATTATTAATATTAATCATGTCTGAACTAAGTGAAGGTGAAAGAATGAATTAATGATTGTTGTTTATGGAAATAGAAAAATATCTTTACAAGAAGTCGCTGATTTGGTTAATGTTACATTAATTTAAATTAATGTTTACTATTAAATTTTTTTTTTATATAAAACTGTAAGTCACATATCCACTAAACCTGATATTAGTAAATTCAGAAAATCATATCTAACTACTGGAAAAAAGTATAAGTACAGTGTGATGTATTCAAAATATTAACAAATGACGTCATCTTAAAAAAATATGACAAACAGAAAATCTGCAAACGCCAATAAATAGTCCATAAAATATACAAAAACTTTTAAATATGTCCAATTTTCGTACTAGTCATAATTAATCCGTAAATCAGGTGTCCCGCTCATTTAGCCCAACCCTGTATAAATTAAAACATGTATATTCATTCATAAAATATTATCCTTGGCAGTTTTTATTAATACTTCTAATTTTTTTTAATTGTGCAGGTATATCTCTCTGTATCTGTAATGTGTGGAGGGTGGGTTATCCCACGGGACTTAGGCCTCATTAGGCCCATTGTGCATCCTCCTGAGAAGACAGGCACCTCCTAGCTCGTGAGCCAGCCTACAGATTTAATGTAGTTGCCAACGTCGCCAAGAGGTACTTCTCTTATATCGGCCGGTGTTAGCCGATACTCGCCGAACACAAATCTTCTAATAAATGAGAGCGTCGGGCAATCGTAAAGGATATGCTCGATGGTCTCATCTTCTTGTTCGCACCCTCTGCAGAGTGCGGATTCTGACAGCCCCATGATATGGAGATGCTTTCGTACTTGGCAATGACTAGTCAGAATGCCTGTGACTAGGCGCAGATTCTTTCTAGTCATAGTCGAGTATTTGTTTGCTGCAGTGTTGTTAGGATAACTTAAGAGCTCCCTGGCAACTCTGCAGTTTCTTGTTTCATTCCATTTTTCCTTGAATTTCACAAGGGAATGTTCTTTGATTAGGTCTGTCACTACCTATTTTGTCAGGCCAATAGAAAGGCCAGGTCCAAAAAATATTTGGTTGGCTGCTTTCTTGGCTAGTAAATCAGCAAGACCTTTTGATGTGGCGTGACCTTTAATCCATCTTAAGGTGACCACGTTGTTGATGGATACTTCGGCTAAAGCTTCGTGACATTCTAGTACTAACCCTGAATAAATTCGTGGTCTGTTCAGGGTGAGTAGTGCTTGTCTACTCTGTTTGAACTACACTGGCACTGTTGCTCACAGCCCATTTTATGTTTAGGTTTAAGAATCTGGAGTATATTCCACATCCTGAGCCTTGTTTTGTTTTAGAACCGTCGTAGATATGAATCGTACCTGGCACTTCTGGCTCTTCTATATGTTCTATTATAACTTTATATGGCTTACGAAAGATATATTTTGGTGAGATGGAGTCCATGTTCGCTTGAAGCAGAGCGAGCGTATCCAGCGCCTCCTGCCAAAAGTGACGTCTCGCCTCACCAGATCCTACATCAGGTTCTATTTCGACCATGCGGAGGCATGTCATTGTCGTCAGAGTTTACGGATAGCTGTTAATTTTTAGGTTTTCGGTACCCAGATAAGTGCACCGTATGTTAGCATAGGTCTTATGATAGCTGTGTAAGTCCGGCGACGACTCTGGGGGAGAAACCCCAGGTGCGCCCCACGTTTCGGCGGTATTGTTCATAAGCAATGTATACTCTTTTAACTCTGTATTTGTGCAGGTATATTGTTATTGTTTAATGAGAAACTAAAAATAACACATACTTACAATTAACTCCAGACATAATAGAGCATCTATTATATTAACTCCATTGATTTCAAAACCATTGTCTGATTTATAAAAAAATAGAACAAAGTTGAAAAAATCTATTATTTTGGTGAACGTAGCAGCTAACAGTACACAAATAATTTTTCCCATAATATTATTAATCAGAAGCACTACTCTATTTAACAAAAATAAATTAATTCGAATTTTCTGTAGTTTATTTACAGTTGCTGTTTTGAACCAATTTTCTGAAAACGATGCTTCTAATAGGGAATAACGTGTACTAAGAATATGTGAAAGTTTCCAGATCATTATAGTTACACTAAAGCTTTCTACAAACGTTGAAATATAGAATAAAACTGCCATTAAATTAATAAAGGTTAATCCTCGATAGCTTACATACCATATTATTTGATTAAATTGAATAAAAAATATCAATATTAGAATAAAAATTAATTTAGTCTTATCATGTGTCGATTTTGGTTTAGTCAAAATTCCTGTGCTTAATTTATCTAGTATATCAAAAAACTGTTTCCAAGATTTTTTGTTCTCAAATATTCCATTCATGCATAAAATATTGAGTAAAATAAGCTGACTACAATATAGTGCAAAAATACCGATTTCTAGTAATTCCATTTTGTGTATTCTTCTTGATTCTTTAAATTCATAGAGGGTAAACATGATTCCAATTATATTAAAAATAACAATAAAAATTGAGTAAGCATTTCGCTTCAGAGAATTGCCTTCTAAGGGAAATATTCCTAGAAAACCGCATCCTCTAAAAAAAGTTTTTAAAAGAAACATATCACTTTTACTACTTGATAAGTAATTATTCATAATTGAGTTTGATAGTCAATGACTTAATGATAATAAACCATATAGAGTTCTTCATGAAGAATCGACCATGTTATTTATTTACATTACTCTTACACACTAATATACCTAAATAATTATAATTTCATATAGTTGTTGATTTACTAAAGTAAGAGATATATCTATTCATTCTAATGAATTAGATTTTATTGATTTTATGTATATACATTTTTTTTATACAATAGAAAGTAAAATATATAATTTTAATTTTATGCACAATATTCTCCAATAACAGCTTACATTGCCTAATTCACAAAGCAATTTTAAATTTGCTTGCATGCATGGTGTAAGCTCAAAGTAGTACAGAAAGGATAGTAAACAATGTTTGTGTGGCCTTGATAATATGGTCGAGAATTGCATCCAAAACTCAATAGTAAACAGAACAAAACTTGTGTGGGCAATAAATTCCTTTCAACCATACAAAACAGCTGGACCTAATGGTATAATCCCGGCACTTCTACAAAAGAATCAGGAAGTACTGGAGGGACCAGTGTGTAAACTATTCCGAGCTAGCATAGCCCTCGGATATGTTCCACAAAGCTGGAGGTGTGCAAGAGTGATCTTCATTCCTAAACCCGGGAAAGCGTCTTACGAGGAGACCAAATCTTTCAGACCAATCAGCCTAACATCATTTCTCCTAAAAACATTGAAGAAATTGATCGATAGATATATACGGGACGGTGTTCTACGGGATAAACCGATACATCAATACCAGTTTGCCTACCAATCTGGAAAGTATTGCGATGCAGCCATACATAGGCTAGCTCAACAGGCTAAACAAGCATTGGAAAGTAAAGAAATGGCACTAGGAGTCTTCCTAGATATAGAAAGAGCCTTTGACTCGGCTTCATACAATTCAATACTGGGATCTATGCACAGGCGTGGAGTAGCCCACTGCATTACGAGGTGGATTAAGTTCATGCTTAATCATAGAACCGTTACCAGTAATCTCCTTAACACAACAAGAGAGGTTTCAGTTAACAAGGGATGCCCGCAGGGAGGAGTGTTAGAGAGAGAAAACTTATACATGCAAGCATTTGCAAACGACATAAGCATCGTAGTAAACGGTAAATTTGGGTCTGTTGTATCCGAAAGGATGCAGCGGGCACTAAATATCGTCAAAAGATGGTGCCTAAAAGAGGTATTGTCCACAAACCCGACAAAAACCTCTGTTGTTGCATTCACAAGAAAAAGGAACCTTCAAGGAATGAAGGAGCTTTATATGTGGGGACAACATCTAAAAATGGCAAAGGAGGTTAAATATCTTGGAATCACTCTCGATGACAAGCTTAGCTTCTGCAGCTATATAGAAAAAACAACATAAAAAGCTGTAAGAATACTAAGGGCCTGTTGACTGGCTTTACACTATGGTTGTAGTACCTGTTATAACTTACTCATCAGTCATATGATGCCACAAGACTAAAAGCATAACAGCTAACAGAAAATTAGACAAGGTGCAAAGACTAGCCTGTCTAATAATAACAGGGGCATTTAGAACTTCGCCTACAACAGCAATGGAGCTACTACTAGGTCTTCCTCCACTACACCTTGTGGTGGAGAAGGAGGCTATGGCGGCGGCATACAGGCTGTTTACTAATGGATTGGGATGGGAACTTTCGAGAAAAGGACACCACACAATGATATTAGAGAAATTAAAACAAAATCCGGTACTAAGAATGCCATCGAGTAGAACGCCCATTATTTATGACTTCAGGAAACCTTTTGATAATAAAATACCAGAAAGAGCAAAAAGCCGGGAAAATAGGGAAAAACAAAACGAATCAATCTGGTATACAGACGGTTCGAGCATGAAAAACAGCATAGGAGCTGGGATCTACCATGTGAACTCAGGGAGGACAATTAGTTTGAACCTGGGGTCACTGACAACAGTCTTCCAGGCTGAAGTAATAGCAATAAATGCCTGCGCCAACGTCATGCTTAATGACTCTCTTAGAGAGAAGAGGATCTTTATCATGACAGACAGTCAGGCAGCCCTTAAAGTACTGAAAGGGTAGAAGTACAATCTAAATCAATATTTGATTGCCAACAGTCCCTCCAAGCCCTGGCAGAACATAACAAGGTCACCCTTGAATGGGTGCCAGGACATGAGGGAGTGTTTGGAAACGAGAAAGCAAAACTCCTAGCAAAAAAGGGAGCAGAAAAAACTCTTATTGGACCAGAACCCACATGTGGTATCTCATACCAACATGATAAATGGGTGTTAAAGGAACAAATAAATAGAGAACGCCATAGGCTCTGGATGGAACTTCCTGGACTTAGACAGTCCAAAAGATTCATAGAGGAGCCATCCACGAGCAGACAAAATCAACTGCTAAACCTTAGCAGAAGCGAACTCAAGGCCATAATAGGACTCCTTACAGGACACTGCAGCCTTAGAAGACACCTAAATCTCTTAGGGATATCTGATGACTCCCTATGTAGAATATGTGAAGAGGAGGACGAAACTCCTATTCACATACTATGCCACTGTCGGAACCTTAAATGGGAACGGGAATGGTACTTCGGGGTACAATATCCGGAACCTGAAGAAATCGCGGAAGCGCCCATCAAGAAAATCAATCTGATGGGATTGAAACTGTGAGGGGTACAATAAGCCTAGAGCTTCAGTACAAGTGGGCTTTGAACCACGCCCTAATTCAGATAGATAGACAGAAAGTATGTTGAACTGTACATCAAAAGTTCAACCTGGCATAATAATTTGAAATCTGTAAATATGAATTCATTAATGGTAGTTATGCAGATTTGAAATTCCTCTGCGGGTGAAAGAAGCGTCATCGGTAAAAATTAATAATACTACGTTGAACAAACTGACAGAAGGTCACCCTTTCATTTAAATCTTAAGGTAAATTTAAATCTAGTTCACTCGCGACAGTCGTACATACATAAAAATATCGCATAATGGTGAATACCAAAAGTTCGAGATTCTCAATGCTAATCAATTTTATTTTTGTAAGAGACTGTACAAAACACATGTATATAAACACATATGGACATGTTTTAATTTTAATTAAATTCATCCGGCAATCTCGCAAATATTTAAACGATATGGTATAGAAATTTGTGACTTCCTCATACTAATTTTAAGGGTTTATTTTGGTTCAAACTGAACCGTCAATTCCAGTTCTCAAATACAGTGGAAGAATTAATTTTTCAAGAACACGTCGCGAGTTTATAACAACCTCTTAGCTGATCAACTGTTACTTTGATACGTGAAGTGGCTACAATGTTGCCAAGTTGTAATAATTTTACGAAACTACTCGTCAACTGCTTTAAAAATATTTTTATATTAAAAATCTATATCTTTTTACTAAGACGGTCAAAAAATTCAGCGATTATTTATAAAATTTTATAACTTCTTGATTTATTTAACATTAGTTTTTAAAAAAATATGGTAAGAACCGTTTTCGAGATATCTTGAAATAAATGCATTGCCTGTGTACATGATAGGTTTGAAGAGTGTTAATTATGCACATTTTGATTGTTAATATCTCGTTTCGCAGACGGTCAAAAAAATCGAATTTATTTAAGTTACGTAAACGACACTTTCATAAACCTTATATTTAAATTTTATTGAATTCTTAAGAAAAGCCGTTTTACGAGTGAACTACCTTAAGGCAACAATCTTTGCAATTTTTAAGCACGGATGGAGTAAATTACGTTTAATTATTAGCTGTATCCTTGTACGTCGAAGTTCTAGTACTGATTTGCGGTTAATTTTCAGTTATCTTCAAAACATTTTTTTCTTCTTGTACCCTAATTTTGATGGGACGTTCTGGAGTATTATTTGAAAATCTTCCCGTTTCTCGAGCCCGCCTTTCAATAGTGGAAAATGTTTCTCTATGAGGCACCACACGATTAGGAAATCTCTTTCGATATTCCTTAATACTTCTTCTCCAGTTTCCTTCGCAAAAACCTAATACTAATAACATGTCAACTTGTTCATCGAAGGAAAAATTACCCGCCGTGGTCAAAAGAAATTTATTAAATTAAATTATTTATGAACTCTCAAATATAATTGACAAATGCATGGCCAACTAAAGTTTTGATTGATTTTTGTATTAATATTGCATGATAGAGCACCGTTTCATTTTAGTCATGCCAATAATTTAAATTTCCAGTACCCAAATAAATTAATAGGATGAGGAAATAACAGTTCACAAAATTGACCAACACGATCACCTGATCTCAACAATGCGATTACTTTCTTTGGGTAACGATAAAGGAATTTGTTTATTCTTCACCAATTGGATCTCGAGAATTATTGTGAAATCGCAAAATCGCATTGTGCATAAATGTAATATTATAAAAAATACGGAAAATTTATTGATAATGTTAATTTTCGGCAAAGAATAAATTTGTGCCTTAGAGAAAATGGCGATCATTTCCAAAAATTTCTTTAGATATTTATTTACTTAATTTGTGTTATTATGTAGATATTATTATTATTAGTTTAATTGTGTTCTGTTATAAATCGATTTTATTAAAAGTTATATACTATTTGTTAAATTTAATTAGGAAATGCATGACCAACTAAGGTTTCAACTGATTTTTGTATTTATTTTTCTCGTTATTCTCGAAAAAGTTTATTAAAAAATAAAATCAGTAAAAAAATTTAACACAATTTTGCATAAAATGATATCAAAACTTTAAAAATCGGCCGATGGACAAAAAAAATCTGCATAGTTGTGGGTTACCTCAAAACCATTTCTCAAAATATTTCAAATAATTCTTACTAAATTAAGACTTATGAGCGCCTAAATAATTTACCAAATATAGATATTATAAGATAAACGGTTGCAGACATATATTTTTTCGAAATTTATGGCCCCATTTTAGGTTTACGCAACTCCTTACAACTTTGTATGGAGTAAAATTGCATTAAATTATCATATTTTGAAATGTCCAACAAACACCTTTTCTGTGTACGTACTTATGCGGAACACCTTGTATAGTTTATACAATATAAGGTATAAATAAAACTAGCCAGGGTTGACGACACATATCCAATTCAGGTAATTTTAAATCAAACATTATTTGAAACTTTCTTATTATCAAACGCCAAAATACTTGATGTTAAAGATAAAATATTTAAGTGTTGTCATTTAAAAATATTATTTTCTAAACAAGTTCTTTAAGTATCACGATGTTCTGTTTACCAAATAGTTAAGTATTTAAGTAAAATACATTGTTTAACAAAAAAATAATGCAGAATGCTTAACATTTGATAAAAATTAATAACATTCTGTCATAAAAACAACTTAAGTCGGAAACTATACATATAGTGTTTTCAAATTTGATATGGTTTTATTACACTCCGTCCATTATTTATGGAATAATTAAAAATTAACCAAAATTTTAAACTTCCGTATATTTGTTAAAAATGCATGTATTTCACCGCGGGTTTTGGAGTTGGATAGCCTTTTTTTCTTCTCTTAGAAACCAAGCCTTTATTTTGCCATTTGCCAATATTATACAGGGTATTTTACAAAGTGAGCACCCATGTAAAATTCACAAAATTTTAATTTGGGATTTGGGAAGTACGAGCGTGTAAAAATTGAATTTTTTGGGCCGTTGGTTATAGCTTTCCTTTGAGTAGCTCCTGTGTCAGTTTTATCTCAGTGTCATGCGTGATAAATAAAAAATAGGGTTCTTCAAAATCCTTCTTTAGACAAAAAAGTTTTATCTCAGTGTCATGCGTGATAAATAAAAAATAGGGTTCTTCAAAATCCTTCTTTAGACAAAAACGCACTAATTTTTAGTGCTTTCTTTGCCATAAGGACTTTTAATTATCAAGGATGGTAAGGTGATTCAAAAGTACTCAAGCTTAAATTTAAAGATTTTTTATAATTTCTTTTATTGAGTTATTGCGAATAAAAAACAAAGACGAAAATACAAAACTAAATTAATTAACAAAAAAATTAATAACGGGTGTTTCCTCCACGTTCATCAATAACAGCCTGACAGCGATTCGGCATGCTAAGTATTAAATTCCGTATAAACATAGGGTCAATATTATTCCATATACGCTGTAGAGCCCATTATACTTACTTCAACGTTTCTGGCGGATTAGGTGCCTCAACACCCATTTTATCCCACAAATGCTCAATGGGGTTAATATCTGGGCTTCGGGCTGGCCAGTCCATTACAGCAATATCAGTTTCATCTAAATACTCCTTTACTACTCTTGCCGTATGCGGTCGTGCATTATCGTACATGAACAGGAAGTCTTCCCCAATAAATGGAGCAAATGGTAAGATATGCTCTTGCAGAATTTCCGCAATGTTTCGGTCAGCCGTTAAACGTTCTACTAAAGCTAGGTCCGTTTTTTTCCCTAATGAAATATCTCCCCAAACCATTACTGAACCTTCTCCGTAACTAACATGCCCTATAAAATTGCATGCCGTTCGCCATGTCTTCTATACACTTTTACGCGTCTATCATTACTATAAAGGCAAAACCGGGATTCCTCGCTAAATAAAACGTTAGACAATTTTCGTTCACCCCACGAAATTGCAAACTGGAGTCTTTGAATCCTTTGGTATCTGTTTAACTTTGGTCCAATCGCTGCCTCGTAGGGTTGCAGCTGGGCTTCTTTTAATCGTTTAAGAACTGTTTGTTTGCACACTCTAACATTATGTACATTGGCCAAACGCACCTGTAGCTTTGTTGTGCTTGTAAATCGTTACCTGAGACACTGCAGAGTTAGGAGTAGTTTTCCTATGCCGGCCCTAACCTGGTCTTCTTTGATTGGATCCAGTTTCAAGATATCTTTTTAAAATTTTGGAAATAGGCCCTTGAGTGTTTCCCATAATTCGTCCAATATCGCTCTGCGAACAACCCTGTTCAAAAAGTCCTCTAGCGTAGACACAGTCTTCTGGGGTAATAAAGCGGTTATTATTCATAATTTTAAAACCGTAGGCAAATGAAAACCTGACTAATCAATAGGTATATACTTAACAGAAAACTAAAACGACTATACTGTCACTCTCACTAAATTACGTCAAAGTAAAAAACGGCAACCATCTGAAAGCCAACTTAACTTTAAAAACCAATGGTGCAAGTATTATTTGCATGTACGCATTATTGCTATTATTGTGTTATGGTGTTATGGCATGTACAGTATTGATATAAGGCGAGGTTAAGGCTTAACAGGTTTTTAAGATTGGTAGCTTTTTCTTTGTTTTTTATCCCCAATAAAACAAATTATAAAAATCTTTAAATTTAAGCTTGAGTACTTTTGAATCACCTTGTATAAATGACTTACATTAACTATAGCTTTACCATCCTTGATAATTAAAAGTCCTCATGGCAAAAAAGCACTAAAAATTAGAGTGTTTTTGTCCAAAGAAAGATTTCTGAAAAATCCTATTTTTTATTTATCACGCACGGCACTGAGATGAAACTGATACAGGAGCTAATCAAAGGAAAGCTGTAACCAACGGTCCAAAAAATTTTTACACGCTCATACTTCCCAAATCCCAAATTAAAATTTTGTGAATTTTACATGGGTGCACACTTTGTAAAATTCCCTGTACAATATTGAAAAATGGCAAAATAAAGGCTTAGTTTCTAAGAGACGAAGAAAAAAGCTATCCAACTCCAAAACCCGCGGTGAAATACATGCTTTTTTAACAAATATACGGAAGTTTAAAATTTTGGTTCATTTTTAATTATTCCATAAATAATGGACGGAGTATATTTATTTGATATAATTCAATAACATAGGAACCTCGTCTAAAAATTTTTTCTATTAGTTCGGATACATAATTTTTAAAAGTGTATATATACCTAATATGTTTTACAAAAAAATAAAAATGGCTCATACTTACAACTAGTTCAAAGCACAATAGGACAGCTATAATAATAATTGGAAAAAATTCCGTACCATAGCCGAATTTTAAATAAAATATGGTAAAGTTAAAAAAAGCCAATATGTTGAAAAATGTAGCTGCTAACAATGCAAAAATCATTTTCCCCATAATACTATTAATCAGAAGCACTGCTCTATTTAACAAAAATAAATTTATTTGAATTTTCTTCAGTCTTTTACCAGTTGTCGTTTTGAATGAATTTTCGGAAAACGCTGTTTGAATTAAATTTTGTAAGATAAAATAACGTGCGGTTACTATCTTTGAAAGCATCCAGATTGCTAAAGTTATAATAAAGCTATCTACATACGTTGAAATCCACAAAAAAAGTGTCAATGTACTAGTAATAGTTAATTCTCGATTTCTTATGTACCATATTTGAGTAAATTCAATAAAAACCACCAACCATAGAATACAAATCAGTTTAAGCATATCATGTGTCGACTTTGTCTTTGTCAATATTCCTTTACCAAATTTGTCTAGTATATCAAATAATTCTTTCCAAAAATGTTTATTCTTAAATATTCCATAAATGCATAAAACATTCATTGAAATAAGAATAAAATGAGATATTGCAAAAATAATGGTTTCTTCTATTTTCAGCTTGTGTGTTATTATTGATGCTTTTAAATCTAAGGGCGTAAAAATTATTCCAAAAATATTAAAAATAATAAAACACTTAGAAGAGACATTTTGTATTACAGAATTGCCTCCCAAAGAAAAGATTCCTAAGAACCCGCCGACTCTAAAAATATTTTTTAAGAAAAACACATTACTTCTAGTAATCGATAAATAATTATTCATAGTTGAGTTTATTCGTTGATTGTCAGTAACTCAGTGACAATAAACTATGTTGAGTACTTCGTGAAAAACGAACTACATTGTTTATTGACATCATTACCTTTAGTCACTAATTTAAATAAATATAATTTCATACACTCGTTATTGACTTACTGAAAGAGATATTTGTATGCGTTCTAATAAATTAACTTTCTGCACAGTGGTCTCAATTTACAACCTACACCGCCTAATTCACAAACAAACGTTGGTTATACATGGGTAATATTGAACGAACCTCTATAGAGTTGGAAGATATTTCGTAGATTATTTATTTAATAGTATGTAAAAATATAGATAAACTGACATTGTTTACATGGTCTTTTATAGATTTCAAAAATGTTTCTCAGAAATATTTTAAGCATATTTAATTTGTTTTTCATTTGAAGAAACATAACCTCATCGATTTGAATTTTACTAATTCCAGCACCACTAACCAGTGTAGCTCTTACGTAAACTGCATCCCCAAAAAGGGTTTCCTACTTGATTCGAAAAAGGTCACAACGAAATTGCATCCCCATAAAGTAAGGGTTACTAATCGTAAGCTAAGCAAATTTAGCTGTAAAATTGAGCCATTGTTGCCACTTTTTGCGTTGTTTATTAAACATTCTACAAATATTCTCTTTATATTTAGTCAGTAACATTTTCAGAAAATATTTTTTAGCTAGTAGGGTTTTAAGAATATTGATTCTTTTTAGTAACTTCTGTTATTTTATTAATTATTCTAGGTATTTTGCAAATTGACTAATGGGCAATAATTCAACAACAACTACATATATAAGTGTTTATTAAAACTGTAAAATATAATTAAAACTTAGCTCTAAATGTATACCAAATTATTTTAATAAAGTCTAATTTACTTATTTTATGTTGATTTAAATAACTCATCAAGTCTTCGAGAAATCTTCTTCTCCTTAAACTTCAAGTATTTTTTTTGGATAAGAACACTATTAATTTTTACATATGTGTCAATTTGAAATTGAGTTATCACATTTATAAAAACATTCACATTAGGGTGAGCGGCGTAAAAGAGAGCATTATATCCCGAATGGAAAGACTCACAACAATTGGAGGTTATCTACAAAGAAGAAGAATACTCTGCCCATATAAATAGTGAAACAGATGAGTCTTCTGCAATATAATTGTCAACGAGCTAATCACAAAACTGCGTAACTTTTTCATTGACAGGCTTAATTTGTGTTAAATCAGTTGCGAAAATGTCGCCTACATCTTCAGGATGAAGAAATGGTAATAAAAAAAAAAGGTTAAAAACTTTGATATTTCCGTTTCACTCTCCTCCTTTTTTTGGTACTCTAGCTAAGCCTAATTCCTGAATTTTTCCGTACCATGACTATCCTAAGTGAAAGCGACAACTCGTAGACTTGCTTCTGGGAACACCTTGTAGATGCTTCTATGCATAGCAATCTCAAAATCTGCTGTTATCATTTTTGGCGAAACAGGGTGGTTAAGTTTGACACATTCTATTATATACTTCAAAAGAAGATTGTATGATAAGAATGTTTTATTAGAAAGAAGACAAAAAACTAATGGAATGTAATGATAATTTTGAAGACCATCAATTTTAAACAACTGAGTAAAAAACGGGGACAATATTTAAATGTACTATCAACATACCAACAAGAAATAGATAACAGAAAGGAGGAGGGCCTATAAGCCCGTTTTTTGGCCCCTTTTGTTTATTTCGAAAACAAAAAAAAAATTCTTATGCCAGTAAGTAGAGGTCATACACTCGATTTGACCATTAACGGAACTTCAAATAACTTCCCTCCCTTATTCCCTTCACAGTCCATATGATAAAATAATAGCCTAGCACAAATGCCTTATAAGTGATTAACTATTTGCCAGACTACTATCCTTAAGCCCTTTTACATATTAATTCACTCATCATACCCCCCCCCCCCAAACAGGACCCCCCACTGATTGTATTGAAACTACTCTTAGCGTTACCCAGAAACATCGACGTGGACGTGGTAGGTATTTGTTTCTTTTGGGGTGCTTTATTAACGTGAGTCCTCTTGCTTCTCACTGGGGTGCTTTATTACCGTGAGTCTCCTTGCCTCTCACTACACGCTTTTCAACTGTTCCTACTCACTTTTGTTCTTCATTTTTTGAAGCCTCGCTCTCAGACCAGTTCGCGGCATCAACTTGGAAATCTGCATACTGATCACTATGGTACTTTGGTTTTGTAGGTAAATGCCTATAATAACCCAAGTACCAAAGGACTGACGAAAAATGCGCACAGCATCCTACAACTCGCGAACCATTTTTACATTTGCAATACCATCCTTGGATAGGGTCAAATCCTTCCTTAGTATAACGTATCCAAAGTTGATACTGATGTGATGATGTATGTCTGGATTTTATTTTGACCCTCCAATTTCTTCTTTGTGAAGCGATTCTACCAGCTTAGTGCTCTCGAGTATAAGATGCTGCTTGCTTCAGTTGATAAACGCCGATGGTGAGTATATGCAAATCAGCCAATGTTAGTCGAGGAAAGTCTTGAAGTGAAGAACCGTCGACTTTATTCCATATAGTAACAGTTTTTCTTTCCCATCGATTGTCTTCTGCATATTTCTTAAGGGTATTCTTTATTATTGAGATTTAGCATTCTTTGTGCTATTATCTCATCATCAGGCTTTGAAGCTTCCCTTCTAGGTGGCCTGAAAGCATTTCAAATGGCACAAATAATTCTGACATAATCCCTTATATAAGGGATTTGAGTATTAGGGAATACTTGCCCAAGAGCTTTCCAGGTTTTTATTAAACCATTCACCGATTCAACGACCCAGCGAATTTTGGTTACCAATCGTGATGAATTGGCATCCAATGTGCAAGCTGTGAACTTTTGTCTACAAATCTGGGCATCTTTGGTATCAACAAATGCTCTTCCAGTATTTTTATTGAGTCTCGGAAACCTCGGTCTACAATTAAGATGTCATCCGGTTGTGCCTATCCCAACAATTCAGAACCTTTCTGCTTTATTAAGCTGTTCATTATGTGACCATCATTGTTTTTGCCGTCAGCGAAATAAGGGCCAAATACATCCAAAATGTAGTCCGTAGTGCTGACTATCATCATTGGCTTCACTACTTGTCTACCTTTATGCATGGAAAAGCTGCGGCGTTGGAAGGAATAATTGCTTCTTTTCTGTATGTACACATACGTACCATCTACAACTAAGATGGCTACCGTATCATCATCTTCTGCATAAAGTTTTTTTGGCAATATCAGTTAAATGATTATTAATTAACTCATCCCGACACACATGATCCAAATCCAAGTAATCTGGAACAAAATCATTTACCAAAGCTTCTCTTGCTGAATCTATTGCTTTGCCGATTGCTCTTCTGGGTATTCGAAAGAGTGTTGACAGAATTGTATGGGAAAGATCAGTTCTCAATTTCATGAGGCATATTACCAAACTTGTGCGAGCGCTCCTAACCGTGGTACTGCGTATACAATTTTTTACTTTTGCGAAAAGCTTATTAAAGTCTGCTGCTAAAACTCCAGTGAGACGAAAGTAATCTTCTTTACCTAGTGCTCCTGGAGTATCAAAATCAAGAGCTCCTTTATCGCAATAAGTCCGTAAATCATTTAGGAGCTTAGTTAATTCCGATTTAGTAAAAGTACCGTCAACCGGGGATATATCGGACGATATTTTCATTTATCTGCCTGTATTTCTTTTGTTTAACGTAATAAAAGCTACCTAATACATTCTATAGTAAGAAGTTAACCTAGTAAGCATATTTACATAAAAAAGTCTTTTAAAAGATGTCACGGTTATTTTTTTTTCTCTTTGAAGTTCGTCCGATATAACCCGGGGTTTGGGGTTATATCGGACGCTTCAATTTTTACATTGGAAAAGTACGTTTTGAGCCTGGTGTTCGGTATAGGTTTGGTCAGAAACCTTTATCGGACATTTTTTATCGAAAAAAAATTCTATGCAAGGTACAGGGTGAAGCGGTAAAAGAGAAAATAAAAGATAACCATCTTTATTCAAAAAACAAATTTACATAGGAACTTCAAATAATAAAAAACAGAAAAATAAACATTAAAGACTAGATAAAAAATTAAAAATAATATTTTAAACTCTTAACTCTACAAATTAACATAGGAACTTCAAATAATAAAAAACAGAAAAATAAACATTAAAGACTAGATAAAAAATTAAAAATAATATTTTAAACTCTTAACTCTACAAATTAACATAGGAACTTCAAATAATAAAAAACAACTCTACCACTGTAGACCTTCAAACACATGAACTCCACGATGTATTTTAGGCGCAGTTAAAACACTACTGACTTGTTGAAGTTTTATTTCATTCTCATCATAATATGATTTTTGGCAATCTTTTCAATTCGCGCCACGAATTCTTTTGTCCTTTCCTTCTTGCTTCCTTCATTGTACAAAAACTTAACTCTTGCAAAACACCCTTCTTTTAACGTATAACAGGTTACTGGAAGTTCAACATTTGGTACTTCAGACGAGGAAACATCGTCCGGCACTTCAGACGTGGAATCATCGTTAAGTATATCGTTTTCTTGGGACATAGATGCGTTTCTATTAATGACATCTTCTTGAGAGGTAGATGAAGTTGACATACCACCATTCACTTCTCACAAGTCGTCCAGACCCACCGATTTGCCAGGTAGGACATTAATCTTTGCCTTACGCTTGGGTCTAGTCGAAGTTTGGTCCAAAGGAGCCACAATCGCGTTCATCACTTCTGTAAACGACTCTTTCATTACTTCATTTGTGCCTTCTGCTGGTTGTTTCCGAATGCTTTTCAAAACTAGTTCTGGATTAAATGGGATTATGCCCGTTGCTCGAAAACCAGAAACTATATTATTCGACATGCGATCCTTCGATTTTTCCAGAAGACTCTTCAGCAGCGAAGGAAACACAGATTTCGGTACAACTCCTTTATGGGTCCGTTTCCATTCGGTAAGAATTTCTCGCCACACGCGTTTGAGCGGTCCAAACACTGCAACGTCCAGGGGTTGACATAAGTGTGTCGAATTCTTCGGCAAAAATACAAATTGAATGTTGTTTTCTGTGCAACTTTTAATAATGCGGTAAGAAATATGGCTTGCTAGGTTGTCGCAAATAAGAACCTTCTTGCCCTCCTTTCGTCGCAGATAGGGAAGAGCTATTTTGAAGAACCAGTCCTCAAAACATTGTGTGTCGAACCATCCACTTTGTGTTCTGTTATATTGCGAACCTTCTGGACCACCTTCTATCCACTCTGGGTAGAGGTTTATACTTTTGTACACAACGTATGGAGGTAAACAAGTGCCATCTCCAGCTGCAGCGAACATAACAGACGTTGACGTTTTGGAAAAATCCATTATCCTTCGTGCATGCTTTTCTCCTCTAGGAATAAAAACAATATTTTCAGGTGGAATTGTCTCGTTCAAGTTCTCAAAATATTCTCTAATCGTCACTTCTGTGATTTCAGCTTTAACTCGTTTAATATTTTCACAATTACGGAGTGATAACTCCTTATGTCGCCCCATAAAGTATTCAATCCAGTCATCACCAGGTCTATTATTGTCGAAACATTGTATATTTACGCCCTTACCGTTTAAATAATGGCTTACGAAGTCCTTGACTGCTTGCCTTTCGAAAGGATATCCGAACTTTCCTGCAATTATCATTGCATCCACCATCCAACGCTCTTCTATCACAGATAAAACTGGGGGCCTCCCGAGTTTGTCGGAATGCTCACTTTTGTAAATATCGTACAGGGTGCTTTTTGGTACCCCATGTAGTTCTGCTGCCTGCTTGAAAGAATAGTGGCCATCCACCACTGCCAACAATGCCCTTTCCATGTTTTCTTAAGAATAATTACGCCGATACGGCGTTCCTAGCTTATGAAGGTGTTTTCGTGGCATGTCCGATATATCCCCTGAAAAAACAATTTTCTCTTAATTTCGATTTTTTGAGAAAAGGAAAGTGCAAAAATAAATTTTGAGGTTATGGGAGTCTTGATAAGGTTGAAAACAAATATTAATCCCATTGCACCGTGTAGATAGCATGCACAGGGTTCACAGGCCAGAGGAGACTATTTGGCGGTCATAATTTTAGCGAAAAAAGTGACTCTAATAATTATTTTTTTGTGAGCTTACCTGAATTTTCTGATCGAGCACGAAACGCATGTACGATTGACAGATTATCTGTCAGTCTAGAAATATGTTTGTTTTGTAACCTAACTGTCACCCAACGCTTGTAGCGCGCGAAACTTGAAATATAACCATATCGTCCGATATTACACCTGTGATCCGATATATCCCCGGTTGACGGTAGTTCTTTCATCACTTGAGTAATTCAGTGTAATTCTTCAGCTAGAAAAAAAGAACCCTTCTAATGCCTTTTACAACATCTTGATTTTCCATGGTAAGACCAAGTTTTACGAAAACCTGAAGTTTCGCTTTCGCAGAAAATCCCAAAAAAATCCCCAAGCTATACAACTAAAGCCTTCAACCCTTAAACTTAAGCCCACAAGTTGAAACGCCCAAGCAAAAACCAACAAACTCTCAAATCAAAACCCCAAACTAAAATGCCTAACAAAACCCCCAAAAAGTACAACTAAAGCCTGCAAACAGACAAAAAAAAAACTCTAAACCTTAAACTGAAACTACAACGCAAACCTTAAAGCAGAAACGCAAGCTAAATTATTTAAGTAAAAAACATCGCAACTCAAAATTAATTTAAAATCCCAAACTGTACAACTGGAACCTTCAAACAGAAATGTAAACTCAAACGCTTAAATTTAACGTAAAACTAAAATGCTAAAGCAGATACTCTATGACACTGAAACCTTCACACTCTCAATTACAACCCATGAAGCTCAATTACAATCTAAAACCCTTAACCGGAAACCATCAAACTAAAACCCCAAAGTAAAAAACTCTAAACGTTCTATTAAGAAACCCTAAATGCAAAGTAATTCATACAAACCGTTTTACTAAAACCCTCTTTTTAAAAAGAAGACAAGATCTAGCATTGTATATATTTTACCTTTTTCTTACTATGTCCTTTGTGGTTAAGGTCTCAACTGCATAATTTTTAATTTCGTTTCTAATGAGTTTTAAGGGTTTTTCACAAATGTCCTCCACAGCTCTACGTTAAACTGAATTACTCACGAGATGTCTGTTAAAAACTTAATCGGATAACTTTTTATGATTGTGATCCAAAACTGATTGCACTATTGTATTGTCAGATCCTTGGGTTTTCACAAATGCCTTACATATTTTCTTACTGCATTGCCATCGTTTTACTGTTTTATTGGCTAACAATTTTTGAAAACTGACTGTATAGCTATGAATTGCCAATAATGACATGCCTCTATCACTTAAACAAAATGTTGCTTCTATTATTACAAACTGCACACCAACAAAAAGACACCAACAAAAAGACAAAGACGAACTAAAATTTATTTTTAAAATCCTACCCTATAGATAATCTGTTTATACCTGGAACTAAAGCTAATTAAAAGTCAAAACAATTATTACTATGTTAATTATTACTGGAATAACCAGTATATAAAAATATATTTTCAAATAATTCTGTTATATGCATGTCCCATTTTTTAACATTTTTTTGGTTAAATTTTCGTAGAATTTTAGTAGTAATAAAATTTGCACCGCGGATTTTTGTTGTACCCGGGATGCAGTTTCCTTGTTAAAAATTCTACATGACCGATTCCGGATTCAGTTTCGATTGTCCGGCTTGTGTATTTAAAAAAGAACGAAATCGCTTATATATTCTTTTTCTCCGAAATGACGTTAAAATGTCTATCATTAATTATTTACATGTAGCTAACTGCAGTAGTTAGTGCGCAAAAACGTGTGTCAAAATCACTGACTGAGTGTAATAATTATTAATAATTGTTAACCTTTAAGGTACATACCAATGAAAGTGACATGATTTACAAATATAGTTTAAAAAAACTAAAAAACACGCTTTTAGAGCATATCAAAATAAAAAGTTAAAAATAATTTTTCAAATAAGCTTAAAACAATAATAAATGGAAAATACTAGTATTATTGTGAAAAAAGCGTCGGGTGCTCGATGTACGAGAAATATGGACAAAGCACCCCACGCTTTTTTTACAATAATACTAGTATTTTCCATTTATTATTGTTTTAAGCTTATTTGAAAAATTCTTTTTAACTTTTTAGTTTGATATTTTCTAAAAGCGTGTTTTTTAGTTTTTTTAAACTATTTTATTTTTCACTTTTTAGTTCGATTAATTATTAAAAAAAAATTGCTGAAAAAAAAACAATTAATTTTTTTTCAGTCGTGGACCGGATTAGAACCCACGATCGGTGAGTCGACGTGAGCGAAGACCCGCGCCTTAGACCGCTCAGCCAACAAACGAACTTGAGGCAGTGGAATATACTGAATACTGACAGTAATAAGCCACTTGCTTTTAGTCCAAAGGAGAGTTACAAACATACATACATACATACATACATACATACAGGTGAAGCTAATAAAAGCGTGTTAAAAAAAATTCCGGGTAACGCAGTCTAGTCAAAACAGTCAATCACTGTGGTTGTGGTTTGTGCGGCTGTCGCATAGAACAACGTGTTATTCGGCTTATATCTTAAAACTCATAAATTGCCGAAAATAAAATATCATTTTCTAATAATATAATTTATAGTAATTAATAATTAATAATAATTATTAATAATAAATAATAATAATAATAATTAGTAATAATTAATAATAATTAATAATAATTAATAATAATTAATAATAATTAATAATAATTAATAATAATTAATAATAATTAATAATAATTAATAATAATTAATAATAATTAATAATAATTAATAATAATTAATAATAATTAATAATAATTAATAATAATTAATAATAATTAATAATAATTAATAATAATTAATAATAATTAATAATAATTAATAATAATTAATAATAATTAATAATAATTAATAATAATTAATAATAATTAATAATAATTAATAATAATTAATAATAATTAATAATAATTAATAATAATTAATAATAATTAATAATAATTAATAATAATTAATAATAATTAATAATAATTAATAATAATTAATAATAATTAATAATAATTAATTATAATTAATAATAATTAATAATAATTAATAATAATTAATAATAATTAATAATAATTAATAATAATTAATAATAATTAATAATAATTAATAATAATTAATAATAATTAATAATAATTAATAATAATTAATAATAATTAATAATAATTAATAATAATTAATAATAATTAATAATAATTAATAATAATTAATAATAATTAATAATAATTAATAATAATTAATAATAATTAATAATAATTAATAATAATTAATAATAATTAATAATAATTAATAATAATTAATAATAATTAATAATAATAATTAATAATAATAATAATTAATAATAATTAATAATTAATAATAATTAATAATACTTAATAATAATTAATAATAATTAATAATAATTAATAATAATTAATAATAATTAATAATAATTAATAATAATTAATAATAATTAATAATAATTAATAATAATTAATAATAATTAATAATAATTAATAATAATTAATAATAATTAATAATAATTAATAATAATTAATAATAATTAATAATAATTAATAATAATTAATAATAATTAATAATAATTAATAATAATTAATAATAATTAATTGTAGGCGGTATACTATTTTAGACTAGCTTGAATATAAATCTTATTTATATCAAAAACTTTTAGGGACGACGTAAAGTATGTTTCATCAATGTGGCACAACTCAACCATAATTTAGTGCACACTTTACAATCCTACGGGCAATGGGTGGGAAGTGTGTGACGGAAAATTGAGACCGCGTTGGTTTGAAGGGGAACCCTATACCCTTAGCTGTAAAAAATGTCTTGTTTGTTTTAGGGAACAATAATTATGACAATGAAATTTACATGAAAACTGGGGAAATTATAACTTAGATGAGTATTAAAGGAAATATTTTTTTTCGATAGGCATTTTACTCTGTGTTCTATATCTGTAACGTGTGGAGACTGGGTTCCTCCCGTGGCACTTAAACCTCACTAGGCCAATTGTGCATCCTTCTAAGATGATAGGCACCTCCTAGCTCGTGAGCCAGCCTACAGATTTGATGTAGTTGACAACGTCGCCAAGAGCGTCGAGCAATCGTAAAGGATATGCTCGATGGTCTCATCTTCTTGTTCGCACCCTCTGCAGAGTGCGGATTCAGACAGCCCCATGATATGGAGATGCTTCCGTACTTAGCAATGACCAGTCAGAATGCCTGCGACTAGGCGCAGCTTCTGTCTAGTCATAGTCAAGTATTTGTTTGCAGCAGTTTTTTCAGGATAACTTAAGAACTCCCTGGCAACTCTGCAGTTTTTGTTTTAACTCTTCTCCCTTGAATTTCACAAGGGAATCTTATTCAATTAGGTCTGTCACTTCCGATTTTGTCAGGCCAATAGAAGGGCCAGGTCGAAAAAGTATTTGGTTGACTGCTGTCTTGGCTAGTGAATCAGCAAGACGGTTACCTTTCGATGTGGCGTGACCTTTGATCCATCTTAAAGTGACCACATTGTTGATGGATACTTTGGCCAAAGCTTCGTGACATCCTGAGTAAATTCGTGGTCTGTTCAGGGTGAGTAGTGCTTGCCTGCTATCTGTATAGATAAACATGTTTCTTCCAGTGATATTGTTTCTGGTGATTTCTTTTGCTGCTATGAGAATCCCCGTTGGCTCTGTTTGAACTACATTGGCACTATTGGTTTCAGCCCATTTTATGTTTAGGTTTAAGAATCTGGAGTATATTCCACATCCTGAACCTTGTTTTGTTTTAGAATTGTCGGTGTAGATATTAATAGTACATGCCACTTCCGACTCTTCTATTTGTTCTGTTATAACTTTATATGGCTTATGCAAGATATATTTCAGTGAAATGGAGTCCATGGAGTCCTTGAAGCAGTGGGAGCGTATCGAGCGCCTCCTGCCAAAAGCGACGTCTCGTCTCACCAAATCCTACATCAGGTTCCATTCCAACCGTACGTAGGCGTGTCATTGTCGTCAGATCAACTTCCTTGATGTAAATATTAAAGGGACTGAGACTAAGACTGACTTCCACGGCTCTGGTCGGTGTTGTTTTCATGGCTCCTGTTGTGTTGAGACATGCTGTTCTTTGAATTTGCTCTAGTTTACGGATAGTGATAATAAGTTTTTTTGATAGAAAGTAATTTTTCTTTATGAAATAAGTTTTATTTTTAATTATGTTTCTGAATCGAACGCGCATAAAATAATAAAAGTGAAATTTTGTAATAATCTTTTCAACATTGTACTAAGCACAGAAATTTTCCAGACACACCTAATTATTCTTGTTGTAGACTATATTTAAAAAAAAAATAACATTCGTGATTACGTAAGTTTAATTGTTCACTCCTGGTCAACAGCGGTTTGGCAAACGCTGGGAGTAGGCACATATTTTCTGAAAGTGCTCGTTGCGTTCTATAATATCACGTAATTTTTTTTTTTCACATTCCCGGTCACGTTAATTTTCGTAATTAAACAATTTTTTAACAATTACTTTTGTACAGGAGTTACTTGGTCAGCTTGGGGGTTCGTTATTTCCTCATATACAAACTATACACTCATATTATTTTTATCAACATTCGCGGCGACGAATGTGGAGTGTCGTTGACTTTTAAACTATATTGAATTTATCATCAAAATTATTCGAAATATGTACTTCCGATCAACTTAAATTTTTAAAACATTATTAAGATTTTCTATATTACTTTTATTTATAATTCCTAGACTTGTGATTAATAATAAAATAAATTAATTACTTAGAAAGTTTCTTCCTAAGACCAGTAGACAAGCATGAACTAGTGCAAACCATAAACAACATCCAAAATAAATTTTCCTGTGGAATTGATGGCCTGTCCACCAAAATATTTCTAAATATACCGGATGTAGTAATCAACATTTTAACTTCACTGATTAATGAATCCTTTGAAATTGGTCTCTTTTCTAACTGTCTAAAAACAGCTATAATAATCCCACTTCATAAAGGCGGCGACAAAACCAAAACCTGTAACTATAGACCTATCGCGTTATTGCCTACCTTATCGAAGATAGTAGAACGGCTAATGAAAAACCGTCTTTTGCCCTTTCTTTTCAAGCATAACATCCTCACAGCTCATCAGTATGGCTTTCTACCTAAAAAATGCACTAGCGACGCAATGTTTTCCGTTCTTAATGAAATATACACATCACTTAATAATAAACTTTTCACCTCTTCAGTATTTTGTGACTTCGCAAAGGCCTTCGATTGTGTAAATCATGATATTTTAATTAATAAGTTACAAATTTATGGCATACGGGGTTCTCCTTTACAATGGTTTAAAACTTACCTAGAAAATAGAAATCAACAGGTGCGGGCGAATGGTGAGGATTCTACAAATCTAGCAATAAGCAGTGGAGTACCTCAAGGATCAGTATTAGGTCCAATTTTGTTTTTATTATTCATCAACGACATCACAGACTTAAGAATAAGTGGTAGAATTACTTTATTTGCTGATGACACCAGTGTAACCTGGAATAATTCTAACATGCAGACATTACAATCTATCATAAGTGAAGATCTAGTGACTATTAAGTCCTGGTCTGATTCGAATGGACTTTGTTTCAACACCAGTAAAACTGTAGCATTGTCTTACAGAGGTACTTTACAACCTATAACTTTAAACAATAATCTGATCCAAACGGTGACTTCAATCAAGTTTTTAGGTCTTTATATAGACGATTCTCTAAAATGGTCTGCTCATATAGATACCTTAGCAAAAAAATTATCCTCCGCATGTTTTGCCATTAAATCGGTTTCTAAAGAGCTGACTCCTTCTACTGCATTAATAACCTACTTTTCCTTATTCGAATCTCACCTTCGCTATGATTTACCTTTCTGGGGTTCTTGTAGCTTATACCTTTTCGAATCTATTTTTAAACTGCAAGAAAGAGCAATCCGCTATGTATTTGGTTTAAGTAGTAGGACACATTGCGATAATTACTTCAAAAATTTCAAAATTCTAACCCTTCCTGCTCTATTTATTTTCGAATCCGTCTGCTTAGTTCGCAAGCACATTCAAAATTTATCCGAAAGACCGACTCGTAGATATCCTACAAGAAATTTAGAGACTGATGTTTATTTAACAATGCCCACTTCTGACCTATTAAAACATTCCATTACCTACAATGCCAAAAAATTGTATAATAACCTTCCGATGCAATTAAAATCTATAAATACATACGATAAGTTCCGAAGACTGGCTAAAGCTTTTCTTCTAGAAAGACCATATTACACAGTAGCAGAATTTTATAACGTACCTTAGACATTTGAGTTCCACATACAATGGCATTAATTAAATAATTAAATATTAAAGTTTAAATTTAAATTTAAATTATTATTCATTAAATTTAAATTTAAATTATTATTCATTAAATTTAAATTTAAATTATTATTCATTAAATTTAAATTTAAATTATTATTCATTAAATTTAAATTTAAAAATTAAATTAGAATAATTATAATGACGGATATTGCATATCCATTGCAATTGTTATTCCTATTTTGTCTGTTTGTTTCTGTTTGTTTTTTCTGCTGTTTAGTTATTTTTATAATATGTTTAGTATTTAAGTTACACGCTTTGTCTATAAAATTTTTGTAAATTTTTTTACGACAATAAAGCATATCTCTCTCTATACTTACAACTAGCTCCAAACCCAACAGCAGATATATAATGACTCCCATAAAATCCGAAAACCGCCATTTAAATGCAAATATAAGATAGTTAAAAACATTTATTGTATAGAAGAACGTACAGGTAAACACAAGAAAAATCATTTTGCCCATAATATTATTTACCAGAATCGCCACATTTTGTAGAATATACAAATTTTTTTGAATTTTCAGAATTTGTTTCGTTAAAGTTGTTTCTGTATACTGATTTTTTAATAATGTTCCATTTATGATATTACGTAAGAGTGAATAACGTTTAGTAAGTATATTTGAAATTTTCCAAAATATTACAATTATTCCAGAGATTTTTATGTGCGCTAAAATCCAAATAATATTACTTATTGCATTAATACAAGTTAGTTTGGATGTAACTAAATACCATAGTTGACTTGCTTGAATGCACAGTATCAACAATTTAATAGAAATAAATTTACACACATCATAATATGACGGTTTTAAGTTTCTCATAAGTCCTCTATTTAGTTTGTCTAATCCGTCAAGCAACTGTTTCCAAGATTCTTTCTTTTTAATTATTCCATAAATACACAAAATATTAAGAAAAGTAATTACGCTCCAAAGTATTAAATACATAATAATTCCAGTTCGAATTTTCTTGTTATTTCCATAAAGTTCAACGGGGTGCAAATTAATCCAAGTAAATGTAAAATAATATAAAAAATTGTAATTTTATTTTGCGTAAATGAAACATTTTGAAAAGGAAAAATTCCAAGGAACCCGTAAGCTCTAACGATACCTTTTAAAAACTGTACATCTGTTATAGTGGTAGTAAAATACTTCTTCATAATGAAGTCTATTCGTTAGTGGTCGAAAAGATTGACAGAAAAATAAATGTTGATTTTCTCATCGTCAATCATTTACATTTATATTACTTTTGAATTAATAATATGTAATAATTTTTAATTATAATTTCTTACTGTAGTTTACTTATTAAAGGACAGATATTGAATTAATTATAGTAATTGTTTTTGAATAAATATTCGTATGTATACTAAATATTTAATTCATGTAAATCAGGGAAAACCAATTTCATTATAAAAAAAGCAAAAAGATTGTGGCACGTAGCTGACATTAACAATCTTTTTTGGCCCCTTTTGTTGCAATTTGTCCTAAGACATTAAGCTACTGTTTTGACAGTGAATGACTCGTGTAGATTGGCTTCATTGAACATTCTACCTAAAATAATCTTAACCTAACTACTTATAATTACTGGAACACTAAAATAATAAAACACTATCTAAATATCTCTGTTAGTTCGGATAGTGTAAACCTCTTGAGTCGCCTTGGTTCGCCTGACTGTTCAAAAACTTTGTTGGCTAGAACATTGGATGCACTAACACTCTTTGACGATAATTGGCACTAAACTGAGTAATCACTTTTTTTACTGATGCTATAGGGATGCCTTGCAGGATAACTCTATTTGGAACATAATAGGGTGTGCATTGTCGATGCAACGGATAAACTTATGCAGGAATCTTTCCAAATTTCTATATTGCGGTTGCTGGTAGAGCCCCAAAGTTGGATTCCATAAGTACACACAAGTTTAAGAATGGCTTTGTATAGCAAGATCTTATTTTCCAATGATAACTGGAATTTGTACCATATAATCCAGTACATTTTAATAAATTTAATGCCACCTGTTTTCGCTTTGTAAAGATATTTTACGTTTTTTATTTGAAAAAGTTGGCAATTATTGACTTTGACTGGAGGACATGCTTTTCTTTAAGTATAGAAGGTTATGTTTGCAGATTTGGTTTCATTTCCCTTAATCCTCCATTTTTTGAGCCAGTTTTGTTTTTTGTTGAGTTAGTCTGCAAATTGTTTGACGCTGTTTTGGGGTTAGTGTAAGATGCCAGGATTGCTGTGTCATCTGCATAAGTTGCTACAAGAGTATCTTTGGTAGAGGGGAGTTCTGCAGTGTAAATTAAGTACAGTATTGGACCTTTGAACGCTTCCTTAACGGACGCCTGCCTTGATAGGATAGAGGCTGGAATATTCATTGTTTTGTTTTAGAATGAAATTTCTGTTATCGAGGTATGATTGTAGTAGGAGATGATAGCGATACGGAAGATTACGTTTCATTTTATAGTTGAAGGCTTCTATACCATACCTTGTCAAAGGCTTGAGAGATATCAAGGAATGCCGCTAAGCTGTATCTTCTGGCTTCAAAGGTACTATTTATCTTGTTTACAATCCTCTGTATCTGTACTACTGTACCGTGCTTTTCTCGGAATCTAAATTGATGCTCGGGAATTATTTTTGTTTCTTCCAGGATATCTTTTAATCTTTTTATGTAGATATATTTTTTTAAACACTGAACGGCATTGATAAAAGACTTATAGGTCTATATGACGAGGTTTGTTCCGTTTTTTCCTGGTTTACAAAGTACGATTACCTCGGCCGAGGAGATAGGTATTTTTGAATGCCATTATTTATATGGTGCGTTAGCGATTCTTTTAACACAGCAGCTGCTTTAGTGAACTTTCTTTCGTTTTCTACTATTCTAGATTGTTGCCAGTTTTTCCGTAACTGCCGGTTTTCGGTTGTTCTACTTATTGTGGTCGGGAATCGCTTCTTCTAGTTCGGTTAATTTATTGTCTGGGATTCCATACCAAGCAGCTTGTTGTCAAATGCATTGTCTATGTCCTTAGTCGTTTGCACAATCTAGTAGGATGGATTTATCTATTTACTGCTTAAATAGGTTCTAGTCGTTTCGCTTGTTATATAACGAGTGTTTTTTTCTTTTTCTGTCATTTGTGATTGGAGGGTAACTAGGACTAGTAAATGGTCTGACGATAATTCGAAACAAGATTCTGCCATTTTTTGTGTCTGTCCCTTTAGTTATGCTAAAATCAAGCAAGTCTAAAGGCCAATATGTTGGCTCACCAGTAGAAACGTATTTCAAGTTGTTACTATTTATGGCTTTGTGTAGTTCCCTACACTCAGTGGTTGTATTTCTTGAGCCCCATACTGTATTTTTTGCATTATAGTCTCTTCCTACTAGGAATTTATTGCCCAGTGTTTTAAGAATTTCTTCAAATTATCCGTTTTTGTGTATTGGTGGGCAATATAGAGATTATATGGTTATTCGGAAGCAGCGGTTGTCTTCTATGCAAATAGTGGTGGCTTGTAGGAAGTTTTTTGTGTAATTTTCTCTTGCATAATGTTTCATTTTACTACGAATTATTATGGCAGTACCTATATGAGCTTCGTTATTAGGGTGTTTGGTGCTATATATTATATTGAGGTATTTTTATGTGATGCTTGTGTGTAAGATGAGCTTCTAAAATTAACATAATGTCAATGATATGACTATTTATAAATGTCTTAAACTCGTTTATGTGTTGTTACAGATCATTGGCGTTCCAGATTGCAATTTTAAATTTGTGTTTTTTCATCAAGTTAATTTGGCAATGACAGTGACTAATAGATTGAGCATAGTGCCCATTTGCTCTATAAGTTTGCTGAGCATTCTTTCTAGTTCGCTTAAATTGTTATTTGTTGTTTTTAGTGGTGGGGTTGTCTCATAATTATTATTTGATAAATTGCTTTTGGTTAAGTGGGCGTATGTCATGCCTGGGTTATTTCGTTGAGTAGGGATAACTGGAGCTCCTGGCTGCAGTACTGTTTCCTCTCTCAGTGTTAAGTAAAGTTGTTGTTGCATTTGTTTGTGAACTACACATCCACGGTAGTTGGTAGGAATATTTCCGGTGCAGTTGACACATTTATCATTGTTGTCGTGAACTTTCAGTTCGCAGACTTTCGTCACGGCATAAGAAACAATCAGCAGGCTAACTTGTCTTGGCGGCAACGCTACGCGCACATCTACGCGCACACCACCATTTTGGGGTCCAACCTCTCAATCACGCCAGTGGCGTCACTCAAGTCGTTTATATCGACAAAAACAAACAAGTTGCAGCAGCTCGGAATCAGTAGCGTGTGTCTTAAATTTATTTTGTTTGTGATGTGTGTATTATGTAGTTATTGTTATTTTTTTAGAATTATAGGTATTTTTTGACACTTTCTATATAGTAGTTGTTTTCCAGTGTTAATTTGCTATGTTTTACGTGTTTTAGTATGTCTGTGCAAAGTTGTGCTGCAAAAAACTATATGAATAAACTGTATTAAAAGATTTTTTCGGTTTCTTAAAGATCCTATTAGGTAGGTATGTATGGTATACCTTAAAAAAAATCCTAAGTTATGGGTCAGTTTGTCAGTTATAAACCTATTAGTAAGATGTAGGTAGGTTCCTAGTTAACGTCACGTAAAGTTTAGTATCAATTTATATTTACTTATGTAGGTATATTATTAAGATTTAAAGTAAAATGTTATATTTTAAACATCTGCCATATGGAGTTAACAAAATAGGTTTACTATATTAATATGTTAGGTCAGGTGTACAGGGTCTTAATAAATCAAGAAACTTGAAATTGACAAAAGGAAAAAATCTGTATTACCTATTGATTTTATGAAGAAAAGTCACAGTTTTCCTTCATAACTTTAAAATGAAACTTTTTCTTGTTATTTTTTTTAACAAGCAGAATTTTATGTAAGGAATGACTTTTTTTTTCTGAAAAAAAATGAATATTAATCGTAATTGTGTTATTCCCAAATATTGAAATGCTTAACAAAAATTTAATTCTAATATTCATTTTGATAAAAATTATTCTAGATATGCGAATAACAAAGCTTTATATTCTTAATAAATTTAAAGTATTTTCATTACAAAAAGCAAGAATAAAAGATTCAATACAATAATAAGAAAATATTGACTGTAGATTCTGATAATTACAAAATCTTTATATCGGAGTATGTAGGGGCACGCTTCAAAACATCATAGCATTTATTATATACGACCAAATGTATCAAATCGGGCATATGCAGACTCAAAAATAATTACTCTTTTAGAAAAAAAAAATTACATAATTGTTTCATAGCGATCTTCGTCTTAATCCGCGCTAAAATTCTCATTTTGTTCAACAATGCAAATCAACCCCCTACTTTGGTGCATCGTAGAGCGGGAACTATTGGTCGCAGACAAAAATATGTAAAGGTAAAAATTGTACACAATTTTATCTTGTACATAATTCATTCGAACCTTTTTTCGATAGCACTTACCACAACGGCGCTATTTCCCGAAATGCGTCGCGACGCAGAGATTATCCCTCCACCCCTCGAACGACAACCCCGAGAGGTCGCAAAGTTAGGTGTAGTATCAGGGGACCCATGTCTACCATCCCACCAAATTTCATTTTTTCCGATCTTTTGCGAATAGAGCCCCTTATTCTTTACCCACCGCTTGGACAATTAAATTTTGATTTCATTATTAAGATTTCATGTATAATTTTTATTTTTAATTGTAGATTTGTGCTTAATATTAAAAGTTGAAAATAAATTACTCATACTTACAACTAGCTCCAAACACAATAGCAGATATAAAATAATTCCCATAAAATCCGACAACCACCAGTTAATTGAAAATATAAAATAGTTAAAAACATTTATTATATAGATGAACGTAGAGGTTAACACAATAAAAATCATTTTTCCCATAATAATATTGACGAGAATCGCCGTCTTTTGTAGAAAATACAAATTTTTTTGAATTTTTAAAATTTGTTCTTTTAAAGTTGTTCCTGTATACTGATTTTTTAATAATGTTCCATTTATGATATCACGTAAGAGTGAATAACGTTTAATAAGTATATTTGAAATTTTCCATACTGTTACAATTATTCCAATGATTCTTAAGTGCACTATAATCCACGTAAGATTACTTAGTATACTAATAGAAGTTAGCTTTGGTTTAGCTAAATACCATAGTTGACTTACTTGAAAGCAAAGTATCAACAATATAATAGAAATAAATTTACACACATCATAATATGTCGTTTTTGAGTTACTCATAATTCCTCTATTTAGTTTTTCTAGTACGTCAAACAACTGTTTCCAAGATTCTTTCTTTTTAATTATTCCATAATTGCACAAAATATTAAGATAAGTAAGTATGCACCAAAGTATGACATATATAACAATATCTAGCACTTTCATTTTGTTTTTTTTTGTTGTTTCCATAAAGTCCAACGGGGTGCAAATTATTCCAAGTAAATGTAAAATAATATAAAAAATTAAAATTGTATTTTGCGTAAACGAAACATTTTGAAAAGGAAAAACTCCAAGGAACCCGTTAGCTCTAACGATACTTTTTAAAAACTGTACATCTGTTATAGTGGTAGAAAAATACT
Organism: Psylliodes chrysocephalus; assembly: GCA_927349885.1. Classification (NCBI taxonomy): domain Eukaryota; kingdom Metazoa; phylum Arthropoda; class Insecta; order Coleoptera; family Chrysomelidae; genus Psylliodes; species Psylliodes chrysocephalus. Next base: position 77,083,750 of record OV651814.1, on the reverse strand, counting down.
TTTTCATAATGAAGTCTATTTGTTAGTGGTCGAAAAGATATTGACAGAAAAATAAATGTTAAATTTCTCATAGTCAATCATTTACATTCATATTAATTTTTAATTAATAATATGTTAATTATAATTTCTTACCGTAGTTTACTTATTAAAGGACAGATATTTCAATAAATTATAGTAATTGTTTTTGAATAAACACTCGTATGTGTACTAAATAATTAATTCATGTAAATCAGGGAAAAACAATTTTAATATTAAAAAAAAAAAAAAGATTGTGGCACGTAGCTGACATTAATAATTTTTTTAGCCCTCTTTTGTAGCAATTTCTCCTAAGACATTAAGCTACTGTCTTGATAGTGAATGACTTGTGTAGATTGGCTCCATTGAACCTTCTACCTAAAATAATTTTAAGCTAAGTACTTATAATTACTGGAACACTAAAATACTAAAACACTATCTAAATATGTCTGTTAGTTCAGATGGTGTAAACCTCTTGAGTTGCCTTGCTTTCCTGGAATCTAATTTCTCTCAATTTTGCGCGTGAAGATCTATATATAGTTTTTGCTGCTTCGTATTCCTGGGCGGCAATCAGTGTCTTACTCAACGTCTTGTGATGTTGTAGCCAAAGAGCCTACTGCATTTCCACATCCTGTAGTCCATCAATAAATGCCTGTATGCCAATTTGTTCTAAGAAATCTTTAGGTGCCTGTGGATAGACCAGATGAAGCAATCTTTTAATATCGGCTTAGAGTTCTTGTAGACTCTCATCGTGTTTCTTACTACGAACTTTTAGCTGGCTTTGGAATACCTGTTTCAAATACTGCTGGCCATATCTTGTTTCCAAAGCTTGGACTAGGGATGAGTAACTGGGTTCCTCTTGAGGAAGTAACTGTAGAATGGTTGCTGCCTGACCGCATAGCGACACTATCAATGAAGCCGCCATCTCTTTCTCGGTCCAGCCATTGGTTCTAGCTGCAGCTTCAAATTGGAGTCGATATGTTTCCCATGTTGTCTAACCGTCAAACGTGGGTGGCTTAAGAGTCTTGCTAGTATATTTTTGTGAAACTGGGATTTGAATGTGGCTTGGTTCGGTTATGGATGAAGACGAGGTAGTGTTTTCAGCTTCAATGTTGCTTATCGAAGCTTGGCTACGAATTCTTTTTTCTAACTCCACCATTTCAGCTCTAATTTGATTTTCTAACTCTACTCTTGTCTTTTCCTGTTGTTGTTCTAAATTGGTTTTTAAATGTTGTTGCTGCTGATTAAATGAGTTAGATGCTCTTGCTGTTGTTCTACATTAGTTTTTAAAATATCTTGTTGTGCCAAAAGATCTACTCTATTGTTAAGCTGACCAACCTATTGTTTAAAGGTTTCCTGGATTTGTGGCAAACCGTTCATAATTTTAATCCCTTCTTTTCTACGCCTCTCCTCCTTCTCGTCTTCTTTTTCCTTCGTATGCCTTTCCTTTTCCTCCTATTCTTCCTTTCCACGCTTTTCCTTTTTCTTCTCTTCTTCCTTCCCACGCCTTTCCTTTTCCTCCTCTTCTTCTTCCTTCCTACGCCTTTCATTTTCCTCCTCTTCTTCCTTTCTACGTCTTTCCTTTTCCTCCTCTTCTTCTTCCTTCTTGCGCCTTTCATTTTCCTCCTCTTCTATCTTTCTACGTCTTTCCTTTTCCTCCTCTTCTTCCTTCCTACGCCTTTCCTTTTCCTCTTCTCGCCTTACTCTCTCCTCTTCCATCTTCAAAAACCATGCTGGTGGGCCTAAAGTATCATTTCCTGCTTCGTACTCAGTGGATCTAGTATTTACCATGAACTTTTAATTTGTATCTCACAGCTGTTACCAATGTTACGCAGGTTTTTGGTATCACAATTTATTTCAACTGAACTTTAACAATAACAATGCAACTGATAACATTATCGTGTAACGTCTATCATAAAACTGAAATCTGACGTCAGGCTCCTCGGCTATATAGCCCTTCTTGAAATGCCTAGAATTTTCTTGACAAATAATGACGTTTCCAGACATTTCTGGACTATTCCATCTTCTTTTACTCGTACTTTTACTTATGATGATCGCAGCACATTATAGTTTGATGGGTGACATTGCACTTCTTTTCATATTTGTACGTTTCCTATAACGGCCACAGGCCACTACAGGGTGTAGTGTAACAAATGGTGTAACAATGTATTTTGAAACGCACCCCTACATATTCCAATGTAAACATTTTGTAATTATCAGTATCTACGGTCAATATTTCTTTATTATTGTTGACCTAGGCGCCAAATTTATTCTTTTTGTGCATACATAATACAAGAAAGTATCATTTGCAACTCGTTTCCACACTATCCTTGAGGTAGAGCTGATCGGCGCGTTTTTAACGTGGTATCCCCAAAAGGCCTAATCCACAGTCGATATTTGTATTTATTCGTTAAACTCAGCGTTGTATGTTTGGTCCGCAATGTTTTCTCAGGATATCCCAGTACAGTGTGAATACAGAATCAAATATTTCAATCCTATTTTACTTCAACCACTAGCAGATCCACAACCTTTCTTGCATCTGCACGAGATGCTCTTAAGTAAAACATCTGGAGCTCTTTCCTTTGCCATCCGTACTGCGTCCAGTAATGTGGTTGTTATTCGCCATCCATGTTCTTCTGGAGGTTTATGAACTCCCCGCCAGCTCTGTACTTGACAATAAGTATGAAATGAATGATGATGGCACACATCTGATGTTGGTGATAGCGCAGCAAAATTAAATGAATTTTTTGAGTTCGTATACTGCAGAGACTCCAACTTACACAATTTGCATCTTCGATCTCGCCTGTTCAACATTGTAATTATGTACTTCCAACTTTGTTTGCAGCAATGCGATAAGCCGCATTTTGTTGAAGCTGTTCGATAAAAATTGTTCTTGCGATACAGTTGGAATTATGGATTCATTGAAGAGTATAACAGTTCTGCAGAGCTGCTTCGAGTGGCGGTTTCTTTCAGCAGGTATCGGTCTCTTTTAGCCCTTACATATTACAAAAATTGCAAATTTTATCCACAATTTACTATGTAGCACGGAAAAGAATTAATAATCGTAAATAATAATAAATACTCGTAAATAATAATAAATAATAAGTTTAGGTCGAACAGGGGACACGTATGCTATACCACAAACAAAATATACATGATAACAAATGCACAAAATAATAAATTTGGCGCCTAGGTCAACAATAATAAGGAAATATTGACTGTAGATTCTGATAATAACTAAAATAACAAAACTTTTTTTAAATTAGTTACTAGCTTCGTCAATTTTTCCAGATATAAAGTAAATAGTTTTAAGCGATTTGGTCGATAAAAACAAAAATGAGATTTTTTTGACTTGGTCACTTTTGGCAGTAAGCCGACGATATACAACCAAATGTATCAAATCGGGCATCTGCAGACTCAGAAATACTTACTCTTTTAGAAAAAAAATGTTACATAATTGTTTTATAGCGATCTTCGTCTTAATCCGCGCTGAAATTCTCATTTTGTTGAACATTGCAAATCAACCCTCTACTAAAAATCAAAATTTTTTACGAATTTGGTCTGTACATAATTTATTTAAACCTTTTTTCGATAGCACGTACCACAATGGCGCTATTTCCCGAAAAGCGTCGCGACGCAGAGTTTTCATCCCTCCACCCCTCGAGCGGTAACTCCCCGAGGTCGCAAACTAAGGTGTAGTAGGGGATCCATGTCTACCATCTCACCAAATTTCATTTTTTTCCGACCTTTTGCGAATAGACCCCCTTATTCTTTACCCACCGCTTGGACTATTAAATTTTGGTTTCATTATTAACATTTTATATATAATTTTTATTTTTAATTCGTAGATTGGTGCTTAATAATAAAAGTTAAAAAAAAATTACTCATACTTACAACCAGCTTCAAACACAATAGCAGATATAAAATAATTCCCATAAAATCCGACAACCGCCAGTTAATTGAAAATATAAAATAGTTAAAAACATTTATTATATAGAAGAACGTAGAGGTTAACACAATAAAAATCATTTTTCCCATAATAATATTGACCAGAATCGCCGTATTTTGTAGAAAATACAAATTTTTTTGAATTTTTAAAATTTGTTTTGTTAAAGTTGTTCCTGTATACTGATTTTTTAATAATGTTCCATTTATGATATCACGTAAGAGTGAATAACGTTTAATAAGTATATTTGAAATTTTCCATACTGTTACAATTATTCCAATGATTCTTAAGTGCACTATAATCCACGTAAGATTACTTAATATACTAATAGAAGTTAGCTTTGGTTTAGCTAAATACCATAGTTGACTTACTTGAAAGCAAAGTATCAACAATATAATAGAAATAAATTTACACACATCATAATATGTCGTTTTTGAGTTTCTCATAAGTCCTTTATTTAGTTTTTCTAGTACGTCAAACAACTGTTTCCAAGATTCTTTCTTTTTAATTATTCCATAATTGCACAAAATATTAAGATAAGTAAGTATGCACCAAAGTATGACATATATAACAATATCTAGCACTTTTATTTTGTTTTCTTTTGTTGTTTCCATAAAGTCCAATGGGGTGCAAATTATTCCAAGTAAATGTAAAATAATATAAAAAATTAAAATTGTATTTTGCGTAAACGAAACAGTTTGAAAAGGAAAAACTCCAAGGAACCCGTTAGATCTAATGATACTTTTTAAAAACTGTACGTCTGTTATAGTGGTAGAAAAATACTTTTTCATAATGAAGTCTATTTGTTAGTGGTCGAAAAGATATTGACAGATAAATAAATGTTAAATTTCTCATCGTCAATCATTTACATTCATATTAATTTTTAATTAATAATATGTTAATTATAATTTCTTACCGTAATTTACTTATTAAAGGACAGATATTTCAATTAATTATAGTAATTGTTTTTGAATAAACACTCGTATGTGAACTAAATAATTAATTCATGTAAATTAGGGAAAAACAATTTTAATATTAAAAAAAAAAGATTGTGGCGCGTAGCTGACATTAACAATTTTTTTAGCCCTCTTTTGTAGCAATTTCTCCTAAGACATTAAGCTACTGTCTTGACAGTGAATGACTCGTGTAGATTGGCTTCATTGAACCTTCTACCTAAAATAATTTTAAGCTAAGTACTTATAATTACTGGAACACTAAAATACTAAAACACTATCTAAATATGTCTGTTAGTTCAGATGGTGTAAACCTCTTGAGTTGCCTTGCTTTCACTAACTCTTTTCGACTATAATTGGCACCAAACTGAGTAATTACTTCTTTTACTGATGCTATAGGGTTTTCTTTTTGGATAACTCTATTCGGAACATAATAAGGTGTATTGACGATGCAACGGATAATCTTATTCTGGAATCTTTGTAAAATTTATATATTGTGGTTGCTGGCAGAGCCGCCCCAAAGTTATATTCCATCAGTCCACACAGGTTTAAGAATGGCTTTGTATAACAAGATCTTGTTTTCCAATGATAACTGGGATTTACTCTCTATAATCTAGTACATTTTAATTAATGCCCAACTGTTTTCGCTTTATGAATATATTTTACGTTTTTTGTTTGAAAAAGTTGCCATTTGTTGACTTTGACTGGAGGGCATGCTTCTCTTTAAGCAGAGAAGGTTATATTTGAAGATTTGGTTGAATTTCCCTTAATCTTCCATTTTATGAGCCAGTTTTGTTTTTTTGTCGAGGTAGGTCTGCAAATTGTTTGACGCTGTTTTGGGGTTAGTGTAAGATGCCAGGATTGCTGTCTCATCTGTATAAGTTGCTACAAGAGTTTCTTTGGTAGAGGAGAGGTCTGTAGTGTAAATTATTACAGTATACTGGACCTATGCCGCTTTGTTGAGGGACGCCTGCCTTGATAGGAGGAAGGCTGAAATATTCATTGTTTTATTTTAAAATGAAATTTCTGTTATCAAGGTACGATTGTAGTAGGAGATAATATTGATAAGGAAGACTAAGTTTTATTTTATAGTGAAGACCTTTATGCCATACCTTGTCAAAGGCTTGAGAGGTATCAAGAACTGCCGCTCAGCAGTATTTTTTCACTTCAAAATCACTATTTGTCTTGTTTACAAGTCTATGTGCCTGCTCTACTGTATACTGTACCGTGCATTTCACGGATTCCAAACTGATGCTATATATAGTCTATAGCACCTATTGGAAAGTTCTTGCATTAATTAGGTCGAATCCTGGCGCATTTTTACTTCACTTATTTTGATTTTTTGTGTGGAATGTACGTTTGAAACGGGGCTTCCAGGTACTCTTTTACTTCGTCAGCATTTTTCGAGGGAAATGGTTAGAACTCTCTCCGAAGATAGGTTGCAAAGATTTGCGACTTTTCTTTGTCGTACCTTGCCTAGCTGTTTGTGTCAGTACTAATTGGAGAATAGTGCTGCTGTGGCTTCTATATTTCTCTTGTTACCTTACAAAGTGAGTAATATGTAGCTTTACCAAGAGATATGTCCTCCAGGTATTTTTAAATGCCAATATTTTTATGGTGTGTTAGCAATTCTTTTAACTCGGTAGCTGCTTTGTTAAACTTTCTTTTGATTTCTACTGTTCTAGATTGTTGCCACTTTCTCCGTAACTGCCGTTTTTCTGTTATTTTCTCCTTAATGTAGTTGGGAATCGCTTCTTCTAGTTCTGTTGATTTAATGTCTAGAGTTGCATACCAGGTAAGTTGCCAACTGCATTATCTATGTCCTTGGCCGCTTTGAGTGCACAATCTAGTAAAATGGATTTATCTATTTTCTGTTTAAATAGGTTCCAGTCGTTTCACTTGTTATATAATGAGGGTTTTTTCTTTTTTGTTATTGTTTTGGTGGGCAGTACAGAGATGATATGGTTATTGGGCAGCAGCAGCAATTCTTAATAATATGAATGAAGAAACTCACTGGGTTATATTAAACCAACCTCTAAGTGGGGGAACTTTTAAAATAAGATTATTATCAGCATTATACATACATCAAGCAAATGAAGAAAAGTACATATTTTTTCAATTATTGTATTGCCCGTACTTGACTTTAGTTTTTGTGTTTATTAAAGTTTTCGAATTGTTTGTTTTCATTAAATAAAGATAGTTTGACAGTTAAGATTACAAAATCAGAAATGTCAGTCGTTCTTAAATAATTTTTATCAGATTAAAATCAGAATTGCAGCAGTCGGTCATTTATTGGTCACGTGATCCGTCATCATTACATCATTTTGTTGAATATTAGAAAACGCCTATAAGGTCTATTCTGTATTTTAAAGGGGGCGTTTTCTAATATTCATCGATTTCATCTAGCATTCATCAAAACTGTTTCTTTTATTCACCAGACATTTTTAAATAAGTCATATATCATATTCCCAAATTTAACCTAATTCTCAAATGGTTGTCACCAAATCCTTTAACTTGATTGTGTTGATTCGGTGATGGATCACGTGACATAATCTTAAATTATTAATTATTATTAAACATATAAGAAAATAGGAAAAGTTCGCTCAAAATTCAATAATATGAATGAAAAGCTAACTGGGTTTTATCAACCTAATCATTAAGTGGGCTAACTTTTAAAATAAGACTATCAACGTTAATATACAGCACGAAAATGAAGGCAAGTTCTTATTTTTTTAAATTATTGTATTACTTATACTTGTTTTTAGTTTTTATGCCTATTAAAAAATGCTTTGAATTATTTGTTTTCATTAAATAAATACAGTTTGACAGTTAAGATTACAAAATCACAAATGTCAGTCGTTTTTAAATAATTTTCATCAGATAAAAATCAGTATTGCAGCAGTCGGCCATTTATGGCCATTTATTGATCACGTAATCTATCATCAGTACATAATTTTGTTAATTATTAGAAAACGCCTTGTATTTCAACAACTAAAATATTTTCTATTTTTCGTCACGTTCTCGACAAACTTCACAACGTTTGGCATAAATCATTAATATGTACAATATATTCTGTGCTTTATTTAGCTATAAACAAGTTTTTTTATTATTTTGACAAAATTATGTATAATGGGCTAGTTCAGTGATGATGTAATTATGGTTCCACTGACAATTAAAGTGACAGTAGATTTTTTGAGTGCGTTTTGTTCGTTTTGTTTACCTAAATTATATCGTTTTTTTCACTTTTATAAATATATTCCTAAAGTAAGTAGATAGCATGTATCAAATATACAATCGTTTAGTTACCAATTATATACCTTTAAACTATTTTTTATGACCTATAAACAATATTTTGAAATAAAATAAAAACAGTAAAAACGTATATGTCAAATTTATTGATGTTTTTATTAAAAGTTTGGTTAGAATTAAATGTCAGTGGAACCAAAATGACATCACACTGAACTAGCGCATTCCCATAAGAAGCCATGTATTTTAAACTACGTAAACCGTACCAGCTCCCATGCGGTTACTTATAAAAGCTCAATTGACGTGTGATTTTTGGGACCGTATTTTGAGCATGCTGATTCGCTTCCTTATCACTAGTCTTCATAATCAAGATACATCTAGCTACCAGAATTCTGTCACGGATTCTTTACTTTCTACAATGCCCATATGCAAGCCGTGTGATTTCTCGCTGTCTCGCCGAGGCGACAGCTTCAGAATTTTGGGGTACTTCTATGTCTTCTTCTACTAGGACCTTTATCGGTTGAGTCTTTTCCTCCGAATTTAGGATAATTTCCTTGTTTCCAATTACCAAGATCTTGTTTTGAAGGTCGATGATAAACTTATTTTGTATCATGTCCATACCCAGGATACACTGATCTTTAATATCGGCCACCAGAAATAAATGTTCTATCAGGGTATTACCAATCTGTACGGTTGCTGATATCTCGCCTAGAACGGGAGTAGTGTGCCCTGTAGCTGTTTCCAGAACTAAGCTTCTTCGAGTTGGTCGTGGATTTCGATGCAGGATCCCTGTTCGAATGAAAGACTTAGTTGAAACAGTATCAAGGACGAAGGTACCTTCTTGGTTATCGATATACCCCTTGGCCAACAGATTTTGTTTGTTTTTATTTAAGGTGTAAGGCCCTCTGCTACAACCAACGCCTGCCCCGTAGTGTCGACCTTTATTCGTTTCCCTGACTATTGTTAGAAAGCCGGCTAGGTGTGGGTGACCGGCTTCTCCGGGAGGCATATCTGCTATAATTACTCCTTGTTGGACTTCGTGAAGGGCTTCGGGAGGTTGATTTAGGTGAATTTCTAGCATCATTCTCCGATTCTCGATTCATAGAACGAGCCCTACTTCGACAGGTTTTTGATAGGTGTCCGATTCTTCGGCAATTAAAGCATCTTCTGCTTTCATTTTGGCTATTTTGTTGCATATTTTACAGGATATTTAGGATTTGTAAGAGAGTAGGTTAAAGAATAGTTTAAGTAGTGGCCTCTTCACTTTCCTGGAATCTAATTTCTCTCAATTTTGCGCGTGAAGATCTATATATAGTTTTTGCTGCTTCGTATTCCTGGGCGGCAATCAATGTCTCACTCAACGTCTTGTGATGTTGTAGCCAAAGAGCCTACTGCATTTCCACATCCTGTAGTCCATCAATAAATGCCTGTATGCCAATTTGTTCTAAGAAATCTTTAGGTGCCTGTGGATAGACCAGATGCAGCAATCTTTTAATATCGGCTTAGAGTTCTTGTAGACTCTCATCGTGTTTCTTACTACGAACTTTTAGCTGGCTTTGGAATACCTGTTTCAAATACTGCTGGCCATATCTTGTTTCCAAAGCTTGGACTAGGGATGAGTAACTGGGTTCCTCTTGAGGAAGTAACTGTAGAACGGTTGCTGCCTGACCGCATAGTGACACTATCAATGAAGCCGCCATCTCTTTCTCGGTCCAGCCATTGGTTCTAGCTGCAGCTTCAAATTGGAGTCGATATGTTTCCCATGTTGTCTAACCGTCAAACGTGGGTGGCTTAAGAGTCTTGCTAGTATATTTTTGTGAAACTGGGATTTGAATGTGGCTTGGTTCGGTTATGGATGAAGACGAGGTAGTGTTTTCAGCTTCAATGTTGCTTATCGAAGCTTGGCTACGAATTCTTTTTTCTAACTCCACCATTTCAGCTCTAATTTGATTTTCTAACTCTACTCTTGTCTTTTCCTGTTGTTGTTCTAAATTGGTTTTTAAATGTTGTTGCTGCTGATTAAATGAGTTAGATGCTCTTGCTGTTGTTCTACATTAGTTTTTAAAATATCTTGTTGTACCAAAAGATCTACTCTATTGTTAAGCTGACCAACCTCTTGTTTGAAGGTTTCCTGGATTTGTGGCAAACCGTTCATAATTTTAATCCCTTCTTTTCTACGCCTCTCCTCCTTCTCGTCTTCTTTTTCCTTCTTATGCCTTTCCTTTTCCTCCTATTCTTCCTTTCCACGCTTTTCCTTTTTCTTCTCTTTTTTCCTTCCCACGCCTTTCCTTTTCCTCCTCTTCTTCTTCCTTCCTACGCCTTTCATTTTCCTCCTCTTCTATCTTTCTACGTCTTTCCTTTTCCTCCTCTTCTTCCTTCCTACGCCTTTCCTTTTCCTCTTCTCGCCTTACTCTCTCCTCTTCCATCTTGAAAAACCATGCTGGTAGGCCTAAAGTATCCATTCCTGCTTCGTACTCAGTGGATCTAGTATTTACCATGAACTTTTAATTTGTATCTCACAGCTGTTACCAATGTTACGCAGGTTTTTGGTATCACAATTTATTTCAACTGAACTTTAACAATAACAATGCAACTGATAACATTATCGTGTAACGTCTATCATAAAACTGAAATCTGACGTCAGGCTCCTCGGCTATATAGCCCTTCTTGAAATGCCTAGAATTTTCTTGACAAATAATGACGTTTCCAGACATTTCTGGACTATTCCATCTTCTTTTACTCGTACTTTTACTTATGATGATCACAGCACATTATAGTTTGATGGGTGACATTGCACTTCTTTTCATATTTGTACGTTTCCTATAACGGCCACAGGCCACTACAGGGTGTAGTGTAACAAATGGTGTAACAATGTATTTTGAAACGCACCCCTACATATTCCAATGTAAACATTTTGTAATTATCAGTATCTACGGTCAATATTTCTTTATTATTGTTGACCTAGGCGCCAAATTTATTCTTTTTGTGCATACATAATACAAGAAAGTATCATTTGCAACTCGTTTCCACACTATCCTTGAGGTAGAGCTGATCGGCGCGTTTTTAACGTGATAACCCCAAAAGACCTAATCCACAGTCGATATTTGTATTTATTCGTTAAACTCAGCGTTGTATGTTTGGTTCGCAATGTTTTCTCAGGACATCCCAGTACAGTGTGAATACAGAATCAAATATTTCAATCCTATTTTACTTCAACCACAAGCAGATCCACAACCTTTCTTGCATGATGGCACACATCTGATGTTGGTGATAGCGCAGCAAAATTGAATGAATTTTTTGAGTTCGTATACTGCAGAGACTCCAACTTACACAATTTGCATCTTCGATCTCGCCTGCTCAACATTGTAATTATGTACTTCCAACTTTGTTTGCAGCAATGCGATAAGCCGCATTTTGTTGAAGCTGTTCGATAAAAATTGTTCTTGCGATACAGTTGGAATTATGGATTCATTGAAGAGTATAACAGTTCTGCAGAGCTGCTTCAAGTGGCGGTTTCTTTCCGCAGGTATCTGTCTCGTTTAGCCCTTACATATTAAAAAAATGGCAAATTTTATCCACAATTTACTATGTAGCACGGCAAAGAATTAATAATCGTAAATAATAATAAATAGTCGTAAATAATAATGAATAATAAGTTGAGGTCGAACAGGGGGCACGTATGCTATACCACAAACAAAATATACATGATAACAAATGCACAAAATAATAAATTTGGCGCCTAGGTCAACAATAATAAGGAAATATTGACTGTAGATTCTGATAATAACTAAAATAACAAAACTTTTTTTAAATTAGTTACTAGCTTCGTCAATTTTTCCAGATATAAAGTAAATAGTTTTAAGCGATTTGGTCGATAAAAACAAAAATGAGATTTTTTTGACTTGGTCACTTTTGGCAGTAAGCCGACGATATACAACCAAATGTATCAAATCGGGCATCTGCAGACTCAGAAATACTTACTCTTTTAGAAAAAAAATGTTACATAATTGTTTTATAGCGATCTTCGTCTTAATCCGCGCTGAAATTCTCATTTTGTTGAACATTGCAAATCAACCCTCTACTAAAAATCAAAAGTGTACACGAATTTGTTCTGTACATAATTTATTTAACCTTTTTTTCGATAGCACGTACCACAATGGCGCTATTTCCTGAAAAGCATCGCGACGCAGAGTTTTTATCCCTCCACCCCTCGAGCGGCAACTCCCCGAGGTCGCAAACTAAGGTGTAGTATCAGGGGATCCATGTCTACCATCTCACCAAATTTCATTTTTTCCGACCTTTTGCGAATAGACCCCTTATTCTTTACCCACCGCTTGGACTATTAAATTTTGGTTTCATTATTAACATTTTATATATAATTTTTATTTTTAATTCGTAGATTGGTGCTTAATAATAAAAGTTAAAAAAAAATTACTCATACTTACAACTAGCTTCAAACACAATAGCAGATATAAAATAATTCCCATAAAATCCGACAACCGCCAGTTAATTGAAAATATAAAATAGTTAAAAACATTTATTATATAGAAGAACGTAGAGGTTAACACAATAAAAATCATTTTTCCCATAATACTATTGACCAGAATCGCCGTATTTTGTAGAAAATACAAATTTTTTTGAATTTTTAAAATTTGTTTTGTTAAAGTTGTTCCTGTATACTGATTTTTTAATAATGTTTCATTTATGATATTACGTAAGAGTGAATAACGTTTAATAAGTATATTTGAAATTTTCCATACTGTTACAATTATTCCAGTCATTCTTAAGTGCACTGTAATCCACGTAAGACTACTTAATATACTAATAGAAGTTAGTTTTGGATTAGCTAAATACCATAGTTGACTTAGTTGAAAGCAAAGTATCAACAATATAATAGAAATAAATTTACACACATCATAATATGTCGTTTTTGCGTTTCTCATAAGTCCTCTATTTAGTTTTTCTAGTACGTCAAACAACTGTTTCCAAGATTCTTTGTTTTTAATTATTCCATAATTGCACAAAATATTGAGATAAGTAAGTATGCACCAAAGTATGACATATATAACAATATCTAGCACTTTCATTTTGTATTTTTTTGTTGTTTCCATAAAGTCCAACGGGGTGCAAATTAATCCAAGTAAATGTAAAATAATATAAAAAATTGTAATTGTATTTTGCGTAAACGAAACATTTTGAAAAGGAAAAATTCCAAGGAACCCGCTAGCTGTAACGATACTTTTTAAAAACTGTACATCTGTTACAGTGGTAGAAAAATACTTCTTCATAATGAAGTCTATTCGTTGGTGGTCGAAAAGATATTGACACAAAAATAAATGTTGATTTTCTCATTGTCAATCATTTACATTCATATTAATTTTTAATTAATAATATGTAATAATTTTTAATTATAATTTTCTTACCGTAGTTTACTTATTAAAGGACAGATATTTCAATTAATTATAGTAATTGTTTTTGAATAAATACTCATATGTGTACTAAATATTTAATTTATGTAAATCAGGGAAAAACAATTTCAGTATTAAAAAAAAAAACAAAAAGATTGTGGAACATAACAATTTTTTTTTAGCCCTTGTTTGTAGCAATTTGTCCCAAGACATTAAGCTATTGTTCTGACAGTGAATGACTCGTGTAGATTGGCTCTATTACACCTTCTACCCTTAAGCTTTGTACTTATAATTACTGAAACAATATCTAAATCTGTCTGTTAGATCGGATGGTGTAAACCTCTTGAGTCGCCTTGGTTCGCCTGCCTGTTCAAAAACTCTGTTGGCTAGAACATTGGATGCACTAACACTCTTCGACGATAATTGGCACCAAACTTCTTTTACTGATGCAATAGAGATGTCTTGTTGGATAACTCTATTCGGAACATAATAGGGTGCATTGACGATGCAACGGATAATCTTGTTCTGGAATCTTTGTAAAATTTCTATATTGCGGTTGCTGGCAGAGCCCCAAAGTTGGATTCCATAAGTCCACACAGGTTTAAGAATGGCTTTGTATACCAAGATCTTGTTTTCGAATGATAACTGGGATTTACTCCCTATAATCCAGTACATTTTAATAAATTTAATGCCCAACTATTTTCGCTTTGTGAAAATATTTTACGTTTTTTGTTTGAAAAAGTTGGCAATTGTTGACTTTGACTGGAGAACAGGTTAGATGTGCAAATTTGGTTTCATTTGCCTTAATCCTCCATTTTTGAGCCAGTTTTATATTTTGTCGAAGTTAGTCTACAAATTGTTTGACGCTGTTTTGGGGTTAGTGTAAGATGCCAGGATGGCTGTATCATCTGTATAAGTTGCTACAAGAGTTTCTTTGGTAGAGGAGAGGTCTGCAGTGTAAATCAAGTACAGTATACTGGACCTATGACCAGTAGCGGTTTGACCGTAAGGGCACTTGGGCACGTGCCATAGCATAATAAACAAAAAAAAAAAATAACTTACATATTTTATATTTTCCTCAATGCCTATTATTATTTTATCTAATATTCAGCGCAAACCACGTTGGCACGACACTGGACGACCAAGCGTTGAGCGACGTTCCGAGAATTCCGAAATTAAGTGGAAAATGGGCACAGTAAATGTGTGCCTCTATTGTCTTCTCTCTCATTATGATGCGAAAAACAAGGACAACGACAATATCGCTTAGCAAGAGATGAACACATGCGATGGATTATACGTCACAAGCGGGGCGCTGTCCTCAACGTGACCTGCTGTACCCATGGCACAGATTACCTAGACCAGATACGAATGTACGCAGCGGCATCTTTTCCGACTCCCTTACAAAGGCGATGCCGGTTTCGGCTTAAGGTGCGTGTTTGTTGGACCATGATAATAATTTATTTATTGTGATTACGAAAAAACGTTAGTTGGACCATTAGAATATTTAATTAATAAAACTACAAAGAAAAATTACTTTTTTTTATAAAGCAGTCAAAAACATGATGAAAAAAACTTTTTCGAGAATTTCAAATCTCTGTTTGCATATTTAAGAGTATAAAAAATTCTGAGTCTTATAAATAATTTAATGGTGTACATTTTCGCAAATTGTTGACAAGGATGACCAAATTCTATTTTGATCATCTCATAAAGGTATGCGTTGGAAATTCCAGGCTTAGTTGACAAACTATCAAATAGAGATATAAATATTTTTTCTAATTTGAAAATATAAATGAGAAATTTTTTGCTGGGAGATTTTAAATTGCCAAACACTTTTTTTTCAGAGTCGTATGCTTTAAAATGCTTTAGCAAGTTAAAATTGTTAAGTAAATTGAATTCTTATGAGAAATTTACGCAAATTTCGCAAGAATGGATATGTAATGGTTTTTTGATTAAATAGCCACATACATAGTTAAATGCATTTTGAGTGATCACATTTAGCTCCCTGTAGTCACATTCAAAAATAGTTATTGCCCCAACTGATTGTTTTGAAATATATTTAATTTTTATTTAGCGGAAAACTTGTTTTCCTAAGGGAAAAACGAATCCCGGGATTTCTTTCCAGTGTGTGCCCCACTACCGCTAGAGCCTACGAGCCTTGATATGATAAAGGCTGAAATATTCATTGTTTTATTTTAAGGAGATAATATTAATAAGGAAGACTAAGTTTTATTTTACATTAAAGACCTCTATGCCATATCTTGTCAAAGGCTTGAGAGGTATCAAGAAATACCGATAAGCAGCATTTTCATTTTTTTGCTTCAAAGTCACTATTTGTCTTGTTTACAAGTCTATAGCACCTATTGGAAAGTTCTTGCATTAAATTTCCAGTAATTAGGTCGAATCCTGGCGCATTTTTACTTCACTTATTTTGATTTTTTGTGTGGAATGTACGTTTGAAACGGGGCTTTCAGGTACTCTTTCTCTTCGTCAGCATTTTTCGAGGGAAACTGTTGGACTTCTCTCCGAAGATAGGTTGCAAAGTCCTGCGACCTTTCTTTTTCGTACCTTGCCTAGCTGTTCGTGTCAGTACTGATTAAAAAACAGTGTTGCTGTGGTTTCTATATTTCTCTTGTTACCTTACAAAGTAAGTAATATGTAGCTTCACCAAGAGATATGTCCTCCAGATATTTTTAAATGCCATTGTTTTTATGGTGTGTTAACAATTCTTTTAACTCGGTAGCTGCTTTTTAAACTTTCTTTTGATTTCTACTGTTCTAGATTATTTCCACTTTTTCAGTAACTGTCGTTTTTCTGTTATTTTCTCCTTAATGTAGTCGGGAATCGCTTCTTCTAGTGCTGTTGATTTAATGTCTAGAGTTGCATACCAAGAGTTGTTAACTGCATTGTCTATATCCTTAGCCGCTTTGAGTGCACAATCTAGTGAGATGGATTTATCTATTTTCTGATTAAATAGGTTCCAGTCGTTTCACTTGTTATATAACGAGGGTTTTTTCTTTTTTGTTATTGCGTTTTGGGTGGCAGTACAGAGATAATATGGTTATTGGGGAGTAGAAGCAATTGTTATGAATGAAGAAACTCACTGGGTTTTATTAAACCAACCTCTAAGTGGGCTAACTTTTAAAGTAAGATTATTATCAGCGTTAGACATACATCAAGCAAATGAAGGCAAGTACATATTTTTTCAATTATTGTATTGCCCATACTTGTCTTTAGTTTTTGTGCTTAATAAAGTTTTCGAATTGTTTATTTTCATTAAATAAAGACAGTTTGACAGTTAAGATTACAAAATCACAAATGTCAGTCGTTTTCATATAATTTTTATCAGATTAAAATCAGAATTGCAGCAGTCGGTCATTTATTGGTCACTTGATCCATCATCATTTTGTTGAATATTAGAAAACGCCTATAAGGTCGATTTTGTATTTTAAAGGAGGCGTTTTCTAATATTCTTCGATTTCATCTAGCATTCATCAAAACTGTTCCTTTTATCCATCAGACATTTTTAGATGAGTCATATTATAGCTGAAAATATTGATAATCGGGTCCAAACTGACGTCATCTATACGGATATGACAAAAGCATTTGATAGACTTGATCATAATATTATGATACAGAAACTCTGCGCATTTGGTCTTTCTAATAGTTTGATCACACTTTTTCAATCGTATCTCTCTCAAAGAACACAATATGTTCAATTAAATGGATTCAAGTCTAACAAATATTGCGCCACCTCTGGTATACCGCAAGGTTCAAATTTGGGTCCGCTGTTATTTAATATTTTTATCAACGACATTGGTGACGCTATAAATGTTGATTATTTGCTGTATGCTGATGACTTAAAAATATATTCAGCTATTGAAAATATTTCTGACTGTGAACAGTTGTCGGAAAATTTGAACAAAGTTGTTGAATGGTGCAACAAAAATGGTCTTACACTGAATCCCGTCAAATGTAACGTAATGTCATACACATTAAAAGCGCATCCAATTAAATTCGATTATGTCCTTGATGGACGTTTGCTTTCTAAACCCAACAATTTTATGGATTTAGGGGTTACATTTGACCCAGTATTGTCGTTTAAATACCACATAGATAACATCTCAACAGCTGCAAATCGTATGTATGGATTCATAGTACGAGTGGGCCGTGATTTTAAAAACACAGATACTATTAAATCATTGTATTTCTCATTTGTTCGATCTAAACTCGAATATGCCTCGTTTATTTGGGATCCTTATTATCAAATACACATTTGTCGGATAGAGTCCACACAAAGGCGTTTCCTCAAATACTTAAGTTTTCGGGCAGACCAAATTTATCCACCGATTGGTATTACTCAAAATGCTTTACTGACTAGACACAGATTGACAAGTCTCGACGTAAGACGAAAGTACTTCTCCATAATTACCCTCTACAAAGTTGTTAATTTTAAAATCAATTGTGAAGCTCTTTTACATATGCTTAATTTTAGAATCCCACGCGCAACCTCTCGAAACACTGAATCATTTTACATAGCGACTCCTCGGACAAACGTTCTGAAGTTTTCACCTGTATATAACATGTGTAATAATTATAATAATATTAGTGAACAGTTGGATATATTTAATTGCAGTGTTAAAAACATAAAAACACATTGTTTAAAATAATTTTGAATTTATTTACTGTAATTTTAGATTAATTATCTATATGCCTATTGTTAAACTGTTTTCTTTCAAATGTACTCCTGTTCTGTAATTGGGTTTAACCTGTTGAACAATGTATAAATAAATAAATAAATAAATATTATATTATATTATATCAACTGGTTGTCAACCAATCCTTTAACTTGATTGTATTGATCTTAGAGCATATAAGGCTAGAGGTATTACTCAAATGTGTTTATGTACTGAGGGGGGTAACCCCTTCGGTGTTAGGTACACGACGCTTTATGATTGGCGAGTTAGGTACACGACGTTTTATGATTGGCGAATTTAAATAACGCGCGTTTTTATGATAAATGACATTTCATTAGACGTCTTGTTTTCGTTTTTAAAAAGATCGTTTTTTGTGACTACTGAAGACAATTTGGACGAGGTGCCTCTATTATAATCTTTTAAAGGTGTTTTTAAGCTATTGCATAGCTTTTACCGCGGGCTTTGAGTGCGGCGACCGAATCAAGAAATTCCGTAACGACCGTAACGAAAAAAAACCTAACACCCCTCACTCCGACTGGTACAGCTATGCGGCGTTAAACAATATTAACTTCTCATTTATTCAATAAAAGAAAATTGAAAAATTGAAAAATCGAAAAATCGAAAAATCGAAAAATCGAAAAATCGAAAAATCGAAAAATCGAAAAATCGAAAAATCGAAAAATCGAAAAATCGAAAAATCGAAAAATCGAAAAATCGAAAAATCGAAAAATCGAAAAATCGAAAAATCGAAAAATCGAAAAATCGAAAAATCGAAAAATCGAAAAATCGAAAAATCGAAAAATCGAAAAATCGAAAAATCGAAAAATCGAAAAATCGAAAAATCGAAAAATCGAAAAATCGAAAAATCGAAAAATCGAAAAATCGAAAAATCGAAAAATCGAAAAATCGAAAAATCGAAAAATCGAAAAATCGAAAAATCGAAAAATCGAAAAATCGAAAAATCGAAAACGAAAAATCGAAAAATCGAAAAATCGAAAAATCGAAAAATCGAAAAATCGAAAAATCGAAAAATCGAAAAGTCGATAAATCGAAAAATCGAAAAATGAAAAATCGAAAAATCGAAAAATCTAAAATCCTTAAATAATGAATAGTATTTATCCCGTGATACCATCTAATCCAGTATAATGTTTATCTTTCACCTCAATAACTTCTAGTAAATCATCTCCAGAAATATAGTCAATAAACATACTATTTTGAGTCCATGGTAAAGAAACAACTAGTGCTTATGACATCGTTAGAACTTCTACAGATTTTATTGATAATGTCAATTGGCGTGTCAATATAATAGTTGTTGAACATATTATATATACTACGGGTTTTCTTATCCATCTTATCCATCAACAACAGTATTGATAAATATATTTTCAATACTATCACTATCCAAAGTAGGCTTTTGCGCAAACTTGACGTTTTCGGCAAACATTAATAGCGGATTCGACTGGCTGCATTAATGCGCATTTAGTTCGACTTTTTTGAGTGGTGTCTGTTCGACTGACAAAACCTAATGAATTAAAAGTCAATTATTGCATTCGACTCAAATTGCTCGGTATCAAAGCATAGTGAAATTTTTGTTCGACTGGCAGGCGTTCTTGCTCAAAGTTCGAATTTTTTGGAACTGTACTTTTTTCCAGTGCCAGTGTAATTTAGGAGGTTAGGAATTATTTAATATATTTAAATATATTGCCATCTTTGTTTTTATTATTAGTGAGAATGGAAAATCTTTGAAATTAATAGAAATTTAATTTTTGGTTTGGCAACTATAAATAAATATCGTTAAAACTTTGTTAGAAACCTGAAATGTCAAGAGCTAACTGTGCCAGTCAAATAACGATAAAGATGCGCTACACCAATGTCGAATTCTAGCTCGTGCTTGCTGTGTACACTGCTAGATATAAATTTGAATTATAAAAATGCTACCCAAAATCAATTCAGAACTAAAAGCGCTTTGTCATCGAGCAAGAGCATTTGAGTCGAATCCACTATAAGTGACAGCTTTGTCGCTCGCCGAGCGAAAAACTTGACAGCTTTGTTGCTCACCTAATTTAAATTAGAAGTAATACAATATTTCTTTTTAATAAATTGTTTTCAAATTATTTGTACGTAGTTTGATGTTTTTTGTTTTATTATCCAAGTTAACATTGACTTTGAATATCAACTCCGTTTTTCATGAATAACGTAGATATGGGCAACACATTATACACTACTTACGACAACCGCTTTCGAGAGATTGCCAACTTTCTGTCTCAAACAACAAAGTATTACTTTTCGCTCTTAATATACAAATAGCTATTTTATTTCATACTTTTTCCAGTTAGAGCGCTTTTATTTGTACGAGTAATATGAACCATTGATTTGTTTAAAAAAAATTAGTTTTATAAGGTCCCTATTTTGTCTGATAGTCAGTGGCGGCTTGTCTGTAAGGGATGCAAGGCTACATCCCCTCAGTAAAAGGAGAAACCGATTTAAATATAAAATGAAAATGTATTACCTTATCTACCCATACTACGTTTAACAAACAAAATATTATATTCTACGTGTATTGATAACTTTCAAAAAACAACTACGTTTACAAATTTTTAGATTTTTTTTATATTTACAATCAGTGTTTATTTTATTTTAAATTTATTTAACTAAATGCATATTAAAACAGACTTATAATTTACTTAATTAAACAATGTTTTAGTAATTTGAGAATGTGTTACAATTATTACATGAATGTTTATAACTTCAAATAAGACAAAAACTTTACCCTATTTCTAACAATAATCAGTCTGCTATTAATGAGTGCAAGCCAAAAGATGAAGTCGTGGGTGGCATTAATGACGTTTCGCGTGTACATACATTCTTAATTTGCGCATACGTTAGCGTGTACCTAGACACAACTAAAACTTAAACTTTCAGGTCTGGGAAAGCACCGAATGTTACTTTGTGGTTGTAAAAACCTTATTAATATAGTATAAAAATATTTTGTTGGGTTACGAATATCTTGTGTTCCGGGTTCCGGTTAGATTAGGGCATTTTTATAACATGGCAAATAGTGTAAAAAATATTTTAAAAACTAATTTTTTCAGACTTTGCTTTTTCTAAAAAATCCCTTAATAAATCTTTGGTACGGCCTACTTCCGATTTAAATCCGACTCAGGCAGACACAAATTCAAAAGGTTCTTATACAAAACGATTTTCAAGGCAAAACCATATATTAAAAAAACGAATTAGGCAAGTATTTTAATGAATTAAAATGTAAATGTGACAAAAATAATAGGTACCTACTTTTACATAGCATTGACAACAAAAAGTGGTTGAACACAAGTAATTCAGGTTAAGATACATAAAAAGTGCTTAATTAAAGAAATACTAACAATCGAATCTCTAAAGTGCTTTGGTAAGTTTTGGTAAATGTTACAACATATCTTTAAGACTATTTGTCAGCATTAATAGATTTTTAAGTTTTAAAATAATTCATCTTGTAAACAGCAAATTGAGTACTATAGTTATTAAACTACGGTAAAATTTAGCGCAGAAACTTGTCTGTTGTTAGCTGAAGTGAATATATAACTTTGTTTGATAAAAGTTAAATAAATGGCTTATACTTACAACTTGCTCTAAACACAGTAGCAAATGTATAATAACAATTTCAATAGTATCCAAAAACCAAAATTCAGAAGAAAATATAAAATAGTTAAAAACATCTAATATATTAAAGAACGTACAGGATAACACAAGAAAAATCAGTTTGCCCATAATATTATTGACCAGAATTGTCGTATTTTGTATAAAATGTAAATTTTTTTGAATTTTTAGATTTTTTTTTTAAGTTGTTCCCGTCTACTGATTTGTTTCTTTTATGATATTACTTAAGAGTGAATAACGTTTAGTAATTATATTTGAAATTTTCCATAATGATATAAGCACTCCTAAGCTTTTTAACTGCGCTAAAATCCACATAAAAGTACTTAATACGTTAATAAAAGTTAGTTCTCGATTAGTTAAATACCACAGTTGACTAAGGTTAATGCAAAGTATCAACGGTATAATGGAGATCAATTTGCACAAATCATATGTTGATTTTGAGTTTCTCATAACTCCTGTATTCAATTTGTCTATTATCTTAAGCAATTGTTTCCAAGATTTTTTCTTTTTAATTGTTATTCCATAAATGCACAAAATATTAATATAAGTGAGGTGGCTCTGAAATATCCCATACATAATGGTATCTAGAACTTTCAGTTTGTACCTTTTTTTATTTTTTAAAAAATCAAATGGGATGCAAATTAATCCAATTAAATGTAAAAGAAGCTAAAAAATTGGAATATATTTATGTATATATTATATATATTATTTTGACTGTTTTTTAAATTAAATTTTTTTTTATTCAAAAATGGTTTACTTTTTATCACCAGCATTCGTCCTCGTTATTCCTTTAATAATTTAAAATAAATAAATATACTAAATTTATGTCGGATTAAGAATTTTATATATAATTAAAATATTTCCTGTATTTATTTTTACATTTAAAATTCGTTAAAAATTATACATTAAAAAAATCTATTAAAATTAATAAAAAATTTATCAAAATTCATAGGTTACACACATAACACTATTTTGTAACAGTGTCATAATATAGTGTACAAAATTATTACCTTTATTCCGTATTTACTCCAACAAAATACTATTTTCTAGTGATTTTAATGTTAAACAGAAAGAGTTTGTTTGCCGTCCTCAACCCAATAAATTTAGTGAGCGCATAAAATGTATTTTAGTTAAAAAAAAATCGCAAAAACTTATTATATTTTGTTAAAAAGAACACGACTTTTTTCATTTAAATGTATTTCATATTTTTATGACTACTATGAGATTGACAATAGACGAAATGATGAAATCGACCTGTGAAACAAAATTGTTAATGAAGGTGAAAGGATTATATCAGGATTATTAGGTAGGTAAGGTACTTACTGATATAATATTACGGAACAAATAAGTGGTTTTATGCTTGTCACAAAATGGGAATTTTTATAAGGTTTATTGCAGGTAAAAATTCGTCTCGTCACAAAACGGGAAACATTTTACCTGAAAAAGGTCGCGTCACAAAACGGGACGGCACAAAATAGGAATATACCAAAAGTTACATCTCCCCAAGAAAAGATTCCAAGGAACCCGCAAGCTCTGACGATAATATTCAAACAATGTACATCAGTTGTGGTGATTGAAAAATACTTCTTCATAATGAAGTCTGTTCGTAACTAGATAAAAAATATATTGAAAGGAAAATTGATTTTGATTTCTTCATTATCAATCGTTCACATTTATATTACTTTTCAATTAATAATATGTATTAATTTTTATGTATAATTACTTACAGTAGTTTACTTACTGTGTACTAGATGATTTAACTCAAATTATAGAGAAAACAATTTCCTACAAAGAACCTAAAGAAATTGTGGTTGTGGCAATGAAAAACATTGTATTTTATGCAAATTTGATTTAAACAAAAAAATAGTAGTTTGTGTATTAAGAGTTGATATGGAAAATCTACTCAAGTTGTAAAGTATATTTTTTCTACGACCCACTAATAAAAATCTACAAATTTAAAAAATTATTTTAGGTTATTCAGACAAAATAACTAATTTTAAAATAATTTATGAATTTTAGTAATTTATGACATAAAATAAACATAAAAAAGGATTCGTTTAATTAGTACCAGGTTCAAACCCTACTAAGTAAAGTTTTGTCCCCACGTTGGGCGCCAAATATGGTAGGTTACTATTTGCTATTAAAACTATTAACAAATTTATATTCAATGAATGTATGAATCCTTTAAAAATATAAACATTAATTTTTGGGTTAAACCATATTTTAAATACAATACTTAATATATTTTTATAAAATAATAGATACTTTCGCCAAAAATTTGCAACCTTAATTACATTAATTTTTAGAATTGTTTTACTTATATATTTTAAATATAGAAAAATCTCTGAAAATTAATAATACGTCTATTGTTTACTGTATTTCTATAAAAGTAAAATTTGGCTTTAAAAATTATATCTTAAATGAGTAAAACCAAATTTGATAGATTTTCACAAAACGTCTTTTTCAAATGTGACTGATTTACAATTCGGTGTCTAATATATATGCGAAGTAATTTAACCAAACAAAGTAATTAAGAAACTACATCAATAACATAAAATAAAGTGACTATTTAAAGTAAATAAGGGTACTTAAGTAATTATGATATCAATACGGTAGTTGTTGTTTGTAAAAGAATGATTTTCAGCCAAAATATGATTTGAGTACCTAAGTAGAATTAGTTTTGTATTTTGTATAGCTATTATATTATTCGGAATAGCGCTTTTTGAAAGTACGGCCTGTTTGACCAATATACAATTTTGGACAACTACCACAATTTAATTTATATACCCCTGATTTATTATTAGGATTAATTTTACCCTTATTGTTTTTAATATACTTCCCAAACGTATTATTGGTTACCTTTTCACTAGGAGCTCCAATATATGTAAGAGTCTTATATCTGCAATTTTGATCTTCAATTATGGGATAAACTTGTTGAATAGCATGTTTAAAAAGTTTTTTCCCTAAAATGTTGTCTACTAACTTTGAATTATAATTATTGTTTACTACGATTTGTTTAATGATATTTAGTTCTTTTGTGAAGTTCTCTTTGGTCATTGGTAGATTTAATATAATATGAATTTTCATCAAGTAGAGGCCGAAACAATAAATAATTTAAAAGAAGCTAAAACTACCTTTTTGGCACTATCGTATTTTAAATTACTTTTGCAGTGTGCAATATGTATACAAAATATTTTGTTTTTCAACGGTTGTAAGAAACACAATGTGTTTCCAAATTATATGAGATTGAAAACTCATAACAGTACTCCAGGAGCGGAAAAAGGAAAAGAAGCAGGATTAAAGAAGTGATTGTTAGAAGATAAGAAAAAAGAATATTCCAAAAGACTGTTTCAGCATATACACTAAGGTAACACATACTGAATTATCTCACAGATTACATTTTATAGAATTTGAAATTGTAGATAAAAACATTAGAAAGCAGATTAGTCAAATTATCCATAAAAAATTTATTAGAAGACGGAAAAAATTAAAATCATTTACTTTTAAAAAATCCATAATACCTAAACAAAAATCAGAACGGAACACAAATAAAATATCTAATCATACATTTTTTTAAAAGATTTGTTAACTTATTTACCACAAATTTCTCTGATTCAGAACAATCTCTAATAGAAAAAGGGTTTAAACATAACATCGCACTTAAGATAAATACTTCAAACTTAGAAATTTTAGGAATAGAAACAGAAATCGCTTTAAAAGATTCATGTAATACTTTGTCTCATAAATATCATACTGCGAACATAATTAAAACACAATTTTTACATAATAACAATTCAAATCAAGATAGTAAGTTAATTAAAACTATAAAGGATAAAGCAAAACAGAATAATATCATATTCACTCGTGCTGATAAGGGAAATACAGTAATTGCTATTAATAATATAGATTATATTGACAAAACTCTTTCAGTTTTACAAGCAAGCAATAATTATAGCATACTTAAATTTGATCCCATAGATAAATATCAAAAAGAACTAAAACGTAATATTCAGGATTCAACAGC
This sequence comes from Psylliodes chrysocephalus, assembly GCA_927349885.1. Taxonomy (NCBI): domain Eukaryota; kingdom Metazoa; phylum Arthropoda; class Insecta; order Coleoptera; family Chrysomelidae; genus Psylliodes; species Psylliodes chrysocephalus. The sequence continues at coordinate 77,057,813 of OV651814.1, read as the reverse complement.
AATTTTTAATTCTAGAGAAAAATTCAAACTAATACAAATGAACCCTTAACCACCACAACTTTATTCTTTAATAATATTACACAAAGAGAACTATCCTATTAGGCCAGTTGTGTCATTTGTCACGGCTCCATCAATTAAACTTTCACATACATTAATTAAACTTAAACAAGATAACTGCAAATTCCATTCAAAGTACAGTATAAAAAATTCTTATGAATTAAGAGAAAAATTAAAAAACATTAAATTAATTAGTAACACAAAATTAGTATCATTCGATGTAACAAACTTATTTCCTAGTATACCTCCTAAAGAAACAGTTAAGCTAGTAGAAAACTTATTAGATCGTAATCAAGTCAATATTATAATCGAAGAAGAAATCCTAAATTTGTTAAACATTTGCCTAAAACAAAATTATTTTCAATTTCAAAATAACATCTACTCAGCAAATGAAGTTCTTATTATGGGGAACCCATTAAGCCCGTTGCTTCCAGAAATATTTATGGATAATATAGAACATAAAATTTGTAGCAATAATTTAAGTAAACATTGTCTTTATTGGCATAGATATGTTGACGATATACTGACTGCTTTTACTGGTACTAGTAGACAGTTAAACTTTTTATTAGTTTTTATCAATACTATACACCCTAATATTAAATTTACTATGGAAAAAGAGAAGGACAATTCAATTGTTTAGACTTAAATATTATTAAAATTAATAAAGGCCATAGTTTTGGGATGTTTCATAAGCCATCACATACTGATATTACAATAAATAATAGTTCATCTTATCATTAAACAAATTGCAGTAAACTATAATTATAATTCAAAGTTAGTAGACAACATTTTAGGGAAAAAACTTTTTAAACATGCTATTCAACAAGTTTATCCTATAATTGAAGATCAAAATTGTAGATATAAGACTCTTACATATATAGGAGTTCCTAGTGAAAAGGTATCATCGTATTTAAAAAAACCAAAATATTAACGTACCAATAATACGCTTGGGAAGTATATTAAAAACAATAAGGGTAAAATTATTCCTAATAATAAATCGGGGGTATATAAATTAAATTGTGGTAGTTGTCCAAAATTGTATATTGGTCAAAAAGCGCTATTCCGAACATTATTAATAGCTATAAAAAAAAACAAAAATAATTCTACTTACTCAAATCATATTTTGGCTGAAAATCATTCTTTTACAGACAACTTTGAAATTTTACATATCGCACTATGAGTACAACACCACCATAACTCAAAAAACAATTAACTGAGAAAATGGCGTTTGAAGTTTACAGATTTTTTATTTTACAGTTTGCTATCTATTACATTTTTATTTATTTGGATTTCATGATTCTTTAAACCCTCATTTATGACCTTCTCTTTAGTTAATAAGCAAAATTTAATTGACAAATTGTAATAAATTGTCAGAAAATAGAAATATGTTGTTATTGCACTAACTTTATTCGTGCTATTGTGGAATATTTGCCAAATAAAGCAACTTGACTGTGGGGTTTCTTGAAACTATTTAACAAAGCTGGCCAATCAGACACTTGAAATGTGACAATTTGCTTTGGAAAGACATTATACAGATTGTCTCTAAACGTCCATCAGATTTACTAGGGATTAAAAATTTTAAGAAACCGACAGTAAGTACAATAAAAATGTTTAGCACCTGTTATCTTTAGAGTAAAAAGCTAATTAAAAAATTATCTTCTAACATTATCTAACATTTCTAGGATTATTGCCGCACACGAGGATTATCAAGAATGTAATTTTTGTAAAAACAAAAAAAAATTAAAACTGTTTGCTTGGACGTGAACATAATCATGTTTCGTCTTTTTTAAATTTAAATTTGATATTGTTTTATCACGAGAGAAACGAGACGAGACAAAGGCTCTCTCGAGTGAGAGAAGCGCCTTCTCGTCGAGACGAAAGAACAGTTTTCTCTGGCCCTACGAGACGAGACGAGAAAAAAAATGGACGTTGAATTTTTCGTTTAATTTTTTTTTGAAATTATCAAATACAAAATAAGTAAGAAAATTTTTTTTATATAATTTTTTACGTGATACCGAAGACGAAGACTTCTTCTGAGGTGGCACCAGACTTCTTCTGAGGTGGCACCAAAGACTTCTTTTGAGGTGGCACCAAAGACTTCTGAGGTGGCACTAAAGAGTTTTTCTTTTTGTGGTAAAACCAACAAATTTTGAATTAGGTTGCTCTTGCAATCAACAAAACGCGTACGCGCATAATAACTGTAACGGGTTTCTGCAAAATTTCGACTTAGGTTTGTCTTGCAGTAAAGAATATCTTACAAGATTATTTAAGAATAGAAGAATGTAAAACATATTTTGACTTATGGTAGTCTTCATTTAAAGAAATGGCTAATTTAGTTACTTATAATACTTTAAAACTAAATATGTTGGTATTATATTTCTGCATTTCAAAAGTTCAAAAAGGAACAACAATATTTTTAGTTATGTTGATGTTGTATCAGGAAAAGTATTTTCAGGAAAAATTCAATAGTAACACTTCTGTTATTTATAGAACAGTCTTTCGATTTAGAGATATGTTGGTATTGTATTATCAAAGTTAGCTTCTAGAACACTATAACACCGCACAAATCTCAAAATCGATTTTGAGTTATGGTTGTCTTGTACTCATAGTGCGATATAGAAAATAACAGCATTAAACTAAACCATTTAGAAACTCTTGAAATAAATAGATTTAAAAATTCAGATAACCTACTAAATGATCAATTAGATATTAATAACTCACCTTTATTAAATCTCTTTCCTAGTTTTCTGTGAGATAATCCCGGTAATATACTAACTTATTATCTGATTACTTAAGTACCCTTATTTACTTTAAATAGTCAGTTTATTTTGTCATGTTATCGATGTATTTTCTTAATTTTTTTGTTTGGTTAAGTTACTTGGCATATATATTGGACACCGAATTGTAAATTAGTCACATTTGAAAAAGAAGTTGTACTTCTAAACATGTCATGTGTAGTGTTTTTAATTTTTTACTCATTTAAGATAATATGGATTTTCATCAAGTAAAGGCCGAAACAATAAATAATTTAAAATTTATACTTACAATAAGTTGTGTGCATAACGTTATATTTTTAAAATGTACTTTATATATCTCAAATATGGTGATAGAGTGGTCGATATAGAGAACAAAATGAAAAACATTCAAAATATTTATGAACGTAGCAGCTAACACCACGAAGAACATTTTTCCCATAATATTATTAATTAGAGCTACAGCTTTATTTAACGTAGTCAAATCTCTTTGAATTTTTATCTTGCTTTCATCAAAAAGGGTTGTTTCCATCCATTGTTCTGAGAATACGGCCTTTGTGAGGTCACACAAATATAAATATCTGTTTGATAGTACTCTTGAAATTATCCAACTAATTAAAGTTACACCAGCGATTTCCAAAAAAATCAAAATATAAAAAAAACCTGCAATTGTATGCACCAACGAACCACCTTCGCAAAATTGACTGTACTGATAAGAAATTGATAAAAATAGACATATAGAGAGAATAAACGCATTTATTTTAGTTTTAGTATTAATTATGTAAGCTTTCTTATTTTTTTCCATATAACTAAAAAGGACACCCCAAGATTTTCTCTCCCGAAATATTCCATGAAAACAAAGAGCATCAAGGAATAGAAATACTGCCTCCGAAATTCCCATCACTATTATGTCTGGTAGGTCCATTTTAAAATCAGTGATGACCTTCTTGAATTGAATTGGAATGATAATTAATTCAATCAATTTGAAAATTAGTAAGCCAACTAAATGCACATTTCTTGCAATTGTATTCTCGACCAGGGGAACAATTCCACAAAATCCACATATTTTAAAAATTAATTTAAGAATATGAAGATCGCTTTTAGAAATTGTTAGGTAATTATTCATAACGAACGATTTTTTTAGTAAAGCGTTAAACTTGACAACTCGTAACTATTATTCTAACTATGATTCTCCTTACTAACAGTTGCATATATTCAATTTAATTATTTCTACGTACTTATTGACAACCAGAATGATAATTCAATATAAATAATTTATGCTGATTCATGTTTTAATTTATTAACAAGCGACAAGAATTTTGAGGTGAAATTTAATTTATTTTCTCTACGATTAATAGTTTACAATTAAATTTATTTTATGGGTTTTAAGATTATTAAATAAACATACTCCCCACTAAACGTGAAACATTACCAATCTTTTTTGTAACGTTTTTCATAGAGAATTTTCTTGATATATTTTTAAAACGGTACTAAAATATCCAATAGATGTTTAAATTTTAACATTATATTCATTTAAATTCCTCGCATATATCTACAAATGAAGTTTTATGTACGCTGGAATACTTGAATTAGCAGTTACATAAACATATTTTGTACTTATTTTTAGTTACTTCCTGTGACAAACATTTATACGATGTTAATTTATATAACTCACAATAATATTGCATACAGGTCAGCACAGTAATGTGAACAAGTTACACATCTTTAAGATGGCTATCTTTAGTCTTTACATCGCAGGCCTAACAGTTCGTCCCGCATTCATAGATGGAGATACTAATGAACGCTTGCTACTTACGTAACCGGCAGTACTGCATTATGGAGCAGTCTGTTGCCTGGTATTAAGTATTTTATCAAAGTTTTTACTTTTATATTCGTTATTAATTTAGACCATTGTATTATCATATAGAGGTAGGCGATTCGATTCAATTTGGATATTCATATCGATTCGATTCGAAATAAAAAAGATTCGTATTTTGATACTAAAGATTCGAGTGACCGAACGAATTAGACACTCCTGCTGATTTAACATTATTCGTATCTCGTATATACCGTATATCGTACTTTCGTACAAATTAAATATACAGTACGTTTTTAAACTTCGTACATACTAATATAATTCGAAATATTTTTACGTCCAGTATTTTGTATTTCGTTCTATAATATTGGTTCGATTTGAAATATCCGAGCAGTGTTCGTATCTTTTTCCACCACCATGTTAAAGTAAAATATAGCAACCAGCACGTTTGTTTTTACACTGATTCTACTACTTAAATTCGAGCAATAAACAAAATATTAAGAGATCGTATAGAAGACATTATTTCTATTTATATAAATGAAATATATAATCAAATAAAAAATGAAAACTTTTGACACAAGGCATAAGCGACAAATGACATTTGAGTAAGAGGTGATTGTGTCGAAATAACGAAATAACGGTTCCAACTGTTACAAACCTTATTTACTGCTTTTGGGTGGATACTTTTTTAGGATAAACATCAATATGTGATTGTCCTCTTTTCCTCTACACTCCATACTATTTTTATTTTGGAATAATGGAGGAGGATGAACAACATTCACTATATCTCGGTGGTGGGAGCGGTCAAGTAACCTGTAACATTCAATATAAAGTTTCTTGACGATGGATTTGTTTGTGGCACTGGAATAAATACATGCTTGTAGATGTTAATATCAACAAAAAATATTATTATAAAATATGTTGGCTCATTTTGATGAATTTGTGATTAATTTTCCATTGTTCTCCATTCATTGTTAATATTTTAATGAAATATTAATTATGCTTATTTGTTACAGGTATGTTACTTGTAGCCATTCCTGGTAGTTAAATAAATAGGTAAGTCCAAATAGATTTGAATCGTTAACTTACGAGGATGAATCAAATATAAACCGGAATTTCGTTTTAAAATTTTTTATTAGTCAGTTAATAAAAATTTAAATACATCTTATTTTTCTACATAATCTACTCTCTTATTTACATATTTTTACCACCTGGTTGAAAGTTTTTTAATTCCTGTATTAAAGAATTAAGCTGGTCATATTAGTAGCCAATTGCGCACGAATGTTTCTATACCTACGTCGTCCTCAAAGTGGTGACTTCCCAGTTCTTCTTTAAGTGGTTCAAACATGTAGTAGTAACATGGCGACAAATCAGGACTGTAAGGCGGGTGTTCAAGTGTTTTCCATCGCATTATGCCTTAGTCAAAGCAGCTGTGTGTGGCCGATCGTTGTCATGAAGCAGAATCGCACTTAGGATAGGCAAGTCTCACCCTTTTTGCCGATAGGCAAGTTTCACTTCACCCAGCAGTTGGCAGTAGTACTCAGCATTAATTGTACGGCGTTTGTGCAGAAAATCAAGCAGCCGTACACCTCTGGAATCCCAGAATTTTTCCGGCAGAAGGTCGGGTCTTGGCTTTCCGTGGTGCTGCCTCTCCAGGTTTTCGCCACTCCTTGCTTTTCCGCTTTGACTACGGGGTGTAATGATGCACCCATGTCTCATCACAGCTTACCATATGTCCCAACTTGTCATCCCCTCTGCTCGATATGGTGCCAATAGCCTTTCACGCAGGGCAAGACGGTTTACTTTGTGTTCTTTCGTCAAAAGGCGAGGAACCCATCTTGCACACACTTTTCGGTGACCACCCAAATCATCGGAAATGATTGATTGCGCACTCCCGTATGATATTTCGACGTGATCAGCAATTTTCAGGACTGTAACGTGGCGATCACCTTTAATCAATTCATGAATTGCACGAGTATTTGCCCCATTGATGCTTGTTCTGGGTCGGCGTGCATAAGTCACGTTTTCCACTACCTCTCGACCGTCTGAAATTTTTTTTGCCAGTCGTAGACTTGAGTCTTTGGAAGGTTTTACGCCCTTCCGCCTCAAACATTTGATTATAGCGCGTTGCGCAACAGACGGGTGCACCTCCTCCTCAGACATGATGCTACTAACAGCTGATCGTAGGGATGCGCATGAAGTATCGATGTATCGATTTTTCGGTTTTGATTATCGATGTAACATCAATGTTTTTTTATCCGATGTTATTAGTTAACAGTGAGTTTTTTTATCCGATGTTATTTGTTAGCATTGATATTTCAATTAGCATCGATGATTTTCTTTTCAATGTTTTTTTGTTTTTGGTTAAGCGTCACGTTTCAATTGATGGTTTGAATTCCTCTTTTTGTTCAGCGTTATTCTTTTTTTTGCTCTTTAATTAAAGTTTTTGAAAAACCTCGATGTTTACAGACACGTTGATGTACGGAAAAACGAACATCGATATTTAGAAAAATCGATATTTTCTTTTGAGATTTTTTTTATAATATCGATTTTTTTTTCTCCTGGGCTCGTCTGACTCTGTGTCTCCGAATAACACTGAAGCCTATTGGCTTATTGTGTTTTACCCTATGTTTGTTCATAGCACCCACTCTGTCACCTTTGTACTTTGTACAAGTTTGTACAGATCCTTGAGTGAGTGGGTTCTATACGTTGTTGGATCAACCTGGGGTTGTCCAAAAAGAGCCTGTATTTTGCGCTCTAGAGCTTCGCATTCGCACAGTATGTGTTTGGCCGTTTCTGGTTTCTTGTGACATAGTCGGCACATGAGTTCCCCATTGTACATGCCAATTTTATTCAAGTGTCCCTTTACTGGGGCGTGCCCAGTCATGAACCCTGTTATCACTTTCAACTGGTTCCTATTCATTAAAAGTAGTTCTCCAGTTCTTTTCGGACATGGTCTGCCTATGAAGGCTTTTCCATGTGCCTGTTTTGGGGTGCTTCCCCAATAGTTGATATGTTGTTCCCGAATCCACTCGTTTATGAAACCCCGGACTGTTCTTTTTGGTAGTCTTGGGTTTATGTCTGGTTCCGGTGCGTCTTCTGACCCTCTTTCGTCAGCCTTTTCGTTGCCTTCGATCCCTTGGTGACCTGACACCCAAAATAGTTTTACTCTATTTCGGTCTGCCAGTGTTCTTAGTTCTTCGATGCATTCCCATACCAGCCTCAACGTAACTTTCTGACTCGATATGGCCTTAAGTGCCGCTTGGCTATCTGACATTATTTGAATATGCGGATTTTCGACAGCTCTTTCATTGTTCGTTTTTGCACATTGCAAAATTGTGTATATCTCGGCCTGAAATACCGAGGAATGTATTCCTATAGCATAGCTATGGTTATTATCAGGGTTTTTGGATATAATATCGATAGTCTGTATTCGATGTATCATTTGATGTCAACATCGATGTTTTAAAAAATTTGCGCATCCCTAGCTGATTGACTCCGCCACGCCGAATAGACGTGCTCCCCTCCTCTTGACATCCCTACCTAAGTATATATCAGTATACTGCATCACTCCTGTTTATACCATTGGCGCGCTAAACAGAAAATTCCGGTTCATATTTGATTCAACCTCGTATTATTATTGCGAAATATAAATAATATTTGCTGCGACTCTTTTTATTTTTCTAAAAATTGCAGTAGAGAACTTTTTCGGCTGAATAAACAGGACCTACCTATGTTTATATTTTATACCATTTTATATAATAAATAATTATTTTATAATGTTATACGTAACTAATAGGGAAAATAAGACCTCTGATGCAGAAAAGGTTATTTAGAACAGGCACGACTCTGGACAGTACATTCTTTTCAGGTTGTACGCCACAGGCTTATTATTTAACCTCTTTAAAAGGTTCATACCTAATATTGAAAAAATCCAACTTTATCTATTTGACATCTGGTAGACTACTGTTTATAATTGAGTCTATTAACGAATTTTACTAAATAGAGTTGCTATTATATAGTTTGATATCAAATTCGAATCGAAACTTTAAACTGAATCCCACCCCTGTTCTCGATCTAGGTGGTTCCAGCATTGCACTAGAATTTAGAGATGTACAGTTGCAAATCCATAAAAGTACAGTACGGTGCTTTAGATGATGAATACATTATCGTTAAGGATATAAAAAATGGGAAAATCTATAGAATATTTATATGTTCAATAAAAGTCAGTGGATGCTGAGAACAGAAAGTATAAAATTTAATAATAAAAAAATATTATTTTTCTACACCCACATAGATATTAGCTTATCTACGCACATATTACAAAACAGTATGCTATTGCCTTCAACTGGACGAATATATTTTATATCCATTCTAGGTGCAAAAAAATTAAATCCACCAATCACAGTTCATATTTTGATCAACCGACTGGTATTATTTTTAAAATTTTAAAAAAGTGACTATTCTGTCAAACTAACTGCCAGTATTATTTTTAGTTATTGAGAATAAACATACACTAAAATGAGTTATTCTTGTGTACAACTCTAGTGGATTGTCCATAGTTACTCTTGTTGCACAAACTACTATTCTTTCAGAGATACAAATATTCTTACATTAAGAAACCTAGTTTTGTGCATATAAGAGAATAATAATAAAATGATATTGGTAGCAATAAAGAAAAACAAATAGACACTAAAATAAAAACTAAATAAATACAAATTTAAAAATTAAATAATACAAACTTAAAAATTAAATAATAAAACTTACAAATCCAATTGGGGCATAGAGTTGTAATATTAGTTAAAATTAGGTTATCATTAGTAAGGAATGAAAGATTTTAACTGTCACTATCTTTATTTATTTAAAACACAAGAAATACAAATAATAACAAAAGTGAGGCAAATGGCCTTAATAGTTGAAGAAAAGGCACAAATAAAATAATAAAAATAAACATTTTACTCATTATTCTGAACCGTTTGTGTGGCTGTGGGCACGTCTCATGAAATCTGTCTAAAAATCCCCCACCTCGACTACTTTTTATTATTGACGGTTGGTGGTGGTGGTGGTGCGTGCGCTCCCGTAACTTGTAGATTGTAGACACCATTTTATCTAAGATAGACTGGCCCTTTACACCCTTTGTCCGCGTCACATACCAGACGGGGAAAAGGGTAACGTACGTTGTATATAGACGTAGTAGTTCTGGAGCAGAGCTGGGCAAGTACTCGAATATTTTTACTCTTATTTCGATTACGAGTAGAATAGCTACTCGTAATGTTTACTTATAAGTATTTTTTATTTAAAGTAATTATTACTCATACTTACAAGTAAATTTAAATCTACTCGTAGAATGTACTTGTAAAATACGAGTATTATTTTACGAGTAGTCAGCATTTTTTGATCGACGCATGTTAACCGCCAGTCGCTACTATCGATCGCCAGTATCACGAATCACGACAAGAAACGGCCTCGATTGCGTTCGGGCTGCGGTCTTTGATTTGGGTTGGGAATATTGGGAAAAGCAATTCGTTGGACGTTTTACGTTTTATTATTTTTGGTGTTTCGTGGTGGTGTGAATGTGTTTTCTACGAGCACGGTTAAGTATTAAAAGTCTATAGTCTTCATATACAATCTTCGTTAATTTGAATAAGGATAGTTTCCTGACCGTAGTATAATTTCATATAAATAATCGATTCCTTAGTATATTCGGTCATCAATTTTATTTTCTATCGTAAGCACAGCACTAGATATGTTTCGGAAAACTTAGTTTCCATCTTCGGGTGCAGTAAAAAAAAATAAACATATGGGGATGATTACAAACAGTTTAAAAAATTTTAAAATAACAGAAACCCCATCTTTCTGTTTCAGCGTGAGAAGGTGTATTCGAAATAATATTGATTTGGTTTAACACGATAGCGATAAAGTAGGGACACAAAAATATGAGTTTTTACAAAGCTAAAAATTACCAGTTTTAAAAAACTGTAACTAATTATTTACTGGCAAGTTGACCATGTTTGTTTTATTTATATTCGAAACAAAGTTTTTGTATTTTATTTATATTAGAATAGTTTTAGTTTTTGTTTAGGTAAATAGAGACTATTTTTATTTAAAAATTATAGTGATTTTTCTTTGTTTTTTTATAGTTTATTTAATTATTAGGTTAATTTTGTGAAACTACTCGTACTCTTTACTCGTATTTTCACGATTACTACTCGTATCCGTAAACTATCTCTATAAAAGTACTCACGAATAAAATACTTATAAATACAATTTTCGAGTACTCGTACTCGTACAATTTACAAGTATTTTATTCAGTACTCGTGCCCAGCTCTGTTCTGGAGGGCTTATTTAGATTTTATAAAAATTATTTATTCATCAAATCTTAATAACATATACAGATTCAATACTGTTTCTGAATCAAAGAAAAATTTAGCGAAACAATTTTATATATGTACAGGATATTCAAAAAATCGTTCTGTATATTTATTTATATATTAAGATAGCAGCTCAATTTGGAGAAACAGTTTTTTAGTATTTAATACAACGACGAAAAACTACTAGACAAATCGATTCGAACATAATAAGACCCTTATTTATCACAAAATTCTTATACAAATTTGTCGTTTTCTGGCATGCTTTAGATAAGATAGATCAACATAGATATTATTTTTAAATTAACAACAGAACAGTAGTTTGTGCAACAAGAGTGGATATGATGGCCATATCGCACGAAGACGAAATTTGAGCAGGACGCCGTAGGCGGAATGCGCAATCGTCTGAGTGCGATGTGGACACTCCACTCGAGTTAAACAGTATATTTTTTCTACGACCCACTAACGAAAATTTACAAATAAAAAAAATATTTTAGTTTATTAAGACAAAATAACTAATTTTAAAATAATTTATGAACAAAAACAAAAAAAAGTGTGTTTTATGTTTCTCACACGAGAATCGAACTCGAGTCTTTCCGGGTGGAAGGCAATAACGCTACCATAGGTCCACCTATTCCTTTATTTTTGTAGCTTTAATTGTCTTCATATAGTTTTATTTAAATTAACAAATTATTTATAATTATAGATCCGAAATAAAAACAGAAATGCTATTAATTATCGATTCTATACAAGAATAACCCATTTTAATTTATGTTTAATCTCAATAACTAAAAAATATACTGACAATTAGTTTGACAGAAGTGTCACTTATTTAAAATTTTAAAAATAATAGCAGTCGGTTGATCAAAATATGAACGGTGATTGGTGGATATCATGTTTTTGCAGTGTTCTCATTACCTAGAATGGATATGAAATATATTCGTTTAGTTAAAGGCAATAGCATACTTTTTTGTTTTGTAATCTGAGCGTAGATAAGCTAATATCCATATGGGTGTAGAAATGTATATTTTTTCTACAAACGTCAGTAAAAGTATAATTTTTAACGCATGCTGTCAGTGTCTAAAATGCCATTTTATGACACGTGTTAAAAGTAAATCACTTTTAGCACTAGTGTTAAAAGTGATTTATTTTTATGAGAAAATATAAAAACATAATTTAAAATGAAGTGTTTATTCAATTACACTACAATTATAATAAGAAACTCCATAGCCAGTCTTATTGGTAGATGTAATAGAATTTATTTTGGTGGAGCTTGTACCAGGGCAGAGAGCAATGTTATCCGCCGAAGTTTTGAACAAAATTTGATCCGCAATGTTCTGTTTCCTTTGTAGTGAGTCTTCTATATAACCAAAGAGTACAAAATATAACTATAAAAGAGGAGTCACTCGCCCAATTACTGCCTTCTAACGCAATCAACCGCCAGTTCTCCACAGTCCTTTCTCGATCGGCAGCAGTGTTGCCAGTCTAGTACAATTGTACTAGATCTAGTACATTCTCTGAGAATCTTGTACTCTAGTACACTCGAAACAAAATCTAGTACTTTTTTCAGCGTATGTTAAAGTGTAAAATATATTGGTCAAAAATTGCAAGCGAAATTATAATAGTTGTTAAAAATTACTTCAGAGATAAAATAGACATTTCTCGAGAGATAAAACATTGTTTAAAAATTGCACGAGAGATCAAATATTGTTCAAAAATGGCTTGAGAGGTATAAAAGGGTGCTAAAAATTGGTCGAAGTATAAAATAGTATTAGAAAATTGCTCGAGGTGAAATAGTATTACAAAATGTTAAACTCAAGGAATAAAATACTATTGAAAAATTTGTTAAAAAATAAAATATAAACCTTTTTTTGCTCTTTAATGACCATACTTAATATTTAGAAAAATCTGGTAATTTTATAGAAACTAGTACATTCTTATGAAATCTGGTACATTTTTTAGATAAATCTGGTACATTACAAAAATATATTCTGGCAACACTGATCGGCAGTATATCGGTGTAATTCAACGCGTAAGGCTCGTTTGCTCCGCTACGTTAGATTCCGCTGTGTATTGGCCGTTACATTTCACTATCATCGCCGCCGCGTCTTACCGCTTAACCCCGGTATAGCCCAATTAGCCCTGTACTCTGAAAAAACGCCGACTTGTCGGCCCGCATTTGAAGCGCGATTTCCTTTGTAATTGCCGCGAGTGACTTTTTTTTATAGTTACCTTTTGTACTCTCTGATATAACCCTCCGCTACTGTACTGGACTTGCATCCACCGTGTCTTTTAATTGTAGTAAGACTAGCACCAGAGTTCGCCAACAAACTAACTGAGGAACGTCGGAAACAATGTACAGTATAAAGATGGGAATCAGACAAATTTAGAAATTAAGCAGTTTTGGCAGGCATTTTACCAAATGTGTTGATTCCAACTGGAGTCCTGGCACATTTATTTTTAATGCATTTTATAATATCCACTGGACGAAGGGCGATGTACTTTCTATAGAAGTTCATATACAAAGTACCACTTACAACAAAGATGCGTTGCACATTAGTTTTTGTGTCTGGTATATGTACAACTAGTGAAGTTCTGGAATCCTCGATATTATTTAATGTCAAATCGCACAGTTCCTCTCGACGACAGGCTCCAAAAACACCAAAAAATCGCAGCAACTTTCTACATAGATATATTTCATCCAGGGCTTCTGCGAGAAATTTGTCGATTTGTTCCCTTGTCAATACTTTTGACTTTTTCGGTCGATATCCTTCACCATTTCGCTTTAAAAAAGCCACAAGCTTGTAATATCTGCTTATATTATGATTATTTATGTTCATCATCGATTTTAACATAGAGTAATTCGACCAAAGCGTTGACGATTTCCATATTTTGAACTTTTATTCAAATTATGCAAAAAGCACTTTATTACTGGCCTCCTTGCTACTGACATTTTTCTGATAACATCACTTCAAGAAACGATCGTATGAAAACTCGTACTGTTGCTTTGACTTACTAGGCAATAATTTAATAGCAGCTTTATTGGCAGCTTCTTCAATTTCCGGCGGTAGAAATTTATTTTCTTGATAACTTTCCATCGAGGAATGAAGAAACGAGAAAGGATAATTCGTGATTTATTGACGTTAGTTGTCAACAAAGACAAATCAACAAATTCGGTTTTTGTTTACCTTGGCAACTTGTTTCATGAATAAAATAGATGAAATTGGTTTCAAAGCTGATCTCGAGGCTATTATTTTATCAATTAATTAATGTAAAATAGGTATGCGTTAATTTGGACTTTTAATGGTGTTTGTAGAAAAAATAGTGTATGATATACGTACTAAAAGTGATTTTATTTTGTTTGAAGGGATGGAACACTCCGCCTTCGGGGTCGTGTTCCAAACTTTCCTTCTCACAAAATAAAATATCACTTTTCGCACTTGTATCATAAATATTTTCATTTATTTGAAAAAGTTGTTTATTTAGTGACTTCTATGCACAGTATCAACTTAGGACCCACTCTATATAATGCAAGGGATACTTCTATACGTTACAAAGTCAATGACATTCTAAAAAAATAAAATTATTGTAATTGCATATTATAAAAAGTGTGGTTTTTATAATAATTTATGTAAAATTTCATATACTCAAAACCGCCAACATTGCGATTAACAATTCGATCAAATGCGAAAAATCTGATGTGTCCAACAAATGACTTTTTTGTCTTACTTAAAGTTATTATAGGCAGGGGGTGCAACTCGTATAGATCAAACTGGGATAGCATTTTTAATTAATGCACCACCTCTACTAGCTACGCTGAATTCGTGTGGTGGGTTGGAAGGGGGGAGGTAGGTGGGAGTGTAATGATAGGTGAATTTTAACTATTGTGGACAAGATGTCATGGCGGAATCCCTAAGGAAGCCTAATAATATTATAAATGTATTGATATTGTTAACTTTGCTGCATTCATTTTTGTTTTCAATTTGTTTGATTGATCTAGTTATTATCTTGTATTTTCTTGAAAGTGTACCGAATGGACTGCTTTCTAATTACTTTAGAAATCGAATAGTAATTTGGTTACACCTTCTGTGTCTTCAATTAAACTGAAACTTCAGACCGAAAATATTTAAGAAAAAAAATTCCTTTAACTTCAAATGATTTAGACATCGAATATGTTGATCAAAATAATTAGGTACACTTTCTGTCTTCAACTAGATGTTTAAATATAAATATGCTATTATTGGTAGGCTAGTGCGGACGCTATTTCACGAAACTATGATGTCAGTAATATTTTTTTAAATGGAACAATTGATATTTTATAATAATAAAATTAGTCTCTTTAAATGCAAATCCTAATTCATAATAATTCTAATTTTTCTCGAACAGTTTTTAGAAAAATTATATCAAATGACTGTACAGTTCCATTTATGCCATTTAAGCCATTTACGCAGTGTGTTATCTATTTCACGAAACTACGACGTCATTAATATTTTTTTAAATGGATCAAATTATATTTTATATTAAAAAAAAGGTAGTCGCTTTAAATACAAATTCTAATCCTAAATAATATTTCTATTTTTTTTCGAACAGTTAAGAAAATTATACCAAATGACTACAGCTTCATGAAATAAAACAAGAAAATCTAAAATACGTTGTAGTCACAAATTCATATAGAGTGCAAAGTGATTTGTCAATGTTGCCATTATTTTAACTGCAGGTACTCTTGAATAGGTACAGATTTCGTCTTCCGTTTGGCTTTAAATGATCAAAACTTTATTCCGAATAGAATGTTTGAAATCCTTGATGAGAACAAGTCAACTGGCTCTATAAACGAATGCGTGAACTAAAATAATCGGTAAAGAAGGTAGACAATGGTATTACCGCGTATATTATTTGAAATTTTGGCTTGTATTTTATTTCTCAATTTTCTTCGTCATTACATCAATTTGAGAATTGATTTGAACGTAATTGTACTTGGTTTTTATATACTATTTGTTTGTCTCCGTAAAAAAAATTATATGTATTTTTTTATAATTGTAAACTTTTATTTTATTTTTTTTTAAGTTGTATTATTGATATTAGCGTCAACAACTGCTCTGATTTATTTAAAAAATGTCTACCAAATCATAGGTCATCATCTTTTATAGTTTCAAATTCATTTGGATATAAAATTAAATGCAATTAAACTGCCACCTTAAAGAATGTTCCAATATTTATCAAGATTAGGGTACTTTTGCTTTGTTTTTAATTTTTGATAATTACTAACTATGTAAGCTTTGATTCCACGTTGTGCGCTAAATATGCTACATTATTAATTAATGTAATAGTTATTTACGAAGTATCGTAATGTTTCATATTACGATACGCGATGGAAATATTCCATCGAGTATCGTAATATGAATTTACAATATGAATATTGTACAAAATTTTATCTACTATCAAAAAAAAATAAATAACTACCAAATTTTCTGTACACTGATATTATAAAGATTAAGTTAACCGTCTGTAAGATATTTGAATTCACCTTTAGCGTAGTCATAATTGACATTAATAATTTTTGCGAGACAAAACATAGTAGCCTTGTGTAGTTGCTAGGCATTGTTTGTTGGCTAAATAATAACTCTAAATAATAACTCAAAATAATAATTATCGTGAATATTTGTGAAGAAAATATGTCTTACATTAAATTGGCAGCTAACGAAGACATTGAAACTTTAATTCCTGCAAAATCTAGGAATAGATATGAAAAAGAGTTCCAGCGATTTGAAGAATGGTGCAAATTAAAACATATCGATGGTTGTTCGGAAAATATTTTATTGGCTTATTTTTCGAAAGAGCCACAGTTGAAGAACCATCTACCTTGTGGACTCATTATTCTATGTTAAGGACCACTATTTCAAGAGAGAAACTTGGATATTAGCAAATATACCCAGCTGTTGGCTTCCTTAAAACGGAAACGTGAAAGGTATGATCCAAAAAAATGAAGAATTTTTTCCAAAAACGATATACATATATTTTTAAAAGAAGCCAACGATGAAGCTTATTTAATAATGAAGGTAAATTTTATTAGTTTATTTGTCATAGTATGTTCGTCTCCAAAACGATAGCAGTCTATCCAAACGTTGACATTTTCGAAGCCACTAGAAATTCTTTGAAAATTTTAATCTTTTTGTAGGTGTCCTTAATAATTGGTGTTTTTGGAGCCTGTCGCAGAGAAGAACTCACCAATTTGAAAATAAATGATATTGTTGATGAGGAAACGTTTATTAAGATTGAAATTTCAAATACGAAGACTAAAATTAAACGGGAATTTGCAGTTACCACACGAAACATTGACGGCTTTGACTGTTTGCATACATTCAGAAAATATTTTAGCCTTCATCCACAACATACCACTAATACTCGTTTTTTTGTTTACTACAAAAATAGAAAGTGTACTTCACAACCTGTAGGAGTTAACACTTTTGAGCGCATTCCAAAAGAAATGGCTGATTTTCTAAAATTGACAAATCCAGAGGGATACACCGGGAACTGTTTCCTAAGATCCTCCGCGTCCCTTCTTGCTGATGCTGGTGCAGATATGCACACTTTAAAAAGACACGGAGGGTGGATGTCCACTTCTGTAGCTGAAGGCTATGTAAAAAGATCTATAGAAAATAAGAGAATAATAGCTAGTAAAATCATGGGAAAACAGATTATTCCCATTGAAACCGTCGTTGAAAACATTGGTGAATCTGTTATGTCTATACCGGCAAAAAAACAAAATATTACCACTGAAACGCCCGTTGAGAATATCAGTACATCTCTAGCATCTACATCTGCAGGACCAAATATTACCAACTGCAAAGATTTTGTTATTAATGCTTATGAGTAAGGATAACAGATTTTGTTATTAATGTTTATAAGTAAGGTACAACATTATTTTATGTAAGTTTATGTTGGCCAATTTATAATAAAACAATTTCGAAAAAAGTAATTTAATATTTTCTCTTAATTTTGTAAATAAAACCATTTTTCAAAAATAGGTTACCTGATGTTATATAATATAAAAAGCAACATATTGGGAATTCCGATACTTCACCTACTTTACCGCACTAGTGCGGTAAAATATGTGATTACGAAATTCAAGTGACAACTGTAAAGTTTGACATTACATATTGATAGTAGATAAAAGATATTACTGCTATTATAAAGTGGCACAGCTGAAACATGTTTATTTATCGGAAATAATATTAAAATAAGGTTTTGTACTTACTATAAGTTGTCCGGATATTATTATATTTTTTAAATACAATGTATACGCCTCAAATAGGGTAATTGAGTTCTGAACAAATATAGTAAAATTAAAAAAGTTTAAAATATTAATGAATGTAGCAAATAATACTACAAAAAGCATTTTTCCCATAATATTGTTGATTAGAGCCACAGCTTGATTTAACCTAGCCAAATCTCTTTGAATTTGTATCATGCTTTTATAAAAATAGCCTGTTTCCATCCATTGTTCTGAGAATACGGCGTTTGTAAGGTCACTCAAATATAAATATTCGTTTGATAATACTCTGGATATTTTCCATATCATTAAAGTTATACCGACGACGTCCAAAAAGGTCATACTCCAAAAAAGGCCAGCAATTTTAGTAGACAATGAGCTTGATAATGTATCATCATAAAATAGATTAAACTGATAAGAAGTTGTTAAAAATAAATACACAACGAAAATAAACGCATAAATTTTCGTTTTTATTTGACTTGGATAAGCATTATTCATTTTTTCCATGGAATTAAAAAAGATACTCCAAGATTTTCTCTTCTGAAATATTCCGTGTAAACAAATAATATCAAGGAATATAAATGTTGCTTGGCTAATTGCGATCACTATTATTTCTGTTAGTTTAAATTTAAAAATAATGATGCCACCTCTGAACTGAATCGGAATGAAAATTAATCCAACCAATTTGAAAATTAGTAAGCCAACTAAATGCATATTTCTGACAATTTTATTCGCAACCAGGGGAACAATTCCACAAAATCCACTTATTTTGAAAATTAATTTTAGAGATTGTAGATCACTTTTTGAGGTTGTTAGGTAATTATTCATAATGAACGATGTTATTACTTGACAACTCAACTATTATTCTAACTGAGATTCTTCCAACCGACATTTGTGTACGTTTTAATTCAATTTAATCATTTCTAGGTAGGTATTGACAACCACAATGATAATTCAATACAAATAATTTAATGGATTGTTTGATATTATTAAAAATCGATCAAAAACTTTCGAAGTAAAATTAAATTAATTTTTTCTATGATCAGTAGTGCAAATAGGTATTATTTTACAGGTTTCAAGTTTTTTTTGTTGTGCAACATATTAATTTTAACTCGTAAGGTCCATTGTTACTTATGTTAGTCAAAATAGGTGTAAAAGAATCATTTGAATGTATTGTCTGCGAAAATCTCTTACACTGTACGTAATTGATAAAAATTTTAGTATCATACGTTCACAAAAAACAACTAATAAAAGGCTGTGCATGGCTTGAAAATCCATAATAAAATATCAAATTTGTAAAATTTTTGGTGGAAAATAACTATTTATTCTAAACAGTCAAAATCAAAATGATATTTAAGAAGGTTAACAGAAATTAAATTGTTAAAATTTAGATTCACAGCTCCCATTTAGAAAACTGCAGTTAGAAGTTTCTTATACGTGTAGTTCTTGATTTTTAACAATTTCCGATCGATTTTAATACTTTTCGTTAACTATCTTACTTTTGAAGCCCATTTACAAATATATCAGCGATCCTGTATTAATCTCAGTAAATTGGCATGTTCTTATTATTCTTAAATTGAACTTAGATATTTCGACTCATCTCTCTATCTGTTACGTGTGAAGGGTGGATTACCCCCACGTCACTTTGACCTCACTAGACAAATTGTGCATCCTCCTACGATGAAAGATGCTCGTGAGCCAGTCTACAGATTTGATGTAGTGGACAACGTGACCAAGAGGTGCTTCTCTTTTATCAGCTGGTGTTAGCCGATACTCGCCGAACACAAATCTTCTAATAAATGAGAGCGTCGAGAAATCGTAAAGGATATGCTCGATGGTCTCATCTTCTTGTTCGCACCCTCTGCAGAGTGCGGATTCTGACAGCCCCATGATATGAAGATGCTTTCGTACTTGGCAATGGTCAGTCAGAATGCCTGTGACTAGGCGCCGATTATGTCTATTCATAGTCAAATATTTGCTTGCTGCAGTATTATCAGGATAACTCAAAAACTTCCTGGCAACTCTGCAGTTTCTTGTTTCATCCCATCTTTCCTTGAATTGCACAAGGGAATGTTTTTAATTAGGTCTGTCACTACTGATTTTGTCAGGACAATAAATGGGCCAGGTCCAAAAAGTATTTGGTTGGTTGCTTTCTTGGCCAGTGAATCAGCAAGACGGTTACCTATCGATGTGGCTTGAACTTTGATTCATCTTAAGGTGACCACTTTGTTAAAGGATACTTCAGCGAAAGTTTCGTGACATTCTAGTACTAATCCTGAGAAAATTCGTGGTCTGTTCAGGGTGAGTAGTGCTTGTCTGCTATCTGTATAGATGAGCATGTTCCCTCCAGTGATATTGTTTCTGGTGATGTCTTTTGCTGCTATAAGAGTCCCCGTGAGTTCTGTTTAACCTAAACTGGCACTATTACTCACAGCCTATTTTAGGTTTAGGTTTAAGGATCTGGAGTATATTACATCCTGAGCCTTGTTTTGTTTTAGAACCGTCGGTGTAGATATGATCGTACCTGCCACTTCCGGCTCTTCTATTAGTTCTATTATAGCTTTATATGGCTCATGGAAGATATATCTCGGTGAGATGGAATCCATGTTCGCTTGATGCAGTGGAAGTGTATCCAGTTCCTCCTGCCAAAAGCGACGTCTCGCCTTACCAGATCCTACATGAGGTTCTATTCCAACCATCCGGAGACGTGTCATTTTCGTCAGCCCAACCTTCTTGATGTAAATATCAAAGGGAGTGAGACTAAGATGACTTCCATGGCTCTGGTCGGTGTTGTTTTCATAGCTCCTGTTATGTTGAGACATGCTGTTCTTTGAATTTGTTCTAGTTTACGGATAGCTGTCAATTTTTGGGTTTTCGGTACCCAGACAACTGCACCGTATGTTAGAATAGGTCTTATGATAGCTGTGTACTTCGACTCATCATTAGGTATTTTACAAAAATTAAAATTTTTTTCTACTTTGGCAATTTTTATAAATGCACCACAATCATTATTTTATAAAAACTAGCACTGATACTCAGGGAACTTGTGGCTGCTGTTTTCGGGGCCCCTTTGCTTTTTAATTCAAAACTTTTAAAGCATCGTTTGGACCTCGAAACCAGCAAGGGAACTTTCCTTCCGGCTCAATGTTGGTTTTCTACCTTATTTTATTTTGTTCTTTACTCTCATTCTTATTAACTTTATCCTCTAACGTCATTTAGCTCCTTCCTAAATATTGTAGTAAATCATTTATAATTTTAGGAATGATTGTAGTTCAAAAGTTCTGGCTACTAATCAAGTTTACATTCAAAAAACAAAATAAGTCATTCATTATAGTCAATTTTCACATTTTGTGGGTTTTTGTATTTTATTTTTTTATGTTGCCAGAATACTAAATGTTAAAATGTCAATCTCTTTAGGCGAGTTCGGATAGTCAGGGGCTGGAGCGGGACAAAAGCGGAGTTTGTTAGGGTGCTTCTAAATGACATTTAAGCGTGTTAAACTGTCACTAATCGGACTAAACCGAACGCTAAAAGAGTCGTTTGGAGTAAAAAGTGTTAAAAGAGTTAAAGGAACTTGGCAGACCGAACGCAATGTTTAAATCACTTGTCATCTGTCTGCTTCATCTGTCATTTGCCTTTTACGGTGCATCGACAGACCTTAAAATGAAATCGTCATCTTTGTGTTCTTTTCCTCCCTGGGGAATTTATTAAGCCGAAGTCGGTCCTCTACGGTTCCCCAATGAAGAGAAGTCCCGAGATTCAAATTCAATTCAATGCGGGTATCTTTGAAGGGCTTATTACTGGCAACCTTGTCACCAGCTTTAATTTTCGCCATTGCCTTTTTTCTTTTTTATCATTTTTGTCATTCTTCGATATTCCTGTATCCCGTTGGGAACATGTGGAGAGCCGTTTTTTACTACAAGCATTCTCTTAACTGTTCGTTGATTGCACAGTAATTATGTTCGCTGAGTTGTGCAATTTTACCAAAAATTCTTCTGTATAATAATTTTTGACAAGTAAGTTATGACTTTTTTTTAGTTTGCTTAACAGTTAATCATCTTTTTAGAACTCTCGATAGATGGCATTTAACCGAAAGCACTGGACTAATTTTATTAAACTAACCAGAATATTCTTAAAACTTTGCACCACATACTTTGATTTTCTCTTACTATACGGAGAATGGTCGCACTGCGCAGCTTTCTAAGTGCCTCTTAAAAGAAGATAGAAAAATTCACCATTTTGATGCCTTATTACGTGTTGCCTACATCTTGGTGCAATATTTTTAATAGGTGCATTTTAATCATCCACTTCTGCTTCGGAATTGTCGGTTTTCTTGTTTTAATCTGACAGGTTAAAACGACTAAACCGACAATTCCAGAAGCGGAAGCGGATGATTAAAACGCACCTGGTATTTTGCTTGCTGCTGTCAGTGTCAGTAAATATTATTTTTGGAGTCACAGTTTATTGCTAAAGAATCAGTTAGCTCACTCGGACCAGTTGAAAGTTCCAAAATAACATCCATTCCAGGGATACAAATTCAGGATGCGTAGATGACTGCTGTTTTATTATAGGCGGTTGTCATATATTGTATTATCCGAGTTGCGCAGTGTATGAAATGGAACATTAAGATCAAAAGTGCCGACGCAGAGTGAGCGAACTGATTCTTTAGCTATAAACTGTGGTAGAGGTATCAAAATGGCGGCGCTTTATGTTGAGCGTGTCGGACCTCTCTCTTGCACCGTATAGTAATCAAAGTATCTGCTTTGCACACTTTAAATACGTCTTCCATTCCTCCTAAACCTTTGCTTTTTAAAGAGTTTGGAAATGGTATGTCAAAAATGAGGTATATGTTTTTCATTGATATTAATTGGGCACTTGACAACACTGCGCATTTGTCATCATAACATATAATTTAAAGAATATGTTTACATAAGTATCCTCATAATATCTTAATAAATAAAAAAAATGTATATTTATGTGGTTTCCGGTGGTATATTTGAAAAGTACTCTCCTTCCTAAAGTATAAAATGTAACTTTTCTAAAAAAATAAATTTTAAAAGAAGGGATTTTTCCCAATATTTATTTATTTTGTCGCAAGTGGCCGTACATCGTAGCCGAGAGAGCAGTAGGATAGCTTAAAATAAAAGAACGCGGTCTTGTCACTTACTGAATCTCTTGGCAACACTGCCATGGAAATCACAGAATCTTAGATTAGAAACATTAGGATATTGTAACTTTGATTCAATTTTTCTCAGAAAATTGTGAATTATCCACATTTTTTTTTATTAATTTACTTAAAAGGGTACTTTTTAATGTTTAATTTTATTTCCAAATTCCGACGTACTTAAAGTTTACCGGACTCAAAGCAGCCTCATATTTGCATAAATAAACTGGAGATTGCCATGAGGACATGAACTCAATAATCCTAATGGATAATGCTAGTTAGTTAGTCGCACTCAGACGAAAATTTGATGAATGGTAAGTTTTTTTGCCTTGTTTATTTGACTTGTATTTACTATACGTTATAGAAATGTTATGTTTTAAGCAGATTAACAATTTGGTAAAACGCCTCATGAGTCCTTACATAACAAGAGACAAAGTGTGGGTCTTTCTGAGGAATTGCTGGGAACCTACAGGAACATTACGAAGCAACAAACGACAAAATCCTAAACATATTATCAGCAAGAAATTGAAGAAGGGAGAACGCATTTAGAGCCCCAAAGGCAATATACGAGTATGATGCCAAGTGTAAGGATAGACGCGACGTTCTAGCAATAACTACTGGCCACCAACCGAAACTAATGGAAGTAAAAAATAGGTTTTGACAACTACGAAAACAACCTGTAGATATTGATCGGACTAATCAAATGGTCAGCTATTATTCCTGCCCAAGAAAGATAGTGAGGTGGCACAAAAAATTGGTTTCCACATGTTGAATATCTCCATTTGGAATGCCTTTTAACTTCATAAAATCTATCACAAATGACTGGATTTTCTGACTTTATTCATTTTATAATACGCTTTTAGGACTCTCGGCCAACGAGGTTTTAAACGGCAGATACTTTATTACCTCTAAACCTTGAAGCAAAAGGAAAAGGACTTCTTCAACACCAAATAAAGTTCACTACTTATGCTGCAGGAATTGTACGAAGGAAAATATCAGAAAAAAGACCTACTGGCGGTGCGGATAAACCGCCCCTCTGTCCAGGAACGTGTTTTTAAATTTGGCATAAATAGTTCAATTTGTATGTATGGAAGATAACTTAAAAGGTTTCTTCCATAAAAACATTGTAATGTAATATTTTCTAGTTTGAATAAAAGGTTTTAGAATATTTTGAATAGGACGGCAATAGACGTCAATGCCCGTGTAAATCTAGTGTTGTTTAAAAGGAATTGACGTTCTATATCCGTCGCCATGTTTTTCTTTACTAAAGAAACGCTAAAAAATATATAAAACACATTTTTCTATAATTATTTGATACTCTAGTACTCAAATGTCCAAAAAAAAGCAAAGTGCGTTTTTTAGGCAAAAACCTATTTGTGATATTTTCTATGGTTTCTGTTGCATACTTAATGTCCTTAACATGTTGAGGGACACTGTGGAAGTAGGTTTTTGTCTGAAAAACGCACGTCGTTTTTTTGGACATTTGAGTACCAGAGTATCAAATAATTATAGAAAAACGTGGTTTTAAAAATTTTTTTGTGTTTTTTTTGTAAAGAAAAATATGGCGACGGATATAGACGTCATTTCCTTTTAACCAACACTCTAGATTTACACTTTTATTCAAAACTAGAAAATATTACATTACATTTTTGTTTCTCGCTTTGACTCACCTCTTTTTATTTCTACTCTTTGCCTTTATATTCTAAGCGCGTGGTATACATAAAAAGTACAGTATTGAGCTACTATTCTGAACACATAACTGCGTTTAGGTTGTTATTGAAAATTTTTGTTTAAAAAAAATGGTTTTGAATACTTTCCAAGCAAACATTTTTATAAACACGCAATATTGAATCCGGAAATAATAGGCACCAATTTATTGTCAGGGATGTGTTAAGAATACTGACAGAGGTGGCATATATGCAATTGCAATACATGCCCGGCACTGAAAAAGCCCTCTTGTGTCGTAACCTTCAAAAATCTCTTCAAACTTTGGCGCAATAAAATATAATTCTTCACACATTAATTTACTGACTGTTATTTCTAAATTCAACTCTAACTGTAGTTTAATCGGAATATAACCTACAAAGAAACGAATTGAATATTACAGTTGTTAAGAGGTGAAGGGTTTTACCTATTTTTATTATTATAAATTTCATTTTGAGACTAATTGGAAAAACCAAAATACTTGTAAACCTATAGCTCTACAAAGTTATAAAAACATATTATTACTCACTACTAGCTCCAAACAAACGAACATAATTATTACGAACAACAGGCTATCAAATGCATATTTTGATATGATGAGAGACAGCACATAATAAAATAGTGATAATATATGTAAGTATGTCGAAGTGAATACTATAAAAAACATTTTTTCCATGATATTGTTTATCTGAATTACAGCTTGATTTAGCATTACCAAATCTCTTTGCATTTTGAATCTATTTTCACGAGAATAACCTCTATTTATTAATTTTTCTGCCTTTATGACATCGCGTAAATTCAAATACATAATGGTTAGTATATCTGAAGTTTTCCATATAACTAGTGCTATACCAATGATTTTAAAAATATGTAAAATCCAAAAAATGTAAGCTATTGCATAGCTGAAGGTATTTGTTAATCCATATTTCCATACTTGCCAAATATGAGAACAAATACATGGAAATAAACATATAATTAGTTTAAATACATCACTTTTCAAATATAAGTTAGGTGGAAAAGCTGTAGTTAATTTGTCCATGAGAGCGAAGAAATGGTTCCAAGATTTTCTGTTCTTAATACTTCCAAGAAAGCAAAGTAAATTCAGGAATATGGAAACTTCCTGGCTTATGATTATCACATAATATACTGGAGCATTAAATGGCTTGACAGTCATTAATTTACTCACTATCTCAAATAGAGTGCAACATATTCCAATAAAATGTAAAATGAGGACAAAAACCAAACAAATAATTCTTGCGACTGAATTCATTTCCAGAGGAAAAGCTCCACAAAAACAAAATATTTTGAAAATTATTTTTAAAAATTGTATATTACTATTTGTTATGCTTATATGATTATTCATGATAGTAGAAATTTTTCTTGTAAGAGCTACTTTACAACACTATCGTCTGACAATGTAATGACTACAGTTTTACTGTTGCTGTCACAATAACTTTGATGAGTTAAAATTTAATTTAGATAATAATTGTATTTACATTTTAACCACATTCAATTTTAAAAAATCAATACTAATTTAACTGATTTATTTATTATTTGTCACTAAATAAATATGAATATATATTACGAGGGTGGAACCAAATTAATCGTAAATCATTTAATCAAAATTTGATCGAAAATACATTTTATCGAATAACATTTTATCGAAAAGACAATAGATCTAAATTGTATTAGATCGAAAGGACAATATATCGAAAATCAACACTAAAAATAATAAAATAAAAAAAAATTAAACGACACCAATCCCTATTACCATGAAAACTAAACTCAACGGCTATCGACTAATAAGATACATCTTATTAATGACAAATTTTTCGATGATCTCAAACGATAGCTGCCTCATTTAACAATTTTTTCCCTTACAATACTGTTAATGTAAAAATTAATATATTCAGAGCTAAACGATTATTTATCGTCAATGAGATTAAAGCATTGTGATTAAATCGCACAAAATATGTAATTCATTAAGGTCGAGTTGACTCTTGGTAGGACATTTTAGGTAAATTTAAAAAAATAATATAAAAAACTTAAATAATTTACCTAGCCTGTGCGGCATTTGCGGTTTGCCTCAAAACAATTATACAAAATTTAGAAAAATAAAAAACTTAACTAATGTACCTAACCTTTGTGGTCAGGAGCCAATTAAATTTTACTGATTGCTCTTGCACAGATTAAGTAGATTAACTAAGATTTTTTTATAAACAACTCAATAAATTTACCTAACCTGTGCGGCCTGGAGCCGTCGAGGTTGCTTTGCAAAAAGAAATATATGCAAATTTCATCTATCATAACATTTTATCCCTTTTTAGCCTATGGCGGTTTGGGTTCGAATACAATAAGAATCATTTATTTTGAAGATCGTTCAGGTTCGAATATCTTGAAGTTCATTCACGGTTTAGTCTCGAATGAGAGTTACAAAATAGAATCCCGAATCACTTGGTGGAAGTTGCCTGACCGGTACCTATATGATATTTATGGATTGATGTACCTCTGCAGTTTGGAGCGAAGGATGAAATACCTGATTTTACCTTAAACTTACCATACCGGATATTACCTTATTTACCACACAGATAAGTGCAATTGATCTAATCAATAAATTGTTTTAAATTTTAATTATGTGCAAACTTATGTGAATTAGAATTTGATACCTACCTTATCTAAAGCATTTTTTAAAGTATAATTTGTTAGTGGTTAGTGATTTTATATATTTTTATCACTAATGCAGACTTTTTTTTTCAAAGTTATTAGAGTTATTTAAAAACCTAATCCACGCCCTATAAATTGAGCACAAACACATATATCAAAGTAGATAAATAACCAGCTATTCATTTTACATATTTTGGGAATATCCTCCAAATTAATTTTACATTTAAATAGCCTTGATTAATTAATCAAAATCAGATTTTACACAGGATGCATCAAAAAGTTCCTGTATACTGTTTTTATTAAAATTTTATGTAGATATATTTAAATTACTTTTTAAGAATTGCGAAATTGATAAAAAGTGAAGAATTTACGCTGTACCTATATCAAAAAATAGTTTCATTTCTCCATACGAGCGAGATCAATTGTAAATTTATGAAAAAAATATGAAGACAAAAAGGTGCATTTATCCAATAAAAGTACAGTTGTGATTCTCACAAGTAAATATTTCAATTTATGTTGTAGAGAGTATAGTAAAGATTTATTTATTTGAAAGAAAGAGTCTGACTAATTTAAGAAGGCCTAGATCAAACTTCCTAAAAGGTTGAACAAAGTCATTTTATTATCTATTCTGATACATAAATCTAATACAAACATGTTCTGTATGTAGGTAAACATTTGTATAAAGATTTTTACAAAATTCAAATACCTAGCTCTTTAAAGAATACAAATTTTCTCCAGATGATAAAAAAAATGCCAATCGAATTAAATATTTTTTTGGCGGTTTCCATTTAAAATTAATATTTGTGGTATAAGTAACTTAAGATCCATACACATATCTCAGAAGGATCATTGTCCCATGGTGAGCAAAACAGTTATATACAAGAGGTGATTCTTAACGCATAAATATGGGGAATGGTAGCTGATGTCAAATAATTATTATTAGTGAAAAAAAAAGTTTTATAAAATATTTTTAGTTTTAAGGATAACAATTTATTTCAAATAAAAAAAATAATTTAAATTTCCTAAAATTAAATATAAATTAAATTTATCACAGTAACTAGGGTAAAGTCGGGTAAGATGACGAACGCGCTAAGATGACGAATTGCGAATTTCTGCTGCTAGAAAAGAGATGAGTAACCCCTTATGCTCTATTGGTTGTAAACTTTCTGTAGTATAAATGCGTAGCCACGGGGATTTATATCATATGCACAATACGTAAACACGTTTCTGCGCATACAACTCCGCGCTTGGGTGCTCTGAAGTTCGTTTTACAATAGCAAAATTGTATTAAAATGTAAAGCACATTAATTAATTTAATAACATCTCGTTTAGTAACACACAAAAAGTGTTGTTTAAAAAATTTTAATTCATATATTACGACAAACTAAAAAAAAAATATGCCTTCACTTAGTTATTTGTACTATGTGAAGATGGCTTTCTGTCCGCTGCATGACTGCTGAAACATGTGAGAGGAACTACTTTTATTTATTTTTTTAGATATAAGTTATTTAGGATTATTTATAATCAAGTGAAGGTATTTTGATGCTTTAATATGTCTTTACCAGGCAGAATTCATTATAAACGCATAATTTCTAATTGTTATAGTACATTTTATAAGGCCCATTTCAAACGTAAATTTTAAGAACAAACAGTTTTAAATTTCCTTCTGATATTGATCAAAGAAAGGAATGGTGTCGTATTTTAAACATTCCACTCATTCCACTTACAACCAATCATTATACATTATGTGAAAATCATATTTTGATACCAAATCGTTTACAAACACAAATCGTTCAAGAGTGCTAAAAGATTTGCTTTGCCTTGCTTTAGCATCCTCAAAACCAGATACACCAAAGATAGTAATATTGTTATCACACCTCCAAACAGAGTCCTGTGAAGATAAAGTTCATTTTAATAATATATACAAAATTAATAAATGAAGCAGAATTTGAGTCAGGCCACTAGTTATGTTGCAGGGTTTATTAAGAAACTTAATAGTTTTGACTGCAAAAAGTGTAAAGTTAATTTACGGACATGTTAAAAGACTATCAATACTTTTACATATTTTAAAGAAAATGTTGATAAAAGACGTTTTATTTATGTACAAAGAAATGTTATTGAATTTATTTCAAAAATTTATGAAAAAGTTTTACCACTTTTGGGTCACAACATAATTGCCAGACCATGTTGATTTTAAATGGTTTACATCAGAGGCGACTCCTGGCCTAGTCTATGAGAAGACTACTTTTAAAAGGCACACCCTATATACTTAATAAAAATATATGTCTATAATAATACAAAAAGCAGAAATATTACATTGTATTCTAATAGAAATATATATTTGTGTAAAGTATATAGGGTGAGCCAGCCTCCTCGCAGACTAGGCCACGAGCTGTCTCTGGTTTACATATAAAGAACATAAAACAGACGTCTTTTTTCATTTAGTTAAAACTTGTCTACTATTAATAATAAGAAAGTATTATAATGATAGTATGAGGGCTGCTGCAATATCTAAAAGACAAATCAAATGATTTGAAGTTACTGCATTTTTTTCTGTTTCAGTTTATATGGATGGTTGCTTTTGTCTTATTTCCTAAGATTCAAGAAGAATTTGTTGTTTTGTTTTTTGTTTATTTTAAAAATTTATTTACTTAGGCATTAGTTTTCATATCAAGTAAATTAATTATTTGTTGTGCAATTTCCGATTTTTGTTAGCCAAAGATTGTTAACGTACCGAAATAGTAATGTAATGTTTGTGATATTAGAGTAACTTTCTTAAAGAATCATTTATAAGACGTCCGGGAGCGCCATAGTAAATAATAATAATAATAATAATAATAATAATAATAATAATAATAGACATTCTTACTTCGCATAAACTCGCTTGTATGGGGGTGGAGTACATGAAAAATAATTTTTTGTATTGCCATCTCTTTGATATATTTTTTATTTTTCTTGGGAATTTTTAGTAAAAATTTTGTTTGATATTTATTTTATCCCTCATAATTATTTGTCATGGAATTTTACATTTTTATTGGGCATTTCATAATTGTTACAAACAGCTAATAAAAAAGGAAAATTTTAATTTTAATTAAGAGGAAAATTTACTTAAGCAATTATCTTTTTCTAAACAATACGAAATAGAGCCATAAATATTTCTATAGTTTAATTTTACTTTTTAGTGAATGAAAAATTTGTACCTTTAGGTAAAAGTGAAATGACCGTTTTTCTGGAGCCACTATTCCGAAATTTGATTTAATTATTTTCTCAATTTTTGAAATCTTTATAAAAACAAAATTTTGCGATTTATTGCCATCAAAATTTGATTAAATTTTAAAAAAGTGGCTCCAGAGGAACATATTTTAGCTACACGTACATGTTTTTCATTTCACTAAAAATTAAAAAAATTACTATCAAAATTTTGTATGGCTATATTTCGTATTAGTTAGAAAATAATTGCAAAAGTAAATTCTCCTTTAAAAAAACCCGCCAATTATCAAATTAAATATAAAATTACGGGTAACTGCATTACCGACAGAGTAAGAGTTGATGGTAATACTGCTGGTAGCTACATTACCGACAGAGTAAGATTAGTTCTACTCCTCCCCCCCACAGGTCGCTGCAAGCAAACATGTGCCGTCCTGGCTTCGTGAAATATATTATTTTCCTATTATTCGTATTTAACGACGTACGTTAGTTTTGTCAGTGCATCCTCCAAACTTTCAATTTCAATTTTCAAGAAATGATTTAAGAATATTCTTAATTTTCGCAACCAAATCATAATATTTCTTTGTTCTTTTAGGAGTTGACATGAGTATTTCTTCTTTTTCCACGAAGATCCTTTAATGATTTGAGTATTAGGATGACTTTTGGCGACGATTCTGTTCAATTTATTGTGCCAACATTTAACTTCATTTGTGGTACGATGTACTGTTGTTATAACATATCCAGTGCCTGTCGGCATTTAACCAGACTTCAACAAAATAGTCATTAAATTTCAAAACTTTTTCGTTTTCTGACGAGGAAGCCATAATCTAAAGCCCAATTTCTAGACTTTATTTGGAATCAAATAGTTTAAACAGTATTTAATTATTTTTAAAATAAAAATAAAAATGCATAATAGAAGCCTTTTAATCACTAGCGCAGGTGCAAAGATGAGGTAACGAAACAAGGACACTTTAAGCAGGTATATTTTGCAGTTGACGAAACAAAAATAAAATGGGCCATAACAGGTTAAATTTCCCTAGGTGACGAAACACAAATTGACGAAACAAGAAACTACCCATATTAGTATCTACATATTGTATCCACTAAATAGGCACAAAACTGAGTAATTCTTTCAACATCTGGCTTCTCGGCCATACAATCTTCAACAAATTGCCTCTACTTCATCTCCGTCATTTTGGAACCCGACTAATATCAAATTAATGAATATTTTTATGAATTAAAACTACAAACGATGTACATGATTGTAGAGACTTTTATTTTTCTGTAGTTTTAAGGTTTTTACAAAAAAACTAATTAATTATAATTTTAAATCTATTTAATATTATTATTATTTAAAATTGCTAAATTTGTATTTGAAATCATTTGTAGTTTTATGTAGTGAAAGAAAAAATTTGAAAAATTAAAAAAAATATTTTATATTGTAAAGTTCCGTTATTAAAATCGAAATTATTAATTTTCACAGCAATTACTCAAAACTACAAACATACAAAATGATTGTAGCATTTTTAAATCGTTTGTAGGTCTATGTAGTAAACGAAAAAATTTGAAAAAATAAAAAAAAATTATTTCGTAAAGTTCCATTACAAAAATGGAAATTATTAATTTTCACAGCAATTACTGAAAACTACAGACATAAAAAATGATTGTAGAACTTTTAAATCGTTTGTAGTTTTATGTAGTGAAAGAAAAAATTTTAAAAAATAAAAAAAATTATTTTGTATAATTCCATTACAAAAATCGAAATTATTAATTTTCACAACAATTACTGAAACCTACAAACATACAAAATGATTTGTAATTCCACAGGAATGTCTTTCAGTCTAATTGCACATAATATAAATAGTAATAACAACAATAACAATAATAATAAAAGAATGTGTGTATGTCTTCTTCTGTTTTTTAAAAGTTCATTTTGGTCTCAGCTACATTGGTTATTCAGCCCAGAACCTGTGCATGGACAGGAATGACAGTATAGTGATCTAAATGAAGCGAATTTTGAGCGCTGTTGCCAATATTTATTGGTTTTCGTATTTTTTCTTTTGCTACATAAAACTACAAACGATTTAAAAGAACTACAATCATTTTGTATGTTTGTAGTTTTCAGTATCTAATTGTTGTGAAAATTAATAATTTCGATTTTTATAATTAGGCTATTGGCCAAGGGTGTTCTACTAACCAATTGGTGTCCGAGGATAAAACCAAGTGTATTTTATGTTATCGGGGTCGCTGAATCCGAATATGCAACTCATGGTGGGCCATCAATTGTTATTAACAATTTTTGAACAACAATTTGGTTTGAAAAAATTCAGGAGCTTCGCCCAAGTTTTTCTTTTGTATTTTTTCCTCCCGAATCCAATTTCAAAAACCGTTTCTGAATTGGACGCCTACTCAAAAGTTATTAACAATTTTAAATTAACAAATGAGCTATGGGCCGTAACTTTTGAGGAGAGCGTCCAATTCAGAAATGATTTTAAAATTAGATTCGGGAGGAAAAAATACGAAAGAAAAACTTGGGTGGAGCCCTTAATTTTTTTAAAACTAAATTGTTGTTAAAAAAAATGTTAATAACAATTTATGGCCCACTTTTAGGGAAAAATGAGTTGCATATTTGTATTCTGCGACCCCGAAAACATAAAATACACTTGGTTTTATCCTCGGACACCAATTGGTCAGTAAAACCCCCTTGACCAATAGACTACATGGAACTTTACGAAATAAAATATTTTTTTTATTTTTTAAATTTTTTCTTTTACTACATAAAACTACAAAGGATTTAAAAGTACCCACTACAATAACTTTGTATGTTTGTAGTTTTCAGCATCTAATTGCTGTGAAAATTAATAAATTCGATTTTTATAGTGGAACTTTACAATATAAAATATTTTTTTTTATTTTTTTCAATTTTTTTTTTCACTTCATAAAACTACAAACGATTTAAAAGTACAACAATAATTTTGTATGTTTGTAGTTTTCAGTAATTGCTGTGAAAATTAATAATTTCGATTTTTATAATGGAACTTTAATTTTTTTTATTTTTTCAAATTTTTTCTTTTACTACATAAAACTACAATCGATTCCATAAACAAATTTAGCAGTTTTAAATAATAATAATATTAAATAAATTTAAAATTATAATTAATTAGTTTTTTTGTAAAAACCTTAAAACTACAAAAAAATAAAAGTCACTACAATCATCTACATCGTTTGTAGTTTTAATTCATAAAAAATATTTTGTTTATTTTGATATTAGTCGGGTTCCAAAATGACGGACATCTCTACTAAAATAGAAGGACAGCTCAAATATAGGATGCAGCCATCTTCCAATAGTGGAATTAATATCTTTATATTCTGTTCTCAGACCAAGTTGTTGTATTTTGCGTCACCTAAAAAACGTTGTGAAAAGAAAACAACTAAAAATTGACCTTTTTTGGTTTTAAAATCCGGCGGGTCCTTTTTGCCCACAAATCTCTGTTTTCTACCTGTGTAAGTAAAGGGGTGAGTTAATCTTACTGGTATTTTGCCCACAGTAGCATTCAGGTACCTAAACCCGCAAATTACATCCGCCCACAAATAGGTACCTACCTGATTATTAATAATTCTAATAGGTACTTACTTTGGGTGTTTACTGTTTATATTTCAGTCAGTTTTTATACGTTGATGATTGTAATTCGAGTGTTTATAAACAATAATTATTTCTATAATGTCAGCTACATTGATTAAAAGCACACGCGGGAAAGATGTACTCCTTTTGGAGAATTTTACGTTTGCTAAAGATAGAGAAATGAAAAGTGGAGAAGTTTCTTGAAAATGCTCCCAAAGAAAAACAAATGCTTGTAATGCCACTGTATTTACAATTGGTCCTGAACTTTTAGTATCCAGAGGCAACCTAATTCATAAAGCAAATGAACCGAAATTAAACAGGAAAATTATTTCTAATTTGTGTAAGCGAAAAGCAGTTGATGATATTTCGGAAAAACCTTCTAAAATTATCCGTAAAGTACTTGCTACTAATTTACGAGAGTCACTAACTACAATTGATGTGTCCTACATAAGAAAAACTATATACAACAGTCGTCGCAAAATACTACCAGGTCCATTACCTACAAATATACAAGAAGTGCATGATGCAGTTGACTTATATTCTAATACATTTAAAACCAGTAAAGGTGAACATTTTCTTTTAATAAATAGCAGAGAAAATAATATTATTGTATTTACATGTGAGACAAATATTCGTACTTTGTGTAAAATGAACGTCTTGTATATGGATGGAACATTTTCGTATTGTACAAAGTTTTTCCTACAATTATTTACCATTCATGGGCTGTGTAATGGACACTATGTGCCCCTGGTATATTGTTTATTACCAAACAAATCTACCGATATATACAAACATTTGTTTTCGTTATTGCATTATAAAATTTTGGAAACTTACAGTATTGCTTTAAATCCATCTAAAGTGTTCGTTGATTTTGAAATAGCAATTCATAAGACGTTAATTTATATGTGGCCTAATACTGTAATCAATGGCTGCCGATTTCATCTACATCAAGCGTGGTATCGTAAAATTCAGTCTCTGGGATTAATGACTGAATATACAACTAACAGTGATACCGGAAAATGGCTTAAAACATCATTTGGGTTGACATATTTAAACGCCGATGAAGTTGGAGACTGTTTTGTGTTTGACTTAATGGCAAGTAAACCAGAAAGTGCCGTTCTCGATAGGTATGCCGATTACCTATTAGAAACATATATTGAAGAAAATTCTACATTTCCTCCAAGTATATGGGCAGAAAAAACAGCTTCAATTACAAGAACTACAAATGCCTGTGAGTCGTTTCATTCAAGGTTTAATTCTTCATTCTACTGTACACATCCTTCTGTATATATTTTTATAGAAAAGCTTAAAGACTTTCAAATCGACACGTATGTCACAATACAAAGCTTAAGTATACCTAAGAAAATCAAAGACAAAAGTGTAAAACAAAAAATTCAGTGTTTAGAAAAATTTATACAGCGATTTGATCTGCAGCAAATCAGCAGATTAGAGTATATAAAATTTGTATCACATTTATCCCTCCCAGTTGAAAAATATGTAAATAAAATATAAATACATAAAAAATATAATATAACTTATGTATACTTACTTTTTTATAATAATAAAAATTAGTGTTTAATATAATTTTTAGTTTAATTAATAATGTGTTTTTACTTTTCGATAATACATAAAAAATAATAAATGAAAGATATATCTATTATGATTTATTCAGTTAGAAATAAATTTGGGCAAAATACCAACAGGATTAAGATGACCTTTTACTTGCTGTGGGCAAATTACCTATAGGATTAGCAGCTTTAAATATTTTGTGGGCAAATTACCTCCGCCCTTAAAATCAATATAATATTATAATAAACGTTTCAACTTTTCTCACGTGCCTGATTGATGAAAATATAGCAGTGTCGTCTGAAAAACCGAAGTTCTAAACGAGAATAGTCCATTTAACCCATAGACCGTGTCCGCAGTTCCAGTTAGGGATTATATCCCTTTTTCATTGCCTTTATACCTGGCCCATGCGTTTTCGCAGTTCGAGTGCGTCCGGGTGTCCAAAATATGAACTGCGAATGGTGGATATCATTTTTTGCAGTGTGTTCACTACCGATAATGAATATGAAATATATTCGTTCAGTTGAACGCAATGACGTACTTTTTCGTTTTGTAAAATGTGCGTAGATAAAACATTATCCATGTGGGCGTAGAAAAAAATGATTTTTAATGCATACGAAGTAAAAGTGTTATATTTATGATTGAGGAATATCAATGCATATAAAAAAACATTTGTCTTTTCCACACCCACATATAATATCTAATATCTACGCACAGACCACAAGACGAAAAAGTATGCAATTGCATTCAACTGAAAGAATATATTTTACATCCATTCTAGGTAGTGAGAACACGGCAACAAAATGAAATCCACCAATCAGAGTTCATATTTTGGACACCAACTACTGTTATTTTTAAAATTTTAAAAGGGACAATTCTGTCAAACTAATTGTTAGTATATTTTTTAGTTATTAAGTTTAAATATACATAATGACCTTTTTTGTGTAGATTCGATAATAGCATTTTGTTTTTATTTTGTCCACATTTTTAAAACAAATATAATTTTAATCAAACTATATGAAACTAATTTAAAACTCAAATTCTAAAAGCGACTGTGGAGCTGTTGACAAAGCTTCTGCGTTCCACGCGGAAAGACCGGAATAGAATCCTGACTAATTAAATTAATCATGTTTATTTTATTTTATAAATTATTAAAATTCATAAATTATTTTAAAATTAGTTATTTTGTCTTAATAACCTAGAATATTTTTTCAAATTTGTAGATTTGCTTTAGTGGGTCATACAAAAAATATACTGTACAACTTTAATCCATATCGCACGATGACGAAGGCGGAGTACTTAAATCGTCTGAGTGACATTTGAGTTCCATCATATCCACTTTTGTTTTACAAACTTTTATTTTAGAAACTCACTTAGATAATGCGTGTTTTCGATCACAATTTTCAAGTTGAAATTTCAAAGGAAATTTGCTGTCCTATTTTGATATTAGGTACCTACCTTGGGATAGAAGTACACTTAGGTATTGGCACCATTCAAAACATTTCCAGGGACTGTCTGTGAATTAGATGACAAAGTAATGGAAGAGTTATTGGTGAAGAGGGACAAGAAATTTTAACTGTACATGTACAGATAAATGATCAGGAAAATGTTTTAGATAAAGATGGTGTAATTGTAAAAAACTGTGTCATGAATGATTTGAGATAAAAATGTAATTGATTTTTAGTGTTCCATTTTCCATTCCATTTAAATTAAAGACTATTTTATAAAGAATATATGTTTTTAAATGAACTACAATAAAATAAACAAATAATACTTATATTGTGATAACCTAAGCTACTAAAGTAATATATTTTTCAAATAATAAAAAAATTCTAATAAACAAAATAATAAATGATCTTATTAAAGATAGTATCGCTCAGCAAAAATGACTATTTACTGGTTTTTTCAGGGATATCGTTTCTTCTTCGAATCTCTTTAACCTTCTCTCTTTGAATTTGGACGTTCTCTTTTTCGATTTTCATAGTATGATTTTTTATCTAATCTCATTTCTTTTCGCATATTATTTCGTCTTTTTAATAGTCGATTTTTTCTAGCTTTCAAAATAGGCATTTGTATTTTTTTCTTCACCTTCATTTTCTTTGTTTTTATTTTATTTATTTTCACTTTCTATATTTTTATGACTAGAACATGAAATATCTATATTTTCTGTGGATAGTCGTACTTCAGGATTTGTTCTTTTTCTTTAAAAAAATTCTATCCATTTCCTCTATATACAAATCTCTTCTTCCTCTTCCTCTAGATTTATTGTGCCTATATATATTTTTAATAATGTCGCTCCAAAGTTTTCCACCTGTTTTCACATTTTTAAGGTGTTGCAATTACACCCATTTCTTTTAATTTTTCGAAAATATAATGATATTATAAATTATGATTTTTTTATAGTTTAGGTTATGTATTAGCGGGTCTAAAATGGTTATAATTAAAGGGTTTGAAGAATCAGTCATAAATCAAAAGAAGAAACTGTTCGGGACCATAAGGCACGTTCCAACATAAACTTGAAGTCACTAATTTGTCGCGCATGCTCAGAAACATAGTATCGTACTCAGTTACGAATTGTTCGGAGTTCTTTGTTGGAACAAATCTAATAACATTTTAAAAATGTTTAACACTGTACTATGGAAATGGAATTTTTTTTGGCAATTTCCAAACAAAAATCCGTTGACAATAAATGTTAGAATATGTATGATTAAGGGCCGATTTTTTCACCTCTAAGTAAATATACATGTAGCTTTACTTGACAGATTAACGAACAATAGCCCTATAGTTTCATCAGCAAGTAGTTACTTTCAACTTTACTCAGAGGTGAAAAGATTAGCCATAAAGACATAATAATTTAACTAGATTTATATTTATAATATACTTATAAGCCACACATATTATTACCCACAGTTGCGCGAATCAGTCGTATTTATAAACGAAAATCCAGTTTAAATTTGATATTCCAACAAACTGTTCAAACGGTTGCCGGATGAATTTTTGACACTCAAACGTTTGTTAGCTATTGTTTAGATTAAACAAAGGTAACTTTGTGTTATGAGAATAGATTATGAACAAAAACAAGGGTGTTTTATTAGTAGGTTTTTCCTTAGTGTGAATATAAAATTTGGATGTGTTTCATCTTCATCAGGCAATCATTTTAATTGTCAAAAAGTCACATAGTTTAATGTGTTTCGTATTACGAGTATAATGTAATATAATTGAAGAGTAGAAACGCAGAAGGGGCTAAGTGCCAAAATGACAAAATGTTTATATTGAAAGAAACAAGTTTATTCTTGTGAATGCTGCTTGCAACAAGGTAAGCATTAACTTATAGAAGCACTGAAAGACGCGTAATATGATAACAGTCGTTAAAATAAAATAAGAAAATTAAAAACAAAACAAAATTTTTCTCTCTAAAATTTAGAAAGGATCTAAGTGCCGGAAAATAAAATATTAGAGAACGCCATATAACATTAATGTTATGTTCATTTAAGCTCGTTAAAATAAAATACGTGTAATTTTGAAAAAAGGACCTTATATTTTCTCAAAAATTACAAAAAATAGAGTATCAAACAAAGCCATATAATATTAACATTATGTTTATTTAAGCACTTATTAGCCCAATCGGATTAGGTGAAGAACAGGCTTGAGATTCTGAAAAATTCGAAGCAGCAATTTTCCTTCGGAATTCGTTGGAGGGGGTGTGTGGTAGTCTAAATTCAAAAAGTTGGGATTCCAAAGTTGTCGTTACCTCCGCCAGCTTGATTTAAAGGGTTATTTTTTGTATCTTGAATAACTCATTTATTTTCAATTTTACACGGAAAATAGTTTTTACAAAAGTTATTTAAAATTAAATTTCCTACAATTCTGATTTTTTTTTGTACGATCGATTTTTTTCGATTTATACCCGAAAAGAGGGGGTGAATTTTTGGTTATAGAATAACTCGTTTATTTTCAATTTTACGAGAAAAATTGTTATAAACAAAGTTGTTTAAAATTAAATTTCCTACAATTCTGTTTTTTTTTTGTACGCTCGATTTTTTTGTATTTATCCCTGAGAAGAGTGGGGGTAAACTCTTAGAAAAAATCGGAATCATAATTGTACCAAATAACATTTTTGAAAATCAGCAAAAAAAAACAAACAGAAAAAATAATGGTACAACGTCAATAATAAACGTGACAATACAATACTTAGGTTCACCCCCACTCTTCTCAGGGATAAATACAAAAAAATCGATCGTACAAAAAAAAACAGAATTGTAGGAAATTTAATTTTAAACAACTTTGGTTATAACAATTTTTCTCGTAAAATTGAAAATAAACGAGTTATTCTAAAACCAAAAAAGCAGAATTGTAGGAAATTTAATTTTAAATAACTTTTGTAAAAACTATTTTCCGTGTAAAATTGAAAATAAATGAGTTATTCAAGATACAAAAAATAACCCTTTAAATCAAGATGGCGGAGGTAACGACAACTTTGGAATCCCAACTTTTTGAATTTAGACTACCAGAGACCCCCTCCAACGAATTCCGAAGGAAAATTGCTGCTTCGAATTTTTCAGAATCTAAAATATTAATCCGATTGGGCTATATTTATTTTATTCAATATTCAAAATCTTCCTGTAGAAGTCTTGATGCTTCTTCTTCTTTAGAAAGTTTATAATTAAGGTGAGGGATTTTTTCTTATTGTCTGTGATTTTATTTTCAGGTGGCAGCAACTTTATTACCGTGTTCTTCAAATCTGACGCCTTTTTACCCCTTTTCAAAATACAGGTCTCCTTCCACTGCTCGAAATCTCTTTCGTTAGCACGTTTTCAAGTTTCTTTGAATCTATTCTTACATGAACTGCCTTGCTGATGTTAAGGCTTTTGGTGTTGATAAGGCTGACAGCTGCTGCCTGGATATCAAAAAATACCAATTCTTCCATATTTATAACCGAAAACGAACTATATTTCGCTGAACGCACAACATCATGCAGATAATTCGGTACAAACCTCTTGATTTTTCTCATTTTTTTTTCTATGAGTGCAAAAGCACGATCGCAGGCCATAAAGCTATGTCCACTTACGAGAAATTTCTGTTCTATGCTTTCGAATACGCCAGTAAAGACCAAAAAAATCATAACGAACAGGACCATTCTGTTTTTATTTTGGCCAGCACAGTTGTCACACCAGATCCTAATATGCTTTTTGTCAGTGATTATCATATTCAACACTCTTAACAAACAGGAAGCGATTTCGTTACAACCTCTTCCTCCTACAGCTTCGTTCCACATGCACATGAATGCTGAGTTGCTGTCACTTAGATGAATGCCGAAATTATAATAAGATAACTGGCTGAGGTAGAACATGTCTGAATGGATTAACGTAGGCACAAACAGAACTTGTTGCAGATCCATCGTTATCCAAGAAAGTATACTTCCTGGTTTTTGTGAGACAACAGTATCTTCTTTTAATGTAGCTAGATATTTCTCAACTTTTCTATGGTGCAGTTCAAGCTGAGCTTTTGCTGTCTTACTACTTGAAATTTGAGCTTGCACTTCGAAATTTAATTTATCACAAGTTCTGCAAGTATTAACTCTAGGGCGGTGAAATGACAAGTTCGGGAAATCTTTCAAAAAAACAAGCCGATAATATTTGTATGTGACACGTGAATCCGGACATTTTTCAAGGAAAGCCCTAAACAATCTATGGATGTTCAGATCAGGGCTCAAATACTCTTTTTCAGATTTTTGCCTGGAATAATGACTTACGTCCCTAGGTATAGACATTATGTGATCTCTGACTAGTTGGCGGTCATTTTCTGTGTACTTTGATTGACTGTTACCTTTTCT
Organism: Psylliodes chrysocephalus; assembly: GCA_927349885.1. NCBI lineage: Eukaryota > Metazoa > Arthropoda > Insecta > Coleoptera > Chrysomelidae > Psylliodes > Psylliodes chrysocephalus. The sequence goes on along the minus strand of OV651814.1, from coordinate 77,015,789 downwards.
CTTGTCAACAAAAAACGTTTCACCCATCTTCTTCTTTACCAAGATTTCTATCTTTTAAGAGGTTATGGCAAATATATTCAAAAATGTGCGCTTACAAATCAGAACTAAGTTTCCTGAACCATCAGGAACAGTATAGAATATTCTGCACTGACGCCGACTACTTTCAGCAGACTCATATCGTCGGTCTAAAGCACACATATTGTAACTCCAAATTTAATGTTATAACGATCTTGGTACCAATTAAATCGCATTTTAGTCTTCTTTATTGGGCACAAACATTGTAGCTCCAACATGGCCCCAACATCCCCCAAACTACAATAAATTCAAATTAAAACTGAGAATTAAAACATTTAATTACATTTTCTAGAAGTTTAAATTTGCGATTGTCCAAAAATGCGTTTTTGGATATACAATAAGTGTGCTTTAGACCGACGATATATCCCATGTCTTCTTTTTTTAATATTTCCTATGTTTATCAGACCCATAAGGTAAGTACCCTGTTTAGCAGAGTCGGTTTCATAGAACTGTTCATATAATTCTAATTTCCGTTCGTAAGTAAGGCATCTACACTTGTACGAACATGTACAGGACACCTACAATGTTAAACTATTTCACATTTATGTTTACTTCTGTATCTGTAACGTGTGGAGGGTGGGTTACCCCCACGGCACTTAGGCCACATTAGGCCCATTGTGCATCCTCCTAAGATGATAGCCACCTCCTAGCTCGTCAGCCAGCCTACAGATTTAATGTAGTTGACAACGTCGCCAAGAGGTGCTTCTCTTATATCGGCTGGTGTTAGCCGATACTCGCCGAACACAAATCTTCTAATAAATGAGAGCATCGGGCAATCGTAAAGGATATGCTCGATTGTCTCATCTTCTTGTTCGCACCCTCTGCAGAGTGCGGATTCTGACAGCCCCATGATATGGAGATGCTTCCGTACTTGGCAATGACCAGTAAGAATGCCTGTGACCAGACGCAGATTCTTTCTAGTCATAGTCAAGTATTTGTTTGCCACAGTGTTGTCAGGATAACTTAAGAGCTCCCTGGCAACTCTGCAGTTTCTTGTTTCATCCCATCTTTTCTTGAATTTCACAAAGAACTGTTCTTTAATTAAGTCTGTTACTAAATATTTTGTCAGGTCAATAGACGGGCCAGGTCCAAAAAGTATTTGGTTGCTGCTTTCTTGGCCACTGAATCAGCAAGATGGTTATCTTTCGATGTGGCGTGACCTTTGATCCATCTTAAGGTGACCACATTGTTGATGGATAACTTCAGCAAAAGCTTCGTGACATTCTAGTACTAACCCTGAATAAACTCGTGGTCTATTCAGGGTGAGTAGTGATTGTTTGCTATCTGTATAGATGAGAATGTCCCCTCCAGTGATAATATTTCTGGTTATTTCTTTTGCTGGCACTATTGCCCACAGCCCATTTTATGTTTAGGTTTAAGAATCTGGAGTATATTCCGCATACTGAGCCTTATTTTGTTTTAGAACCGTCGGTGTAGATATGAATCGTACCTGCTCTTCTATTTGTTCTATTATAACTTTATATGGCTTATGGAAGATATATATCGGTGAGATGGAGTCCATGTTCGCTTGAAGCAGTGGGAGCGTATCAAGCGCCTCCTGCCAAAAGTGACGTCTCGCCTCACCAGATCCTACATCAGGTTTAGTCCAATAACTGAAGACCTGAAAATATGCAAAGCTGTCATCAAGTCGGTCCAGATTTCCTTTGTGGCTTAATTCTTAGGTCTTGACGGTTGCTTACAAGGGCGAAAACTTTTACCAACTCTGCTGCGTCGGAAAGGGCCCAAAATGGACCCTAAAACTGGTTTCCCGCCAATATCTTCCACAATATGCAAATTAGAGAATTTTTGTTTAGATAAAAAAGAAAAATCTTATCATTATCTACAAAAATGGTCTTTATCATTTTTGTCGGGAATTCGACAGGTTTCGAGATAACCGCAATCAAAAGTCCCGTCGTTCAGCCCCTGCTTTATCTCTATAGCTATGCTGATTAGCTTGTAAACGGGTGGACAAATTGTTTCAGAACTCGGTCAAAAATTGATATTTTTCGATGATTCAAAGTTCGTTACAATAGGAAAACCCATAGGTATCGATCCGCTTTTTGTAGAACATTAGCGTTGGCACATACAACCTTTTGCAGCAAACAACTCGATTTTGTTAAAATTGGCACCTAAACCGTTTTGCATTTCCACTCTTCAATTATTATTATTTGTAACAAAATATTTAGGAAATTTACAAATAAATAAATAATTTATAAAAAATTTGTTATACTTACTAAAACGAGGGTGTTTAATGTTAAATATCCCATAGAGTTTCCTAATAATGTCAAAAAATTATCATTTCGATAAATGAATAAGATAAAGTTGAATATCGTAATCATGTTAAAGAATGCTGTCAATATTATCAAGAAAAACATATGTCCCATGGAAATATTAATCTGGATAACAGCTTGATTTATCATGTTCAGAACCCTCCCGATTCGTATGATTCTCATCTCGAAACTAATCATATTAAGCTGTTTAGTATAAAAAAAATTCTCTATTACATGACATAACCGTGAATATGTTGTTTTAAGTATATATGTAATTTGCCTCACGGTTATTGTTATTAGAAGGACTTCTAAGTATAATAGTCCGTAGATAGTGAAACACATATATGAAAAAGCATCTGCAGTACTACCAAGATTAAAAAAATTATAACCCATAGAGAATATTATTATTGATATGTAAAGACATAATTTGAATTTGAACCATAAAAAATGTTTCTTAGTACGAAACTCTTTGTCCAATGTGAGCATGATAACAAACACTTTTCTCCAGGATTTTCTATTCTTAAAAATTCCATACATACAGAAAAAATGATTGCAATAAAGTACTATCATAGAAATGGAATATATTATTGTTTCAATTATTTCATAATGTAACTCACTGCTTACTCGTAAACCTTCCATATAAAATGAAATTATACCAAATAAATTGAAAACGAAGTAAAAAAATAAATATGTGTTGCGAATATTAGTTGAGGTATCCAAAGGGTAGATTCCAAGATAACTTCCAATTTTAAATACAAATTGTAAAATAAAAACATCACTTTTTTTGAGGTTTAAATAATTTTTCATGATATTCTGTTGACGTCTAATTTCACAGTGCATGTTATTATGCATTAGAACTGGATCTGCTAAATGTTGTAAATAAATAATAAACTTGGTATAAACGAACTTTGTATAGATTACGTGAGTGATTATATTACCAATTAGAAATATTAAAATTTTATAAATAAATAATAAAGTTATTATAAACGAACTTTGTATAGATTACGTGAGTGATTATATTACCAATTAGAAACATTAAAATTTTATACTTTATTCATTTAGTTTACACCAATATTCAACTAAGTACTGAAATAAGCTGTGAATTATTTATTCTTGTTTGTCTTTTTGCATAATTCAAAATGAGACAGGCAGCGACAGATTTCTGCCTGTCATTGATGGCATCACTTTCAAACATATTTTAAAACATGACAAATACCGTAGGCACATACTTTGATTTTCTTTTACTATACGGAGAATGGTCGCACTGCGCGGCTTTCTGAGTGCCTTTTAAAAGGAGATAGAAAACTCCGCCATTTTGAACCCCTATTACGTGTTGCCTACATCTTGGCACAATATTTTTAATAGGTGCGTTTTAATCATCCGCTTCTGCTTCGGAATTGTCGGTTTTCTTGTTTTAATCTGACAGGTTAAAACGACTAAACCGACAATTCCGGAAGCAGAAGCGAATGATTAAAACGTACCTGATATTTTGCTTGCTGCTGTCAGTGTCAGTGAATATTATTTTTGGAGTCACAGTTTATTCCTAAAGAATCAGTTAGCTCACTCGGACCAGTTGAAAGTTCCAAAATAATATCCACTCCAGGGATACAAATTCAGGGTATGCAGAAGACTGCTGTTTTATGATAGGCGGTTGTCATATATTGTATTATCCGAGTTTCGCAGTGTATAAACTGGAACATTGAGATCAAAAGTGCCGACGCAGAGTAAGCGATCTGATTCTTTAGCTGTAAACTGTGTCACAGGGTTCAAAATGGCCGCGCCCTATGTTGGGCGTGTCGGACCTCTCTCTTGCCTCGTATTAGTGAATATTATTTTTGGAGTTACAGTTTATTGCTAAAGAATCAGTTAGCTCACTCGGACCAGTTGAAAATTCCAAAATAATATTCACTTCAGGGATACAAATTCAGGATACGCAGAGGACTGCTGTTTTATGATAGGCGGTTGTCATATATTGTATTATCCGCGTTGCGCAGTGAATAAACTGGAACATTGAGATCAAAAGTGCCGACGCAGAGTGAGCGATCTGATTCTTTAGCTATAAACTGTGGCATAGGAATCAAAATGGCCGCGCCCTATGTTGGGCGTGTCGGACCTTTCTCTTGCAACGTAAAAGTATGTGACCGTAAGAGATTTATAACTATTACGAATATGATATACATCTTTCGATTTTTTGTGGTCTTCACCTTGTGGGCACATACATCCAGAATAAATTCGACGATTTATTAACAATAATTTTTCCTGCTTTATTTTTAATCAAATTAACAACTTTTAGTGACTAATTCGTACTGAATTTCCAATTACAACTACAATTTATTAGTTATCCTTTAGCTAATCTCATAACAAAAGAAACTAAACATGCAATATGGCCACGAACACTTGGAGCACTTACACCTGTCATAGTTAAAGAATCGCAAACAGAAACGAGACAAGGCTCTTCAAGAATATGAAGTAGGTATTGCCAGGTTGGTGTGATTTGCTTACCTATTAGCTCCGGAAAACACGATGGAATGTTTAGCAGTCCAAAAATTTGTTGATGGACTCGTGACCACGAGATGCAGAAAACACTTTGCTTAGTCCGTCACAAAACATTGGTCGATATCTTGTCCGCTGCTCTGGTGAATACAGTAAAGTGAGGACTGTAAAAAAGGAAAATAAACTCGACCAATTTGTTAACATGATGAAGAGCCTTACCTACTAATATAAAGACGAAGACAAAGACCATCAGGTGCTGGAATTGCGGTGAACTGAGACATGTACGCAGTTCGTGCAAACGCCCTAGGGTTCCAACAGATAAAGTCAAATACCTGGGTAATATAGTCAGTAAGAATAGCGTGGCTGTAGATAAGAAAAAGTCGCTTCTATCAAAGAGTCCACAAACAACTAATAAACATAAAATAAGAAGTTTTCTTGTACGTACTATCGAAGATTCATTAGAAAGTTTGCAGATATTGCTAAGCCATTAACACGACTCACAGAAGAAGCGAGGGAATTCTGCTGGGACGAGGACTGTCAAATTGCCTTTAAAACATTAAAGAAGCATTTAACAACAGCACCAATACTAGGCTACCCACTACCAGAGGCAAAATTTATCCTGGATACTGATGCGAGTAATGTGGGAATTGGAGGAGTGTTTTTACAGATTCAGGAATGGAAAGAAAGAGTACTAGGTTATTTTAGTAAAGTACTCTCGAAACCTGAACGAAATTACTACGTTACAAGAAGAGAACTCCTGGCAATTGTAAACTGCGTGGAACACTTCTACCAATATCTGTATGGAAGGAAATTTTTAATCCGGACCGATCATGCAGAACCCGGAGGGTTAAATCGCCAGATGGATTCAACGACTTCAAGATTGAACATCGAGCCGGAATAAGTCACAGAAATGCCGATTCCCTCTCTAGAAGACCGTGTCCAGCAGCGTGCTCCCACTACAACGAAGCAGAATTCAAAGAAAGTGGACTATTAAGAACAACTGTAGTAAACAATGAGTGGGCCCCTGCTAAAATTATAACAGAACAAAAGAACGATACCGTTTTAAAGAAGATGCGTCAACCTACTTGGCAAGAAGTATCTAATCTCTCTTCAGTACTTAAAAAGTCATATTTGGCTCAGTGGGACTCTTTTATTCTGGAGGATGGCTTATTAAAGCGAGTACTTAAAAATGATGATGGTTCCGAAAACAGAAGACAGTTGGTAATTCCAAAGAGCCAAAGTACTTCGTCAGTTACATGACATGACATGATGTAAAGGATTGGTGTAAGAAATGTACTACCTGTGCTATGAGTAATATACCTCAACTAAAAAGGAAGGCTCCTATGAAGCAATACAACGTTGGTAGTCCATTTGAGAGGATCGCCTTAGATATTGCTTCACCATTCCCTGTCACCGAAGATGGTAATAAATACATTTTGGTGGTTATGGCTTATTTTATAAAGTGGGTGGAAGTCTACGCCATTCCAAATCAAGAGGCCGAAACTGTTGCAGATGTATTGATAAAAGAGTTTATCTGTCGATTTGGAGTGTACTTGGAGATTCACAGTGACCAAGGCAGAAATTTTGAAAGTCAACTCTGTGACAGACTAGTGACAGACTAGGCATGAAGAAAACTAGAACCACAGCATTACACCCACAAACCGATGGAATGGTAGAGCGAATGAATAAGACCATTTGGAAATATCTGTCAAAAGTATTTTTAAACCATCAGCGAGATTGGGATCAGCCTTTCGCTCTTTGCAATGGTTTATAGAAGCACTGTCAATGAATCACCAGGCCAAACACCAGCAAAGGTCCTGTTTGAATGTGAGATGAGACAACCGTGCGACTTCCGAGTTTACATGCCGACCTGGAGAAGATATAGGTGGTGAAGATTATGTGATCCAGTTACGAAGGAGAAAGGATGATATGCATGAATTGGTCCGCTCGCATCTTGAAATCGCCAGCGGCAGGATGAAGAAACGGTACGATACCCAAGCTACAGAGGGATGTTTTAAGGAAGGCAAAAAAGTCTGGCTCCATAACCCAAAAAGATAAAAGGGTTATTTTTCGAAGCTTCAAATGTCTTGAGAAGGTTCGTATCTCATCAAGAATAAAATTAATGATGTAGTTTATCGTATAACTAAGATCCCAAACTGTAAACCAAAGGTAGTGTATCAAAACAGGTTCGTGCCATTTGAGGATGACCATTAAGAAGAAGTAAACCAACTTTAAGAAACACCTGACCTTGTCATTGAAGAATGTATGGGTGCATATGGAGGTACTGGAAAATCAAGACATGGGTGTTACGACCGAGCAACACCAAGATCTGCTCTTACATCCAAAAAACTACTTGCTGATCCATAGTACTTTCGCCAGTATTAACGACGCGCGAGGACTGGCATATGTGTTCCGCAAGAAGTTTGGTCGATTGCTAGAACTTTAATGTCAGTTACCAGCTCCTGGAAAAGCCTTAAAACTTCAAGAAGAATCGCGATACCTTTCCTATCTGGTAACAAAGAACACCTTCCGAGATCGATTCACTTATTATGATGTATGGGAAGCATAACTTAGTTTGAGGGAGCACGTACTGGAGTCCATTGTACAGAAACTAGTTATGTCGAAAATAGAAGGAAATCAGCTCGATTGGAGGATCATTAGGAACATTGTGAAAGTTATTACAGCAAAGACAGTTCCTTGTTACTTCCATGCAGATGCAACCATTCCATTTTAGTTTCGTAAGAGTTCCAGGAGAAACTATCTCGCAGGAGGGGGCAATGTAATGCGAGCCATTTCATTATTCACTCATGCTCTAATCCTCTAAATCCCTCTCTGTCTTATTTTGCCTTTTAGGCTCAACTTGTCTGATTATCTTACATAATTAAACCCCTTAATACCAAACGTATGTGACGACTATGGCGAAGACGCTTTCTAATACATTTTAGATTGAACGTGACAACGTTTATAGATTTGGCGAGAGAACATTCTAGATCCTTCACCAAAATTTTGAATGTGTATATAAATATTGCTGGAGGAACACGGAGCAGTCAGTCGTATACAAACAGTTGTGAAGATAAATAGTGAACAATTTAAAGACTTTCGAAATATATATTAATTAGAATAGTATTGTTTTAAAATAAATAAGTGTTTAAATAAATTATTAACAAATAACCTGTTGTGTAAAATAAACAAACGTAACAATATATTATTTCAGCTATTTTAATTGTAACTTAGAACTTCCATATACAATAAAATTATACTAAGTAAATTGAAAACAAAGTAAAATAATGAGTGGTGTGTATAGTAGTTGACATTCCTAAAGGGTAGATTCCAAGATATCCACCGATTCTAAAAATATACTATAGAAGGAAAACATCACTTTTTAAAAGGTAAAATTGACATAAACTGGATGAAATAGGTAAATTCAACCCTTGAAAATTAATGGACTGTATTTTAAATTTTAATTAGGTGTTGATAGTAAGACAACAGTAATTATTGAACTGATTAACTATGACTCGAGGAAAAGGTGGAATTTTTGGGAACCTACACATTTGTATATAAAAATATTTTTTTGATGTTGGAAAGTCGGTTCAAGTTGATAAATCGTTGTGTAATTTGCTCACAATATTGTCGATATAAAATATTACATAAGTAAATGTCTATTATAATGGAAATGAATCATCCAGAATCTAAGAATAAAAATTAGTCAATAAAATTTATATTTGTGTATAATAAAGAAAAAAATATATCACCCTGTACACTAAATTTAATTTGAGTTAAGATGTCAAATTAAATTTGATAAGTCAGGATATCCGAGGAGACGGGGAGATTGATGAGAAGTTTTGAAAGATATGCTACGGGCAGAAGCTTTTCATTAGAGAATTTTAAAGAAGGAAAAATTACCTAAAATTTAGAGTCGTGGCACAATTAAAAGTTTTTTTTTTTTTTTTGAAAAAGTTGTAAATAACAAATTAAAATAGACAAGTTGTATATCACCTCAGTTATACAGTAAAAGTAAACGATGAAATTGTATGATGAATCTATTATAAGCGGAATAGTGGAACTGCAGACATTAATAAGACATTTTGGATTTGTATATGATCGAAGGTAGGACATTTTCCTGTGAGTAAACAGTTTTGTTATAGTGAAAGAGCATAATAGACAATTTTGTTATCACTAATTTAATAAACTATATTTGCTTTTAAAATTGAAGCTAAACTATTAGAAGATTAGAATTAAGTAAATTATTTAGAATAGTTAAATTTTGGAGAAGTAAAACGTCAAAATTTTTTAATTGTCACATTGAAATTTAGTGGTTAGTAAGTGTGTATGGTGATGGATGTATGATTAGAGTAATTTAGTAAGTTAGTATATAGACAATTTTGTAGATTTTCAGAAATTTAAACCTTGTTACAACTTAATGGTAATAAATTAGAAACTTGTATTCACAATTTGTCTATTTTGAAAATAAAAAAAATATTTTACAGGATAATACTGACGATGGTAATTAAAAGCAACTTTATAATTTAATTGACTAATTAGTATATAAACCACATCCTTAAGCCTAACTTTTTATATAGAACAGAAAGCTTAATCCATTTATTTAGATATAAAAATAAATATTTCAAGGTATCTTATTGTTAGAATTGTTGCTGTTATTATTTAATAAATAAACTAAATAAACTAAATAATCTAAATAATCTAAATAATCTAAATAATCTAAATAATCTAAATAATCTAAATAAATTAAAGAAACTAAACTAAACAAAATAAATAAATAATTAAATTAAAAAAAGAAATTAAGTTTATAAAGTATTTTATTTTTGGAACCGACACCATTGGGACAAAGAGAATCTGCTCTGTAAAAAAAAATATTATATTAAAAAGCTAGCCAAGGTAAAATAAGTTTGTGAATTTTTTTACTTGTGGGTTATGTATTGATAAGTGAATATCATAACACTATATAAATTAATGATAAAGTAAATGTGATATATAAATTAGGAGTACTAAGTATAAATAAATTATGCCATAAAATATATTAGTGCAAATAGTGAATATAAATTAAATTGATATACTGTTAAAATAAATAAATGTTACAGCATTGGTGTTTTAAATTTATTAAGTTTTATTGCTGAATATTTTTGTAAATTGTAAAGAATAACACAGTTGCATGCTTCGTAAATAATAGTGAAGCCTGCAAATACCTCAATTATGTCCACTTTATACGCTTGTTGCATACATAACTATTATATTTATTTAGAATTAGTTTTAATTTTCTTTTTAACCCTTTCACTGCGGGAGCCGTCCAAAGCCGCAGCAGAAAGTGGCAACTGAAGTGCGGGAACCGTCTATAAATACAGCAGCTTCCGATAGGTTTACTTGCGGCTCCGTGGCAGCCGAACACCACGATACATTAAAAATGACGCACGCCGCAATGAAAGGGTTAAATAATAATTATAGTAAAATAAAAAAATAGGTACTTACCACTAACTGTAAACTTAATAGTGTGTTTCCTATAGAGCTTTTAAATAAAGTAAAGAAAACCCCTGATTGATAACAAAATACAAGAAAATTAAAAACTGCCAGCAGGTTCAAGAACGTTGTTATTACTAATATAAAAAAAACTTTTCCCATGAAAATATTAATTAGTACCACAGCTTGATTTAGTAATAACAGATCTTTTCGAATATTCAAGATGTTCATATCGAAATTAAATATCTTTACAATTTTATTTGAAAAAACTTTCTCCACTTTGTAAGTTAAACGAGAATATCTTGCTACTAATATATTCGCAGTTTGCCATAAAATTGTTGTTACACAAAACATTTCCAGGAAAATTATGGCATAAAATGAGTAAGCAAGTAGTGAATAACTTGTCATCTCGTTATTCGAGTACCAATAGTCAAACATAGCACCAAAAATTATTAAGGTACAAAAAAATACCAGTTTAAACATATACCACAAAACGTTTTTCGTTATTTGATATTCTTCGTTCAATTTATTCATAATATCAAGAAAAACTCCCCACGATTCTTTGTTTTTGAGCATTCCATGAAAGCAAGCGAAATGGATGCAAAAAAGTGCTAGAAAATCACCAGCGAAGATTATTATTTCAATTGGTGGCAATTTAAATACTCCCATCATTCTTTTAACTTCAAGTACCAGAGAGGTAACAGCAATCAAGTTGAAAATGCAGTAAAATGTCAAATACGTGATTCGTTTCAATGGACTAGTTTCCAGCGGATAGACACCAAGGTAACTTCCAATTTTATATATAAATTTCAGAAAATAAATATCGCTTTCTGAGTAATTAATATTTTTCATGATGGCATACAGTCTCTACCACTAGCAATTTTATAATGCTTAATTCTGTTTTATCGTATATTTTCATTCCGTTCTTCTAAAATTAAATAATTATGTTCGACAAATTCTTGTAATACATTATTTTAGGTAATAAATAAATTATAAAAGATGATAGATAGATTTCGTGTGTGATTAACCCAGTCATTTTTGTGATATAATCTCTTCTCGTGTTTTTGAAGCACGCTAATTTAATTTATATTATGAACTAAAGAATAATAACTAATGAAAAGATAACGAATGAATGTGAAAACAATAGAAATTGAAATAAAGTGACGTTTTTTGTAATCGCAGCAACCAGTTGCATGAAGTTGAACATTATGGATCTGGTTGCGAAATAGCTACATATGAAACCAGGTATAAAATACCTTATTTTATGTAACGAGTGAATATTTGCGAGACGAGTAGAGTGAGGTCCAGCAACATGAACGAGTTACATAATAGTATATTTTGACATTAATGCTTAATCGAGCCTTTAAAACATGAGCCACGACGTGCAGCATTATGTCATACGATATTTTTTAGTATGAATACGTGTTTACAATAATAATAGTAATAACTACAATCATTTTAAATGAAAAATGCAAATTAATAATGTCCATGCATTTTATCGAGTGTGTAGGTAAACGTCATTTGACATTTCATTTAATTATTAAACTTCATTGTTGTACGTTTTGAAAATGTTAACGGAAATTAAAAAATTTGCGGCTAATGCCGAGTTAAATCTAATACCTGTGAAATCTAAGCATTTATACTATAAAGAATATGAAAAATTTGGATTATGGATGGAGCAAAAGCACACTCAAAATATAGATGAGTTGGTTATTACGCTAACATAACCAATCGTCATTTTACTTTTAAAACCTCGTATGTCCTGTTTTTTTCAAAAAACGAGGTTTTAGTGAATATCGATTTTAAACCCAGCTCTACATCTCCCAGTAATACCTTTCAAACCTCCCTATACTATATCGCCATCTACGACTATTTTTTTAAAACACGTATGTCAAAATTGAAGCGCTCGGGGCAACAAACATAAGCCACATTGGAACATTATTGAGAAAAACGACTTAGAAAATTCTAGTCAAATCTGTAAATCGGGTTTGTTTTGCAAAATTGTGAATTTTGGGTCATAGGGTTTCAATGAGTTAAGTTCTTCCCCGTAAATAAAATAAAATATAAAAGAGTTTATTTTTTTCGAATTTATTGAATTTTTTTTTGCTAAAGTGTGGCATGTGCCGTTCTAGATTTCACTAACTTAAAAAAATTAAATAAGTAGCTCTTAAGCTCAACATAAATCTTATAAATACTTTGGTTACAATAAAAAAATACTAGTACAGGTAAAAATATTAAGCAGCTTTCCGCTAGTCTTCTTCTCCATCCACATCTTCTGCAATATTTTGATCTTCAGTTTCGTCAATGTGCTCTCCAGTACACTTCTCGAAAATAGTAATATAAAAGTTTTGATTGATAGGTGGTATATATCGCAAAAGTTTTTTTAGGTCTTCAACTTTCTTGCTGTTCAGTTTTACAGGTTCATTGTATTTGCCGTCTAAGTTGTCAAGAATATCGCCTGACTGAAGAACTAACCTATTTCCACGCTTTCCAACATAAACTTTTTTTAAATTTCCATTTAGTTCATGTTTTATAAACATCGTATTGGGTTCACCCGATTCAAATCGGAAGCAGCGTGCTTTTGTGAAATTTACAGGCTCTTTATCTTCAGTTATGTTTTTTCACCATAGGAACTTTTTGAAACGATAGGAAATATTTCTGTTCCATAACAATAACTTTAAATGGATTGGCCCTTTTACTTTTTCTAACGGCTTCGTACCAGTCCTCTGGGCAATAAATTTGTCTCAAATACCTCTTGTGTTTTTTAAATTTGGGCGAAATCCCTATCGCAAGGCAAATAGGTATGCCCTGATAGCAAAAACATATGTTCAATAGGTACTTTTGATGTTCTATTTGGCCGATTGCTGTGTTTTCCTCTCTTGTCATCTTGTGGAACACTTCACCCGTCTGATTGCAAATAAGCCTAACTCGCTTAGAAGACTTTTGCAGACCATGACTGACTAAAAATTCTTGCTTGCACAGCTGTATGTCAATTCCATTTACTTTGACAAAATATTGATAAGTGACTTTTCGAGGCGATTCTCTTCTTTTTATTTTCTTTTTATAGGAACGCTTCTTTGGTACAGCTTTTATGGATCCGAACAGGTAAGTGTTTTGGGCCTTGTAGGTACCTAAGTTCCAAAATGAATTTAAAATGTCAGTTTCTTTTCCTAGGAGTCCCTCTCTACACTTCTTCTTGCAGTTAACGGGCTAATTTTTCTATCGAAAACCGTTTTTCCCCTACTACTTTATTACTTGCATCCAAGATTTCGTTTGATTTGGCGCTTTTTTTTTCTCCCTTTTTTTTTCATCCGGCGTTACCAGAACACCTCGTGATGTTCCAGCTTGCTGTGTTACGTTTTGGACTGGTTCCTCAAAATTTTCATCTGATGACTCTTCTCCAGAGATCTGCAAGAAAGTAATGACTGTTCTAATTTTGGAACCAAAAAGGTCATAAGCCACAATTAAACTCAAAAAGGTCTTAAGCCGCAAAGATAATTATCCGAAATTTTTCTTGTAAAAATAAATAAATCCCGCAATTTAATAACAAAAATTTAATTAATCAACACTATTTATCATTATCATTTAAGCCCATCTGGAAAACAAATTTTATGAATAAACATACAAAAAAAATAGTATTGTTTTTAAGTAGATAATGGCACATGCAAACCAAAAAATAAACCAAAAAAGTCATAAGCCACAATTTTGTTTACTTACGGAGTATTCAGACTCACATGAAGATTTAGATCCACTAACAGTTGGACGATAATCTCTATCTGCTATACTATCGTCAGCACTGAAATCACTACTGCTTATATCACTTTCAGATGCATTTCTCTTGAGAGGCACATGCGGTCCGTCCGCCATGATGTGGCATGTGTCGTTGTTAATTGCAAATAACTACATTATTCTGCGTAGGCAACAAAGGCTTTTAGGTATAGTGCTGCCATCTATTGATATTTCTTTAAAAGATTTCACTAGTGGCTTGCGACCTTCTTGTAGAATGAAAAAATGAATTAATCCTAATTTTCTGTAATATGTGGCTTATGTCACTTGTTGCCCCGAGCGCTTCAATTGTCTTAATCTTTTACTTTCAAATCCTTGTAAGTCTGCATTTTGTTCGACAACGCCCAACATTTCAAGTTAGTTATTATTTCAATTGAATAGTTTAAATCCAAATCATGGAAAATTCATCCAGTTCTAAGGTAAGTAATGTTTTTTACATTCAGATTTAATATATATATTCGGACAAAAATTTGAATTAGTTCAGTTTATTTGATTTTACCAGCGAATGTCAAAGTTATGGCGCTAATTGGACATACCAGGTTTTAATAAACATCGTAACGAATTTTTTGCAGCTATTTTCAGACATATGAGGTTTTACTAAAATAAAACATTTTATTTGTTTCTGCTTTTATAAATTATTAAGTAAAAAGCTTCCCTACTTTCTATATATATTTTTTTTCTAAAATAACATTTTAATTGTTTTCAGATTTTGAAAGTAAGCACTTTAAGTGCAAGGAGTAAGCATATTCTCTCAGTACTTGACAAATCTGAAGAAAATGTCACTCTACATGGATTACATCCCAATTCCATTCAAAGTTTGGAAAAATAGGATCCTGAAGATGGTATTTAGAAAATCTTCAAACTCTTTATGTTTTATGGATGTTGCTTCCTGAGTTAAAATTACTTTTATAGCTTGTTTCACTCTTTTAGCTCACAGAAAAAAGAATATATTAAATATTGATGCTTTTAATTTTTAAACCTATTTGTACACTTTATTTTATGAATTATTAGAAATTAGTGAAATTGCATTGTTTACAATGATAGATAGGTACTTAAAGAGCACTTATCTGTTATTTGTTTTATTTTATTAATGTTATTAATGGTAAAATTTATTGTTAAAAAATTAGCCGTGAATAAATTTTAATAATATAATAAATGAGAAATTTTGAACGAAAGGAAAAACAATTCTAAAGTTAAATATTTTAAATTTTTTAGTAATTATTTTCATTTTCACACAAGAAAAACCTCTAGTCTTATATTAGTTTGTTGATAATTACTTCGGAATATGTTTTTAGGTTATAGTGTAATGTGTTTTCTCTTAGAAGCAAAAATACCATCATAAATTCTTTATTATAACAAAAACTGTATCTTATATCGTGTGTAAGCATATGGTTTTCTATGTAATGTAATTACCAATAATTTGGAAGTTTATAAAATGCATGAAACTAATAATGAAGAAAATGTGTATGCAGCTTTTTCGAGCTTGTATTCAAACATTTTTTATTAAATCTTTGACCGTGATGAATAAAATTTAGATAGTAAACTTTAATCTCATTGTCTCCCAATTTTTAACCCTATAGATTATTTTAACACTAAAAATATTTTGTTAAGGATGCAATAGCTTAAAATCATGCTTGCTTTTTCTTAGAATAAACTATATTTATATCAAATATTAGAAATTATATTTCTTGAGTACTCGGATCCTAAATTATGTTTCTAATAGAAAAAATACTTTGTAAGGATCTTGCGTGACTTTAAACCACTTAATGTACATGTCCGTGTCAGTGACGAGTGTGTCTTACTGGCCATTTTGTATGCTCGAAGGGAACACGAGCTACGCTCGTTTCAGATGCGAGCGTATAAACACTAAATTTTCACTTTAAAAAATTTCATCATTTTGTGACCCAAAAAAATCAAAATAAATATGTACATTAAGTGATTAATTCAATAGTTTGACGAGAAGTGTGATCATAACATCGTTCGCGGTAAGAATCCTGTACAGAATTAATACTAATAGTAACGATTTCGCATTCGCAGTAATTAAAAAGCTTTCACGGAACAAAAAGAACTGAATTATTGGTTCTATCCTGTGTTCGCGGTAATAGTAGTTTGTGAAACAAGAGTGGATATGATGACCATATCGACGAAGACGAAGTTTGAGCACGACGCCATAGGCGAAGTGCTTAATCGTCTGAGTACGATATGGACAATTTACTCGAGTTGTACAGTATATTTTTTCTACGACCCACCAACGAGGTTATTGAGACAAAATAATTAATTTAAAATAATTTATGAGTTTTACTTATAATATAAACCTAAAAAAAATAGTCCCCAGCCCAGATTCAAACCCAGGCTATTCGCGTGGAAGGCAGATGCGCTATCCTCACCTTCACCGCCACTTTTATGACTTTAGTTTTAATACTCGTAATTACATTCGTTTCATATAGTTAGATTAACATTTAATTTTTTTTTAATGGGGGCTAAATAAAAATAATAATAATGTTTTTATTGGCTCAAATAATACATTTTTTATAATTTTGGACAAAATAAAATTATAGCCAAAAGGCAGAGTTCAGTTTCTATTATGCCGAAGCAATAGTAGAACCTGTTCTTCCACTCAACCGGTAAAACTAAAACTAACTAGAATATTTCAAAAAAAAGTAAAAATAAAAATACCAAAAAGTACTTACATAAGTCAATAATATTAATAAACCGTAAGAAGGGTAACCTATTATAATAATATTAATTAACCGTAAAATAAATATTTTATTATATACCAGAAACAGCCAACACCCAAAACCCAATGCTTAAAAATGCTATTATTTTCGATTCTACAGAAAACTAATTCATTTAAATGTATTTTTAATTTCAATAACTACAAAATATACAGACAATTAGTTTAACAGTTTTGTCACTTATTTAACATTTTAAAAATAATAGTAGTTGGATGTCCAAAATATGAACTGTGATTGGTGGTTTCAATTTTTTTGCAGTATTCTCACTACCTAGAATGGATATGAAATATATTTGTTCAGTTAAACTCAATAGCATTCTTTTTCGTTTTGTAATCTATGAGTAGATACCCAGACATAGTAGAATTTTTAAAGAATCGGGCATGCGCTCAAAGTATGAAGTAGTAGTTCTGAATCAGTACATTTTATTCTTGCCGCGATCAAAGCTGTAGATGGACCACTAATATTAAGAGAAGTAAGTTAAAGATTATAGAAATTACTAGAGGTATGAAATTGATTTCTTGTCTGTTAAAGTGTGCTGCAATATTTTTACTGTCAGTAGTATTTCGCAAGCAGTTGTTTCTAAAGTTTTCTGTTAAATGATTTTCTAGGTAGCAAGTAAGAGAACTAGTACATTATAACCTATTGCTTACAATTACATTGTTCGCCTTTTTTTGTGACTATTGCGCATGCTTTTTGAAGTGTTATTTGCAAAAATATAGAAACATCTAATTTTCAAGTTATTTGCGCAAAATTTTGGTAACTTAGGGAATTTTAATGAAAACAACCTATATTAAAAGAAAAGTGGTACTCATTAAAATAGGAAGAAGAAATTAATTGGTACCTAAGCTTTGTTGATCGTTAAACAAAAAGATTCATCAACAGCAACGGTCGATCAACTGTTAAAAGTCAAAACTGCTACAATTCGCAATTTTGGTGTAATGACAGATGACCGCAAGATTTATAAATATAAAATTTACGTAAAAGTTTCCTAAAAAAAGAAAGAAAAATATTATTGTTTTATTATTTCACAGTCTTGGTGATTTAAAATGTTTAGTTTTTAAAAAGTATATACTTATTCAATGCATAGTGGCGAATAACGAGGTTCATTAATTTTTATGTTGGCCGGCAATTAAACCCCGGAAAAAGTGTCTGCCTTTTTGGAATTAATTTTTTTTATATTTAATTAAGACGCTATTAAAATTTCAGCGTGAATCAAACACTTCAAATCATATTTTAAAATATCAACTTTGGGGTTGATTTATTAATTATAAACCCTCTCAAAAGTGTCGGCCTAAATTACTAGTATTTTTAGAATTACCTAAACTTTCAATTGTTGTTTGTTGGCCTCTGAATCAAACACTTTTTTTGGGTCATATTTTACGACCCCTTTCTATTATGCGCAGTATCTGGTGTCCCATGGTGGGTCTAGCCAACACAGGTATACCTGCTTTTCCATCCAAATGATTTCAAATTACAAAATTTCAAAGTGCATCAAACACTTAAATGGAATGTGTGTTGCTAGACTATAAAGTGACATACAAGTGACAATGGCTAAATTCTTTAAACATGTATGTTTTATTAAAAACGTGTGAAACATTCTACTGGCTATAAATTACTTGATTTAAAAAGTACCCTTTTTTAAAATAAATGTTGATAATAGTAAATCTCTCGCATGTTGCTAAGGCGTATTCGTTTTTTTAGAAAATGATAGTCGATGATAGATATGTTTGTTTTACGTAATTTTACGGAAATTTCACAAAAATAAAACGTTAGGTAAACGTTAACTTTTTCTTTGTAATTTAAAGAATCTAGAATTCTAGTTCTTTAATAAGTGCCGTCTTTTGTAAAAGTAATTCTTAAAGCCTTGATGTGCTTAGATAGGAATAATATTTCTGTCGCTGTCTTTAAGAAGAAAAAATTCATAAGATAATCTATTTCCCAATTTAAAGAGACTACTAGTGCCGGTATTTTTCTTTTAGCAACTGCAACTATCTACAAATTTTGGTTCCCTTCCTGCTGGTACCACAAGCATATTTCTACGTAAACTGCCCCTCCATCCTCTTGTGCGTTCTTCTTCACTGAATGCATTTTCAGGTAGTACTTTCCTCATGGTACCCGGTAGCAAACGTAGCGAGAGCCACAGACTCAGCTTTAATGGTACCGTACGCATAACCGTACCATGTTAAGTACCTTGGCAGTACCATCGCATCGCGAAGTGGCATGTTTCTATTTATTTTAATGACTAAATAACATGTGCGCCGCGCTTAGCTTGGATTTCTATAAATTAGAAATCTCCAAAATTGATTAAAGACGTTATTGGAAAACTTTCGGAAAAGTATGATAGTGTTTCTTGTGATCGGAACGGGATCTGTGTGAAAATGGCAGCTATTTTCGGTAGGATTCACAGCAATAAAAGGAGACACAAGAATGGCTCTTCCATTAGAATCAGGTAATGTTGTTATTCAGTTCTTATATCGAATTGTATTTTAATAATATGTGCCTGGTTTTTTGCTAACAGAAAGAACACTAGGTTTAAGTCGAAGTTATATTTATCAGTAACTAATTTTAATATTATAAATGCTGTTAAAACATATTTGAATTAAAGAAGAAACATAGAATTTATTGTGTCTTCATGTCGTTGATTTTTTTTGGCAAAAACTTGCTTTACCTATTTAATAAATCGACATCCCCATCGAAAAAGGTCATAACTCCCTATACTTCTAATTTGGGATTCAGCAAAATAAGGTGAATAGAGCTTTGTAAAAGAAGTATCTTAATTTGAAATACTTTGGCTCATACTCGATTTAAAAAAGGTGTATTTAAAATTTTAAAATGGAAAACCTTTAAATATTGTAGTTTCGAATTCGGTTGTAAAATAAGTTGTAGCCTCGTTGCTTGTATGTTTTTAATCAATTTTAACAAATCTACATCTGTATAACTGGAAAAACTGCCATGATAATTATGAGTTTAACATAAGTCGTATCTACCTATTACTTATACTCTTATTCTATGAAGAGTTATTGTTATTAATGATTATAAAATTAAAACACACATTATCTTAAAAGTAACATCCACTGTGTTATCCAATTATCCTATTTGTTAACTATTGAGAGTATATTTACAGTTTCTCCGGAAATATTAAAAAATAACCTTTTGTTTTTTAAAGCTCTTGTAAAATTACTAAAATTAACATACAACTTTTTTCATAGGAGGTATCATTTCATTACAATAAAATTACTCAAAAATACTCCAAAATAGGTATATGTAAAATTCATTATACCTGGTTTACGACAAATTCATGTTTTATGATAATGATTTTTTTATGATAATTATTTTTTTCTTTTAAAAATGATTTAAGAATAAATTAAAAATCAATGCAAAAGATGATTTAAATGATTTTCTAACGCACTGATTTAATGAAAAAAACATTTCATTTTATGAAAATTTTATTTGAATTAATATGAACAGTGAACAGTTTTTGAAACGATAGAACAATTTATCAACCGAAGCAAAGCTGAGGTTGGTAATGTTCGCAAACTCCATTAGGCTATGTAATACAATTAAAAAAAATCGAACATTAACAAATGCTATATTTCGTAGTAGAAACAATTAATAACCTTAACTATTTATTAGTTCAATGGTTAACAACTGACAGTTCTGAATAATATGTGGGTACGTTTAAAATGTTACACTACTTTATCATTTTATTTTGTTTTTAATTCAAGATAGATTTTAATGAGCATCCTTTTATTTTATTTCTCGTAAGAAGTTATTTTACTCACAATCGGTTAATAATTTGTGGATTTAAACGCTTTGAAACAGTGGGCAAGCGACTTATTGCTTACTTTACTTTCCTGGCTAGCATGTTTCAATAAACTTATTCTCAAATGTCACTTGCTATTTGCTTCGCAAATGTTTTAGTATCTCTTCCTTCTTTTTGCGGAATCAACGCTTCGGTATATTTTTCTGAAGCTACTCGTAGTTCTAGTGTGGTACATTTAAGTTAACTGTGGGACATATTTGTGAGTATATAAAGACAATTTTATTATTAAAAGTGCCGTTTATATGTAACTGGCAAAATAATTGCATAAGGGCAAATACGCACTGTACGGTTTTCAGGGCCATAGCCAGGGGCACATAGGGGCAATGTCCTTCCTTAAAACACCAATGCCAGTAGCCAGTCAGCATTGCACAACACGTGCCTCAAAGTCATAAGCATTATTCATGGCAACACCGGCATCTTGCCACGTTTAAACTGGTTACAGCGCATTATTGTCCTCTTGCAATTGCGTCCCTCATCACCGATTGCCATCAGAACATTCAGATCCGTGTCCTGTCAGTGTCATTTTTGTCTTTGTAATCTTTACCTACGTAAATTAAGGTAGTATGAAAAAATCGGCCACTTGATAAGGAATGTGAACACGAATAATCTCATTTCTCAACACACTTATATGCAAAAGAGCTAGAAGGACCTTCGACAAGTGTTGGAATTGGTGATGATATAGCTCAAATTGGAAAATACCGACAAAAAAGGAAGCCTTCACAGATACGTGTAATCTATTTGCATAAGGGGCAACATTCGTCTGCGGCACTACTTCATGCAAATCTATCTTTTCGACGTTAATTGTGATAAATACACCCCAAAGAATGCCAATGGCACACGAAAGAATGATATAGATGTGTTTTTTAAATTTGAGAAGAAGAGGATGGAGAAAATAGATATCGATGAAGTACTACGAAAATTCTTCATGGAAAATCAAAGGTTTCTACTATACTTTAAAAATATTTTTAATATGTTTTGTTTTTTCTATAAATCTCTGCTTCTCAAGAATAATGACATATTCCTGAAAAGCAGATATTTCAGGAGAGCGATTTAAAGTTTTGCGGTACAATGAATAGCAAATATTTCATGTTTTTTTTTTAAGTACTATTGGATATAATGAGAACCAAACACACTTATAAAAAATTTATGAATTTGCTTTCAAAAAAATGTATTTTTTCAGTTTTAAATAAAACTTGACTCAATTCCTGGAAAAAATTAATGTATTTTTAATTTGTACACAATTTCAACACTGGTTATATAAATAAACACTAACATTATGTTATTGACTCTTAAAAAAATATAACATTATTTTCTACAAAAAAATTTGACGAATTTTTCAGATGACGGCGTACTACTGAAAAGGAATCGTTGTTCTCGATAAAAACGCACTTAAAAGCTTATTCAGAATACTGACACTAGCGCCATCTATCGGCAGGAATTTGTGATAATGGAATAGAACCTTATTTAAAATAAAATATTCATCTAAAATTTCCATTTTTGAAAATGTGTCACTATTTTTGAGAAACAACGAGATGTGTTTAAAAGCATTTTTTTTAAATGTTATAACGCGACACACAAGCTTATTTTAAAAATAATTTTCGATCCTATGTTCACTTACATATCTGACTACCCTATACCCTCGACTTACCCATAACGGTGTACCCTATTTCAAATTTCGGATGCCCTTATTAGTCCAATTAAATAACGAAAAAAAGCCCCTTCGAGCTTACATTAATTTGTAATTGGATGAAACAAAGTGGACCTTGTGTATTTTGATGTGATCTTTTCGAAAAAAAGAAAAAAAAGATGTAGCTGTTTTTCAATTTTTTTTTTAAATTAGGAAAAACCGGGTTTTCCGGAGTTTTCCATAGTAAAAATGCTAATTATCTGGGCAAGTATCACTCTGATAGTAAAAATAAATGCACCAATCGAAAGAGGAGGCAAAACTAGTTTGGAAATTCATTACACAGGTAGTTTTAATGGCGAATTTTTCGCCGCCAGAAGTGCTTTTACCAAAAAGTTTTTTCGTTTCTTTGATCAGAACCATGAACATGACATTTGCGATGAATTTGTGGCGAAATTATAAATGTTAGACATATGTGCTCATAAGAGGAGTTACGTATTTTTTTGTTGGCTCTCAAATAAAATAAGTCCCGCGGCGAAATCTGCCATAATTTTTCGGGAATTCGCAGGAAACCGGAAGGCGTAGTTTTTTTTTAAATTTTTCCCACATGATTTTCTCCGGGTTTTCCGAAAACATCTAACAAAAAATATATTTGAAAAACCTAACTGCGCCATTGGAAAGAGCACAAAAAAATACACAAAAAGGTATACTTTAAAAATATTAGGAAATTAATCCTAAGCCTGAGTGTAAGTTCCAACTTGGTGATAAGCTTGTTTTTTGTTCTCTAACATCTGGTTTTCTTCTCGGTTGATGCTCCATCCTCCTTTTTTTGGCATTGTCAATCGCGGCCCTTTTATGCCTATCCCAGGTTTTATAAATAAACTCCTTTCCGTAACGTCGAGCTACGTAATGTTTGCGACACCTTTCATGCAATATAAAACCTGGTTGTAAAGAACTGAAAAAATCATCCCCTCTCTCTTTGCTGACCGTCTGCAGACCTTTCAATCCTGTCGGTCTAATTGGGGTTAGTTCACCCTCTGCAAGTGTCTGATGACACAATAAACACAGGCCAGCCAATGCAACCTGGAAACATAAAAAATATTGCACTGTGATAGAATTTTCTTAATTTCGAAATGTACTTACTCAATAAATTGCTGAAGAAGTCCGAAAAACCACGTGTACACAGAGCTGGCTGAACACGGTTATTAAAAATCTTTGCCGATAAACACTATCAAGCGATTCAATTTGTAATAATATGACTGTTTAAAGCTTAAACTTGTCGGATAGCGAACGCCGAGACCATGACTATCCTTGATACTTCGTGCGGCTAATTTTGCGGTAATTCTATTTTTTGCATGAAACTCAAGAAACGTCTTATAACAAGTCAGTAAAATACAATTTAATAAATTTTAGGCCTAATAAATTTAGGTATGTAAGAAATTTAAAACTGGAAATCACAAAAAAATCAAATTACAGAAATGCAGTATATACACGAGTTTTGGATCCCGCGGAGCGCTTGTAATGGGACTTTTGTCGGGAGAATTATACAACTTAGAAGAAACATTCACACTTGAAACTTTGTATACACATTCAGAAGACATGAAATTTGGGTTTGCTTAATTTTCAGACCAAAAAACTGAAAATCGTCAATTTTAGGCAACTTTTCTCAAAAACCGTGTTTTTTGGTCGTCACTCAATGAACAGTGGTGAAAAAAATAGATAAAATATTTTTGCAGAATTTTCCGTAATGTAATCGTATTATAGACACAATAAAGTACTCAAAAAAATTAAGCCATTGGGTGCATTTTTGGCATTTTTGTGCCACTTCAAACTTTCGAAAAAAAATTTAGTTTTTTTTAGGGAAAAAAATTTGTTTAATTGTTTAATATCTTGGCCAGTTATAATCCGATTTCGGTGAAATTCACACGCGTATAAGATTTCATATTCAAGAGTAAGCTCTGTAAGTGGCATTAAAAAATTTGAAATAGTTTGGCCGTTATAGGCAAACAATGAAATTAGGCCCGCGGTACACTTTGCCCTTCCACCATATGCCCAATTTTGGGATTTCTCTTGCCATCTTCTGGGAATCAATAGTCACATCCCTTAAGTTCAAAACGCATTTTTGTTTAGTTAAAATTAAGATATTTGAAAAAAGTTATGAAGAATTTAGTGTTTGAATATTTAACAAATTCAATTTTTCGACCTACGCCGCCTCAAAATAATAAACAAATTTCAATCGTCCATATCGCGAGAACGGTGCATCGGATCAAAATTTCTCAAGAGACATGAAAATTAGCATTTTTTCTAAGCTTTCAAACGTAAACTGCGTTTTGAAAATGTTGATTTATATCCGACATGCGCCTGCGCAACGTTGAAAAATTGACAAAATCCAAAATTTCGGCACTTTCAAAAAACTGCTACATTTTGTTTTGCCTTTTTTCGAAAAGATCACCTCAAAAAACATAGAATCCATTTTGTTTCATCTAATTACAATTTAATGTAAGCTCAAAACTCGTAATTTAATTCGATTATATAGTGCGAGTAGCGGCAATCGTAACCGCAATTAAGTTAGTGGCGCGCAATCGCAAACTAAACGCTCAGTCCGACTAACAAACGTGCGTCTGGCTGCAGCTCTTTAAGTGACCGGAAAGCTTTGAGAGTTACCATAACTGTCAGATTCAATCAACTTGTTACGTTGCCTAGCAACGATCTCACAAGGTATCTTCCTTAAAAAAAATGATCAAATTATGATATAAATTAATAACAATATTATTTTTTGAAACTTATATGCCTACATTTACTAATAGTAGATTGTGAGTAAATTCGTATACATACCTCAAACTAATTCATTCTAGCCTCGCGTCTATCTTGTAAAGGTCAAAACGCATTTGGTAATCGCGATGCCATCGCATCGCCAGTTGTGCTAGTCTCGAGCACGCACAGTGAAATTATTTCCAATGTTTTATCACGCATGCATTTCCACTAGCTCGTATGGAATTCTCCTATCTTTTCCATAGAATCTCGGGAGACCGCGCGCCCTCAAGACTAGCATAAATCGCGATGCGAAGGGACCGCGATTGTCTAATGCGGTCTCATCTCAAAAATACTTCATCGCTCGGTATGTAATATTTTGTTGCAAAGTCCTTTCGGGCATTATCCATCTTCAGTGTTTATCTTTAATACAATATTTTAAATAACTATAAATTTTTAAACATAAGCGTAATACAAAATTCGAAAGAAGGAAGCATCAGTAGGAGTTTGGTTCTTAAATCCCTTAAAATCACACATTCACATTTCTATAGTAACAAGTAATAAAGTCCCATCTGATATTGACTACTTTTCTATTTATAGACAAATAAAGAAGCTGCTATTTATTTATCAAAGCCTGATTTCCATTCCAAAAATTGTCTGTGAGACTAAACATGAAGTAGTTACTATTTTTTAATTGACATGATTAACAAATAAATATTAATTTCGTTTTATTAAAAAACAATACATAATTGCTACAACGAATTTAAATCAACAGCAAACAAATTATGCTAATGTTTTGTTAAAACTTTCTAATGAATAATAAATGAAACTATAACAATTGGAAAATTATCATAGGATTTAATTTATTAAGGATGCTTAATCTTCATCGTGATGTGATGACACTTTCACTTGTTAGATTTTGATGGATACCTATTATTTTGTATTAACAAGCGTGGAAGAATTATTTAAATGAATTGGAATTTCAAATACGTATAATGCCAACAGAAGCATGTGAACGCCCAAATAGAACAGGACCGTATTACGTTCGTGAACTTCGCGAATAAAACAAATGTTTAAATTTCTATATGTATTAATAGCAATAAATCCTAAAATATTTATTGTAGAAAATTGGAACCAGTGAACATTTTGATGTAAATACCATATTTATTTATAAAAAGCCATAATAAACGTTTTTTAGAAAGTCCTTTTTGGGTTATAGCTAAGGACTCTTAATTCTGATATTCCTAAGCTACTACTATCACGAAGTGTTATTACAACTGGTTCAATTTGAATCTCCATGATATTGTCTAATTTCCACTATTTTGGATCTACTTTTTGACGTACATGTACAATACAACGTTGCCATTTCTCTGGAGAATTTTCATATCGGCAAATTTAAATGTTACTTTTCTACTGGCTACGATATACTTCATATCTGCCTGAATTAATTCGATTGGGTTCAGCTCACAGTGGTATGGTGGAAGGCGCAATACTATTTTATTATGTTGCTTTGCCATTTCGTCTATTAATAACGTGTTATACTGTTGTTTAACGAGAACAATTCTACTTTTTGCATTTGGTCATCGAAGTGTATATACTTTGACAATAACCTATTTTGTATTTCTGCTTTTTTAAACACGCCGTTGTGGGTGTTTTCTCGACTTTTCTCGAATGGTAGGTTGCGTTATCCAATACTATGGCACAATTGAGGAGCAACTATCCAAAATGCGTTAAATCCATTTTTTATGATTTTTTAGGTAAATGAAAGAATGTAGTGTATTTTAGTCAATCATCATCATGATAATCCAGTTCTATCAAAATGCTTTAAATCCAATAGAAATAGCCATAACGAGATCACTTAACTAAGCAAAACGCATTAGATCCATTTTTCAGTGAAGCAAAACGCATTAAATCCAGTCGTGTTTAAGCAAAGTTTCTTAACCGTCGATAGGGTATTTGGACAAGTGAAGAAAGTTTTAAGAAAGCACACAACAATAAAGAATAAATATATAAAGAATTTGGAGAAGTAAAATGTCTTGGGCAAGACTGGCTGCTTTATGATGTTAAACACTTACAGACCTATTTAAAAAAGACTGATGGCATATCGGATTTGAAAAAGTTGTGTTGCGAAAAAATCAAGCTGCACGCCTAACCATAAACTTCTTTCAAAACTTTTGGTTTGAAAGTACAGCTGAGACTCCAAAAACCCTCCTTAAAAAAGGTAAAAAAGATTCTGAGTTAAAAATGGAAGCTCTTAAACTCGAAAGACCACTTAAGGAGAAAAAAAATCATTGAAGCACTTATTAGCCCAAGAGTATGGCGAAGAATGGAAGCATGAAGATGATCTAGTATGGTATAAAACTATTTTAAAAGCTAGTGAAGATGAAATAGAGGAAGAACAAGGCGAGGCCGAAAATATCTGCGACTGACTAGAGGAAGATGTTGCTTTACATATTTAATTTTATTTTTTAACTTTCGTTAATAAAATCAGTTTTTAACTAAAATTTTAGATTTTATTCGACTTGTAAATAATGTAAAATTCATCACTTTAAGCAAAACGTAATAAATCCAAATGAGAATTAAGCAAAAAGAAATAAATCCACACTAACTAGGCAAAATGGCATATATCCATATTCTAGTTGAACAAAACGAAGTAAATCCATTAAAAAAATACACATATTATTGGGAAAATCTTAAATTTGAACTAAAACTAAATATTTCTTTTTAAAACTGTTATTTATATCATTCTGCAGTAGATAAAAATTGCAGTTTTTCTTCTAACTCATTTTTCTAGTTTTTTAAGTTTTACTCAAAACGACATATTATGGATTTAATGCATTTTGGATAGTTGCTCCTCAATTATCCTCTAATTTGGACAAAGTGTTTGAAAACCACTTTTTAAATGAATATCCAGTCATTTCATCGTGATAATCACCAGATCTTTTGGATTCAAATGCCCATAGTGCGACCTGCACGAATCCATCTTCGCTGCCGTTATGACATATAATAAGCCTTTTTCCTTTTCCTACAATTTATAGAACATTTTAGTCTACCCATCAGAAGAGTTTATATCATTAAAAATTTTAAAAAACTATCTTTTTTATTATTCAGAACTTTTAATAGAACACTCAAAATGAATCGCAAATAATGAGTACCTGTTGGTGGTCGTAGGTAAAGTATAGTACGTTATACGTGATGTACAGCAAATACGCGTCATATGCTTTTTACCACACTTATTACGTAATAATCATTAGGATGAGATTTGGTCATGCCTGTTATCCTAGACATTTATACAAAATTAAAGTCTCTGAAAGTAACCAATGCGAGACGTGTAATGAAAAAGGAGATCTAGACCATATTTTATTTAATTGTACTAAAAACAAAAAAAATTCTGACAAGCTATATAACGACCTGCTTAAATGCAAAATATGCTCCCCTTGGAATATCCAAAGTTTATTGTCCTCCAATTCCACAACATTTATGACTACTCGATTAATTTTTTAATGGAATCAGTTATACGCTTGTGATTAGTACTTCTCTTAGACTCGTTGCCATTGTTTTCTTTCCAATTGTTTTATTTTACCCCCTTACCGTGACCTAGTGTATGTCTGTTTTTTTGTAATGCCTTGATGGGTCCCTAGGCGAGAAGCGAGTGTCCCCGTTTAATCCTCTTGTTATTTGAAATTAAACATTTAATGATTTACATCTTCAATTTTGTGACTGACTGTATGAAAAAAGAGTCTATGCAAAAAAAATATACCTACCATTACTACTATTATTAAACTAACAATTACAATAATAATTGTATGTTTAAAAGATAATACCTAAAATTTTGCAAAACACTTTGAGAATCACTTACCTGACGGGTTTTTTAACCCAGTAGAAAATCCTTTTAAAAACGCTTGTCTGGATGAAGAGATAGAAGTATCTAGCCAACATTTTGATGTCGTATGCTAGCGATATTCCAGGTTTTATCTCTATAATATATTTTTCGGCCTTCATTCCTGTACTTTTTAATTTTCTTTAGGCAATTCCTTCGTCACAGGACAATTTCCTCTTTATCCAGCCACATAATATTTCTACACCGAGTGCGACATTTAAAATTAAGTATTTTGTATAATTTCCAGAAAGTTGTTCTTTTAAAACTCGGTAAATCTGGATTTTCATTGAAGGAAGTTCATTCTTTTAAAAAGAATTGATGCACTTTGCGTCTCATTACGCTTTTATCGAAATCTTCTACGGAATCCTAGATTTGCTTGTAGCGCAATTTTCTTTTTGGTTCAGAGAATACTTTATTTTGTTTATACTCCTTAACGATGTTAAACACTGTTTTACTACATATCCCTGTTTTATCTGGCACTCTTCTTTCAATTTCATGAATCACCATCTCAGGATTTTCTAGCCTTTTATGTTTATAAACATTGAGAATCATATCTTATGTTCGGGAGTCCAAATGTCCTTTTCTCGGTCGTTTTTTGGGAGGTGTGAACGGTATGTTTTCACTTTGATCCACGGTTCCCGTGGAAACATAATTTAGTTTATACTTCAAGAGGAAATTAACAACAAAAAACACGTACGTTGTTGAATAAAATTAACGTATGATCAACCAAAACCAAGAATAACACAAAACTTTACACTCAGAGGTACCTATTGTACGCAGATAACTAAACAAAATACAACACTGGTAAAATATTTTATCTCGCGTTGAACCACCAATAGAATTGCGAAAATTGGCAAACACGTAGTAAGCATGCACTAATCGCGCGCTAGTTACTGTATACATCGGGTGTATTTGAAATGTGAATAGACTTTTGTTAATGATCATATTTCTAATTTAAAATAAGAAGACAATGGTTAATGAAAAATCAATTTACCAATCATCAGAATATATCAGGATATGCAGTTTTCTTGTTCAGCGTCTTCCTAGAACATCCTTTCCATTGTTTTCTAGTGGCGCCAACTGTCTATTTTGCAAGACAAATATGAAATTTATTTGGTATTTTTAGGATTGATTCTCATTTATCAAATTATTTAGCGATAAAGCAGATGTATCTTGTTTTAATGCTTTAGAATTTTGCAAAACCAGGAAAAACTTCTATTAAAGAAAGTCTATAGCCATTTTGGGCTCAAAACAATCAGTGATTTTATCAGTAGCAACAGTTAGAAGATTTGCTGTAGAATGTAGATCATAAATGCCAAAATAATGTTATTCAAGGTATTTGAGAAGCTCAGTATTGATGTATTTTCCATGACTTCACTGAAGGAAGAAAATAGAACTATAGGTCAGTAATTAAAAGGTATTGTTTCGGATAATTTTTTTAATACTGAAATGTACTTTTACATTTATTTAAGCGGGTTCAATTTTAAAAAATACTTTGATTAAATGTTTCAGATCTAATAGAAAATAATATAATACCACTTTTGAATTTAGAAGATAGCTTTTTGTCATATTGATAGATTACAAACTAATATTTGTGTAAATGTTGCAGAGCATTGTTGCCAAAGCTTATTTTAAGGTTTTATTTTTTAACGACGATACCATCCTGACTAAATTATATTTCAATTTCACATAACCGCAATAACTAATCACATTATACTAGTTGTATACTGCCAAGAAGGCAGCCAACCAAATACTTTTTGAAGCTGGCGCTTCCATTGGACTGACAACATTCTTAGGATCAGTTGTTTAATTACGATTTAATTCCTGAATTTGAGTTAATTTTAGATTAAAATGAATTTTTTTGTTTAAATGAGAAAAGAAGATGGATTAGGATATCCATGATTAACTCGTATTTTAAGATGTTATTTACACTGTTTATGCCATAGAACATATATTTTACAATTATTAACAGAAAGTGTTTTGTGCTGGCAACATATTTTTGTTTTGCTAAAAT
The DNA here is from genome assembly GCA_927349885.1 of Psylliodes chrysocephalus. Classification (NCBI taxonomy): domain Eukaryota; kingdom Metazoa; phylum Arthropoda; class Insecta; order Coleoptera; family Chrysomelidae; genus Psylliodes; species Psylliodes chrysocephalus. The sequence continues at coordinate 76,984,866 of OV651814.1, read as the reverse complement.
GACAAAAAAGTTACTTTTTAAACTGTAATATAGTTGTATTATTTATATTTTATTAAATTAAAACTTGTATTTAACATTAAAAATTTGTTTTATAACATTCTTGCAAAATAATTATTTATAAATGCAGTCAGTCTTTCTTCTAATATTATCGCACAACCGATGCATCAAATTTTTGCCATCCTGAAATTCTACAACATTAATTATATCATTTTCAATGACTTCTTCTAGGCATATGCTGTTCGACATCTGGTTCTAGTGCATTAATACTTTTTGCAATGTTATACAAAATTGTAGTAGCAATAGCAATAGCTTCAAGATTTTCTAATTTAAAGTAACAATACCATTTCTAGAGGTGTTACTGCATTATTTCTAAAAAAATGCAAAGTATCAGAGAGAGCACATTTAGTTTTTAATACCATGTGAATACTTGAAAATTAAGACTATCTATATAATTTATACCCAAAACTTATTGACTGGTTGGATTAGAAATTTGTTCTTTTCTCTCAATTATTATTCTTACACCAGCCATTGGTAAACGAAATCTATTTAAAAATTCTAAATCAGTTCATTTCTAAAAACAGTTTTCCTTAATACGTAAAGTAGGTGTTTTTCATATTAAACATTTTCATAAATTCTTCCATCTCCTAATAATTTCCATTTTCACAAATCTTCCAAAAGTATGCACTAAATAATGCAAAATAAATATAATTAAGGTTAGAATTCAAGAATTATTGGTGATAACGCGCCGAAATCGATGGGTTAAAGTTAATTCGGGATTAACGCTGTAAATATTACTAATCCCGTAGAACAAATTAAAGAGTTTTCCTAATCCTGGGTTAACCCAGGAATGCACAACTGGCCCTTAGTGGCAAACCTAATCAAATTTTACCATTATTCGACAATTTTGCACTATTCATGCGCGAAAAAAGCACCTTACAACTGTTGAATTGGCTACGACGATTACCCCATGTCATCGTTACGTTAAACAACTGTAAATTATAAATGTATCTTAAATTCTTACCCTGCAGAAGATGGAAATACTTTGATATAGTGGTGAAATGCGCTATCAGCAAGCAAAAGGGTACAATTACCCGAATTTCAAGGAAGGTGACAGCAACCATTTTCTACTAAGTTATTATGTAAATAATATCTGAAAGTTTCAAGTTTGCGCTTCTATGCCAGCAATTTCTACACAGGGATTGTTAAACATCATCGTCGAGGGCTTCATCGCTATTTCAATGTTCTACAAGGAAAGAATGAACGAAATATTTGTAATTTTATTTTTTGCAAATAACACATTTAAAAGTCCTACTGGCTCCCCCCTATTAATACTATCAAACGTAAAAACAAAATCACATTTTCGGATGTTTAATTGGAACTCAGGGTGGGAAACATTAAAACAATACATTTTGATGATTTTAAGCAGAAGTAGAATTTGGGCATAAGTAATAGGGATCATTAATAACGGGAAATGTCTATTAAAGAAATTCAAGGAAAGATGGGTTCAAAAAAGCAGTAGAGTTGACAGGGAGCTTTTAAGTTACCCCGACAACACTAAAGGTTGTTGTCCTTGGTTTTAGTATTACCTTCGATTCGTCTTTTTTTCTTTTTTTTTTGGTATCATCGGCATCGACTGCTAAGGTCATTAGCCTCGTGTTCTGTGTAGGCTTTGTTGCTGTTTCCCAGCGCCACTTTAGGAACAACACTGTTAATTAGAACCCAACAGTGAATGATCGAGTGGGGAAGCCTACCATGGCATCATAATTAATTTTAAATAATTAAATAAATAAAAAAATCCCGGCCAACGGTGGGATTCGTGTTTAATTCCATAATTATAATTTTTTTAAATAATTCATATAATGTGCAATAGTTACGAAATATCCAAGATGCAGAATATATTTATTAGAAAAAAATCATATATTCCATTAATTAAAATTTGCGTTTAAAATTGCAGTTGATTAGAATTAGTGATTAAGCGGATGTGAGATTTTTGATTATACCTAACTCTGATCTTGTACTGATAGTTACACCTGATCATGTCCAAATAAAGATTGTGTAATGAGAAGCAACCTTCTACTATACACGCTTTCAAAAATGTGTAATTTGCTTAGTTTCAACATAAATCAATTAAGAAAAACGATTTTAAAAACCTTAATATTTCCTGCTTTATTGTTTCAAATGTTTACTAATTTTCTCTTTCTTACTCAATTATGTGATGTTTTTCTTACAAATCTATATATAAAAAAAATATATATAGTAGTTGTGATTTAATGGATTTATCTTTAAGGAATATATTATCATTTTTGATAAAGTTGTAATTTACTTCACTTTATGGCAGTATCTTTATAAAGTCAGACATAAGTGACATGCATTAACTTTTTTAACCAAGTAATGTCATGTTAATATGCCTTGTATTAATCTAGTAAACTCTTATTTTGTCACAGTATCTATTAGATGAGTTTTAGTAATGGTATGATTAACTCACTTGTCTACCTCTATTTGTAAATTATTTCAACATTACTGAAGTTTGTTTATCACTTACCGCTTTGTACACTCTGTGTGACTACTACTGTCTTTAGGATCACAAAGGGTTCTTCATTTCTAGAGGTCTCGGACGTGCTTCTTAGGTAGGCAGAACAGCCTCTTGAATGCCTCCTGCTATCGTAGACTATCAGCTCTTTTAGGGCTTACAAGCAAGTGTGTGTGTGTGTGTCATTACTAACACGTTACTTAACATGTTGTAGTTTGTTACTGTCAAAATTGCTATAAATTTAGTTATTTATTTACAATTTTGTATGTCACTATTTTTGGTATGCATTTAGATTCATTCTTTAAATTTTTGATTTAATTTTGTTTAGTATTATATTGATTATTAATTGAACGGCATTATTTAATTTATTGAAATAAATTTGTAAAATTTGACTTTGTGATTTTTGATATAAGATCAAGTATAGTAAATTGCAGCAATTTGATGATTGTTATTATTTAATTTTAAAAGGAATTCATCGTAATACACGTGGTTTTCCTATAGAATTCTGCAATAATTTCACATTTTGTGAAATATTATTTTTATTCTAATATTTTTTATACTAGTAGTCTTATATCATTCTTTTATTTTTGAAATTAAAATTGTCTATCCAATCGCTAATTCGGATATTGCATAACAATACTGATCCATATTGTAGATATTATACATAAATTCTAGAATTTCTCCCATGAACATTTTAACTTCCGAATTGAACTTGATTAATTGCTTTATGCAGACAACGCTTAAACATATAACAAAAAGAGAAAATAAAAATAAGTAGAATGAGACCGTAAAACGACCGTTTGAGATAGTTGAGGTTATGGTTAATTACGAATTAAGTAAACAATTAAAATTTAATGGTTTTTACAGTCCGCTGGACTTTATGTAGTTAAATCCAAATATGTTTGTGGCTTGGATTTGCTTTCGCAACGCTTGTTTGTTATATTAAAAGGTTTATGACAATTTGGGAATTGTTGTGAGAATTTTTGTGTCGGAATTCTTAATGCATTTACTTTCAATCAGAATTCATAATTTGCTAGTTTGACCGTGATCTTTTTTAGGTTTAAAATGTATTTATTGTTTTCATATATGTATACTATAGATATGTTTTATCAATCACGGAAATTTTGGCGTACCTCTCATACACTCGTCTATTATAACTTGCTTAACGCATCTACTTCTACTTTCATTAACCACGACCATCAGCAGACGTTGTCGAGTTCGTCCACCTACCTATGTTAAATCCGGCCGTGCAATTCCTCCACGGTATCGAAGGGAAAGGGTTTATAGGGTTCTAGGAAAATAAAAATTATTTTCTAGTTCTACTTTTATTACAGAAATCAATATGTATGTACAAACTTGGTAGTACAAAAATAATAATAATAAGAAATATACAAAATTACAAATGAATATATTTATATTTTATTTATTTAAACTGATATTTTTTCGTTGTTCTCTACTTACCTGCTGCTGACAGTTAGGATTTGGCGCCTAGTGGAGGAACTCAACTATGGAAATAATTCCTAGAAACACAGGAAGGATTATTATCGCATGTAAAGTGGAGGAACTCGGTGACACCGTCTTCACCATACACTAACGACAACATTTCTTATCAGACAGATGTGTAGAGGTGAAAATATTGGTAATACAATAGCCAGATCTGTAGGTAATAAAACTAGCGGGGTGGTTATCTAAGCAAAATATGCTGTTAAAAATAAATTTTGCCCACAGGAAGAGTGATAGTGGTCATCAGTCAGGTATTGATCATCAGTCAGAGGTGTAGGATTGAAAAGATTGGTAATGCAGGGACCCGATTTGTATGTAATACAACTTCTGGAGCCGTTATAGAAATACATCTTTTACAATATTCATTTTTTTTTTTGACCTTATTATTTTTATACCTTTCTAAAAATAATGCTTCTATTGAACTTTTTATTCTAAATAAACACACTCGATAGAATGCAATTTTTAAATTTCCATACATTGGTCAATTACGTTGGATATTCCAAAATACAAATATACGAGTAGTGATCTTTGCATCTAAATATCTAAATGGCATCGTAGGTAATATTCATTTTCCATTTAAAACAAAACAAAATAAGTAAAAAGTTAAAGGCGAGTTCCAGAAAAGTACGCAAGTGTGACAGCCATATAAAGCAAGCGAAGTAGCCGTAATTATTACTAATTCATTCATAAAACAGATGCTTGTACCTAAGATAAACAAACTCGCACAAAATATCCCCTTTGAAATTAACGGTGTTTTAAATGCGCCAGCTGAGGTGACAGCTCTGTCTGCCTGATATAAAACATAGTCTGAATGCTTGCAAGAAACAAGGGCTTAATTATGAATTAATAGATAAGTCTAATAGTTTTTCGTCATTGGTTGAACCCGAGGTTAAACCTGTTTTAATTTTGTCTTGGTATCTCACTCCTGTTCGTCTACCTTCTTAGATTCATTTGAATAATTTTTCTGTTTTCGTATATACGAGTATATTGTATTTTGGTGAGTTGACCCTCAATCTTTCAAATTCAGCGTATTTCAATGGTGCAAAATTGCCATTATTTATTTATTAAGAATTATCATGCGAGATGCTGGTTATAAGATTTGGTTACTTTTAGGAAGTCCGTACCACTTAAAGAAATAACAAGTCAAAGAGGGGATGGTGATGAAAGTAATAAGGGAGGAAAAAACTACACATTAGCGTATCACCAATGATTACTAAGATCAGATACTACATTCTTACCGTAAATATATCACTAAGATCTTGTTATTTCAAATTGTAGCGTTTACATTGAATAAGTACCTTATTTTAATCTTTTTTCATCATATAAAATGATGTTTTCTTTTTCTCGTTTTCTCTCTTTTGTAAGAAAGCCTAGAATAATATATTCTTTAAGGAGGTCCTTTCGCCACCAATGTTAAATAAAAAATATTAGATTAAATTTATTTTTTTTCTAATAGTTGAAGTCCTTATTTATCTAATGTTGAACTTTTAACTATACCTTACCGTGTACATTTTTGAGAATTCGAAAATTGTTGTTGAAGTCTTACTTTCTCGAAAGACACTGTACAAACACACACATTTTAAAAAAAAATTCTCAAAAATTCTTCTACTAATAGAAAAAATTAATTTTAGTCATAATCTAATATTTTTTATTTAACATTGGTGGCGAAAGGACCTCCTTAATAATACTATGTATATTGTAGAAGTTCTTTAGGAATATTTTGGATATAATGCTGGAGTTTCTAGATATATTAGATAATCGGTATGAAATAGAAACTAAAGAAATTAAAAATTTTCAGAATTAAATAAAGGAACTAGAGGTAGGCAGATTCGAAAGTGGGATAGAGGTTATTTATTTTAATATTAAAAGTCTGAGGAAACATTTCGATGAACTTTTGATATATTTACAAACCGGTATGGATGTATTGGATAATATAGTTTTATCTGAAACATGTCAAGCAGATGTAAGTAACTTTCATATTCCAAATTATACACCCTATTGCAAAAAATCTTTTATAAATAAATGTGATGGCACAATAGTGTATATAAAAAATAACATAAAACCATCTATAAAAATAATAGAAGTAAATTTCACCAAATTTTTACGTATAACCTTTAATAAAAAACATCTGAACGAGTATATAGATGGAGGGGTTACATCTTATTATAGATCTCCTTCAACAAGCACTCAAACATTAATAGATGATTTGGAACAATATTAGAGAACCTTCAGAAACAAAGCCTAGAAGTTTACACATATATTAATCACATATTTCTAATAACAACCAAAAAAATTGGCAAGCAAATTAAAACAGATCCCATAGTTTTTCATACTGCTTTTACTGATCATTATACACCCTTTGCTAATATACAAGGTGAGTCGGGAGGAGCGCACCAAACTCTAGGAGTATATTATACACGTGAAAATAATGTAAAAAAACTCATATGTTCTTATCCGATTTTCATTTGTTTTTATAGCATATTAACAAATATAGTATATTACATTACGAGTGTGGAAAGTGACATTTTTCACACGAGTGGGAAATATTGTCGCACGAGGCGTAAGCCGAGTGCGACTATCACACGAGTGTGGAAAATCACTTTTCACACAAGTGATGTACAATATTTTTCCTACGACCACAAAATAATTTCATCAAAAATGTAAAACCAGATTATTATAATAATTAAAATGTATTTAAAAAAATAATCAACAATAATCGTATTTATTAAATTTTCATAATTTCTAAACAAATAAAAAAAAATAAAAAAAAAAATAAAAAAAAAAAAATAAAAAAAAAATTCTGGCACAGCCAGGATTCGATCGCGGTCGTTGGACGGTCTCAAATTGCAAAGTTGATGCTCTAACCAACTGAGCTAACAGGCCTTACGGTAATTGATTGATCTAATCGCTTATGTCTTTAACCAGAATAAAAAGCAAATATATCTTAGTTATTTTAAAATTATTTTAAAAATAATTGTTAAAGATAAATATCTAGGATCTAATTTACAATAATTTAACAATCATATCGATTTTAGTATTAATATGGACATTACATAGATCAAAATAGAAATTACGTGTTCGACATTTTCTGACAGCTACTGCGGAAAGTAGCATATTCTCACTTGGGTGGAAAGTAAATTCTTATTCATACGCACTTTCCATAGGTCTATATAGTGTGATATGTGTCACTTTCCTAAGTGGTCGTAGGAAAAACAAATTTACACATAAAAATTCTCTTATATTTGCATATTCTAAATTTGAATAAGTATCTGGCATTTTGCAACACTAACAATCACATAAATTCAAAATTAAACGTTCAGTTACTGTTCACTGTACACTGACAGTTCATCAAAACGTCAGAATTATCAAATGCCTTTGAGTCTTGAACATGTGGCATACTTTGATAATGTTAAAATTCAGAAGTGGAAAGCTAGATGAACATTTTTAATTACGCCATAACTTGAAAACAAATGAAAATCGGATTAGAACATATGAGTTTTTTTACATTATTTTCACGTCTATAATATACTCCTACAGTTTGGTGCGCTCCTCCCGACTCACCCAGTATATTTAAAAAAAACTCGAAGTACCCGCTACTGAAAATTAAAACAGACAAAAACATAAACTTCATTAAACTCAAAACATTGGTAAAAAAGAAAAATTGGAACTTAACTTAAACCATGGATAACTTCAGCCTTAATTACTTCTATCTATAAAAGGGATCAATTAAAAAAGATATTATTAAAAAAAATTCAAAGAACTGGACAGTGCCCATCCACTAAAAAGAATATAGAAATAAATAAAATGCAGAAAAGCACTACTATCAACATAAATTAAAAGACCCTTCCAAATCAATTTTAAGGTACTGTATAACGATATTGAGATGCACTTTTAACAGCACGTTGCAAAATCTACAAACTACATTAAATACACTCATTAAAATATTATTTAAGAAGGATATATTTTTTATTCAATATTTTAAGTAAGCAGAACTACATACTAATAAATTTGGCAAAGCAGCATGAATCGTCTCAAGTAGGCAGATGTCACGGCTTCTGTTATTTTTGTCAACCTTTACGTGTTTATCACTTCTTATAAAACAACTTTTTCGTGTCCATGGATAAATTCATATTCAGAACTTAGAGCACAGAGAAATTAACAGTTTAATTATGCAATACTAATTTAAATATGCTCTTGATACTCGTATATCTTTACATCTTACTAGAAAAGCTGCTGCAAGACGACTGCAGCTGCTATTGTTGACTGCATGTTAATGCGTATCGATATCTGTCAGAAAATGTCAATAATTGACAAATTGTGTCTGCATAGTGCGTAGAGTCACCACACATTCCAGTCTATTTTAAAGTACTCAAAAATAAAAAAGGATACTGGATACTACTGTATCATTCCTTTGTTGGCTACGATATAGAACAAATTTGTAATTGTTTCGTTTCCTATTCCTATTAAATAGGGCCATATGGTGAAAACATTTTATAATTTTTTTATCAAGTACTTATATTGTGTTAAAGAAAGTTCGTAATAATGCTTTAATTAGTGCATTTACCTCTGCTGGCGTGCTCATCATAATTATAATATACTGTTGCACTTTATAAGTGCACTTTTACAGTTAGCAGAATAAATCACAATTCCAGAAAATTCCGTTTTTCACAGCAATCAACGCACAATGCATAAGGTCGTTTGACGGATTGAATAAAATTAATCAACATCAGCAAAACAAGTGATGTGTAAATTACTGATTAAATTTGCATAATTAATTAGTTAATAAACTGCTCTGAACTGTTATAGAAACATTTTTAAAGGTTCAATTTATATCATGTTATATTACCTATTTATTATTATTGTGTCTACTCAAGCGATTAATCTTCGTTCCTATATAATTCAAACCAAAAACCAATATTCTTAATTTAGTTTATTTATTTTACTACAATTCTAAATTCAAAATAATATTTTAAAAAGCGACCAATTGAATAAAATGGGTCCAAAAATTATCATTAAATTACATTATTTCAAAAGAAAAATAGCAGATGCTGTTTCTGTAATACGGACATTGGGTTCTCTATTTTTATTTTGTTTTTTTTTTATTTTTAACCTTCTGTTAGTCGCGTGTATCTGGTAGATACATAAAGTGCTTTTATTTCCCCCTCTCCGGTAGTTTAGGCGCCGACTACACCCACCATTCCAGTAGCTTCCTCGCTTACGGGCATCTTTCGAATAGTGCACGAATCGGCTTGGTACATATAAGTGGTTTTGAAATATTGGCGTTTTGTATCTATCTCATAGATATACGAGACTCTTGCGGTAAGTTTTATAAATATGTTTTTCTTTGCATATTTTTACTAGTTTTAAAGGTAAATTGAATAGTTATTTGCTGTGTATAATTACATTCTTCAATTGCATGGACTGATAATAAAAAATATGATATGTATCTAGGAGATAAATGCGACCATTAACGTAACTTTTATTGTTTTTAGGCAATAAAATGGAATTTCGACGTGAAAAGTATGATTTGATCAATGAAAAGCACTGTGAGGAGCTGAGAAATCTATTATTACAACAGGAAAGTGATGATGAAGATGAAAGAGTAGATATAGAAGACGAAAACAGTGATTCAGACGCGTCTGTTTGTTTTGAGGACCGGGAAGAAAATACTGAGAGCAAACAAAGTGATTATTGTGCGAGTGAAGAAGACGAAGAAGAAAATGCAGTACATTTTACTGCTGTTCAAAAGAAAAAACATGTTGTAGTGAATGAGTGGAAATGGCAAAAACTTCCCCTTTCACAAAGAAGACGAAACCCTTCTCAAAATATTCTTATGAAACTACGTGGGGTAATTGAAGCCGCTGAATATGCTAATGGGATATACAAAACTTGGAACTTATTGATTGACGATACAATGTACCAATAAATACATTCAAAGTATTCAAATACAATTTACTCGACCTAAAGATGCTAAAATTATCAATATTTCTAAAATCAAGGCAGTTATTGGCTTGTTATATTTAGCTGGCGTTTACCATTAGATGAACTCTGGTCAGAGGATGGCGTACAGAGGTTTAGGAAGACCATGAGTTTGAGGAGATTTCGTTTCATAATGCGCTGTTTGAGGTTTGATGACAGGGAAATGAGAGACGAGAGAAAAAAATTGACCGCTTGGCAGCAATAAGGAATATTTTCGAGGCATTTGTGACAAATTGCCAAAAATCATACTCTTTGGGCCAAAACGTGACTATTAATAAGAAATTAGAAGCTTGTAGAGGACGCTGTGCTGTCGTCAGTATATACCTTCTAAGCCGGCTAAATATGGCATAAAAATATTTGCCCTTGTAGATGCAAAACTATCTTATACCTACAATATGGAGATATATGCTGGACAACAACCAGAAGGACCATTTGGCATAAGCAATAATAAGTCAAGAGACTTGTTACTCCTATTCATAATTCTGGCCGTAACGTCACGATTGACAACTGGTTCACAAGCTATGATTTAGTAGAAGATCTTAGGTAAAAGAAACTCTCTCTTGTAGGCACTCTGAATAAAAATAGGCTACAAATACCGAGTGCATTCAAAGATATCAAAGATCGAAGTGTTCCATCTAGTTTGTTTGGGTTTCAGAAAAATTGTACTTTAGTCTCGTAGGTACCAAAATCAAACAAAAATGTTATTTTATTATCAAGTATGCATGTTGATGATACAATAGACTTATCAACAAATGAACAACAGAAACCGGAGCGCATAACATTTTATAATGGAACTAAAGGTGGAGAGACACTGTGGACAGAATATGTGCAAGCTATAACGTTGCCCGGAACACAAAACGCTGGCCGATGGTGGTGTTTTTTCTATGCTGAACACTGCTGGAATTAATTCACAAATACTTTTTGTTTGAAACCAAAACAAAGTGAAAAGTAGAAAAAGTTTTTTACATGATCTGGCTAAAAAAGTTAACCGAACCTGAGATACAAAGACGACAAGTGACAAACTTAGAAGTTCTGCCGGATGCCGATCCTGAAAATATCCCTGCTCCTGTGCTACATGAAAATGAGGATCTACCCAGAAAAAGAAAAAGATGTAGTCCGTGCTATTCACAAACAAAAATATCCCGTCTCACAAAATTTTTCTGTTTAAAATGTTCAAAACCTTTGTGCCTTGATCACTGTAAAAATATTTGTAAAGATTGTGTTCCTGGGCAAATATAGTAAATATTTATGAATAATTTCATTATTTTATAATTATGTCTATTCTTTTTTGTTTCGTAGAGCAAAAATGTTCAAATAAAGCAGTTTTCTAATTTTTTGTATTATTTCAAACCCTAAAAATGATAATGTATCTATCAGATACATGCGCGACCAATCTCGATAGCTTTTTGACGCGACTAGCATAAGGTTAAATTTGTTACATTTGACAATTGGAATTGATTTTTTTAATATTTGCCAGTCTAGTTATTATTCCGCCTTGTTCAAGAGCAGTAGTTAGCAAACCGCGGCTCTTTAGCTCCTTAACAAACTCTTCGACACACTACAAAGTGCAAGCTCAAACATACAGTGCGATTAACAATTCGTGAAGACTGTCTTTCTTACTTTTATTTTTCAATACATAGTTGGTGTTTGTGTATATCTTTAGACGAGTGCTCTGAAGCGACATATGAGAAATCATTTCCGGAAAGAGTTAAAATATCAACCTGCTGTCAGTTGTCACAGAAAATAAGAGCTTTTTAATTTAACGAATAAGCCACACCTATCTAGATGACAAAATAGACAAAGAAAGGACATAATACACAGGCACATACACACACCTCATAGCCTGCACCCTGTCTAGATTTTAAACACCTAACGCTTGTGCTCAATCCACACTCTACTCTACGATCTCCAAACGGTCAAAAAAGAACTTTTATTTTAACTCCTTTCGTTCACGAACGCTCTTTGGTACTTTAGCAGTGCGTAGTAACCCAAACTGACCTAATGAGGATGAATAAAAAGAGATATATGAAACAAGTTTACAAAACGAGTGAGAACGAAAGAGTTAGAAACGTACCTCAATTGGGGTCATTTTTACAAAGGCCTGCCTAGGAATATCCTGATTAGGCAAATATTTGCTAGTTGAGTATCTATACTCTCTAAATCTCCATTACTGCGGAAGAGCGAATTTGGTATAGAGACTGGAGTCGAGATTGTGTATTCCTTGCTGATGAGTTCTAATAAGAATGAAATCAGTTTAAGAATTACGTTCCCCTTGGTAAACAGAAATAAAGTTATATTTTCTATTTTAATTTTGAGGCAATGCCCTATTTATGTTTTATTTTCAATTTGTTCACTTTAGAGAATTGGTATTTATTTCCTTTAAGATTAGATATTTTATGTTTTATTTGGATTTTTATTAATGCTTTTCTTTTATCATTTACTTTACTATGGCAGACAAGTTTTAAAAAAGTATAGCAGGGGCATTTTAAAACTGAAAAGTTTTGAAAAATGCTACTTTTTTAAATATGGCAATGGGTGTTTAACCACTTATATCTAAAATGGTACTTATACTTATTGGATCTGTATCTGTAACGTGTGGAGGGTGGGTTACCCCCACGGCACTTAGGCCTCATTAGGCCCATTGTGCATCCTCCTAAGATGATAGGCACCTCCTAGCTCGTGAGCCAGCCTACAGATGTAATGTAGTTGACAACGTCGCCAAGAATTGCTTCTCTTATATCGGCTGGTGTTAGCCGATGCTCGCCGAACAAAAATCTTCTAATAAATGAAAGCGTCGAGCAATCGTAAAGGATATGCTCGATGGTCTCATCTTCTTGTTCTCACCCTCTGCAGAGTGCGGATTATGACAGCCCCATGATATGGAGATGCTTCCGTACTTGGCATTGACCAGTCAGAATACCTGTGACCAGACGCAGATTCTGTCTAGTCGTAGTCAAGTATTTGTTTGCTGCAGTGTTGTCAGGATAACTTAAGAGTTTCCTGGCAAATCTGCAGTTTCTTGTTTCATCCCATGTTTCCTTGAATTTCACAAGGGAATGTTCTTTAATCAGGTCTGTCACTACCGATTTTGTCAGGCCAATAGAAGGGCCAGGTCCAAAAAGTATTTGGTTGGCTGCTTTCTTGGCTAGTGAATCGGCAAGACGGTTACCTTTCGATGTGGCGTGACCTTTAATCCATCTTAAAGTGACCACATTGTTGATGGATACTTCGGCCAAAGCTTCGTGACATTCTAGTTCTAACCCTGAATAAATTAGTGGTCTGTTCAGGGTGAGTAGTTCTTGTCTGCTATCTGTATAGATGAGCATGTTCCTTCCAGTGATATTGTTTCTGGTTATTTCTTCTGCTGCTATGAGAATCCCCGTTAGCTCTGTGTGAACTACACTGGCACTATTGCTCACAGACCATTTTATGTTTAAGTTTAAGAATCTGGAGTATATTCCGTATCCTGAGCCTTGTTTTGTTTTAGAACCGTCGGTGTAGATATGAATCGTACCTGCCACTTCTGGCTCTTCTATTTGTTCTAATATAACTTTATATGGCTTATAGAAGATATATCTCGGTGAGATGGAGTCCATGTTCACTTGAAGCAGTGGGAGCGTATCGAGCGCCTCCTGCCAAAAGTGATGTCTCGCCTCACAAGATCCTACATCAGGTTTTATTCCAACCGTGCGGAGGCATATCATTGTCGTCAGAGCAACCTCCTTGATGTAAATATCAAGGGAAGTGAGACTAAGAATGACTTCCATCGCTCGGGTTGGTGTTGTTTTCATGGCTCCTGTTATGTTGAAACATGCTGTTCTTTGAATTTGTTCTAGTTTACGGATAGCTATTAATTTTTGGGTTTTCGGTACCCAGACAACTGCACCGTATGTTAGCATAGGTCTTATGATAGCCGCGTAAGTCCATGCGATGACTCTGGGGGAGAAACCGCAAGTGCGTCCCACGGTACGGCGGCATTGTTCATAAGTAATGTATGCTCTATTAACTCTGTTTTCTAAATGCGAGTTTCATGTTAACTTGCTGTCAAAGGTGAGACCTAGGTACTTCACCTCTGTCGCAAAGTTCAGTTTTGTGTTTAGGAGTAACATAAAATTAACATAACAATATTCTTTATAATTTTACAAAAAATATATATATTTATAGTCGCTTATGAAAGTTGCCTAGTAGTTTTGGTGCTTTGTGGCTCCTCCCTATAATAATAAAAACACATATTGTTTTTTTGTTTAAAAAATGACAGACATGTTTTAGACCTTACCTGTCAATGCTGCTATGTTCACTTTCTTGGTTAGAAAATTCTTCATCACTATCTAATCCGTGGTCCATAGTCCTTTGAGCTTCTTGTTCAAACTCTTGTTGTGTTAAAGGCTTTTTATCACGATAACAACCGGTCATTTTTCACTGTTAGCGCAACTCAATTTTGTAACATGAGTGGGTCAAATTTGACCTTACATGCCGATAACTCCTCGGAGACTAAAATTTAGTCTTTAAATCTAAACTAAAGGCGTTCCAGCGCATCGATAGACCAGCAACCGATTAAGGATTAGATGGAGGGGGCGCGTACCGCTTTCAATTCTTTACATGCAAAATTTACCGTGCAAAATGTGTAGGGTCAAATTTGACCCCGCCATGGTACTTAAGGGTTAAATTACACTAGAAAATATTATGCAAACATGATTATTACGTAAAATTGTTTTACTTGATTTAACTTGATAATTTCAACCGTTTCCGAGAAAATGGTCGTTAAGCAATTCAAAGTTTTAAAAAGTCAAAATTAAATAACAAAAAGGAATTATTTATAAAAAAACGAAATAATAGTATTTCAATTTTAATACGTTCTATCTTCTTTCGCAACAAGGCATATTTTGGTTCAAAAAATTTGTGGTTATTCTATGTACCATTAGTTATGGTATACCCCATACATATATTTATAACATGTTTGTAATAGTTCGTGTATTCAATATTAAATCATCACCATCACCGTATCATTGACATTTGTGTAAATGTTATTAACTTGCTCCATTTATGTAAGTACCGTGTAGTCTTTTCATTCATCGTATTCTATTAAATTATTACTTTTATTTTTTGAGATACTTTGTCTAAACTTTCGTGACTTCTATAGAATTTATCCATCTTAAAAACTAATTACCACAACTAATAACCAACTTTTCTTTACCCGTTATTTATTATACATTTTTTATTATTATCCTATTATTGTTGTACAGTCTTCAATAAAACCAGCATTACAAGTGGCTAAACTCATCCATCAGTGTGCTAAAAGTTACTTCAGTCGTACCTAACCCAAAAGTAATGAATCTGACATATTTAACAGAACAACACTTAATTTGTCATAAAGGTCACCAAGAATTACTATTTCCTTTAAATCTCTGGTTTTACAACATCACATACTCGTTATATTGTGTTATTTTGAGTAAAAACACTTTTTTAATGAGTGCGATGAGTGATGAGCACGAACAAAGTGAGTAAGGCAAAAGAAGTTCCTTTTACTCCGTGTAAAATTAATTTTATTCAAACATCAATTACATTAAAAAATAATTATTAAAAATCTCGAATTTCACCAAAGAAAAAGCCTGTTACTCTGCTGCCAATAGCAACGACTAGTCAAAAAAGTTTACTCTCGCCAAATTGGTAGTAAAAGGTCATCTTTTCTAACGTTTGTAAAAAACATTCTTGTCTATAATATAATTATACTTTCCCTTTGTACATCGACAACAGTATAACTATCCATATCACCTCAAATTATGCTATCAAAACCGGGTTAAAAAACAAACTTGTCGTCGTTTGCTTGGTATTTTTCTCTCATACGTGTTCGCAGCTAAGAAACCATAAGCGTACCTATTGCTATATAAATGCCACAATATAAAAACTTGTTTGATTTATTTTTTAAATTTTTATTATTTTTAAGGATAAAGATTTTTTAAAAGATATACGTCCATCTATTATCTATTATCAAATCTCTTTTGGATTTATATTCTCGGTATATCCTCAAATATTTACTGCTATTTTTTACTTACTATCTACTGTCCTTTATATCTTTTTAACTAGTCATCTCTGTATCTATAACGTGTGCAGGGTGGGTTAACCCACGGCACTTAGGCCTCACTAGGCCTCACTAGCCTACAAAATTAATGTGGTCATAGTCAATTATTTGTTTACTGTAGTGTTGTTAGGATAACTTAAAAGCACCCTTGCAACTCTGCAGTTTCTTGTTTCATCCCACCTTGCCTTGAATTTTACAAGGGAATGTTCTTTAATTAAGTTTGTCACCTACCTTCTTGGCTAGTGAAAACTTGTCATATATATTAAATTCTCTTTATAGTTCTGTTTGACGGGGTGCTAGAAGCTCACCAAATGTTTCTCAGAAATAGGGCATCTAGAGACGTCTCTCGGCGACGTTATTAACTTGCAGAACTTTGACCTAGATACTTAGATACTCTTCAGCGTCAACCAGCAGGTTTTTGACGAGCTGGGAAGACTGCTGACTCTAGACACCTCTCAGCGGCAACCAGCAGGTTTTGACAAGTTTGAGAGGCCCGGGAGTTCTTAAATAAAATAGTAGTTTAAATCATTATTTTTTAAAAATGTTAAATGTATAGCAGAAATAATACAAAAAGGATGAATTTAACTAAAATAGGCTTAATGTAGTGATTGTAGCAAGAGAAGGTATGGTGGATCAAGCTAATTATCTGCTATTTATCAAATGAGCAAGTGGATATCATATAATATTGGTCTTGTCTGGCAAAATAAAAACTTCCTCAACGTTTTTTTTTGCTCTAGTTTTTATAATATCTTGTACATTATCTTTTCAGCACTTTCACAATTGTTCAGATACGTGTGATTCATGTGCTGAGGATACCGAGCAATCAATTGTTTCCTGAACTAGCTAAATATTGATAAAAATCATTGCTAGAAATAAAAAATATCAAAAAATATTAAGTGCCACTTTTTTACAAATGCAGATTTTGAGCTAACTACGTAGTATGTGTCGTGTTTTATTTGCACAATAAAAATCATATCGATAGCGCTTTATCAAACGAAGATATATGAGAAATTAAGTATTAAAACGTACTAAATTCCAAATGACAGCTGTTTAGTTTAAGCTGATTAGTTAAGGTTAAAACTGCAGATTGGTTTTCTGGTCCGATAACTAGGGCAAGAAATAAGAACCAGGGCATTTTGGTTGTTTATAATACTCTGGTAGCCAAAGGGTATTTCGATGAAATAGTGCTAAACTAAACTAATACACATAAGCGTGCCTTCTTTAAATTTTTAAAATTTTCACATAGGTACCACCTTTCAAGCCAATAGAAGGGCCAGGTCCAAAAAGTATTTGGTTTCTTGGCTAGTGAATCAGTAAGACGTACTAACCCTGAGTAAATTCGTGGTCTATTCAGGGTGAGTAGTGTTTGTCTGTTATCTGTATAGATGAGCATGAGCAGTGATATTATTTCTGGTTATTTCTTATGCTGCTATTAGAATTCCCGTTAGCTCTGTTTGAACTACACTGACACTATTGCTCACAGCCCATTTTATGTTTAATTTTAAAAATCTGGAGTTTACTCCACATCCTGAGCCTTGTTTTGTTTTAGAACCATCGGTGTAGATATCAATCGTCACTGCCGCTTCCGGCTCTTTTATTTGTTCTATTATAACTCTATATGGCTTATAGAAGATATATCTCGGTGAGATGGAGTCCATGTTCGTTTGAAGCAGTGGGAACGTATCGAGCGCCTCTTGCCAAAAGCGATGTCTCGCCTCACCAGATCCTACATCAGGTTCTACTCCAACTGTGCAAAGGCTTGTCATTGTCGTCGTTGATGTAAATATCAAAGGGAGTGAGACTAAGAATTACTTCCAAGTTTCTGGTCGGTACCCAGACAACTGCACCGTATGTTAGCATAGGTCTTATGATAGCTGTATGAGTTCATGCGATGACTCTGGAGGAGAAACCCTAGGTGCACCCAACGGTTCGGTGGCATTGTTCATAAGAAATGTATTCTTTTTTAATGCGAGTTTCGTATTAACTTGCTGTCAAAGGTGAGACCTAGATACTTCACCTCGGTTGCAAAGTTTAGTTTTGTGGTCAGGAGTTCTGGAGTTTTCATTTCCATTTTCATCCTTTTTTTTTGTGAAAATGACCATTTCTGTCTTATTAGGATTGATAGACAGTGAAAGGTCCTTGTACCACTGTTCTATAATGTTTGCAGAATGACCAGGTTTTTGGGACATTGTAATCTATTCTTCCAGGTTTGGGTATATATACCACTTTTACCTCTCTTCATTTTTTGTGGATATACCTCAGAGCCAACGAGGATCTAAATATACCCACCATGTGCGGTGTGAGTTCTTCCAGACCTCACTGAAGTAGGGCTGGACCGATACCGTCAGGTCTTGCTGTATATGTAATCTGCGTCTATACGTTTCTCAAAGACAGACAGTAGCTAGCAATAAATAGAAGACCAATATAAATAGAAACAATAATTGACAAGGACGATAAGACCTTAACAGAATTGTTTTTAAAGATTAAATCAAGCCAAAAAGCAATATAACAATGTTCTAAGGATATCACAAAACGAAAGAAATTGAAAATATACAAACAATTTCACAAAGTATGGTTAAATGTGGTCGAATGTTGAACGGCTCAGATACTTGGGAGCCAAGACCGAAAAGAATGGAAGATTAAAGACGGTCTAAATTAATTTTCTGAAAAGAAACTATGGAATATCTAAAGTTTGGAAATAAACATATTAGAAAGAAGTGCGGGTAGGTAGAATCCGTTATAAATATGCCGCATACATCAATATTATAATCTCGAAGGGTGCAAGAATTGCAAACAACGCAAACGAAGACCAATAATAGAATATATGTAGTAACCAAATTAAGGAGGCCAGATAAAAGAGCAAATTTTGGGAAGAAATAATTGGGATGCTAGAAACAGACATGCTTAGCACACTATATACAGAACCTATTTGTAAATGTTATCTTTAAAATAACAGTACACGCAACTTATAGTTCCAATTAAAGAACAATTATTTGAATATTAGAGTTAATTAGCTAATACATTTTATCAGAAATATTATTTGTTAAAATAAAATAGTACTCAAATGATTCCCATTGACAGGTGTATTAGTTGCAGTTTTATTTACAAAGTTCACTGTGTTTGTTTTTGCCTCGTATTAGTTTGTTCCTTAATTTTACTTTTAAATCTTTAATGTTATCTTCTACCTGATCTTTATTACATCTGATCATTGGAATTCCATTGGAACTTTAATTTAACAATCTAGTTTTTATCGATTTGATTATCAATTTATTCAAACATTATTTTTCACTCATTTACTTTGGTCCTATTTTTGTTTTCATTAATTTATCAGGCCAATTTATGTTTTCGTTTCTCCTTCTTAGGTTATCAGAATCGTTGTTTTTGTTGTTAATATTATTTTTGGTCTTACTACTTTTCTGTAAATTCTTATTGGAAAAAATTAGACTTTATTTATTTGCAAATTTGATAAATTTATAGTCTTATTGAAAGTGCTCCGCTTGTGTACAACCATTCAAGAAAGTAATATGTACGAGTATATTGTCAGTTAAACGACTGGTTTCGTCTTTTTTACGTTAGATTTTACTGTTTTAAGAGTAGAATTCTTTCTCTGCATTGTCGGTCAAGTTTTTGCACGAGAACAAAATTTATTGCAGTAGGTTTATCCAATGCAATAAAATAAAACTCAATAATAATCACAGTTGAGAATTTAGGCTGTGTACTAAAATCCGATAAAATATTTGCATGATATGTTGCATTAGTGATTCACAAATAAACTACTGTAGAATTTTGATAAAATTTTTCAATGGAACATGATAATGTGTCGCCATTAATAATCATAATTAGTGCATAAAATGTAATTTGCTGGGTTAATATAATCTGGCCAAGTGCAAATCGTAGTTGTTTTAAAATAAGTAGAGTTGATAATATGTATGGTAGATTTGGCCTAGGCACTGGTACAAATTATCAGCTACAGCAGATAGTTAAACTATCTAACGGAATGTAATCTTGATTAGTGATGCCGCGAGACGAGAGATTCTCGTCTCTCGCCTCGTCTTGTCTCGTCTAGAACGAGACGAGAGTGGCATTTTCTCTCGAAAACAGATTCAAGACGTGACGAGAGAGTGTCATCTCTCGACGAGAATTTCTCGTTTCTCTCTCAGGCTCTTTCGAACAATTTTCACTTTGCTTATTTGAAATTTTCAATTGCTTATCGCAACTTAAAATTTTAACATATTAGATTTCGAGATAGTCAAAAAATTAACTATAACACACCTATTCTATATATATTAAATGGTACAGTTCATCAAATTTCTAGGCTTTCGACGGCTAGACAGAGAAAGCACTACTGACAGGCATCCCGACGGATTTACGCAATGAAAGCACACTCTGCGCATCAAGTATTTCACTATTTCATTCAGACGTAAATGTCAGATGTAAATTTCGCTAAAACATTTCTTTTATTTTCGTTTGTGTTTTTTGCTCATTACAGTTTAATAGAACCTAAGTATGGAGTTTAATAGCAAATTAAGAGGCCGCGTGATTAACAGTCAATCTCGCGAAATAATAGCCAATGTTATAGAGTTTATGAGAAGAGAAGGAAACTTTAATTCACCTTCAATACCATTTAAAAATGTAAATGATCGTGTTGCTGCAGCCACAGGAGTATCTAAAAACCCTGTCGTCCGCATTTCTGGAGAGAAAAAAAGAATCGATAACCGTGAGATATCGGAATTTTCATCACCAAGAAAAACCATTAAAAAACCAAAAACAGTTAATAATATAGATGAAGCTGCACAAGAATCAAATTTTATTTTTTTATTATTAGATAGCTATTTTTGTTTCTGAGTTGTGTTCATTTACAGGCTCAATTTTTTTCCGTTTCTCCTTTTTGATTTTATATGGGGTTTCAAGTTGTTTTTGACTTATTTCGACGTAAATCACAACAACACACTTTTTTAATATAGCAAACAAGTGTTAAGATAGCCCAAGAGCCCACTGCAAATTTTTACCGTCATCTGATAACGAAATGAAATATACCCCAAAAGCATGGAAAAATATTGTACTTTACTAAATGGCACCTGTGCCAATCCCAATCCTGAGCAAAGTGGCTTAAAAAAATTATTTTATATTAAAAAAATCACATAAGGCATGACAGCGCTAATTTTGTTTGCCCTTAAAGTTTTCCAGAAAATATTATTTAAATATATCTTGATATATCGTGCCTACTGAGGAAGACCGTTACAACTCAAAAATTTTGATTTTTGAGATTGTTGCAGTAAATGACTCAAGAAGGTATGTTCTATAATGCAGAAAAGAGTTACAACTCTAATACAACAACTCCCTAAAAGATGGCGAGATGTCACATGCGATTTACCACGCCTCGGCACGGTGCCAATCTAGAATGTCGCTACAATTCAGTTTGTTACCAGTCTTGCTTAAAAAAGTGTCGTGCGTGTTCACAAAAAGCGTTACATATTGATTTAGTGCGAATCGGGATAGATATTTTTTTTTAAAAGTGTTACATTTTAATTTATAACACTATTGTTTCCCAAGTAAGAGAACATTTCAGATATTTTTTCCTTAATGAGGGTTATATTTTAAAATGTAGCTTTCTTACCTAAATTTAAAATGAAATTAAGTTTGTTAAATTATGAAGAATAGAGCAACATTTTAAATTGTAACGCTTTTCCACATAATTTTTAATTCAATTGTGTTTTATTTCAAAATATAACGTTTTTCTTAAGACTCTTTTTTATATTTTATATTTTTTTGTGAGAAAAGAAAATACTATTTTAAATTGAAATAGTCTTGCATAATAGGTATAATAGGTTTTTGGTGTCATCTTAAAATGCATTGCTTTTTCTAATAAAATATTTTTAGAATAGCTCCATATTTATTAATTATTCGTTTAAAATGGGTAGTAAAATTATTTTTTTTGCATTTTTTTGCTTCTAAGTTTCTTTTAAATATTTTTAATCTTGTAGCGATAGTAGTAGACAAATGTATAATACGAAGATTTATAGATTTATAGATTTATAGATTAAAATGTCTGAAAAATATATAAATCGAGGAAAGCGGATTTTAAAAATGTTAAATACCATTGATGACAATAAAGATGACACCACTTCCTCAAATAGTAGTTTAGTCGCAAACAGAGAAGCTATAGGGTCATCACACAACCTATCCGATTTAACTAATATAATTTTCACTTCACAAGAAGCAAGACATGAAAAAAAT
The DNA here is from genome assembly GCA_927349885.1 of Psylliodes chrysocephalus. NCBI lineage: Eukaryota > Metazoa > Arthropoda > Insecta > Coleoptera > Chrysomelidae > Psylliodes > Psylliodes chrysocephalus. The sequence goes on along the minus strand of OV651814.1, from coordinate 76,962,538 downwards.
CTGACGGTTAGCTCTCAAATAATTGGTGAGACTACTTCCTTAAATATAACTTCACAGGACAATGAAGATAATCTACCAATTACTTTCCTAAATATAATTCCACATAACAATAAAGATAATCAACCAGCTGACTTTCAAGGTAAATTAGGTAAAATTATTATAGTGATGTATATTACTTATTGTACCATAATCTCTAGAAAAAGAAAATCTTCCATCCGTGGAAACACATTTACAAAATGACAATCTACATCCTGGTCCCTCCCAAAACATAAAATTATGTTCAACACAGCTACACCAATCAACATTCAACAGCTTCTTTTCAAGGTAATCATTCAAAACAGTGTAATCACATGCTAATTTTTTAATTTACATTTTAGAAAATTCATCATTGGCATCATCATCGTCCTCTTCAAAAAGTTCAACATCGTATTCATCTGATTTGTCATCGTCTGTCGAAGAAGAGGATCCGTACGGATCAGATGATAGTATACAGGATCCATTATACAAAAATGATTCAAATTCTTCAGACACAACAGAAGAATTTATAGAGGAGAAAACGCATAACGAGAACGATCAACAAAAGAAGAGAAGAAAAGTAATACATCACAGTAAAATAGAGAAAAAAGGCAAAAGAAAAAGGAAAAATGCGGAAGAATGGCAAAAAAACCAAGCAAAAATACTGAGGAATAAAGGAGAAGCTTATGTTTCATTACAAGTACGAAAGAAAGAAGATGGAACAAAAACTAAAGTATTAAAAGAACACCCAAAAAAATATATTATGCCGCCTTGCGATGAGAAATGCCGTCTTAAATGTTTTGCCAAAATTTCAGAGGAAAAACGTCAACATATATTTAGTGAGTACTACAGTTTTGGAAACATTGAAAAACAAAGAGAATACATAGCTTCTAACATGACATCAATTAATCCAAAATATAAATATAGCAATGTTGAACAGCCTAGAAATCCTAACAATGCATTTCATTTTATTATATCCGGAACGAAAGTACGGGTTTGTAAAAAGTTTTTCATGGCAACTCTAGCCACAAATAATAGAGTAATTCAGACAGTGGTCCAAAAACAAAAAAACTGTGAAACAGGAAAGGTCATCGAGATGGACAAAAGGGGAAAGCACAAAAACCATAAAAAAGTAAACGAAGAAATAAAAAATAGGATCAGGAAACATATTAGCTCTTTACCTAGAATAGAGAGTCACTACTGTCGATCCCGGACCACAAGAGAGTATATAGAAGGAGGAAAAAGTTTAACTGACCTTCACAGAGATTACGTAGAACTCAGCAAAGAAGAAAATCACGAGTATGCAAATTCCCAATTATATAGTAAAATCTTTAATGAAGAACACAATATTTCATTTCATTTACCCAAAAAGGACCAATGCGAACTGTGCCTTCAATACAAAAATGCATCCGAGGAAGAAAAGAAAAAAATAGAAGAGCGGTATAACCTACATATTAAGGAAAAGGAACTTAGCAGAATGGAAAAAGAGGAAGATAAAAACATGGAGGGTAATACTAAAGTGTTGGTGTATGACCTTGAAAAAGTGCTGCCTTGTCCAACGGGACATGCAAATTCCTTCTACTACGTTTCCAAACTAAATGTATTTAATTTGACTATTTTTGATATAAAGGAAAGAGAAGGATTTTGCTATTTGTGGCACGAAGGTGAGGGATTAAGAGGTTCCAATGAAATAGGAACTTGTGTTTTGAAATATTTAAAAGATCTTTTACAAGAAAATCCTGCAGAAAGTCTAGATATTATTTTCTACTCAGATAATTGTTCTGGGCAGAATAAAAATAAATTTATTCTTGCTCTTTATATCTATGCAGTAAATACATTAAAAATCAATTCAATTACACATAAATTTTTTATCAAGGGTCATAGCCAAAATGAGGGCGATAGTGTTCATGCCCGAATAGAGTCTGAGATTTCAAAGTATAAAAAAGCCAACCCAATCTATGTACCAGATCAATATGCCTGCATCATAAGAACAGCAAAAAAAAAACAAGAAACCATATAGAGTTTACGAAATGTGTTTTCAAGATATACTTGACATAAAAAAAACTTGCCACAGACTTGTATGTATATACAAGAAATGTAAGGTTTACTGATTTACAAGTAATGAGGATAGAAAAAGATAAGCCCAACGTTTTATTTTACAAATACTACTATAATGAAAGTAATTATATGGAAGCTGAAATAATAAGTGAAAGAAAACAGATTAATTTTGGCAACATAACATTAAATAAAGCTTTTTCTACAAAACCTGGTATTTCTGAGACAAAAAGAAAAGGGTTGTTAGAATTAATCGAGAAAAAAAATGCGTACCTCTATATTATTTAGATTTTTTTAAGAATTTGTAAAATTTGGCAATATTCATATTTTATATTTCTTTGTTTTGTAATGGTGTTTTTTGTCTTTAATAAAATATTATTTTTCAGTTTTGCTTGCATTTTACTATGCCACTTTCATGTGGATGTGTGTTCTATAGTATTCTATATGCAACTGTTGGCTGATTTTAATTTAATTATTAATATAATAATATGGTAGGATTATCAAGCCAATGTTTTGCAATCTTTTTCTAAAGTTACCTAAATTTTTTTGTATACTTTTCATTACATTAATAAAATGTTTTAAAAAACACAATTGATTTTATTTTCTGTGGAAAATAGTTGTAAGTTACATTTTCTGACTTATTTCGATGTTTCAAATACTATATACCTGTTATTTAATAAAAACAACTTATGACATTGTAACGTTCATTTTTGGCCCCACGAATTAATAAAATTGTTTTGGCTTACCTGGTTAATCATACGAAAAAAAAGGGTAAAATCGTATGGATGATATCACTATTATTTTTGTCATTAACTAATTTCACCTGTATTCTAACTTTTGGACGTCATTATTACAATTTATTTCATCTCATCACTAAGTAAAAGGATGGTAGCTCACCCCTAGTATAATACTTTGTACATTGGTCATATTTGTGGTGTAGTGTTCACTGTTTTAATTTGCCAGACTCTCCTAAAAATAGACCAAGTTTCGTTGTAGATTTATATATATTATGTATTATAGTCTCACCTTTGGGTAATTAATTATTTACGATACCATTCTTTAAGATTTTCTTTGTTTATTTTGTTACAGATGTCAGGTTAGGTTAATGTTTTTTAAGTATGACAGTGAATGACATAAACGTCATTTGACGACAGAACACCGACAAGTGTCATGTTTGTAGTACGTTCCTATATCGGGCTCAGAACCCGAGGTAAGGTAGTTTCACAATGAGCGATTTTAAGTCGTGAGGGATTTTGTTTTGCGATCGCTGTTGTATTAATTTTTTGTCGGGAACAGTTTCCCAAATGTAGTTATACTGTATATAAATATAGTTTTTGGGGTACCTTTCGTAAATGGTCTGTTAAGTTATATAGTGGGGAATTCTTGAGGATGAATTTCTGAACCCACTTGACATTTATCGGAAAGGGATTTCGGCCATTTTGGACGGCTGACGTATTGTTTTTTTCTGTCAGTGGGTATTCAGTCACGAGAGACGATTTTTGTGTCGAAATAGAATTTTCTTAATATTTAGCCCCATCGGCTTACCCTAATTAAAGGGGATTTTAGATTCTATTTCATGGTTAATTGTGGGTAAATGGACATTTCGTATTTTGAGGGGAATTTTAGTGAATTGGTAAATTCCCATGGTCATTAGTCCAGCCCATATCTAATATAGGATTTTAACGCAATAATCGGGAGTTCACAGCATTTGGAGTGTGGAATATTGTTGTACTGTGAATCATCTCACGTGGTTCTCATCCTTGAAAGGCTACCAAGTTAACCCTTTACGAAAAAGGTATGTTTTGTATATATTAGGTTATGTTACCAACCATGTGTAACAGAATTTTAATTATTGGAGCTCATAATACTGTTTATGACTCACTGTTGAGCCAATGTAGTTTTTCTTTATCCTAGATACTGAATATTTTCTAGTTTATGTACATTTTTGGGTAATCCTATAGTTCGGGATACTTGAGTCAATGTGTATTGACATTTTTCTTTGTAATATTTTAAGGGTTTAACCCAGGGGGTTGTTAGCCCAGGATTCGACGACAGTTTGACCCAAGGGATTGTTGACCCAGGATTTCAGCAGTTGTACACAGAGGGTTATATCGTCCGGAGTTCAACGGTTTCATCGTGGACTCATCGAGGGGACACAGAACATTGGTATGTTAGCCACCTAGTTTACTTGTAGCTGGATTTACAAGAATGTTTCTTGTTCTGGATAGGAAGATGGGAATGCTGTGAAAGAAGACACCCTACTATCAGGTTTTTTTTTATACTTTATACTGAAGGTTTCATGTGTGCATTGTTAAACTATACATTCACTTTCAACCGAATGTTGTCAAGGTATTCTCAACATTATTTATACTTTTGAGCACAGAATGTTCTAGGGTTCTTTCACTCATAACTTAAGTATTATCGAATGTTACATCGTTTAATTGATTAATATTTTAAACTTTTACTTAATTTAAGCACTTAATGCTGATGTAGTAATCCTTTGGGTCGCAGAACACTTGGACTGCTTCCACGTTTAAGTTGTAATTCTTCAGTTATTAAGGGCTACTGCCATAATTTTACTTTTTTTTTCAATTTATTCATTATTAAATGGTCCAGACTTAACGATTAAGTTAAGCAATCTCAGAAGACCCGTGTGGGGGCAGAGATTAAGTAACCTCTTCCAATCTGGGAGTTTAATTAAATAACCTCTGTCTAAAGTCCTTTATATGTTGTATTTTTATTATTTTTTTTGATATTTTTATTTAGTTCTATGAATTATACTTAATTATAAAATTTCATGGTTTAATAATTTTCTTTTGGGTAGTTTGGTCTTAACCAAAAGTTAAGCAGATATCGCCTTCCAATTTGGAGAGGGTTATAAGATTATAAAGATTATAAGTTTACTGTTTTTATAATATATGAAGTAGTATAGGTACGGTGATGCACAATATTTAAGTTAACTATTATATTATATTTTTTTTTATGTAAGGTGGAAATTAATGTTTTGCGCAAGCGTCATGCCTGGTACCAAGCTAACGACGAACCGTTCCATACTTTGATACATTTATTAATTTTTTTTGGGTAATGCATATACATACACTGTGTAAGTTTTTCCTTTTAATTTCCTCCAACTTTTTTTTTTTAATATCTAAGCCATCAGGTAATTAGTTTGTATATTTACTAAATATTTTTATTTTTTTCTTTATAAAGGAACATAAGTTGAGGTTTGTCTTTTATTTCTTTCCTCATTTACTGGGTTTTTGGGGAAATAGGATCATAGTTTGGCCACTATATAGACCCAGTTGGCGCCTATTTATTTGTCTACTATTTCCGGAATTTTTGTAAGCTATCCACCCCCTAGCTGCCGTCTGAGCGACGTCAAAGGCCCGAAGGTTGACACCGGAACAACCGAAACTTGTGTAACCGTAGTAGACAACATTTTTAATTGTAGTTAATACTTTAATAATTTTTTTTTTGTTTAAAAATTTTGGTGGAATCACCAAGTTCATTTTGTAGGTTACATTTTTGGCGCCCAACGTGGGGCCGTCTTGTTTAAAATATTATATTTTGAGTAATTACCTTGGCTTTTTGATGAATATAAGTCTTAGATAAATTTCATGCTGATAGAATTGAGTATATGTATATGCATTTACCATTTGTTGTAAGAACTGAATAGTGTACCAATTTGATTCATTGATTCACCTTTTTAAATGATTTTTACTATTTGAATTTTGAGTATTTAAAAAAAGGTCAACTAATTGTGTATTATAGTTGAAATTTTGACTTTATTATTATTTTTGTACTATATATTGTATATTTTGGAACTTATATTTATATCGAGTTTATGAGTTTTGATATTAAGATGGCTCGTAAAATGTTTATTAATCGTTTGGAGAAAGAGGAGCTTGAGTGGGAACTTCGCTTTAGAGGTCTCAATGTTGGCACCGCAGAAGAGATGCGATCTCAACTTTCTATGGCTCTGCGTATGGAAAAAGCTGGTGATAGTTTTAAGTACCCTAGTTATCCTTTTAAGTTTGCTGATGATGAGGCTGCTCTTTCCAGGAAATGTGTGGAGTTAGACGCTTTGTTAAGTAGTTATAGTGGGAGTAATAATGTCAGCGAGACTCAGAAACTGCAGAGTAAGTTGTCACACACATGGAATAGGTTTGATCAAATGGATACTGCTGGAGATGTAACACTTGAAGGCAAAAGAACAGAAATATTGACCAAATTGATTAGTTTGCATGATGAGTTTCAGATGAAATCGCGACCACCTCCTAGTAAAGATGCTATTGTACCAGCTGCATTGAGTGTCGTGACCAGTAATCTAGATGGACAATTTTTGAATGGTGTGCAAAATGCTGCTACTTCGTCTCCTGTTGTTAGTATTCCACATGCTTCTTCTCAGGCTAATATTTCACAAACTAATATTTCGCAGGCTAATATGTCTCATAGCCTAAATTCTAAAATGGTACCGCCACATAAGTGGGGATTAGAAAAGTTTTCTGGATCATCTAGGTCTTTGTCCATTACAGCTTTTCTCGAACGAGTAGAAGAACTTCGTATCGCTCGCCATGTTCCGTCAGAAATATTGTTAGATTCAGGTGTTGATTTGTTTTCCGACAAAGCTTATCAATTCTACAAGGATGTCAGGCTTCGTGCTCACAGTTGGTGTGAATTAAAAGATGAGTTCAAACGAGAGTATTTAACTGCACATCATACTGATGATTTGTTTGATGAACTCAGGAAAAGGACACAACATTCGTCTGAGTCTATAGGTGTTTATCTTGCTGTTATGTCTAGTTACTTTAGTAGGTTGGGATGTTTTGTGCCTGAAAATGCAAAAATGTCAATTATTATTAAGAATTTACACCCTTTTTATCAAGATAGATTGAGAGATCCACTCCCTAGTACTGTAGAGGAGTTGAGACAAGTATGTCGTCGTATGGAGGATAGACGCGATGCTATTAATAGCTATGTTGAGCCTAACAGTCGAAGAGGTAATGTGTTAGAAAGAGATTTGGCTTTCGTCGATGTTGACACACGTCAAGTAGATCGTTTGGATGTAGATCGTTTGGAGGTAGATAGTATGTCGATTGGTAAAGAGTCGTCAGTTGTATGTTATCGGTGTAAGAAACCTGGGCATCGAGCAATTGGTTGTCTTCTTCCCAAGCAGCTGAAATGTTTTAAATGTCAGCGTGAAGGTTATACAGTGAGGACTTGTCCAAGGTGTAACCAGGGAAACGAAGTCAGGCGCTCTTAACTGGTCGAAAGAGTAGTGCTGTACAACGTTCGACTAAAGTTCAACCCATTCTTGACTATATTTTGGATCATGCTAGGGATGACGAAAGGCCCTACCTTAAGGTAAACGTACTTGGTGTTGAGTTATTAGGTCTTTTGGATTCGGGTGCGTCGAAGACTATTGTAGGTAGTACTGGTTGGAAACTTTTGCAGACTTTAGGTTTAGAAGTTGATACTTCGAAGAAAACTAGTTGTAGGGTTGCGAATGGACAGATGTGTGAGTGTATTGGTGAGTGTTTGGTTCCATTTGCCCTTCGAGATCAAGTGAAGATTATTCCTGTTTTAGTAGTGTTAGATGTTCCACATGTTCTTATTTTGGGTGCTGATTTTTGGAGAATAATGGGGGTTGTACCAGATCTTAGACATAATGAGTGGCATTTTTCAGAGTCTTTCGTTGATATTGCCACAGTGGATCATCTTAGAAGCAGTTTTACGCTTAGTGATTTGCAGAAAGTTCGTTTGGATGCTGTAATTGAGCATAATAAAGTTTTAATGGGGACTAGTTTAGGGTGTTCTAATGTTGCTGAACACACAATTGTTTGTCATTCTCCACCCATTAAACAAAGATATTACCCAGTTTCTCCAGTGATGCAGGAACATATTGATAAGGAGTTAGATGAAATGCTTCGTCTTGGTGTTATTGAGAAATCTAACAGCCCGTGGAGTTCGCCGATTTTACTGGTGAAGAAGAAGGATGGTACTTTTCGCTTTTGCGTGGATTATCGCAAGTTGAACGCTGTAACTGAAAGGGATAGTTACCCTCTTCCTTATATTACCAATACTTTGGACAAACTTCGTAATGCCCATTATTTATCCACATTGGATATCAAATCTGCATATTGGCAGGTAAAGGTGGCTGAGTCTTCAAGGCCTTTTACAGCTTTTACTGTCCCTGGACGTGGGTTATTTCAGTTTAACCGAATGCCCTTTGGACTCCATAATGCCCCTGCGACGTGGCAACGCCTTATTGATCAAGTTCTTGGACCCGAGCTGGAACCTAACGTTTTCACCTATCTAGACGATGTAGTAATTGTTACTCAGACCTTCGAGGAACATTTGGTTATTTTAGAGGAAGTTTTTAGGCGTATTAGGGAAGCCAATTTGACTGTTAGTTGGGATAAGTGTTATTTTTGTCGTCCCCAATTGAAGTATTTAGGGTATGTTATAGATGGGACTGGACTTCATGTGGATCCTGACAAGGTCAAGGCTATGTTGTTGTTACCTACGCCTAAATGTGTTAAAGATGTTCGTGGTGTGATAGGAACTTTCTCATGGTACCGCAGGTTTATTCCCGATTTTTCCACTTTGATTTCACCAATTACGGCTTTGTTGCGTAAGGGTAGGAAGTTTAGCTGGACACCAGAGTGTGCTGTTTCATTTAATAAGATTAAGGAATGTTTGGTGAAGGCCCCTGTGCTAAGTTGTCCTGATTATAATTTTCCATTTGAAGTTCATTGTGATGCTAGTGGTTATGGACTCGGTGCTGTCCTCGTTCAGATTCATCCAGATGGGGATCGAGTAATTAGTTATTTGAGTCGTTCGTTGACTAAGCAGGAACGTGTTTATTCCACTACGGAGCGTGAATGTTTGGCTGTTCTATGGGCAGTAGAGAAACTTAGACCGTATTTGGAGGGTGTCTCATTTACAGTAATCACCGATCATTATTCCCTGGTTTGGTTACAAAATCTAAAGGACCCTGCTGGTCGATTAGCCAGATGGAGTGTCAAACTCCAACAATACGACTTTAAGATTGTTCATCGCAAGGGTAAAGATCATGTTGTGCCGGATACTTTGTCTAGGGCTATACCGGATGTTGAGATTAGTGAGGTTTCTATTGTTAAAGATCGTTGGTACAGTGGTATGATAGATAAGGTGTTAAAACACCCTATAAAGTACTCACAGTGGCGAGTCATTGATGGTAAGCTATTTAAACACATTAGAACAAATTATAAGACTTTAGGAGATGTTGCTGACGATTGGAAAGAAGTTGTTCCTAAAGGGGATAGGCGAGGGATTATGCAACAATTGCATGATTTGCCTTTAGCTGGACACATGGGTGTGTTGAAAACTTTTAAGAGTGTTAGTGAAAGGTTTTATTGGCCCAAACTTAGGTCAGATGTGGCTGCGTTTGTTAGGAATTGTTCGGTTTGTGCAGCGCATAAGGTTGACCAGAGTGGCCCTAAAGGACATATGACACCCCAACCCAGAGCTACTCGTCCTTGGAAAATTATTTCTACTGACTTAATAGGTCCACTACCTCGATCCATAGCTGGCAATAGATTCATCTTAGTCGTTGTCGATCTGTTCACCAAGTTTACGCTTACTTTTCCTTTGAAATCCTCTACTGCACCAATAGTAGCTAAACGAATTGAAGAGGGGGTATTTTTGTTGTTCCGCGTTTGTTGCTTTGCGATAATGGTCCACAGTTTACTTCGGGAGCGTTCTCTTCATTAATGAAGGAGTATGAAGTTTCGGTACGGTTTAACGCCCATTATCATCCTCAGGCGAACCCTACTGAAAGGTATAATAGGACTTTAAAAACGATGTTGGCTATGTATGTTTCTGATAATCACCGAAAGTGGGACGTTGACTTAGCAAAAGTGACTTGTGCTATACGTACTTCTTTTAACGAGTCTACTAAACAGACTCCTTACTATCTTAATTTTGGGAGAAATATGGTCTTAAAGGGTAGCGAATTTGCAATTAAAGATAAACTGAGAGATTGTTCTGCTGACATTGGTATTAATAATGTTGAGAATAACAAGGCATTTGATGATTTGTTTAAGGACGTCAGGGAACGACTAGATAAAGCTTCGCAGAAAAACGAAAGGGTTTATAATCTTCGTCGGCGTAGGGAAGAATTGCTTCCTCATCAATTGGTTTGGCGTAAGAATTTTGTTTCTTCTGATGCTGCGCGGTACTATACTAAGAAACTAGCACCTCGATGGGTTGGTCCCTATTTAGTTAAGAAAAAGGTATCTCCGTGGACATATGTTTTGATGGACGAAAAAGGTAATGACAAAGGGACTTGGAATATTAAAGATTTGAAGACAGCTAGCGCTGGTGAGAATTCACCTGAGTGAATTCTCTTGAAGTAAGGGGGGAATCTCTAACGTTCATTTTTGGCCCCACGAATTAATAAAATTGTTTTGGCTTACCTGGTTAATCATACGAAAAAAAAGGGTAAAATCGTATGGATGATATCACTATTATTTTTGTCATTAACTAATTTCACCTGTATTCTAACTTTTGGACGTCATTATTACAATTTATTTCATCTCATCACTAAGTAAAAGGATGGTAGCTCACCCCTAGTATAATACTTTGTACATTGGTCATATTTGTGGTGTAGTGTTCACTGTTTTAATTTGCCAGACTCTCCTAAAAATAGACCAAGTTTCGTTGTAGATTTATATATATTATGTATTATAGTCTCACCTTTGGGTAATTAATTATTTACGATACCATTCTTTAAGATTTTCTTTGTTTATTTTGTTACAGATGTCAGGTTAGGTTAATGTTTTTTAAGTATGACAGTGAATGACATAAACGTCATTTGACGACAGAACACCGACAAGTGTCATGTTTGTAGTACGTTCCTATATCGGGCTCAGAACCCGAGGTAAGGTAGTTTCACAATGAGCGATTTTAAGTCGTGAGGGATTTTGTTTTGCGATCGCTGTTGTATTAATTTTTTGTCGGGAACAGTTTCCCAAATGTAGTTATACTGTATATAAATATAGTTTTTGGGGTACCTTTCGTAAATGGTCTGTTAAGTTATATAGTGGGGAATTCTTGAGGATGAATTTCTGAACCCACTTGACATTTATCGGAAAGGGATTTCGGCCATTTTGGACGGCTGACGTATTGTTTTTTTCTGTCAGTGGGTATTCAGTCACGAGAGACGATTTTTGTGTCGAAATAGAATTTTCTTAATATTTAGCCCCATCGGCTTACCCTAATTAAAGGGGATTTTAGATTCTATTTCATGGTTAATTGTGGGTAAATGGACATTTCGTATTTTGAGGGGAATTTTAGTGAATTGGTAAATTCCCATGGTCATTGGTCCAGCCCATATCTAATATAGGATTTTAACGCAATAATCGGGAGTTCACAGCATTTGGAGTGTGGAATATTGTTGTACTGTGAATCATCTCACGTGGTTCTCATCCTTGAAAGGCTACCAAGTTAACCCTTTACGAAAAAGGTATGTTTTGTATATATTAGGTTATGTTACCAACCATGTGTAACAGAATTTTAATTATTGGAGCTCATAATACTGTTTATGACTCACTGTTGAGCCAATGTAGTTTTTCTTTATCCTAGATACTGAATATTTTCTAGTTTATGTACATTTTTGGGTAATCCTATAGTTCGGGATACTTGAGTCAATGTGTATTGACATTTTTCTTTGTAATATTTTAAGGGTTTAACCCAGGGGGTTGTTAGCCCAGGATTCGACGACAGTTTGACCCAAGGGATTGTTGACCCAGGATTTCAGCAGTTGTACACAGAGGGTTATATCGTCCGGAGTTCAACGGTTTCATCGTGGACTCATCGAGGGGACACAGAACATTGGTATGTTAGCCACCTAGTTTACTTGTAGCTAGATTTACAAGAATGTTTCTTGTTCTGGATAGGAAGATGGGAATGCTGTGAAAGAAGACACCCTACTATCAGGTTTTTTTTTATACTTTATACTGAAGGTTTCATGTGTGCATTGTTAAACTATACATTCACTTTCAACCGAATGTTGTCAAGGTATTCTCAACATTATTTATACTTTTGAGCACAGAATGTTCTAGGGTTCTTTCACTCATAACTTAAGTATTATCGAATGTTACATCGTTTAATTGATTAATATTTTAAACTTTTACTTAATTTAAGCACTTAATGCTGATGTAGTAATCCTTCGGGTCGCAGAACACTTGGACTGCTTCCACGTTTAAGTTGTAATTCTTCAGTTATTAAGGGCTACTGCCATAATTTTACTTTTTTTTTCAATTTATTCATTATTAAATGGTCCAGACTTAACGATTAAGTTAAGCAATCTCAGAAGACCCGTGTGGGGGCAGAGATTAAGTAACCTCTTCCAATCTGGGAGTTTAATTAAATAACCTCTGTCTAAAGTCCTTTATATGTTGTATTTTTATTATTTTTTTTTATATTTTTATTTAGTTCTATGAATTATACTTAATTATAAAATTTCATGGTTTAATAATTTTCTTTTGGGTAGTTTGGTCTTAACCAAAAGTTAAGCAGATATCGCCTTCCAATTTGGAGAGGGTTATAAGATTATAAAGATTATAAGTTTACTGTTTTTATAATATATGAAGTAGTATAGGTACGGTGATGCACAATATTTAAGTTAACTAAGGTAAACGTTCCTATTATCGGCACCATAAGCTCATTGCATACCGTAAGGTATGCTTTCAATTCATTTAATATAGAAAATACTCTAGTAACCTATGTTCTGATTATTAAACCTCTTATTAGATGTATCATATTACATATGGAAAAAGTTATTTTGAAAGAAAGTAAATACCTAATAATTATTAAAAGCAATAATGTAAAAAATTCGATATGCCCCGATTATCGGCATCTGAAAATAAATTCATGTTCTATTTTTCGGCACATATAAGATCCTTTTATCGGCACCGAATCATCAATCAAGTAAGTTAAAATTGAGATTTCTAAAAACATTTTTATTAAGTAAATAATATAATCCTATGTTATATGAAAGCTAGATGCAAAATATTTGGTATTCCATTGGTAAAAATCAAATTTGACTTAAACTCAATAATTTACTTGTCAGTGACAAAAAGAACATTGTAATTCACATGTCCCTCCCTTCGGACTAAGAAAAAAAGCCGTTTCATCATAATTGAATACACGACTGGGGTCAGAAGTTACGTCAAGATTGTTCTATAAACCATTGACGAATACGATTTTCTGTTAGGCTGTTTCTAGCACATGTGAGGTTCTAGGAAATCATTTCAAACAGTTCTGGATGTCTTTTTAAAAATAATTCATACCATTTGTGACCAGGCTTTCCGTCTGTAAAATTATTAGACCTATCTAGTTCTTTAATCAGTAACTAAACACTTTCTAACAACTGTATTTTCGTTGCTGGAAATCCACAGTTTGCAATCCGAAATAGCCAGGCTACTAGTAAATTTTCTTCTTCCATTGTCAGCACCGTTTCGGGTCCATATGTCTTCTCTAAACGCGTTCCATCTTTAACTTTATCTTGTAGAGTCGATCTGGGTATCTTATATATTATGCTAGTGGTTTTAAATGGCATTCCTGATTGAATAGCTGCAACAGCCTAATTTATGGCTCCAACAGAATATTGTATTCGATTTTTCTTCTCCATTGTAAGATTATTTCGATCTCCAATTACCGGCACGTAAAAGCTCGTATTATCGGCACAGTTTTTGTGTCAAAATAAAGATGATATCTAGTGGGAATATGGGGTGCCGAAAATTGGTAGAAAATATCATCACTTCATATTGCATTTAATGACCAAACATTATCGAGGATAAGTTAAAAGCTAAGCTAAAATCGACCTAAATAGAGTCTAAAGCATACAGCCAATTATCGGCACTGCTGCCGATGATTGAGTCAGCCACTAATTTTAATGTACCAATTATTGGCACCCTTGGAATTCTCAAGAAAGCTATGAAAAGGCAGTTTTTGACAAACAAATATCAAAAATAATAATGTCCAAACATGCAAAAGTTAAAAAAACGATCATAAGGTACTTTATTCAGGAAGTATAACACAATGTAGTTTACCTGTTTCTAAACACTTGCAACAAGAAACACTACATATGAGAGGTCAGCTGGAACTGACCAATATATTTTTGATAGTTACCACTACCGACTTTAGCCGACAGTCTGTCGGTTTTTCAGTGACGTAGATAAAGGTTCGCAGAAATGCGACAAATACTTTTATATGTTTATCTAGCAACAAAAACCTAATTTTTCGGGATTATATAAAATTAGTGTCGATAATTGGTACAGTACCGATAATTGGTACATTTACCTTATTATATTATATTTTTTTTTATGTAAGGTGGAAATTAATGTTTTGCGCAAGCGTCATGCCTGGTACCAAGCTAACGACGAACCGTTCCATACTTTGATACATTTATTAATTTTTTTTGGGTAATGCATATACATACACTGTGTAAGTTTTTCCTTTTAATTTCCTCCAACTTTTTTTTTTTAATATCTAAGCCATCAGGTAATTAGTTTGTATATTTACTAAATATTTTTATTTTTTTCTTTATAAAGGAACATAAGTTGAGGTTTGTCTTTTATTTCTTTCCTCATTTACTGGGTTTTTGGGGAAATAGGATCATAGTTTGGCCACTATATAGACCCAGTTGGCGCCTATTTATTTGTCTACTATTTCCGGAATTTTTGTAAGCTATCCACCCCCTAGCTGCCGTCTGAGCGACGTCGAAGGCCCGAAGGTTGACACCGGAACAACCGAAACTTGTGTAACCGTAGTAGACAACATTTTTAATTGTAGTTAATACTTTAATAATTTTTTTTTTGTTTAAAAATTTTGGTGGAATCACCAAGTTCATTTTGTAGGTTACAACATTTACTATAAAATAATTTTTTTCTTTTTATTGACCAGTTTTTATAAAATTGGAGGCATTATTCTATTTTGGTTACATTTACTTAATTAGAAAAAAATTATCTTCAAGAAAGATACATTTATTTTTTTTTACAAAAATACCAATGAAGAAGAAATTAGAATTATATCATCTAAAACATACTCGTAAGCGTCATATATTTAAAAAACATTGAAAGTTACAACTCAGCAAATGATTCAGAAAAAATAATTTATTGGGGAAAAAATCTTTATTTGCTCTCCTGAAAAAGTACATTTTTTTAGTTGTAACGGTCTTCTTCCGCACGCACGATATATCGTTAAAGGGAAACATTTTCTTCCTCTTAACATCGCACAAAAACATCTATCCACGATTAGTAGGTAAATATCATTAAAAATATGAATCAATGTTTGCTGATTTAAACATTTATTTGTATGCCTATTGTTGTGATTCATTTTCACAGGTTGCCATAGAAACGACAAAAAAACTACTATGATTATGGTTTAAAATAATTGTCTAACAAGATTTTATAATTATTATTGATTATCTCTGCAAATGGTTTATACAATGCCATCCTTCTTCCTTTCATACATAAACATGGTTTAAAAGGTAGGTAAAAATATTAATAATTCAGGTTTAAAAGCTAGGTTCACAATGAATTAGGATTGTAATTTTCAGGGAAAATATAATTGTCGCTGTCATGTTTTATGTGATTTTTTGAATATAAAATAATTTTTTTTAACCACTTTGCTCAGGTTAGGGATTGGCACAGGTGCAATTTGGTAAACTACAATGTTGTTACATGCTTTTGGAGCATATTTCATTTCGTTATCAGATGACGGTCGAAATTTGCAGTGGTCTCTCATACTAAGAGGTATATGTACGTGTAAACTACAATTACAAAAAATTGATATGAAACCCATGAAACCACCAATAAAAATGTAAAGCTAGCTTCCGTACTAGAACATGGTGTCATTCGTCGAGATAATTTATCGTTTTGTTTAATAGATCAAGAAATGTAAATATTCCCCTTTTATTTTTTATAAAATTATAAGAGAAATAAATTTTTTTCTAAATAGTATAGTTTATTATTTTGTAGAAAAACAAAATTTCGAAAATTTTAGTAATGTTTCAGAAACAACCGTTATTAATAATAGGTACCATTTTCCTTAATAAGGTAGAAATAAAATATAAACTATTTCCACGATTTACAAAGGCCTACAAAAAAATTATTGGTATTTTCCGCTATCCTATAAAATTTATATTTTCTGACTTAATTTCAAAAGGTTGAAGGAATTCCAAAACACCTTTTATGGCATAATAATTATTTTCAATTCTACATACTATCTTTAGCTGCTTTTAAAAACGTTCTAAGAAAGTCCAATCAGACCAATTTAATCCCTAAACTATTCCACACTTTTAAAATTTAATTACCTAAAAATATTAAAAACTATTTAAAATAACTTGTTTAGCAGACTGTACAATAGCTATCTTAGTCACACGTAGCGCGTTCTCTGTCTGGGCGTCGAACACCTCTAGAAATTTGATGAACTGTAACAAATGATACTTGTGTTATTAGAATTTTATAAATAGTGATTTATAAAAAAAATTCTCATTTCATTTATTTAAAATTTATACAATCATTTCTTATATTTAATCCATTCTGCTTTTCTGAGGTTACTTTTGAAAATAAGTTAAAAATTTTTAAGCGTTATTTCGAAAAACTGTCAAAGAAAGGGTAAAACAAACGAATGTATTATATACAGAGAGGACGAAAATTGTACCCTCCTCAATTTTAACTTCTAAATGAAAAAGGATAATGACAAAAAAAAAAACGAGGTAAAACTCAAGAGATATTATATTTTTGTTATAAAGAGATGCATTTAACTTGAGTTACTAGCTTTAAATTTTCTAATGAAAAGTAGGGTCATGTGATACCTCATTTTAATGATATTTTCTATATTTTTACGTTCATGTAAACAGATTTAGGTTTTTATGGTTTTACAGAAATTACATTAAATACATTAAATTACATTAAATAAATTCACAATTTTTTTTTTATTTACCGCTTCAACCTCAAAGGATAATTACCAGAGGTATAACACCTTATAAATGTTTTTTACAATAGTATACAATGGATAATTAACATTTTGGCTAGTACAGAGTAAATGTCAGTATCTTTCATAAATTTAAGTAATTTTTTACTGTTAGAGGGATTTAACACTGCACAAATGACAATTTTTTGTAGCTGGTACTTTGTTCTTATACAGACATGTTCTGGATCTTTACTAATAAGTTACATTCTTGATAACTCTCGTATTAACAATTATTGTTTATTACTAAGGAAACGCTTCTTGTATTTACTAAAATAAATAAATTAAGAATATCAAAGGTGATTTAAGAATCACTTGAGGTATTAAATTTTTCATAATTTCTTGGCAAAAAAGCTTATCAAAAAATTCACTTCTAACATTATCTAACATTTCTAGGATTATTGCGGCACACGAGGATTATCAAGAATTTAATTTTTGAAAAAACAGAAAAAAATAAAACTGTTTGCTTGGACGTAAATATAATCAAAATATCTTTCAAATAAGATATTACATGACTTTACTTTTCATTAGAATATTTAAAGATAGTAACGCCCTCTATTTTACGTCTCAAGAAAAGTGAATCTCATTATAACAAAAATATCATAATGTTTCTCTAATTTCACATCGTTTTTGTTTCATGTCTCTATCTTCTTGCATTTTGAAAACATACTACAAAATACTTTCATTTGACATCGCAGGATTGCATTAGAAAAATTCTAACTTCCAATTTAACCTCATCCCCCCCTACCCAACTGACTTACAAGACAAATTATTTTCGTTTTTAGTTAACGCCTAATTTGGCTTATTACTTCAAATTTCAATTGTAAAACGACTGTGACAGAAGGACAGACAGAGATAAAGTGTTTCTTATTGTCAAATTTGGGTACTAATGCGCAAATTACAAATTTTACCGTTTTTTCATGTTTCGTCTTTTTTAAATTTAAATTTGATATTGTTTTATCACGAGAGAAATGAGACGAGACAAGACGAAAGAAAGGTTCTCTCGAGCGAGAGAAGCGCCTTCTCGTCGAGACGAGAGAACAGTTTTCTCTCGCCCTACTAGACGAGACGAGAGAGGCCACTCTCTCGTCTCATCTTGTCTCGCGAAATCACTAATCTTAATAATTTTCGTTCAATTTATATCTTGTTCTCAACAAGTTATTCAGATTTGTCTCTACATTATTTTATCAATTGAGGGACTTTTTTTTTCGAAAAAGTGCTAAAATAAAGCAACACAGACTAACATTTTATACACTTTTAAAATAGTGCTTTAATGAGCTTTTATTTAATACCCCAGAATATTGCATCAGAATTTTTTAACTTTCAATTTGACCCCCTAATTTTTTTTTTACTAGATGGCCAAATGTCCAAATGCTACTGCATTTGGGTCACTACACTGCAAATTTTTATGTACCTAGAATTTCTTCTCGTACTGAATTGACATTTGACCTTTCTGTGCCGCGTACAAATATTCTTATTCTCGCCCATGTGTTTTATGTGTAATCAATGTAATTCGTTAAAAGGTCATAAGATATATTTTGCTGTACTGTTTATGGCATTAAATCATGTTATTATAATTTTAGAAGCAAGGGTGTATGCATTTGTTTAATATCATTAATATTGTGTTCTCTGTTGTGATAAATTTTACCTCATGCACATTTTAATGTTTTCTAATATATCAGTTGTTTACCTGTAAACTTTATATAAAATGTAACTTTGTAGCCTGTTTTGTAATTGGGTTCGCCTGTAACACAGTGTAACTAAATAAATAAATGAAACTATTTAAAATTTTAATTGTGAATATCAAAAGGTCTCTGAGAAAAATCCTGTTGGGACCGAGAACTAAAAAAATAACATTCGTACAATAATTTTTAGATTGAATATATTAATGACACTAATTTTATTATAGAAAAAGAATCTTGATTTGTATTTGTAGCGTAATACAATTTTTACTTACAATCTCCCTAGTACTTGAATTATTACCGGTATTTTTTTTGGAATGCACGAGTTTCTTAAAAAATCATTTATAACTAATATTTTCAGTTATTAATTCAAGAACAAGGAGATTCAGTAAGCAAATTTTACCAAAGTATTTAACAAACACGTTGAACAATTTGACGACAAACGACATTTTAGAATATAGTTGTCAATAAATTTGTTAAATTTATCTATGTCGTCTATGAATATGAAAAATCCTGATGACAGATAAGTTATTTTATAAAGTTATTGTAGTGGTTTAGTCGAATCAATAGAGCATTTAAAAATGTTGCATTCTGGAAACGAAATCAGAATATATTAGAATCGAAGTGGAGAGCATGATGCCCAACAACGCCAAAAATCTAATTTTCGTAAACAATATTATCATAAAATATACTTTAATAAATTCAGAACATTTCAAACTTTAAATTTTATTTCAATTCATATTACTATGCATATAGAAGAATCCTGTGACATGAACTCAGATTATACTCCCATACATCTCACATTAAGTGATACTGCAATCTAATTTAACTAATATATTTAACAAAGGCATAGACTGGAGAAGCTTCAAATTCAACCTAGAAGAACTAATTGTTCCATTAGGAACTGAGGAACAATTAGACCAAGAAGTTGAACTTTTTATAAAAAATATTCAACAAGCAGCGTGGGAAAACACTCCTGAAATTAAATTCAAAGTACAAGGTAATAATTATCCAAAACAGATCAGAAATCTTATCTCAGAATAAAGCAAAATTAGAAGAAAATGCCAACAGTCTAGAGCACTACATAATAAAAAAACTTTAAAAAATGCAACACAACAGCTAAAACGTGAAATATGACGCATTAAAAATGAGTCGATTGGCGAGTACTTAAGTGAATTAACTAACGATAAAGGTACCGATTATTCACTCTGTGAAGCTACCAAACGATTAAAGAGCTTTACTATATATAACCCACCAATCAGAAATAGAGATGGAAGCTGGACCCGAAACAATTTGCAAAAAACAAACAGATTAGCGGAACATTTAATGAGTACCTTTCAACCCAATAATGGTGAAGATCTTCAAGACTGGATGGAACTAGCACAAGAAGACCCAGTCATTAAACCTACCTTTCCAAAAAAGTTTATGCTAATCCAAACAAGTATAAATCCGAAAAAAAGGCCCTGGATTTGACCTTTGACTGGGGAAATTTTGAAAATGACTACATGGAAAGTTATTGTCAAAATGGTAAATCTCATCAGTGCACCCTTTAGACTAAATTACGTACCAAAGGTGTAAAAGTTATAATGATACCTAAGCCAGATAAACTTCCAATGAAGTGAAATCATACAGACTCATTTCGTTGTTTCCTGTTATCTCGAAACTCTATGAAAAATTGCTTCTTAAGAGTTTGAAAACTATAAAAGAAGATAAGGACATAATATCTTCCCACCAGTTTGGCTTCAGAAAAAAACAGTCGACCATCGACCAAGTTTATAGATTTTAATAATACTCTCCCTAATTCACCCCCTTACGAGTGAATTTCAACCCCTGAAGTCGACTGAACGACTTGTGTAGGGGAAGGGACGGCTATTATTATTATTTGCCGTGGCGCTCCGGGGCGACTTGAAGATGATTGATGGTGCCATTTGACTTACAGGTGAGGAAAACCCGGAAAACCTCACCCACTATCATGGAAAACCTCACCCACCATCATACACAGATATCATCGAAAAGTCCCTAGAAGTTTACTTTACCATCTTCTTAGATGTGGATCAGGCTTTCGACAAAGTATAGTATAAAAGCCTGATTCAAAAACTGAACATGTTCCTGCCACGTTAATACTCTGATCTAATAAAATCTTATTTATCAGAAAGGTATTTCAGAATTAAACAGGAAGAAGCCTATTTCGACCTAAGACAAATTAAGGTACACTAAGGTACATAAATGAGTAAAATCTTAGTTTATGAAGTTTTTTGTCCCTACATCCCTAGATAGAATAAAATTGCTAATGATCAGATTGTAATAATCGTAAATGCTTGGGTCATTTATTAAAAAAAGTCGACTGAAGTACCTACAATTTGTTTCGAATAAATCACCATGGGGGACAATAAATAAAACGATATGTGTCATTGGCGGCGTTGAAACAAGAGAGTGACAGTGATTGACAGTTTGTTGTGGATATATTTGCTTTTCTACCTAGCGCAGCGAGTGTGTAGTTGATATAAAATGAACAATTATTATTACAAGAGTTGTCATTTATTCAAGTTTTGTAAGAAACTTGATGATTTCAAGGTATATCACAAATCACAAGGTATTGCCCTGCCCAACAAAGATAATTGAATATGGTCTATGTTCTCTTTAGAAGAAAGTCTTTTTACTGTAGTTAAGAATATATATGGAGACTCGGCCTCTTTGGACTGCCAATCCAGACGTAGCAGAACAAAATAGTGTCCAAATATTATATTTACTTACTTAAACATAAGCAATTAATGGAGCCTACTGAATTGTATTCACCTCCATATTCGCCATTGACAAAACAAGTAGTGTTAGAATTATAAAATTTAAAAAACAGATTTTGTAGAGTAATATGTGCAAATAGTAGTTGAATTAGTATAATTTGTTTGTTCAAAATAAATAATATACTTATTCTTTTTTATCATATCGCTGTGCTAGAACAATACTAGGACAACTTAAAAAATGCCGATTTTGAGTTATCCGGATCATTACAATGTAAAAAAAAGCTCTTTCTGGTGCTATAGTCAGATATACAAAATTCATTTATTTGGGCACAGTCTAACTTATATCTTAGTGTTGCAATTTATACATTTTAATTAGTTTTTAAGTTAATAGTAAGATATCTTAAAATGTCTCTTTCTTTCGTTTGAGTTGGGAATCGTTATTTTACATTTTTGTTGGTGAAATAGTAGGATATTTTAAGAAGTCTCACTCTTTTCCCAAGTATTAAGTTATATATTTTAAGATATCTCGGTTTTATAAGTTGTCCTAGTATTACACTGTCAAATATATCTATAAAAGTTATCTTTGTATTGTGCCAAAATATTATTTAATTTTAAATAAAAATTATACTCCTTAAAGATGTCTCTGTATTGAACCATAGGGTGGGGCGCTCTTTGATGGAACCAAATATTTTTGTTCAAACTTGTCAGTCTTCAGTCTGAATTTAGTCTGTCGGCGGGTAGGGTCGTTTAAGTTTAAATTATGAAATCAATTAGAACGAAAAAAATTCTCCAAGAAGCCGCAAGATGTATTGTTTCACCAGAAAGTGGACCTGTTGTAGATATAGTAAGTAAATATACAGGGTGCTCTAAATACATAGAATATTGATTATTTCTTTTATAGAATCCGAAAAATTCTTCTCAAATACGGAAAGATATTAAGCCAAAAATAAGCGGTAATAAGAACATCACGATGGTAAGTTTGCCGGTATATAGGTATAACTTCTAAGAGTCGTTTTCATAAATCGGTTGTTTTTTAGCCTGGTGATGTTTGGCTTGAAAGAGAAAACGAAACTCAAACATATTTGTTTAGAATAGAAAAAAAAGATGTAAAAAATAACCTTCGGGACCTCAAGGTATTTTTTGGAGAAAACCAGAAATTTAATGATGATTCCGAAGAGGTAGATGTTCCTAGTCCATTCGAAGATAGTGATGCCGATATGGATTATTCTCCAGAAGACGAGGACTCCAATACGAGTTCGCGCAGTAATGATAAAGTGTTACCAAAAAAAGTCAAAAAAAAATATCAGAAATCCATCAACATGGCGCCGAAATATTAAAAAAAAAAAGGTTAATACCGGAAAAGAATATTTGTCCGAAGGGGGAAACATCAAGAGAAGTAAACGACTACAGCAGGGTTGCACAGAAACTTGTAGGCTACAGTGCAGCCAGAAAATAAATCATGAAAAGAGACTAAACATTTTTACAAGTTTTTATGAAAAATGTGGTGATAAGAATAATCAGAGGAACTTCATAAATTCTTGTATAAGCCCAACTAAAGCAAGAAAATATCAGAATGCTAAACAAGACAGCAAACGATCGCTTAATTATTCTTATCATTTTAAAATTGACAATGAAAAGATAAAAGTTTTTAAACTCTTTTTTAAAACCACTTTAGACCTAAGTAATACAGCTATTAGTACCGTAATTTCAAAAAAAAAAATGATATCGGTCTGATTTTAGCAGATGCTAGAGGATGTCACGATAATCATAAAAAACTTGATGAATATTTACAACAAGGTGTAATTGATCACATAAATACATTTTCACGAATCGAATCACACTATTGCCGCAAAGATAATCAAAGGGAATTTATTGATGGGGGACTTACTATTGCAGAAATGTACAGGCTTTACCTTGAGGACTGCCAGATTAAAGGTAATGCAGCAGTAAAACATTCTATGTATTCTCACATCTTTAACACCTGTTTTAACATTGGTTTTTTTCGCCCAAAGAAAGATTTATGTACCTTGTGTGATGAATATTTGCATGCCAGTGATAAGTCAATTTTGCAAGAAAAATATGATTCGCATCAACTTGAAAAGGAACTATCTCGCAAAGAAAAAGCTACAGATATTGAGTTAGCAACATCAAATAAAGATACAAACGCTGTTTATGTCTTTGATTTGCAAGCTATAATACCGTTACCTTGCGGAAATATTTCTAGTTTTTACTATAAAAGTAAGCTAAATTGTCTCAATTTCACTGCTTTCGATCTCATTAATAAAGACGGAATATGTTATTTGTGGCACGAAGGGGAAGCCCGTAGAGGCAGTAATGAAATTTCAACTTGTGTTTATAATTTGCTTATAAACAACTGCATTGGAAAAAATGTTACATTTTATTCGGACAACTGCGGGGGTCAAAATAAAAACAAATTTATGGCTATTATGTTTATTTACGTTGTAAGGAACTATGATGTGAAATCCATAACTCATAAATTTCTTATAGCTGGCCATTCCCAAAACGAGGGAGATTCTATGCATTCTTGCATAGAGTCTTCGAAAAAGAGAGCTCTGTTAAGTGGGCCTTTGTATACTCCACAACAAGTGGAAATGATTATTAAATTAGCAAAAAAACAAGGGAAGCCTTACTTGGTAAATAATATAAAATATACTGATATATTAGATTGGAAAACTTTTAGCAATAATTTCGGTAATTTTATCAAAAATACGGATGGTGAGAAAGTATATTGGAGCAATATAAAAATGTTGCGTATAACTAAAGATGATCCAAATACAATTTATTATAAAAATACCTTTGACACGGATACTTTCAAACAAATTAATATGAGTAAAAAAAATGACGATGATATACTTACTTCAGCATATATTGACAGGCCCAAAATAACTTATAAAAAAAAAGAGGACTTGTTAAGTTTGCTGAAACATGTACCAATAGATCACCATGATTTTTTTAAAAACTTAAAAGCCTTAAAAAAGGGCCAAAAAGAGTTTGAAGATAGCGAATAAATTTGTTTAAATGTTTCCATTATTTTTATTTAATGTATCACCCGATTTGTTTGTGTTGTTTATTATGCAATTATTTGTAGTTTTTTTAGTAATATTTTTTTTAATAGAAAAAATAGTACCTGGTTAACTTTTAGAGCGGAGATTTGTTTTTTTTTAATATTTTGTTGTAATAAGCACTTTTTTATTCAAGAATAACATTGTGGAAATAAATATTATTTTTTACTATAACTGTTTTTCTTTAACGCAATATTCGAAAGACAACTTACAAATTAAAAAAAAAAAGACAATAAACATAATTTACAGTGAAAACCGTGCAATACTAGGTTAACTAAAAATTTAAAAAATAGAGATAAGTTTGCTAATTATCTAAAAAAATATAGGACAATACAAAGATACTTTTAACGAAAAGAGGTATAATTTTAAATAAATAAACAATAAGTCAATTCAATACTAAGATAACTTAAAACAAAAACTCAGACAACTTCTGCAAATGTGTTTAAATTATTTTTTTACTAGAACAATACAAGGACATCTTACAAAATATTTATTTAAAAAAAAAGTTGACACCTAATAACAATAATAACATTCAATGTAAATTTTTATGTACAAATCACAATGAACTACGTTAAGATCTTATTATTAATTTGAGTAATAAAAAAGTTAAGTACAATTACGGCATTAAAAGTCGATTTTCTCGAAATGACTTTTTTTAAGTTGTCCTAGTATTGTTCTAGCACAGCGATATCTCGTTTTATTCATAAAGCGAAAATATTAGACAAGTCAAAATTTCTAAAGAATTGAATTGTGTAACTGTCTAATCATGTGTCCAACGTCAAAATAAAAGCCTTCGATTGGCTGAAAATTATTAGTGTAAAATTTTCATTGTAACGGTTAAAACTCTTTTGTTTCACTTATATTTGCATTCAAACACTAAATATTAGTTGTTATTTAGGTGATAATTTAAGAGTCGCTTGAAATTCTAATAAAGTTCAGATGTACGATTGTTTGTGTAATAACTATTTATAAAACCAGTTGCGAAATGCCTTATTTTATGTATTGAATGAATATTTACGGGACGAGCAGAGCGAGGTCCCCAACATAAACGAGTAACGTGTTACGTACAATATTTTCTCTAATTTTGACTGGATTATTTATTACATTGTGTTTTGGTAAAACATTACTGACATCTAGGCAGGCAATGTTACTACTTTCTGTCTTGTTAGTGATTAACTTCCTTATTTTATAATTAATAAAAAATAATATTTATCTATTCTCAACGAGTTGTTGTAGTGGGTTTATATCGTTTATGTTATTTATATTTCAGTAATGTGGGTTATTTCAGCATGTATTATGTTTTAATTATTTTGGTCTAAATTAGAATGGAAAATAAGGACCAAAACAACATGATTACTGGGTTGTAAGTTTAACCGAATTCTGTTTTTATAAATCAATCTGCCCTTCTTTAATTTTAATTATCAAAAATAATGTATATTATTGAAATAAAAAAAAAAACGATTATTTTTATTTATTTTCTTTTCGCAAGTGATGACATAATTAATTTTAAAAACATACTGGCTAACCGACCGCCGGCGGTGCTTGCATTTGTTGAAAAGAGAATCGTCTTCCGGCGGCATGGTCTTCTTCATACAGGAAAGCCGCCGCAAATCTAAACTGATTCTAAACTGACGGTCTACTGTATTTAAAACATTGAATGCCGGTGGTAAGAAAAAATACTTGTAAAATCGTCTACATTTTTGTGGCAAATGATTATATGTCGTACGCGTTTTATTGTTACATCGGTCTCCTTTTGCCAGTATAGATGAGCTGTGCCCAGGCCGTTGGTGTTTATGCCGGTCGGCGTAGCCAGGTATGGACTGAAATTTTATAGTGGCGCCTTCGCCGCCACCCTACTAAAAGTCGTTGCTTCGTATTCTTGTTGTCGCGGCATTATTATTATTATTTGTTCATGTATGTGAAATTTGCTTCTAAGGTTTATAAGATACTACTGCTAGTCACAGCGTAAATGAAAACAAACAAGACGCATTCACACAAACACCTCCCACCACAGCAATTACAAATGATTAGTGTTGTCCCCAATACGCGAGTTTTTTCCGGCGGCATTTATTGTTTCAAATACAGTAGACCGTCGTCCGGCGGCCTTATCAATACTCTGATAGCCTGCCGCCCTCATCAACAAATCAGTTTAGATTTTCGGCGGCTTTCTTATATGTGAGAAGACCATTCCGCTGGAAGACGGTTTTCGTTTTATTAAATTCAACTACCGCCGGCGGTCGGCTAGCCAGTACGTTTTTAGAAACCAGTTTCATAATGTTAAACATTATTAAAATAAATCATTTTGACACTTGCTGCGATTACAAAAGATGTCATTTTATGTGTCTAACTTAGAAAGTAGTAATTTAGGGAAAAAGTATTAGATTTTAGCTCGAGGTTGTGTTGTCTCCCGACGCGAAGCGGCGGAAGGCAAAAAAGCGAGAGCTAAAATCTAACATTTTTCCCGTGTATAATACAATATTTTTTTCTGTGACGGGAAAAAACGACGATTTAATATTTAATTTAATATTGAAAAAAATATTCTAAAATATTTACCTTTACTTATGTGTATATATGGGAAAAAAGTACTCACTTTTTTTCCCAGGAAAACACTTTTTTCCTGCAAACGGGGAAAAAAGTAAATTCATATTTTGATACCTGACAAGGGAGATAAAATGTCAAACTTTTTCCTGTAACAGAAACAAATGTTTTTATTCTATGTTCATATTTTTTACAGCACGTTACTTCTGTTTTCACTGGCTACTCAAAGTAATAATATATCCAAAATATATTATTCCTTCTTAAAATTATGATATAGATTAGCATAAAGAAGGATGGAAAAATATTTCCACAGAAATTTAGTATGTTTCACTATTTACAGACAAACAAATACAGTTTTTTTTTTAATTTACTATACATGAAAATATTCCCGTTATGCAATACCTAATACCTATGAGTTATGAGATTATTCTGTTGAACTATGTTAGCGTGCATAATTTACTACCACCATATGATTAAAATATATTATCTTGAATTTCGGAAAATTAATACTAGATATATTACAATGGAAACTGGGTCATGTGTATAATTTGTATGTTAAGTAAATAAAATCGGTTTTATTAATATGTTTAAATTTTATTAAAAAAAATATATTTTGCATAATTATAACCTGTTACGGGATATTGCGAAATTCCTTTCAAAGTTTTAATACTAGTAATAATTATTAATACTTTTATTACCAACAATGCTTATTTCTTTATAATACAAATAATAAAACTAAATATAAAATAAAAAACCAATTGAGTGTGACTAATTTGGTATCCAATACGTAGGTACATAGTGTTTATTGACAGAAAGAAAGTTAAAGTGGTTTCAAATGTGTGGTTAATTTTCATGAGGTGGTGTTACTATTCATTGCGTCATAACTATTGGTAAACACAGGTTTTAGAAAAGCCGCATGCAAACATATTTTCCACGTGTCAAAGTTAGAAAATCGCGCATTCTTTGCTTCGCCAAAACTGCCTTAATAACTTTAATTAATGGTAACAAATATTTTCATTTTCTATGCATACTTTGGCAATTTAATTAAATTTGATTAACAAAGCGTTTTGATGTGTTATAAAACTAGGCATTGGAATTTGTAAGAATGAAAACGAAATGTGCAATTTATTTATTTTAAACTTCTTCTTTAATCTTCTTTGGATTTGTAGGACTTTCTTTTAGTAAATTTCCATTAACGCAAAAGGAATGTTTTCCTCGATTGAGGAGTGGAGGAAACTCAATCGTTAATTCAGAGAATGGTATTTTTATTATTAATTGATTTGGTGGGTAAAATTGTAAAGTTATTGTCAGCCATAGACCTTACCCTTTAAAAGATGTGCCACTCAACAGTGAACAATGATACTCATCTTTCAGCGCCATGTGTTGTTGTTGCACATAGTAGAGTTAAAAAAAGGAAATTAATAATAATTGGCAATTTGTTCAGCATTTATTATATAGATGGCGATAGGAGTCAATAAGCGCGGGTTTTTCAAACTCAGCCTTTCTAATAAACTAGTACGAAGTTCTTCAAAATTATAATTTTTCGTTTTTTTCGCTTAAAATAATTCAAACATTTTATTCTTTACTTGACATACTTATATGGATATAATCCATTTGGTTATGTTCTGTGATATATAAAAATTTGAAATAATTTAAGTTAAAAAGCAAACGTACAATTATAATGTTTTATTTCTGGAACAAAAATTACATCTTATTATGAAGTAAAACACGATTTTAACTATATATTTTTTATTATTAGAATTAAAATTGCACGAATTGTTATTAGAGTACACAATGACAAAGAAACATAAAAATAAAAATAGAAAGTTCGCCTGTGGCTGTATCCACTAGAATTTGTACGAAAGTTCCTGTGGCAAGTTGGCTCTGGATTCCTGTTAAAATCCTATTCTTTCGGGTGTTTTTATTGTTGTATCTTTCTGTACAAAAAAGAACTCAACTTTGCAGTACCCGTACTTTCTAAAATAAATAAATTGATATAAAAACATTAAGCAATTATATTTTTTACACATACTTTTTAATTTTAATGATGGCAAAGCGTTAGACAATAAACTTTCATTTGCCTGGATGCAGTCTTAGTACAACTTTATTGACAGGAATATGATATCTAAAAATATATTAATATGTACAAACTAAAAGTAACAATAGTTAAAAATTGTTTAATGGCTCCATTATACATCAGAATACAGAAAAAAAATTGTATACATATAGGCATCTACTAAAAAGTATCCATTACATATTGTATAATTCTAAAAAAAATACCAATAACATACTATGTATCTAGTTACTACCTAGCTACTAACCTAGTTACTAACTAAAACTCTTGGCAAAATTGTAGAGAAAATTATAAAAGTGAAGTTAGAAAGACTCTCAATTTTTTTTAGAAAACATTCGGTTATTCGTATTTTTTTTTTTGGAAATTTATTCTACAAATTGGGTACTTTTTATTGTTAATATGAGATTATTCTGTTGAACTATGTTAGCGTGCATAATTTACTACCACCATATGATTAAAATATATTATCTTGAATTTCGGAAAATTAATACTAGATATATTACAATGGAAACTGGGTCATGTGTATAATTTGTATGTTAAGTAAATAAAATCGGTTTTATTAATATGTTTAAATTTTATTAAAAAAAATATATTTTGCATAATTATAACTTGTTACGGGATATTGCGAAATTCCTTTCAAAGTTTTAATACTAGTAATAATTATTAATACTTTTATTACCAACAATGCTTATTTCTTTATAATACAAATAATAAAACTAAATATAAAATAAAAAACCAATTGAGTGTGACTAATTTGGTATCCAATACGTAGGTACATAGTGTTTATTTACAGAAAGAAAGTTAAAGTGGTTTCAAATGTGTGGTTAATTTTCATGAGGTGGTGTTACTATTCATTGCGTCATAACTATTGGTAAACACAGGTTTTAGAAAAGCCGCATGCAAACATATTTTCCACGTGTCAAAGTTAGAAAATCGCGCATTCTTTGCTTCGCCAAAACTGCCTTAATAACTTTAATTAATGGTAACAAATATTTTAATTTTCTATGCATACTTTGGCAATTTAATTAAATTTGATTAACAAAGCGTTTTGATGTGTTATAAAACTAGGCATTGGAATTTGTAAGAATGAAAACGAAATGTGCAATTTATTTATTTTAAACTATCTTCTTTGGATTTGTAGGACTTTCTTTTAGTAAATTTCCATTAACGCAAAAGGAATGTTTTCCTCGATTGAGGAGTGGAGGAAACTCAATCGTTAATTCAGAGAATGGTATTTTTATTATTAATTGATTTGGTGGGTAAAATTGTAAAGTTATTGTCAGCCATAGACCTTACCCTTTAAAAGATGTGCCACTCAACAGCAGTGAACAATGATACTCATCTGTTGTTGCACATAGTAGAGTTAAAAAAAGGAAATTAATAATAATTGGCAATTTGTTCAGCATTTATTATATAGATGGCGATAGGAGTCAATAAGCGCGGGTTTTTCAAACTCAGCCTTTCTAATAAACTAGTACGAAGTTCTTCAAAATTATAATTTTTCGTTTTTTTCGCTTAAAATAATTCAAACATTTTATTCTTCACTTGACATACTTATATGGATATAATCCATTTGGTTATGTTCTGTGATATATAAAAAGTTAAAAAGAAAACGAAAAATTATAATGTTTTATTTCTGGAACAAAAATTACATCTTATTATGAAGTAAAACACGATTTTAACTATATATTTTTTATTATTAGAATTAAAATTGCACGAATTGTTATTAGAGTACACAATGACAAAGAAACATAAAAATAAAAATAGAAAGTTCGCCTGTGGCTGTATCCACTAGAATTTGTACGAAAGTTCCTGTGGCAAGTTGACTCTGGATTCCTGTTAAAATCCTATTCTTTCAGGTGTTTTTATTGTTGTATCTTTCTGTACAAAAAAGAACTCAACTTTGCAGTACCCGTACTTTCTAAAATAAATAAATTGATATAAAAACAGTAAGCAATTATATTTTTTACACATACTTTTTAATTTTAATGATGGCAAAGCGTTAGACAATAAACTTTCATTTGCCTGGATGCAGTCTTAGTACAATTTTATTGACAGGAATATGATATCTAAAAATATATTAATATGTACAAACTAAAAGTAGCAATAGTTAAAAATTGTTTAATGGCTCCATTATACATCAGAATACAGAAAAAAAATTGTATACATATAGGCATCTACTAAAAAGTATCCATTACATATTGTATAATTCTAAAAAAAATACCAATAACATACCATGTATCTAGTTACTACCTAGCTACTAACCTAGTTACTAACTAAAACTCTTGGCAAAATTGTAGAGAAAATTATAAAAGTGAAGTTAGAAAGACTCTCAATTTTTTTTAGAAAACATTCGGTTATTCGTATTTTTTTTTTTGGAAATTTATTCTACAAATTGGGTACTTTTTATTGTTAATATACGCTCTTAAAATTTGGCAATGTATTTAGGAATAAAATACAAACAAAAGTTTTTATTTGTAAAAATAAAATTGTGAATGTATTCCTTACCTGCGACTAACTTTATTTTACTCTGGACCTGCTCTGAACACACTCTGAATCTGCTTCATAGTGCTCGACGAGCGCAACGAGCAAACTTTGTGTAAAGTAGCGCTATCTATGAGTGTTGCACACTACCATAACACGAGTAAGCCTGTTGTCAGCCTCGGACTCATCTTCAAAAGTTTCTTGGACTGGGCCTCTGAGAAATGTTATAATTCGGCCGAAAAAGATCAACTTATGCACCAAGACACCCGAACACTTTCAAAACTTAGCCACAAGGTCTTGGATTTTAATTGACATTAACAGATATAAAAAAACGAGTTACAAAGCTAACAATACGAAAAATTATTTTACGTCACATAGTTTTCACCATACTTCCCTTTTGGCAGAATTAACTACTTACATTTTAAATATTTTATATTATTTATTCTATTCCAAATAAATTTAATGTATTCTTTTTTTTTTTCAGTGCTAACACCCAAATGGACAATGACGTTACCCCCGTATATCTGGCTGCACAAGAGGGACACTTAGAAGTTCTTAAATTTCTTGTTCTAGAAGCAGGTGGCTCCCTCTATGTTAGAGCGAAAGATGGCATGGCACCAATACATGCTGCTAGTCAAATGGGATGTTTAAATTGTGTTAAATGGATGGTAAGTAGAGATTAGAGTTCCTAGTACATTATTTACCCAATAAATGTTGCAATTCACAGCCTTTAAGATATCCCCATTATATGAACCGAAATTTGAGGGACATATTTAAAAAAAAATGTTATAAAGCAAAAAAATTCTCTTGATCGGTTGATTACATTGAGATATAAATTGTCTTTAAAATTTTCATTTCTTTATGCAATGTTCATTATTTTACTTAACACTGTATATTTTTTATATTCACTACACAAAGTCTTTGTAGATTAGATTAGATTGGAAGTTAGACGTTATTTGTCCTTGTACACCGCGACCTTTTCAGATCTATTGTGCGACTCCGTTTGTTTTGGAGTATGTCGTCTAGCTTGGTCTTTTTTATTGGGCTTAGCAGCTGTGACATAGGCTCCTGCATGTAGTTGCATACATTTGGCTTTTCTTCGCCCAATATTAGAAACTTCATTCCAGCCAGGTCTTCACAGTTGCTTCTTCTGTTGCATTGATTACACTCATGTGCCTTTTAAGACGACTATCCGGTAAGAAGACCTACTGTTATCCTAACGATTTGACGCTTTTGATCCAGTAGGCCTTTCGTAAACTTGGCCAATGGTTCCTTGATGAACTGGTTGGCCTGTCTCAGTCTTGGATAGTTGTTCCACTATTCCTGAGACTCTTTTTGCATCCATTGTTTGATGGATGCCTTGTACACTTCATTAGCAACTCCACAGAAGGGTTCGGGATCTGTCATGGCCTTATATGAGCCTTCTCAGGCTAATTCGTCGGCCTTTGCGTTGCCCTGATATCCCTCATGGCCTGGCACCTAAGCTAGGGTTACCTTGTTTTGACTACTTAGCTCTGCCAGGTCTTCTAGACAGTCTTTCACCAGTCATGAATTGCCTTTAGAGCTGCTTGGCTATCAGAGTATATGGCAATGGTTTTTCCTGATACTTGATGATTTAGTATTTATCTTGCACAGCGTTGTATGGCTATTAGTTTAGCCTGGAACACTAAAAGTATTTTAAAAAAAAAGTTAAAAATTTGACTAACTTGATAACAGTACCTATCCTACATTTTTTAAAATTTGTTTACATTTTTGAAAGAGCAGAAAAATTTAAGTTACACTAAATATCTTTGGCATTTCTGCATACAACTTTTGTTAATTAATCATTTGAGTCAAATCTAAATGCATAAAAAAATATATTAATGTTTACTCTAGATAATTAATAACTTTTCCAGTTGTAATCAATAAAATCGTTAACCTTTTTATTTTCCTTTAGTTTGTGGGTCACAATCCTAATGTAAAATGAATCGACAAAACCGTATTTGGAACAAAATTCTAATGTATGTTACAAACTTACAAACGCCATGTATCTGTGACGAAATAATGATTGTTAAATATGTTACATTTTAAAGAGAAAACATTAATGCTGCAATAATTCTACATTTTAAAAGTTAGAAATAACGGAAAACTATAAAACTAGTAGTAGGAGAGCTAGTAGACATTTTTGGGTAGGTATTTGAGGCACGCTGAAAACTACAGACCTGGCTGGGGAGTAGTGGGGCTAAATTAAGCCTTATATTTCCAAAGTGAGAATTTTTTTTTGCAAAAAATATCCTTGATGCAATCCGAAATTTGTATACTTTTAAGCTGAGTTTTTAAAGAGTAAAAAAAATAAATATACCAGATTATTATTTAGTCGGGTCTTCAACATTGCCAGATGCTTGCAAAACTATTTTGCAAAAAAATTGAAAAAATATATTTGAGGCGAGTTGAAATTTGAACAGGAGATTATTTATAATTAAAAAAAAATATTCTATAAAAGACAGATCATTTTGGTGCGATATTCTACCTGACAGTTACGTAACGTATGCGTGTGAGTAAGTAGTGCTATACGTAAATTGTAGTGTGAGAGACAGTGTTTTTCGACAGCTCTCTGCGTCCTTGAACGACGCGATACCATTGGCCCGGACAAGACCATGTGACTTACTATACCCATGCGGAATTTTGGAGTAATGAATACATTTAAAAATTTACTACGCAAATGAAAGTGGCCGTAGCTTATTGGCGAAACAAGCAACATTACTAGAATTTATTGATTTAGTAATTATAGCAATAAAAATAAGGTAATTTTCATTAAATTATGATTATAAATAATTGTAAAACTTTAGTATTTGAATAATTTCTAACGATTTAATCAGGTAGTTTCTGTGTACGTGTAGATGTTAAAGATATTGTATTGAGTTATACAAGTAAAATCTACAGGGTGTCTGTAAAAGGTCTTTACAAAAACATACCACATATTCCTTAGACCAAAATAAGTTGATTTAAGTAAAATTACCTTAGTACAAAGTTGCTTCGTTTGGGCTCCAGAGGGCATTGAAGTTACAATTTTTAAATCGTTTTTCCCATATAAATTAAAAACGGCATAAGCGATTTTGCTGAAATTTGGTATATTTTTAGAGTTTTATGTGGCAAAAAAATGGTATTAAAATTTTGTCCGATAATAATACATAGGCGTAGAACTTGATTTTTTAAATAATTGCATCTTTAAAAATTTTACGCCAATGGAAGAAAAGGAGTTTGAGTATGAAATTTAGATTGCGAAACTCATTTACTTTAAAAAAGGTACTTCTGATAAGACTCGATTACTCTCATGGTTTTGACGAAATTTTCATTTTAGTAATTTTAGAACATAAACAATAATTATTAAAATACAAACTTTGTAAAAAAAACCATGAGAGTAAATCGAGTGTTATCAAGGGTACTTTTTTGTAGTAAATGAGTACCCAATCCAAATTTTATACTCAAACCCCTTTTTTGCCATTGGCGTAGAATTTTTAAAGGTGCAATTATTTAAAAAATCAAGTTCTACGCCTATGTATTATTATCGGATAAAAATATACTTTTTTCATATCTTCTTCAACACCTCTAATCGAGACTTTTAACAAAAATACTTGATTCTTGCCATGTACGATTTTTTGAGGAATATTAATTATTTGCCTGCAATACGTATACAAAAACATTTATTGCTGGTTTCCATAGTTTCATCTAAATAAAAATATTGTCAAGTTTTAACACCTAATCTCTTGTTAACGATTGAAAGTGTTCTATCTGACTCAATAATTAAAAAAACAAATGCGTGGTTTATTAATATGGCTGTACAATATACAAATGCAGAATATACCGATATGTTACTGACATTAGGATTTTGTGAAAGAAATGCTCGAGAGAGTGTCAGGGTGTACTCTGAAAGGTTTCCAAATCGTCGTGTACCTAGCCACCCAACTTTTGCTGCTGTTGAGAGACGTCTTCGGGAGACCGGTTCCTTTGCTCCCAACACTGTTGATAATGGAAGAGAACGTTTCGTAAGGATTCCTGAAGTTGAAGAAGACATTTTAGAACGTGTTGAAGAAGATCCAGAATTAAGCACCAGACGAATTGGAAGGTAACTAGGAGTAAGTAAAGATGTCGTTCATAAAGTGCTTAGAGAACAATTGCTATATCCATACCATAAGAAGCCAGTACAAGAATTATTAGTCCATGATCCTCAAATTCGTTTGGGTTTTTGTCGATTTGTTAATATGCAAAGAGAAAGAGATCCAAACTTTGTCAAGAAGGTTCTCTTTATCGATGAAGCGGGTTTTACAAGAAGAGGTATAACTAATACCCATAATGAACATGTTTATGCCGTTGAAAATCCGCATGCAATAAAGGTAAACCATTTTCAGCACGAATTCAAAATTAATGTGTGGGCTGGAATAATTGGTAATTTCATTGTTGGTCCTGTCATACTTCCACGAAGATTAACTGGAGAAAATTATTTGGATTTTCTACAAAATGCGTTGCCAGAATTGTAAGAAGATTTACCTCTCCAACTTCGGAGAGATATGTGGTTTATGCAAGATGGAGCTCCACCACATTTTTCTTTAAACGTTAGAAACCACTTGAATGAACAATATCCACACAAATGGATAGGCAGAGGTAATGACGCACCTGTAAACTGGCCACCACGTTCCCCAGACCTAACACCGATGGACTACTTTTTATTGGGACATCTGAAATGCACAGTTTACAGGGAACCTGTAGATAATGAGGAACAACTCTGGCAACGTATTCAAGATGCAATAAACAATCTTAGAGGTGATGAAGAAGTTATGGAAAGGATACATTTTAATTTTCTTCGACGTATAAATCTTTGTATGCGTGAAAATGGTGAACATTTTGATCAATTTTTGTAAAATCTCTATTTTGATTATGTTGTAAATAAATATTTTTGTGAAACCTATACACTCTAAATTATTAAAACAGAAATTTAGCGAAAACCATGAGAGTAATCGAGTCTTATCAAGAGTAACTTTTTTAAAGTAAATGAGTTGCGCAATCTAAATTTCATACTCAAACTTCTTTCTTCCATGGGCGTAGAATTTTTAAAGGTGCAATTATTTAAAAAATCAAGTTCTACGCCTATGTATTATTATCGGACAAAATTTTAATACCATTTTTTTTATTACATAAAACTACCAGTATAATTAAATTTCAGCAAAATCGCATATGCCGTTTTAAATTTATATGGGAAAAAACGATTTAAAAATTGTAACTTCAAGGCCCTCTGGAGCCCAAACGAAGCAACTTTGTACTAAGGTAATTTTACTTAAATCGACTTATTTTGGTCT
The DNA here is from genome assembly GCA_927349885.1 of Psylliodes chrysocephalus. Taxonomy (NCBI): domain Eukaryota; kingdom Metazoa; phylum Arthropoda; class Insecta; order Coleoptera; family Chrysomelidae; genus Psylliodes; species Psylliodes chrysocephalus. Next base: position 76,925,512 of record OV651814.1, on the reverse strand, counting down.
AAGGAATATGTGGTATGTTTTTGTAAAGACCTTTTACAGACACCCTGTATAATAATAATAATAATAGAATAAAGAATATTTTGTTTTGTCAATATTGAAATAAGTGAGCTCAACACTACAAATGTCCTACTAATTTATTCGTGAGCATGTATTACTATAAAAAATGTAATTAATGTAATTCGAAGGAGGAGAAACATCAGATTTCCTTGAAATATTTTCATAATATTTTTGCGATAAGTTTTTAAAACAATGCGTATGATAACCGTCTTTGAGGTTTGGGTGAAATAATGTCATTGTATTTTAATCTATGCTTTTTCCTAATCTATAACACTTCATGGCTTTTTTTCCAGTAGGGCTTTTTACAAGTAACAGACTAACTTCTCACTTGACATTATTTCGGTTATATAACGTATTACAAAAAAATTTAGTAATAAACAACTGAGAATAACTACTCCAAAATTGTGACTCAGAACCGCATGAGTATAGCATGTCACGCGGTTTTGCCCGTGCCAATGGTAACGCGACATTCGAGGACGCAGACGGCTGTCGATAAACGCTCTCACACTACAACTTACGTATAGCACCCATAGATAAATTAATATTAAAAGATAAACCGTTTAAGTGCACGGCACTGGTAACAAGTGGGTAGTTCCGGCCATACTATTTGGAGCTACCATCGCAAATAAGATGGCAGCGATGTTGCCAGTTTCCATAAACTTTCATGAGATTAGAGTTATTTCAATCGCATAAGCTGCACCTTATTTTGTTTTTGTCGTGATCGATACCATCCATACAATCGCCATACTATTGCCGGTATATTTTAAAGAGAGGTTTGGTAACTGTGTTGATAACTTCGTTAAAAACTTAGATATATTATGGAAGGTTAAAAATGAAAAACGGAAAAACTGAATGGCGGAAGGCAAAATGGTCGAAAAACACTCAAAAACCACCATAAAATAAAAGTTATTATTATGTAGGATGTAGTGGATATAATTATCCTTCCTCCATGGGATATAGTTCCATAGATAGGTAAGTTATTTGTAGGTTAAGAATATTGATAAGTGCTGATTTGATGTGATTAGTAAGTATTAACAATTTAATTTAATAAGGTGCTAGAATTATTAAGGCCTTTGTTTATCATTGTTTTCTTATAGCCTTAACGAAGTTTAATTTCATTTTGGATCGATTTTCAATTCTTTTTTAATATATCTATTTGTATCAAAACATGTCTGGCCCGGGAAAATTAACTATTCTTGTTCAGCCCCTTAAATTGTTTAAATGAGTATTATTCTAATATTCAGCAGGCTATTTATTCAAATAAAACCTTTTTTTATTAGTGATGAACAATTTGAACAACCCTCTGTTGAAAAAGAAAAGTAATTTTCAAACTCAAATTTGTTAAATCAACTAGAACAGATTAGTTAAAATATAATTCAAATCAACTATTGCACTATGAGAAATAAACTGAAAGTTTTTTCTATGAACTAATTTTAAACAAATTAAAAATAACTTTTACTTCTATAATAATGAGCAACATTTTGATAAGAGAAATTGCTCAATAAGATGTATGTACACTTTTTTTTGTTTTTATAGGAAACCCCTGATACCTGCACCAAAATTTGGTCCAGTTTTCCAAGAATGAGAGGAGAATACTATTAATTTCACTTACAGTTTTTTGTGCATGATTTTAATGTAATAAATATTCAAATGCACCTTACCTCTATTAAATTATTAAACTATACCTAACTGTTTCAAATAATTTAATATATTTTAAATTTATATTTTTTGGAGTTATATTACTTAAAAAACTAATATTTATCTTAAATGCAGTATTTTAATACAAATATTAGTTTTTTATAGTAATGAATGCCAAAAAATGTAAATAAATAAAGCACATTTGAATAAGCCGCGTTTCTTCTTTTATGCTGACTCTAACTGTCAAGCTAATCAGTCAATTGGTTAGCGTACGATGGTGGCGCCAAATAGTATGGTCGGAACTAACCATTTGTTATCAGTGATGTGCATTTAAACGGTTTATCTTTTTATTTTAATTTATCTATGTATAGCACCACTGACTCACAAGCATACGTAACTTTCTCGATCACCTGGCACCTAGAATGTTCCACCAAAAGCATCTGTCTTTTTTAGAATATTTATTTTTTTAATTATAAATAATATCCTATTAAAATTCCAACTGGCCTCAAATATATTTTATCATTTTTTTTTACGCATTTGGCAAGGTTGAAAACCCGACTAGATAATAATTATTTATTTTTTTACTCTTTAAATATTCAATTTTAAGGTATAAAAATTTTAGCTTGCCTCAAGGATATTTTTAGCTAAAAAAAAATTTCTAACTTTGGAAATAGAAGGGTTTATTTAGCCCCACTACTCCCCAGCCAGGTCTGCAGTTCTGTGTTAGGGTTTTATAGGTTTTTCGTTTCATGTTTCTCGTTTTTTGTTTCTCGTTTCTCGTTTTTCGTTTCTCGTTTTTCGTTTTTCGTTTTTCGTTTCTCGTTTCTCGTTTTTTCGTTTCTCGTTTTTCGTTTCTCGTTTTTCGTTTCTCGTTTTTCGTTTCTCGTTTCTCGTTTCTCGTTTCTCGTTTCTCGTTTCTCGTTTCTCGTTTCTCGTTTCTCGTTTTTTTTCGTTTTTCGTTTTTCGTTTCTCGTTTCTCGTTTCTCGTTTCTCGTTTCTCGTTTCTCGTTTCTCGTTTCTCGTTTCTCGTTTCTCGTTTCTCGTTTCTCGTTTCTCGTTTCTCGTTTCTTGTTTCTCGTTTCTCGTTTCTCGTTTTTCGTTTCTCGTTTCTCGTTTCTCGTTTCTCGTTTCTCGTTTCTCGTTTCTCGTTTCTCGTTTCTCGTTTCTCGTTTCTCGTTTCTCGTTTCTCGTTTCTCGTTTCTCGTTTCTCGTTTCTCGTTTCTCGTTTCTCGTTTCTCGTTTCTCGTTTCTCGTTTCTCGTTTCTCGTTTCTCGTTTCTCGTTTCTCGTTTCTCGTTTCTCGTTTCTCGTTTCTCGTTTCTCGTTTCTCGTTTCTCGTTTCTCGTTTCTCGTTTCTCGTTTCTCGTTTCTCGTTTCTCGTTTCTCGTTTCTCGTTTCTCGTTTCTCGTTTCTCGTTTCTCGTTTCTCGTTTCTCGTTTCTCGTTTCTCGTTTCTCGTTTCTCGTTTCTCGTTTCTCGTTTCTCGTTTCTCGTTTCTCGTTTCTCGTTTCTCGTTTCTCGTTTCTCGTTTCTCGTTTCTCGTTTCTCGTTTCTCGTTTCTCGTTTCTAGTTTCTCGTTTATCGTTTATCGTTTATCGTTTATCGTTTCTCGTTTCTCGTTTCTCGTTTCTCGTTTCTCGTTTCTCGTTTCTCGTTTCTCGTTTCTCGTTTCTCGTTTCTCGTTTCTCGTTTCTCGTTTCTCGTTTCTCGTTTTTCCCATTTGGTGGTATTTGAAGATCAATTATAAATATTATCTATATTATAGAGAACATAAATGTATTGGCTAAAATGGTGAACAACTTTGTTTCTGGTTACTATTTTTAAACACGTATTTTGAAAAAAATTTGTATGGTTAAAACGTTTTTGTTTTGAGGAATACATTTATGAAATTGGGACATGCCAAATAAATAATTTTTTTCTTTTTCCATTATTGAAAAAATGAAATGTGCCTTATAGAGGACATTATGACACGATGGTTCAAAATTCCATTTATATCCTTTTTTACATGAGAATTTTCAATATGTATGATAGCCACAATATAACTATTAAACAGGTATTTAATAATTATGGTAAGATAAACAATTTTGATTTGTCTTAATGCACAAATAAACCACATAATCCATCTTCTTCTTCTCCTCTTTTCATGATCTTAAAGAAATTCTAAAGCTTCTAGAGGCTCATTCTCTTCATCAGAATCTGAAAAATAATACATCAATAAAAAAATATCAAAAAAAAATTAAAAAAATTCACAGACACATCCATCATCATCGTCGCTACTTAGTATATTTTTTACCTGTGTCAAATAAACCTGCAAATAACTCTTTCTCTTCCAACGACTTGTCTTTTTCTGTCACAAAAAATGCAATTGAATTTTAGTTTTACTTTTTATACCTGGATGTTGCGTTGCCACATTTATTAGAAATTTATATTCTTGTATGAGAAATGGATAAATTAAATACATATTGGAACCTTGAGATGAAGCGTTGCAAATCATAACAAAAATTCAGATTCTGTTTTATCTTTGTATTATTTGTTTTAAACTTGACGTATACAGACATGTTAATTCATTTTACATTAAGATTGTGATCCATAAATAAAGAGCATATAAAAAGGTAGATGTTTTGTTGATCCGTTTTTGTTCTGAATAATTTTTTTCTCTCTCTATCCAGTTTTTGATATCTTTTTCTTCTCTTGTTGCTTTTCTCTCTTCATCGCAACTGCGGACCCCTTCTATTCTCTTATTTTATAACTTTTTGATACTACTAAATTAGTTAATTTCTTTATAAAGATTATGGCTTTATTTGGTAGCCATATTTATTTATGAGATTGCATTTAATATTTGTATGTAATTTTATTTTATCAGTAAAAACATATTGTTCGTTTTTTTAGATACAAGAACAGGGTGTGGATCCAAACCTCAGAGACGGCGACGGAGCTACACCACTGCATTTCGCAGCCTCCAGAGGCACTTAGACACAGTCCG